>CM036760.1:15593773-16793773 GCA_020796225.1 Arion vulgaris
TTAAATGACCAAAAGACATGCAGGAAAATGGATGCTTGGCACAACGGCACACAAGTCGGCCTTAAATCAGTAAAGAGAAGACTAGTAATGCGTAGCAACAACATACAAAAGATCCAATACTGATTGAGGGAAGGGACATAGAAGATGTGGATGAATTTGTCTCCCTTGGAAGTAAGATCAGCAGATCAGGAGGTACAAGATGAGGACATAAATGCTAGGATTAGGAAGGCAGCAGGCCTTGCGATCCTGCAATGGTGGGGAAGTCCGCTGCCATCTCACAAACAAAGCTCAGGATTTTCAGCTCAAGTGAAGTGGTTTTGTTGTATGGTCAAAACTTGGCGAGTCACTAGGGCAAATACAAATAAGTTTCCAGCCCTTTGTCAACGGATGTTTCGGGGATTTCAGATTAGATGGTATAGAGTTACAAACACGGATCTGTGGATAAGAACAGGGCAGGAACCTATGATGACAAGTCAGAGGAGAAGATGGCGATGGATAGGCCATACCTTGCGGAAGACACAGTCAAGTGTCACTAGACAGGTGCTCGAGTGGAACCCGCAGGGAAAACGAAAAAAGGCGCTAAGCAGATTTGGGGAGACGAGGTTTTACTGGGGAGCTGAAGAGTGCTCATTGGACCTGGAGAAATAAAAGCCCCCAGAACCCAGAAGAGTGGCGAACAACTGTTGAGGGCCCTATGCTCCACGAGGAGCGGAGAGGATTAATGATGTCATGACTAGTTTTTTTCCCGTTTGATACTTCATTCTGTCGTGACTTAGTTTTCTTCATCGTTTGATACTTCATCTCTGTCATGACTAGTTTTCTTCTATGCTGATACTCATCTCCTGTCTGACTAGTTTTCTTCTATCGTTGATACTTCATCTCTTTGACTGTTTCCTTTCGTTTGATCTTCATTCTGTTATAGTTTCTTCTATCGTTTGATCTTCATCTCTGTCATGACTAGTTTTCTTCTATCGCGGATACTTCATCTCTGTCATGACTAGTTTTCTTTTGTTTGATACTTCATCTTCTGTCGACTAGTTTTCTTCTATCGTTGATACTTCATCTCGTCTGACTAGTTTTCTTCTATCGTTGATACTTCATCTCTGTCATGACTAGTTTTCTTCTATCGTTTGATACTTCGCCTCTGTCATGACATTTTCTTCTTCGTTTGATACTTCTGCCCGTGATATTTTTTCTTATTTTCCATCTCTGTCATGACTAGTTTTCTATCGTTTGATACTTCATCTTGTCATGACTAGTTTCTTCTTCGTTTGATACTTCATCTCTGTCATGACTAGTTTTCATCGTTTGATACTTCATCTCTGTCATGACTAGTTTTCTTCTATCATTTGATACTTCATCTCTGCCTGACAGTTTTCTTCATGTTGATACTTCACCCTCTGTCCAAATAGTTTTCTTCTGCGCTTGATACTTCATCTCTGCTGACCAGTTTTCTTCTATCGTTGATACTTCATCCCCTGTCATGACTAGTTTTCTTCATCGTTGATATTTCCCATCTCTGTCATGACTAGTTTTTCTTCTAAAAGTTGATACTTCATCTCTGTCATGACTAGTTTTCTTTATCATTTGATACTTCACTCTGTCATGACTAGTTTTCTTCTATCGTTGATACTTCATCTCCGCATCTATTTTTCTTCTATCGTTTGATATTTCATCTCTGTCTGTCCAGACTATTTTTCTTCTATCGTTGATACTTCATCTCTGCGGACTAGTTTTCTTCATCGCTTGATATTTCATCTCTGTCATGACTAGTTTTCTTCATCGTTGTTTACTTCTCTCTTCAGAAACTAGTTTTCTTCTATCGTTTGATGTCAGGGTCCAGGACTGTCACTGATAGCATAATTGGGAGACAGATTTGTTAAAACAATGCTATTAGTTTCATGATGACATGTTTGTATTTCAAAATTGTGCCTAGGCCTATTTTGTTTTTTGCTTGTTTCATCTATGCGGATTTCATTAGTTATTCTTCCATTTCTAAAAAGTGCTCCCTAGGAATGTAAAGCCTTTTGGCTGTTTAATTTAAATTGTCGATTTAGATATTAGTAGCGCTTCCTCTCTAGTGAATGTTTATTTTGGTTGATATATTTAGTAATGTCAAACATGTAATACAAAATACTGTAAACTAAGTAAACGTCGCTGTATATTGTTTTTGTACTTTGTAAAAAATATTACTTTGTTTTCAAGTTTTGCTATTCTAATAGTTTTTACTGCAATATTTTTTTATATCAATAATTATATTTAGTAATGTGACCAACACTCAAACGATGGCAAATAGTAGTATTAAATTATAAACACTTTTTTAAACTAATAAAATTTTTACAAATGTTGCAGCCCTTTCGCCCCATTGGTAGAAAGGAATGGAATGAGAGATAAAGAAAAGAGAGAGAAAAGAGTGAAAGGAGGAAAAGAGAGAGAGAGAGAAAAGAGAGAGAAAAAAAAGAGAGGAAGAGAGAGAAAAGAGAGAGAGAAAGAGAGAGACAAGAACATCATAAACAGGGTTTTTTTTATGCTCCAATTTCGGGAGATTTTACCACATGGACTCCCTTTTTTGTTTTTGTATCCATTGTTTTTAAAAGGCATTGTTCTTTGAGTCTTTTTAATCTGTTTATGGGGCCCCAAACTATTTAATTTGTTTTTTGGGATAAGTTAGTACTGATTCTGTATTTACTTTTTTTTGAGAGAAAAAGAAAAGGGAAGATTGAAAGAGATAAAGAGAGAGAAAAAGAAAGGGGGAAAAAGGAAGAGAAAAAAAAGAGAGAAAAAAAAAGAGACAAGAAAATGTTTTTTAGTTTTGTAAAAAATATTTTTGTTAGTCTTGAAAAACTGACCCCATACCCCTAGTTTTGAGGACCCCCATATCCCTTTTTAAAAAACCCAACCCCAATTTTGGGGGACAATTTTCCTAGTCGGGGGAATTTTTTTTTGGGTTTGGGAAATCCCCCCAGTTTTGGAGCCCAACCCAATTTGGGACAAAATTTCCCAGTCTTGTGGACACCATTTTTCCCCAGTCTTGTGGACACCATACCCCGGGGGCCCTTAAAGATACCTTTTCCCAAAGGTTTTGAGGACACCATATCCCAGTCTTGAGGACACCATACCCCCGGTTTTAAAAAAGAAACCATATCCCCAATCTTGGGGACACCATATCCCTAGTTTTTGGGACACCCATTCCCAGGTCTTGAGGACACTATCCCCAGTTTTGGGGAACCATATTCCCCAAGGGACAAATATCCCAGTCTTGTGGACACCATACCCTAGTCTTGTGGACAACATATCCAGTCTTGAGGACCCCTTATCCCGGCCCCAAAAAGAAACCAATCCCGGTCTTAAAAAAACCCATATCCCAATCTTGAGGACACCATACCCCCAGTCTTAAAATTTATCCCATCTTGAGGACACCATATCCCCAGTCTTGAGGACACCATATCCCGTCTTGAGGACCCCCATCCCCCTTTGAGGACACCTTTCCCCTAGTCTTGAGGACCCCCATATCCCCCAGTCTTGAGGACCCTTCCCCTAGTCTTGAAGATATCATACCCCCCAGGTTTTGAGGACCCCCATACCCCTAGTCTTGGGGGACCCCATTTTTGGGGGTTTTGAGGACCCCCACCCCATCTTGGGGGACACCATTCCCTAGTCTTGGGGACACCATATCCCCAGTCTTGAGGACACCATACCCCCTAGTCTTGAAGATATCATACCCCGGGCCTTGGGGACACCATATCCCCAGTTTTGGGAGGGACACCATGTCCCCCTCCCCAAAGTGTGTTGGGCCACGTTGGACTAGGGGGAATAAGCCCTCGTGAGTCAGTTCAACCCCGGACTGACAGAAAAGCCACAGGTTTTTTGGGGGTTTACGGTGTTCATGGCCCCAAAACCCAAAGGATATGTCCAGGGCCCCGGGCTAAAAGAGTTTCCCCTCGTTTCTGGATGGGGAAAAAAAAACCAATCCCGGGTTTCCTTGAGGCCGGGCCTATCCCCCCCCCAAACACCTTTTTCAAGAAACCCCAAGGGCCCAAGACCATTTAAAAACTTTTGGGGGGTTTTGGAAGGGATTGAGAGGGGGTTTTTGTTTGGGTCCCAGGTGCGCCCCCGGGTCCCCGGCACTTTTTGATTTTGGGGGCTTTTTATTTCCCGGGGAGTTTCCCCAGGCCAAAATCCCACTATTCTTTGTTTCCCTTTCCCCCGGAAAACACTAAACCCTTGGCCGAAACCCAAACCCCCTTTGGCCCCGGGAAAACCCCAAACCCTTTGGTTTTGGAAAACCCCAAACCCTTTGGCCCAGAACCCCAAACCCTTTGGTCTGGAAAACCCCAAATTTTTTTTGGGTCTGGAAAAACAAACCCTTTGGTCGGGAAAACAAACCCCTTGGGTCTGGGGGGGAAATCCCTTTTTGGAGAAACAAACCCTTGGGTCGGGAAAAAATTAAACCCTTTCTGGGAAACCAACCCAAAGGGACAAAAAAACTTCCCTAAAAAACCCAACCCCCCCAAAAACCCAAAAACCTTTCAACCCTTTTTTTAACCAAAACCCGAAAAAGTTCTTTTTGGCCCATTATATGATGGAAAAAAAAGCCCCAAAACATGGCATCCGGATTGTTTTTTCCCAACTGAAAAATTTCTGAGAAACCCCAAAGAATCAATTTTCCCAAATTTTCCCAAACCCCCCTTCTTAAGATTTTTTTACCCGTCATACTTGTCTTCAAACTTGGGGATCACATCCCCTTGTATCGGGAGGACAGATTTGTCACGGGATTCTAATAATAGAAGATATGATCTTTTGTAAGAAATATATTCAGTGTTTTAAATGGTATGACAAACCACAGCCCCCCATAAATATTTCCTGAGTGAATTGGGCCCCAAAATTTAGGGGTTTAACAAAAGGGGGAACCACTGTTATCTGCCATGAGTAGAAAAGAGGCATTTTAGGAAGTTGGATATAGGGGGGTAGGGTTAGTTTTTTTGGAGCAACGCTGTGAGTTTGGGAATGTTAAAGGGAAGGGTTTTTTCTTTTCAACCGTGGGGTTTGATGTGTGTATTAAGAAAATGGCGGACAGCGGTTTGGGCGAACAAACTCAATTTTTCCGTATGCAGTTATTGGGGGAAAAATTTGGGTTTTGGCCCCCATTTATGGGTTCCCCTTTGACATTTAATTTAAGGAAAACAGTTTTTGGGGAATTTTTGGGGATATTTTATTTTAGAATTTTGGGGGGGAGATCAAAAAAGACAAAAATTTAAAATTTTTCCCCCAAAAGTGAAGTCAGTGTTTTTTTATTTTGGAAAATAAGGGAAAACCACAAAGGGAAATTTTTGAAAATTCAGACCTTTTTTAAAAGGATGTTTTTGAGGAAAAAGGATGGAAACAATTTAAACGAGGGAAACCCCGGGAGAACCAGATACCGGGAGAGAAAAGCCCAGGGGAAAAGACGCTGGCAAGGGGTAGGACATCAGAGAAAACCGACCCCCGGGCTTCGCCCAAAGGGAGGCATTGTTTTGGGGAAACCCCCGGGGAAGAGGAGAGGGAGGCCCAGGAGACCTTTGGGGAAGAGGGTTTTAGGGGAAAAGGAAAGGAAAAATGGAAAAAATTGGGGGTGGAAGAGAGAGGAAAAGATGGAAGAAGTTTGTTGAAGACCTTTTGCCCCCGGGGGAGGAGGGGGTGATGATATGCATTTATGCGGTGCAGGTTACTTTTGTTGGGGATACCCGCTGTTTCATTCTGGAATTATTGACAAGGAGACATTTCACAGTTTTAGCATTTCTGTATTTTTTCTGACACAGGGGCGAACAATTATGGGGGGACCCCAGGAAGTTGGAACCGATTTTTGAACTATGTGGATACCCATATTTGGTCATTTTTATTTCCCCTTTTTACAAGTCTTTATAGTTTTACTTCTACTATTTTTACTTCTTCTACTTTTTAACCTTGTTATTCTAATAGGGGTTTTCTAGTTTTCTTAAAAATTTGGATGTAATAAGATATATATATGTTTTTAAATTTAAAGAGTAATTACAATTTTTTTTTAATATTCTTTTTTTTTTCCTCCCCGAAATTTAACGAACAACTAGGAAATAAAAAAGAGTTAATAAAATTTTTTTATAAATTTTCTTTAGTTTTAAAAATAACACCTTTTTGGGGCCACCAGAATGCTACTTAGTCAAAGGGGATTACAGAGTAATTGTTACCACAATATTTTAAATTTAACTTTTATTGGGATCCTTTAAACGAAAAAATAAAACCCAAGTTTGGGTTTTTTTCCATTTAGTTTGGTATTAAAGATTGATTTCTCAAATTGTAACCCAAAAGTTTGTGGGGGAATTTTTTTTTTTATGCTAGATATGGAAAAAAAATGACTTTTGGGTTTTTAAACCCGAACCTTCACACTGGGAATAAAAGTTCTTTAAACCCTTGCACTTTCCACCCTTAACAAGCACAAAGCAGCAAAAATAAAACAGATAAATCAGAATTTAAAAATTTTTTCTCACTTGATATTTTGATGGGTAGACGAGCTAACGTTTCCCTCTGTAATTTTCAGGCATGGTTTGTAACAGTTTGTGTATGAAAATATAATCATACTGTCCGCCAGCAGCATCACTACAATTGACACCCCGGAATGGTATTAAGGGGTGCAACATTTGTCCTAGAAACAAATAAAGAAATATAAAAAAACTGATTGCTTGCTTTGGGTTTTTTCTGATGTAGGATTATTTATAGTTTCTTAGTTTAAGGATGCATTCTGTCACCAAGCCTATTTAACATCTCACAAGAAAATTTCAAAAACAAAGAGAGGGGGGCCCCAAAAGGGCTCAAATCAATGGAAAAAAAAAACAACTTAAGATATGCAGAGACAAGGATTGGGCAAAAATTCAAATCCACAAAACCAAAACCCAAATTGGGCAAAAATTTCAGGGAAAAATGGATTAGACAAACATACAGAAAAAAAAAACTATGGTGAGAACAGGGGTGGAAAATAAAAAAAATAAAACATAGAAAACAGCAAGGGGAAAAAATTTTTGGGAGGGGGCAATTTTTAAAAGATGTACAACAGAAATTAAAAAAAGAATAGGGGAAAACCCAAAGGGTAATTTCAATAGTATGAGAAAGTTACTGACATCCAAAAAAAATCACAAACAGGTAAAAATGAGAATTAAAAAATCTTTTATATCCTATATTAATGTATGGCTCGGGAAAAATAAAAATGGGAAAAAGCAGTTAGAAACAGAATTGATAATTTTAGATGTGGGAAAAAAGAATAAAGAGTTTTTTATGGACAGAAAAAAAGACAAAAAAGTATTTTAGGAAAAATAGGCATGAAGAAACAATTATTAAGAGAAATAAAAAAATTTAGACAAATAAAAATTTTTGGGGACATAAAAAAACATGACACCATGATAAAACATTTTTTAGAGGAGAAAGGAGGGGGAAGAGCAAGAGGAAAAACCAAGAGATAAGTGGGAGGGGAAATAAGAAAGGGGCAGGTTACAGTCTGGCAGTGTGCAAAACCAAGGCAAAAGACAGAGGATGCTGGAGATTCATTGCAGCCAACCCCGAAGGGAAACGGAACCCGGGTGAAATGATGAGTTTTAAAACACCTTTTAAGGGCCCAAACTTAAAATTTTTTTGGTTAAATTTTAGTTTTATGTTAAAAATTTTTTCCTTTTGGGTTTGGGGGGGTGGTTTAGGGGCCCCAGAGGGGGGGAGTTTAAACCCGGCTCAACCAAGCCAAACAGACCAAAAGGGGAAAGGCCAGACCAAAAGGCGGGGAGCAAGATGGGGGCTCAAAGGTGACAGTGCAGAACCCACTGGCGGTGGAAAAACTCTAGCTGCAACCAACCCATCCTCCAGCTATGGGACGAATAGCAGTTGTCCTCTCCATTGAAGAGGACATCCTTATTCTTGTCTTCTACTTCTATGACACTTTCCTCTAAGTATATGGATTAAACTATAGTGTCCAGGAGCACACCCTGCATAAAAGCCTGGGTTTGTGAGCCTGGCAACAGAAGGCTGAAATCACCAAGCGTAGGACAATTCTAGACAAACCCGGGAAGACAGATCTCGTCAGCAGGGGACTGCAATTGTCTAGAGAACACACTCAAAAAAGGATGTCCTCAGAAACGGAATGTGTCAGCCATTATTGGCGGGAGGAATCGACACATAAGAAAGACTCAATGGCCATGGCCATGTTAATGACTCTGACAACATGGGGGTGTGAAACATGGACATTTAACAAGGCAATGGAAAAACATATATGTGCTTTTGAATATAAGTGTTCTCTGTAAGTCCTCCATATATCATGGACAAAGAAGAGAACAAATAGATCTATCCAGAAAGAACTCAAAATCAAAGAAAACTGGCTGATGCTACAAAATAAGAATGAAAGTATTTTAGACAGATAAAGACACGAATGGTTGGAGAAGACCGTTATAGAAGGGGGCATCATGGCAAAGAGAAAGACTACGGAGAAGATGGATTCAGGATGTAACTGATGGTTTGAGCATGACGCCGTAGAGGCGAAATATCCAGCCTATGAAAGAGAAATTCTGAAGGAATGTTGGAGTGGGAAAGTTCTGCTCAGGACAAGCTATTTGATAAGTGATTCTGACAAAGGTAGCAGTCAGTACTAGGTTAGCAACATTGCCACAAAGTTTTTCGTAAAAGACAGAACATTACCCCATGTGCTTCTCTCATCACTATGTCATTTTGGACAGATCTGAAACAGGTTATTAAATCAATGAAGCAGATTGAATTTTTACCAAAACTATGTTTCAATGTAACTCACTCCTTCAATCTTGAGACAAGGGTAGATGTACCCATACCAGGAATACCAAAACTAGCTTATTTGGTGAAATGTTACCAAATTCCATCAAATATGAGTCCAAACCTAGAGGAACAAAATCAGAAAGGATGTCACTAGCTTAATGATGTCACTAGCATAATGATGTCACTAACATAATGATGTCACTATCATAATGATGTCACTAGCATAATGATGTCACTATCATAATGATGTCACTAGCATAATGATGTCACTATCATAATGATGTCACTAGCATAATGATGTCACTAACATAATAATGTCACTAGCATAATGATGTCACTCGCATAATGATGTCACTCGCATAATGATGTCACTATCATAATGATGTCACTATCATAATGATGTCACTAGCATAATGATGTCACTAGCATAATGATGTCACTATCATAATGATGTCACTAGCATAATGATGTCACTAACATAATGATGTCACTAGCATAATGATGTCACTATCATAATGATGTCACTAGCATAATGATGTCACTAACATAATGATGTCACTAACATAATGATGTCACTAGCATAATGATGTCACTATCATAATGATGTCACTAGCATAATGATGTCACTAGCTTAATGATGTCACTATCATAATGATGTCACTAGCATAATGATGTCACTATCATAATGATGTCACTATCATAATGATGTCACTAACATAATGATGTCACTAGCATAATGATGTCACTAACATAATGATGTCACTAGCATAATGATGTCACTAACATAATGATGTCACTAACATAATGATGTCACTAGCATAATGATGTCACTATCATAATGATGTCACTAGCATAATGATGTCACTATCATAATGATGTCACTATCATAATGATGTCACTAGCATAATGATGTCACTAGCATAATGATGTCACTATCATAATGATGTCACTATCATAATGATGTCACTAGCATAATGATGTCACTAGCATAATGATGTCACTAGCATAATGATGTCACTAGCATAATGATGTCACTAGCATAATGATGTCACTATCATAATGATGTCACTATCATAATGATGTCACTAGCATAATGATGTCACTAGCATAATGATGTCACTATCATAATGATGTCACTATCATAATGATGTCACTAGCATAATGATGTCACTAGCATAATGATGTCACTAGCATAATAAACTGAATGAAAAATAAATATTGTGACATATCATTTACAGGACTTCGCTATCAACTACAGCAAACGAGTCGTCAATTTTCTAGGCACTACTTATACATTCAGTAGTTTGCCATTGCTTTCTGGACAGTGTGGTCTATTTTTACAGTTCATAAAGATCCACTGCACAAATTTGCTTCCAAACTGCCTGCCGCGGAGTTTGAACCAGGTACACTTGAGTTTTGATCGAGTTCACTATCGCTTAACTCTTTCCGCGCTTTAAGCCGCACACTGCGCCACAGCGACTTCTGTTCCACGCTTTAAGCCGCACCCTGCGCCATCAAGATGTTTCATTCGCCGTTCGAGCTGTTTCGCTGCCGCTCGAGTTGTTTAGTTTATACAAGTCTTTCTAGTTTTACTTCTACTAATTTTAGTTTTTAATAGTATTCTTCCGGTTCCTTCATTTTAATAGCTACTTTCTCTTCGATTTCGTCGACATTCACCCAGTTTCGATTTGCTTCAAGTTTATTTGTTATTGCTACAGACGCAGCATTTGTAAACAGTTCAATGTGGGACCAGGCCTTTCATGTAATAAGCGTCCCATGCGTGTATCAGGTGAGCAGGCGCTGATTTTTATAGAAAAATGCATGGACAATTCAGATTATAGTAGTATTATAAGTAGTATTAGTAATGATTCCGATCCAAAATATAACGATATGAATCAGGCAGACGATCATCATAATATAATGGCTATCAAAGCCCAACTGGAGTTTGATGTCAACTTTTCATCATATCTTCATTTCTATTGGGTATATTGTCATAAAATTTTGCCTGGACTTCACAAATTGGATTACAAAATGATTTCTAGAAGCACATAGGGATACATTTTGAATATGTTGTTATAATGTCACGTAAGTGTTGCATATGTCACTAACAATTTATAATTTTTTATGTTGTCATATTTGCCCCAGTTTCTTCTAAAATATTCCATGTATTGCTATTTAACCTTGTTATTCTAATAAGTTGTCCAGTTTTCTTCAAATTAGTATATGATAAGATATATATATGTTTATTTATTGATGAGTAGTTATGATTTGAAAAAATAACCCATTGCATTTTTTGCCTCCCTTAAATTAAATGTGTACAACTGAGGAAATAAATGGGCGTGGAAAGAGTTAAGCTACAGACACCCCCAAATATAAACTGAATATGAATATTAAAAAGGAGCCCTTTGCCTGCCATGAGGTATAATGGGGAATTAGTTGTTAGGCCTGTATTGTTCACTGACCATCGGCACACAATAGATGATGCGGTCAACATTATGCCAGTCGTCTTTACTTCTCAGCACCTTCCTGGTACCAAATTGAGGCTGGGTCAACCTGAGATTTGTTATGATCGGAAAACAATTCCACTCCCAATGTGGAAGTGAACCCAGTCCATACACCTAAGAAGTGAGTGAAGTAACTTCTACGCCATCTCTGCTCTCAGATAAGAAAAATATACTGATGATTATTCATAGTTTACACATAGTAATAAGGACAAGTTATAAACAATCTCTGGGAAAAAAAATTATGTGCATGTCAGTATCGCTGGCATGTAACAACACTCAAATGAGTGGATGAAGCAGCCACCGTAGTTTTGCCTTGGTGATCCAAGAATATCCTACTAGAAGACTGGGTGATGCACATGATTCCGCCCCTTACAGTAGGTGGCTCCACCTCACAATATTGCACACTTTGCAGAGAGTCTTCTGTGTTTGAAAGAAAACTCTTGAGATGCCATCCCAAATTGTAATGAGGAAGGCGAAGAAACATTGCTATAAACTTCATCTAAATAATAAGTAATTCCGACAATCAAGGATCCTTCTGAAATAAAATGGTTTAAAAGCCAAAGGATTGACTTCATTGTACCGGGTTTTACCCCATACGACTCGGTCCCTCTCCACAGAAATGGCACGCCACCTGCCGAGAGTATTGCACAAAGCCCAAACTCCGTAGCTCCAGCAACAATCCTAGGGGTCTCTGGAAAAACTGCACTCGTGAACAGAATGGTGCGGTCCGGACTCGAACCCATGACCTTCGACTCACAAGGCAAAGGGCTTAACCACTTAGCCACAGAGACCTTGCTCTTCTACCTAATGTCATGTAGTGATATCTGCATATGTTTGTTTAGTGAGCTCTTGCCCTTCTATCTAATGTCATGTAGTGATATTTGCATGTTTGTTCAGTGGGCTCTTGCCCTTCTATCTAATGTCTTGTAGTGATATCTGCATATGTTTGTTCAGTGGGCTCTTGCCCTTCTATCTAATGTCATGTAGTGATATCTGCATATGTTTGTAAGCTGTTCCTAAAGAATTCAAAGAAAAAAGGATTTACTTAATTGCTCTGGTTTTCCAGGTATGGCTCTGTCCCTCCCATTATACGTAACACACCACCTGTCAAGGGTATTGAACAAAGCACAAACTTTGTAGTTCCTGCTACAATCCTAGGAGTCTCTGGAAAGAAATGCCTTGGTGAACAAAACAGCATTGTCCAGATTCTTCTTCTTCTTCAGCGATCTCTGGTCATGCGCTTAATTTACTGTGGACCACAAACTGGGCAGACAGCTTCAGGTCTGTCAGGTTTCCCAAAGCTTAGTTTTCAGGTCGACTGGGTGTGGCCACATGTTGCTTCTCAGCTCACACAGAAGAGGACAGTCTTGCAGGATATGCTCTGGTGTCTGTTCTGCCTGCTGACACTGGCAGAGAGCTGTTTGACTTATTCCTAGTCTGTATAAGTGTTTGTTGAGTCTGCAGTGTCCGGTGCGTAGTCGAAATATAATGACCTGGTCTGTTCTGCTTAGGTCTTTGAGGGAGTCTTTTCCATAATCATATCCAGTGTTTGTCTTCCAGTCTACTGCAGATTTTCTCTGTATGAGGGTTTTGACCTCTTGAAAAGACAAGGGTTGGTAAATTTGCTCTTTGGCACTGCCCTCCTTAGCTAAGACATCAGCACTCTCATTGCCTGCAATGCCACAGTGAGATGGAATCCACTGCAAGTGAATTTCTGCCTTTTCTGAAAGCTGAGCAAGTTCTCTTTGTAGTTTTTGTACTGTGCTGTCAGTGGATTTAGCCTCCAGGGCTTGTATAGCTGACAATGAGTCTGTAAGAAATACCATCTTGCTTGCAGCTGCTTGCAGCTTATTCATGTGCTGTGCTGCCATCAGAAGGGCTATGAGTTCTGCTTTGTAGTTGGAACATATTCTTCCAGTAGGAGCCGCTAGAGACACAGTGGTAGCATCTGGGTGCCTAATGTACACTCCTGCTCCACCATTCATGGTTGCCTCCATTGCCGATCCATCTGTGTAAATTCTTATCCAGCTGTCTTCTGGAAACATGTAATGGAGATGTTCCATTGTAATTGCTTTTTTCACTAGATTAGGCTCGGCATCTTTGCTTAATAATTTAGGGATGGAGGTTGAGAAGTTTAGTGGTACTGAGTCTGGTTCCCAGTGATCAAAAAGCAATTCTTCAGGTATGGAATTATGATTTAGTAGTTCCAAGTATGACTTTCCTATTTCTTTTGCTTTGTGGTTTAGACTTGTGCGCTTTAGTCTGTTCTTTGTTCTAGCCGCCATTTTTTCATGCAGTGGATGGTGAGGCATTCTTTTGATCCTTTCAGTCTGTAGAATCACTTTTCTCCTTCTTCTGTCTTCCAAGGGCTGGATGTTGGCTGCCTTTTCCATTTCTACAATTGGTGTAGATTTCATGGCTCCCAAAATAGTACGCAGACACCTGTTTTGTGTTTTTTGTCCAGATTCTAACCTACGACCTTCGAATGTAAGGAAAGCGGCTAAACATCTTCGCCAAGGAAACTCACAAATTATTGATTTGTTTCATATGTGTTCCATTTATCTAGTCTAGGAGGAACAAGAATCTTTCTGACATTCTTCAACGTTTGGCACCTAAAGAAGTGGTAGTCAACAGTTTCATGATCGCCCGAGTGGTTACCGGGCCCAAATTTGGGGTGTAAAGAATAGAACCACTGTTACCTGCCACGCATGTTGTAAAAGACGACTAAGGAGGTGTGGCTGAAATTGGATGCATGTGTCCTAAATGTGTACAAGTCTATGAGTTTAGGGGCCTACCAAACCAATGTGCAACGTAAACACGTTCTTGTCAAAGATCTGACATATCACAGAGTGATTAAAATTGGTCGTAAAGAACGAACGCAAAGAAGAAGAAATCACAATTTACTCCAGTCAACTACAATCTATTTTCCACTTTACAACAGTAGAAGATTTTGTTTGAGCGTACAAGGAATGTCAAGATGGAGATAACAGACGACAAGAAAAATATTATGACAATATGTACTAACAACAACATCTGCTACACAATTGACCCACTAACACGAACAACCACAGCTACACACTTGAACCAACAAGAACAACCTCGGCTACACACTTGACCCAACAACAAGAACAACCACTGCTACACACTGAACCAACAACAACCTCTGCTACACACTTGACCCAACAATGTGAACTCAAAACACTTAACAGGATAAGTGACTAGAAATTATAAATAGATAGACCAACCCACCTTCAGCGGCAGCTGCCACTGCAGAATTTGGTCCAGCTAAACACTCCCCAAAAATTTGACTCTGTTCATCATAAGCCATGACAAAAAGTAGATCTGAATTGTCTGCAAGTCCTTGGTAGTCAAAGAAACGGACATCAACATTTGCTTTCCATCCCACATCCACACTTATCTAGAAATGAAAATAAAGTTTAATGGATGATAACTTTGCTCCACAACTTGACTACTGAGATATTTTCACAGTCCTAGTCTTTCTCACCCGAGTGGTTACTGGGGCCCAAATTTGGGGTGTAAAGAATAGAAACACTGTTACCTGCCACGCATGTCGTAAGAGGCTACTAAGAAGGTTTGGCTGAAATCGGATGCATGTGTCCTAAACGTGTAGAAATCTATGCCTTTAGGGGTTTACCAAACCAATGTGCAACGTATACACGTTCTTGGCAAAGATCAAACATATCACAAAGAGTGATTAAAATTGATCATAAAGAACAAACGCAAAGAAGAAGAAGATAGTCTTTCTATCACTATGAAACTATCATGGTATTTTAGATTCTTTACTATTTTCTTAAGAGTTATTCATAATTTTGTAGATCCTATACACCTAAAAACAAAGTACCGTAGTTTTACAAAAACAATGACAATACTCAGTAACGTTTCGACCAAAAGTCCTTTATCAAGAAAAGGATACAATAGAAGTGAAGAATTTCACTTCTTTCACAGCATACTACATATAGTATACAACAATAAATAATATACAACAACAATAAAGCCCACATGTATAAACAAATTCAAAATCGGCACAACTAGCCTGTGCCCATGCAAAGCAGGACATGACGGCAGTACACGTACTGCAAGATTGTCAACGGATAGCAGGTATAAGAAACGAAACCTGGCCACAAAACACAGAGCTTTGCAAGAAGCTGTACGGAGGAACGGAGTCCCATAAAACCACGGTAAAATTCATGATAAAAGTTGGTTCATCAGTCTAGGCCGGGATCACAAGAGAGATCCTGTACTACTTTTACTACTACTGTGACAACCGGTAAAATCGAAGAGATACAAGACAAGAGAGATACAATTTTAGGCAGCCTAAATTCATGGCACGGAAGTATGTCAACATCTGAGATAATAGCAAATACTAGGGGCAGAGATTTGTGGAAATCAATGATCATCTACGTATCTATGCCAGCCGGCAAGGCACCTGATGATAATTATGACTACGTTCTGATGATATTTTAGATCCTGTACAAATTTCTAAAGATATATTCTCATATTTTAGATCCTGGGTGTCTATGGCGAAGTGGTTAAGACGTTTGTCCGCCATTCTGAAAGATATAGGTTCAAATCTGGACTGAGTCACATGTGCAATTTTTTCTGAGATCCCTAGGATTGTTGTTAGAGCTACAGAGTTCGTACTTTGTGCAACACTCTACGCAGATGACATGCCATTTCTGTCGAAAAGGACGGAGCCATATAAGGAAACCCGGTGCCATGAAGTCAATCCTTCACTTTCAGACCCATTTTTTTAGATTATATACAGCGTTATTCGTATGTAAAATATTCTCATAATATTTTATATTTTGTACGTTTGTAAGATATTCTCATAATATTTTATATTTTGTACATTTGTAAGACACTCTGTCAATTGTAGTCCACATAAAAAGCAGAACAATGGAGAAAGTCAGATGTAGTACATATAAAAAAACAGAAATAAAGTGAGCGGCAGCCTGCATGAATGTGATAGAGAGATGAATCTATTTTTATCATCATGATCAGGTGCCGTGCCGGCTGGAGTAGGCGATCATGGATCTCCACAAATCTCTTGTCTTTGGTGTTTGCTATCAACTCAGATGTTGACGCTCTACCGTGCCATGAAGTCAGGCTATCCACAATTTCCTCTCTCTGTCTTCCTCTGTCTCATCTACCCTCAATTTTACCGGTTGTCAAAATTTGTTCTAAACCTCCCCTCCTTATCACATGCTCGAAAAATGATGAATGCCTCTTTCTTATATTGATGATAAGCTTTCTTTGTGTCTTGATCTCATTCAACACCTCAACATTAGTCATTTTAGCAGTCCATGTGATTATCATCATTCTTCTGTAAAACCACATCTCTGTGGCCCTCAGAGATTTTTCTATCTGGGTTTTCATTGTCCATAACTGGCATGCATATGTCAGTATTGGCTTTATCATATAAAGTAAAAAATCATTCCAAACCTGGGAATAAGGTAACTCTTGCTTGAAGTAAGTGTTGGTCTCCCTTACCAGGGCTGTGTATGCATCTCGAACTGACACTTCATTTTGAGCTACTGCACCCTCAAAATCAAAATTGAGACCATCCAGAAAGTTTGTTTTCACAATGTTATATTGTTGTGAAATCCATGCCTGTCTTTTAGTAGGGTCAGTGAACGTTGCTTCATTGACATTTCCTATAATAGTCAGGCACAAATGATAAGTTATAACAAATGCATACAATATCAAAATCTCTATTTGAAAACATACTTCCTCTCAATAACATAGTCAATAACAAATTATAGAGTACTTAATTGTGCTAAATTATCATGTTTTAATATCCCTCTGATATGTGCTGTTTTTGCTCAGGAGCTTAGGGAAGGGATTTTAGGTACAGGTGACCAGGGTTCAAAGGGTTAAACAAGTTGTCCAAGATATATATGGAGAAATTGCATGCAGGCGTGCCCTGCAACTGAGATCTTTCTGTGTAAGAAAGAGATTGGAGCACACATGGTTACCCACCGAAGTGCAATGATGATGTTCCTATCAATCAATCAATCAATAACAGTACAAGATGAATACAACAAATTGATGGTATTAGAAAATAACTCCTTAATTCAAGATTGGATAAATGGAACTCTGTATGGAGCAAAACAGTAACCCACAGACACCACTATATGGTATTGGGCCCAATAGCAGGGATCCACAGAATGCTGGATTGATATCCAACCAACCAGCTAGATAAATATAAACATTACACAAAATAAAACAAAAAATACATCAACCACTTGAAAATTTATCCAATGTACTTAAGTTACTACTTCTCTAGCTACAACATATAAACAAAACCAATATTCTAGATTTAACAAAACAGCATATCGTATTCAGCGATCTCTGGTCATGAGCTTGATTTACTCTGGATCACAAACTGGACAGTCAGTATCAGGTCTGTCAGGTTTCCCCAAAGTTTAGTTTTCAGGTCAACTGGGTGTGGCCACATGTTTCTTCTCAGCTCACACAAGAGATGACAGTCTTGCAGCATATGAAAACAGCAAATGAAAAGAAAATGAATGCAAAACTTACCCAAGATAACAACTCTAACATTATGAGAGTGTGCTAGACACATCAAGTCAGAATTTATGTATCCAAACATAACAATTGTTGTCAACTTTGTCCAATCAAATAAATTCCAATGACTTTCATCGTTGTCAATAGAAAATGCAAACACCTGGAATACATATTCAAGATCCAATAGAACAAGATTATTATTTTATTACAGCAATGCATTGAGAAAAATCTGGTACGCCAAAGAATTAAATCTTACAACAAAACTTAAAATATATAGAAGCAGTGTCTTGGAAGTAGTATTATACAGTAATGAATGCTAGAAAATGACACACAACATTATACACAAGCTGGAGACATTCCCCAAAAAAATGTTTCAGAAGAATTCTGCAAATATTCTGGCCAAATACAATAGCAAATGAAGAGCTTTTAAAATGAAAAAAATGTGCATCAGTTATGTTATATGAGGACTACCATCATAGCACTCTGGACACGTCCATAGGTGCTCTGCTCTCCACCTCAATAAATCCAGCAGCGTCCAGCACCCCAACACCTAATTTGATTTGATTAATCAATCTCTTTGCATATTTGGTATGTCGTTCTTTTCAGGCTACACCAATACCGACACCCATATCTATCGATCTGGTCAGCGAGTGGAATTCACAATCCTGTAACTCATCTGTTCGGAAAGACTCACTGCGTTAAGAATGTCATTTCAGTCCATGGCAGCTTCCTCTGATATTGTAACCATGCCAGCCAATCTATCAGCTCGTTCATGTGTGCATCATTGGAGACCATCTTTAAAAGAAAATATAGATGTGGATTGGGTATGTATGTTTTATGCCCATAGTGGCATTGGCTGGTACAGCTCTCCAATGAGCAGCAGATGAGAAAAGAAGGTATAGGCGTCTTTTACAGAGAACGGAAAACTAGATAGAGAAATAGAGACAAGGTGTCAAAAGCAAATGCAGTGACCTACCAGCTGGCACCATTACTACAACACCCAAAGATCAAGATGGAAGTGAAAAGACAGATGATAAAAAGTATTTTCCTACCAACACTTTGTTACCAGTGCCAAACTTGGTCTCTTACAGCAACACATCACAGAAAGCTCACAACATGTGAAATGAAATGCTTGAGGAAGGCAGTGGGAGTCACCAGGAAAGACAGACTATGAAATGAGGACATCAGAAGCAGAGTGGGCATAACTTCATGCACCGAGTATATCGAAAGACAACAAATGCAGTGGTTTGGACATTTAATGAGAATGAAATACAACCAACCACCAATAATAGCATACAATAAAAAGAGATCGGGTACTAGAGCTAAGGAAGACCAAGAAAAAGATGGATAGACAATATTAAGACCACACTACATAAACATGGATACAACACAACAAGGGCAACTCATCTAGCCCTAGAACGCAAATTAAAGCTCCCATCTCTACGCTTAACGGCAAGAGTGGACAGCCAACTACATCTTCCACCTGGGAATAGACAATAGGCGTCCAAAGCAACATGGATAAGAACAGTGGAAAGAGAGTTCAAACATTGTGACCTGACATGGGTCGGTTCATGGTGGTGAGAAGTCCGGATGGGGTTTCTTGGCTAATGCGCATGGCAAGGTTGTTGCAGAGAGAAGTGAAATGTACAGAACAACTACTTCTAGTATGAGGATGGAGATTGAGGCCGTTTCTGCTGCCCTCCATTGGCTCTTTGGGACTTCATTTACTGGGGCCGTTGTTGTATCTGACTCTCAGTTGATGCTTCACAAGATCCAGAAGGGCAAGTTTCGGTATGGGTGGATGTCGTCTATAGAAGTTTCTAACCTCCAGCGTCTTACATGGATATACTGTCCTGGGCATGTGGTGATTACAGTAATGAGAGAGCGGACAGGCTTGCATCAACAGCATCGATTGTTGGGGAGTTGAAGATGGATAAGGGGATGTTCTTCGATGAGTGTCTTGGATGAGGACACTAAAATAGATGTTGAATTGATCAAGCGATTTAAGCAGTTTGGAGTTACCCGTTGTACAAGCAGAACTGGATGCCTGAGGTGCAGAGTGAGAGGTGTGTTTAACCAGCGAGCCACGGGAACCATCAGTATGCATACTCTTCTATATCTCTTGGAGGAGACTGAGCACCTATGGGTCTGCCGGAGTGCAATGACGTCAGTTTAGTAACTAATAACCAATGACCTGACATGGGAAACAATTAGTAAAAAGGCGACAGAACCACAACAATGGAAATCTCTAGTGGAAGATGTATATGTTAAATAGGACATAAAAATGATAAAGATAGATAAAACGCATAGAGAGCATAGTGGTTAGCACACTTTTATCGCAGCCCAGTAGTCCTAGGATAAATTCAACAACTGAAATTTGATCAAGCGTAATGGTTATCCTTACGACCCGGCTTCAGTTGGTTACCAGAGAAACACTGAGAAGTAAAAGCAGTCAGCATGATGTTAACCATATCATATGTTGTTGGTGAAAGAAAACTATGAGTCTAATACTTTATTTTGTAGAGAGCTGCAACAGCATAGTGGTTAGTGCACTTGCTTCATAGGCGCATGGTCTGGGGTTCAATTCCACAGTTGGGTGAATATTTTGTTTACCGTAACAGCTTTCAGGTTGACCCTGTTTCAGTTCGGTACAAGAGAAGCACTGGTGGCCAGCGTGATGTTGACCACATTACCCATAGTATGTGGATGGTCAAAGAGAAATAAAGGTCTAACACAGTATTCCCCAATATACCTCATGGTATGAAAACGGGTTTGTAACCTACAACAATGTGTTACTGTCATGTCAGGTTACGGATGAGGAAAACCTGCTGCCTTACAGGTAGGCTGGGGACAGCCAAAGGCTGACGGAGAGCAAACCCAGTAAACGCTGGCTGAAACCGGACACGTCGCCGAAGGAGAAGCACCAGAGCTCCAAATGACGCTGAATGATGTGAAGTAAAAAATACGTTCTTGGCAAAGGCAATTTATATATCACAATAAGAATGATCAAATTGGCCAAAAAGAACGATCGCAGAGAGGTTACAGATAACAGCTTCAACTAAATCAAAATTGGATGCAAGTCAAAGTATAGCTTTATAAAGCTTTAAAATGCATTTAGGGTGCATAACAATCTTTTGTCTAATATACGAGAGCGAACATATACTCTAACAACACATAACTGCATTTCAATCTGCTTGTGAAAAATACAACATGAAAATTAATACAAACAAAACAGAGCAATGACAAGTAGAGCAATCAACCAAATCAACACACACGTGTGAACAATTAAAAAATCACACAGGTCCTAGAATTCAGATATCTGGGAAATATTTTCCCAGAAGATAGTAAATCGAGACTAGATGTCAAAAGGTCAACGCAGTGATGTACCAACTACCCCACTGCTCAAACACCCAAACATATACAATGCAGTCAAGCAACAACTAATAAATTGCAAATATTTCTACCAAATCTCTGTTATCAATGTCAAACCCTAACTAAATCTCAAGAGAGAAAGATCACAACATGTGAAATGAACTGTTTAAGAAAAGCTGTCAATGTGACAAGACTGGATAGATTGAGAAATAAGGACATTATGAAATGTAGTTGGAATCACACCATGTATCCAACATATTAGAAGACAACAAATCAAAAGGAGTCACCTAATGAGAATCAAACCAGATCTAGTACCATCTTGTGCCTATAAAAAATGGTCAACCTGATGCAGAGCACTAGGAAGACCAAGAACCAGATGAATAAATTAAATCATAGATATCCTTTCTAGACATCAAAGACTAACAACTACAGATGTAATACACCTGGCACAAGATAGAAAGCTGAAACTCAATGACGCTTCACAACACATGTGGATAAGACAAAACAATCTATTGCACCATACTACACTTTTGAATGTGTGCAAAAGCTAATTAAACAGAAATTATAAGATAATTCTATGCAGCAATACTAAACATATGTTCTACTGAAACGTATTATCTACTGTAACATATGACCTAGTATAGCACATAAACTAGTGGTTCTCCAAGACAGAAACACAAGTTGACTATGGAGATCACCGCTGCCTCCGGAGCTCTCTCCTGGGTCACTGAGCAACGGGTAACCCTTAAAAAAGGGTTTAAAAACCGAAGGATTGACTTCATTGCACCGGGTTACACCATATGGCTCGATCCCTCTCCGCAGAAATGGCACGCCACCTGCAGAGAGTATTGCACCATCATCATCAAGGTGCATATCCTTTATAGGACGTTGCTCTCTCTGCAGCACATCTGAAATTCACTCTGTCTCTTGCCAGTTCACCCACTTTGTCGATGGTCATGTTCATGGTTTCTTTAATATCTTGTAGCCATCTTCTTCTTGGTCTGCCTCTGCGTCCTGGGACCCTGCCCTCTAGTATTGTTCTTTCCAGGCCATCGTGACGCTTGATGTAACCAAAGTATGTAATTTTCTGTATAGTATGTTGTTTATCAGCCAATTCTCTTTAACATTTAGTTCTTTCAGGACATTGGTGTTCTTTCTCTTTTCTGTCCATGGTATTCGTAGGATCTTTCTGTAGTATTTAGTTTCGAAGGACTGGATTTTCGTTCTTAATTTTTGTGTAATAGTCCATGATTCACAACCATAAGTAGCCACTGGGAAAATGTATGATCTCAATATTTTTAATTTTAGTATTTTGCTGGTGCTTTGCCACATGTTCTTCATTGTGTTTAACTTCTTGATCGCTATTGCCAATCTTCTTGAGATCTCTTTGGAGCAGTCACCGTTATTGTTAATTATTGAGCCCAGTCACAGTTATTGTTAATTATTGAGGTAACCCATATGATTATCATATCAGACTCAATGAATATGATTCAAAGGATTGAATCTGGAAGTCTGCATGTGGAATGGGTGGACAGCATTCAGAGATCACATCTCAAGAAAATGACTTGGCTGTACACACCTGGACATGCTGGAGTGCAGGGTAACGAGCGTTTTGACTTTCTTGCAAATAATGCCTCGATTCAAGTGGGCAGAAGTATGGACATTGATGTCATCAATGTGGTACACTCTCATTTATGTGATATGGGCGAGTCACAGACACTGGAACGAGTGCAAGAATTAGGAATTAAGTTTGGACATGCCAGACAGTGTCGTCTTTGTGGTAGAGAGCGACAGTATACTAATCAACTTCTCATGGGTACGGTGAGCAAATGGACGTTAGGATGGCTGCTCCAGCGGAGGACAGAGCACGAATGGAAATGCCCAATGTGCCATGATGTTGATCGCAAAGTATAACATAAACTTGAGTAACCTATCATAAAGTGTAATAAATGAAATGATTATTAAAACTAACCTCTTTCCTTGAGACATCTGTAATCACGTTACACCATTGAGTAACATTGCAAGGGCAAGCAAGTTGATCTTTGCTGAATTTAATATTTGTACCAGATGTTTCAGAGATTGCTGAATTTATGAATATCATAAATATCCAGCTAAAGTAAAAGATGGACTTCATTTTGCTGCTTGATCATGTCTGAACATAAATAAATAAATATAAAAAAACAATGTATTGTGTAAAGTACATGGAAAACAAAAACTAAAAGAATAATGAAAACAAATTTTACTCTTTTTCTCTCTCTCTCTCCGCCTTTTTAACCTCTTGGTTCACTGGAATCTGTCTTGTTTTCTCTCCTTAAGTTCCTCATTTGTGACCTCTCCTCCATTTGCCCACTATGAATTCAGGCATAATCATGGCACCTTATATAACCTCGATGATAGATTTTTGTGTGAAAGCTTGCTTTCCTTATAACATGTGTCCCTCGCCATTCAGGTGAGGCTTTACTCTGATTTCAGAGGTACTTGTAATTCAGATTCCCAAGAAAAGGATCAGGGTACTCTGTAGTCAAACCATATACCGAGTGCACACCAAGAATTTGGGAGGCCAGATTTCCCATGGCATGCGGTTCTAGCACAGCATGTTATCAACTTCGCTATCTGCAACCCAAAGTGAGACAATAAATTTCTAACAGCCTTAATATCTCTCTCTCTCTCTCTCTCTTGCACGATCACCGATGATCTACGAGATTTCCCCATAAATTCTGCTGTTGTTTTTATTCATGTCTCCACAGTGACACTCCTACGACCTAACGGGTTATGGGCTTTATTATTATAAACATAGCTGTTTATCGTCACTGTTTCTGTATTTTGTAAAACTATGCTATAGTACTTTGTTTTTAACTTTTTACGTGTTTCGTTATAAACACCGATTTTGGTTAACAACGACTACTATCAATCAACTAAGAAGAACTTAAGAAGTCGGTGAGAAATTATGAGTAATCCTACATAAATAACATTGATCATAATCTTCTCTGGAAATAACACATAATGATCGTTATAACTAGAACTGTAAATACAAACATGATAAATTACATTGTGTACATTCGGATAGATTAAAGTAATGAACAATCGAATTGTGCTAGCTCTAGCAGTTTATTCCTAGACGACAATAATCACGTGATGAATAGTAGTCACATGATTAGCAGCTGATAACTTAATTAAATATGAGCACAATTATCGAGTAGGACTCTGTTTTTGTAATATTACAAGGTCTGTGGATAAGATATAGCTAGATAAAATACCAAAATAAAATAATCCTTGACATGTGGGCCTTGTGGTTGATAACATTTCCAAGATCAATTATATGAGGACTATTATCATAGCACTCTGGACATGTGCTCCGATCCTCGACAAATCCAGCAGAACAGCACTCTAGTTCGATATTTACTAATTACATTTTTTTCATATTTGGTATGTCTTTATCTTCGGGATTTGCCAGTATCGACACCCATCTCTCTCAATTTAATCAGCGACTGGGATTCACAACCATAAAACTCCTCTGCTCGGAAAGACTCTCAATTCGTTAAGAATGTCTTTTTAGTCCATTGCAGTTCCCTCTGCTATCGTAGTCTTGCCAGCTTCCAAGATATGTGAAAGGAGTTATTAACCACAAAACAAAGGTTGGAGTGGCTAAAGACGTAAACATTCACGCATGCATGCTCAGCGACTCTATGGGCATGATACAGAAGATCACGACCGGTTATCATGTACGAATGTAGTGGATGTAATTAATACAAAACGCGACAATCCAGACACCTGCATCTTCGTCACATACATTCTGGGATGAAGTGCAGCGAGAACGGATGCACTGGTGAGAAATGCTGAGATCGAGAATGGGCCGTCTAAAAACAAAAGCAATATCATACATTGCTCTAAGAGAAAACATACGCTCTGAAGATCTCAACGAAGAATATAACGGGTATTCTCTATCTCGGTTGCGCAAGTTATGCATCTGCATACCGATAGATGCGAAAAGACGGAAAACCATGGAGAAACCCCAGTAGTACATCAGCCAGCAAGAACTGGAGTTCTTAGTCTAAACACACTGAAATGCATGCTTAGAGGGAAATCGGAGCAATTATGGACATGTGCGATGATCCTCAAATGAACAACTTTACCTTACGGAGCAGAATGTTGGAGAATGACATGGTATGGTATACCATTTCTGTAGGAAGGAACCGAGTCATATTGGAAAAACCAGGCGCAATGAAGTCACTCCTTTGCCTGTCAACACCTTTTTTTATAGCTTCTCCTTGGTCTTTATTTATTCTTCCCTTTCAGTTGCAGCTGTAGAATTTGAAACCAGTCGTGCGTAGTACACCATTGCTCACTCGTGTTTCCTGAAGAGCTACAATGTCGGCTCTATACACAAGGGTTTCGAGAATGAGCCCGCGTTGACTAACACATGTGCAATTCCAGTATTATTTATGTCTATGCGAACATATTTAAGAAGTGTTGCATACGCCTGCTGCTTGGTCTTCGCCTTCTTTTGTTTCGCGCGTTTATTCTAAAGGTTGCGCCAGCATTGGTCAACCAAGTAAACCAAAATAAATCACCATCACATCCAGACGACAAAAGCTAAGGAAAACTCCAGCACAGAAGCACGAACTCCGTAGCACAGGCGAATATTGATCCCGATTATTGGTAAATCTACAAGCCTAACTAGACTGACGAATTCCAAGTCAAATCTGATATACCTAGACAAAAGCACTACACTACAAGCCAAATAATAATAGTAAACCGACAGAGAACCGGTGTCATCAGTTGCCACACGATGAGAGATACACTGAATAGGAGATCAAAGCACTTATACGCTAATTTGTTGGATGTGCAGTGATGATGATCTTCTTCTTTTTTCGATGGTTCTTGCGCCAATTTTATCATTTTTTTGTGATATATAATTGGTCCTTTGACAAGAACGGAGTGATCTACGTTGAACGATTATGCGCCCATGGTGACTAGGCCCGTCCACCCGTTTTCAGCCAGCTTTTGATTTACTAGGTGAGCTTTCCTTGGGTCGATTCTTTCTGCCGACTATTTACTCGGATCTTCACCTTTGATCAGCTTTGCCGTATATTTGGGTTTTGTGATCTACGCCAAACAGTGAGTTACTACTGTTATTGTCTTTTCTGACTGTGAAGTCGTTCTGGATTAGGAACATTTCACGGGGCCTATAGGCTTGTCCTCGGACGGCGTCTTACTCGTATAAAACACCGTGTAAAGTATCGGCCTTCGCCAATGTTTGGATCCGGGCAGCCTGTCAGATCTTTACATTGCGAACTGACGATGATGATCTGCGTACTAAGCCAAACGAAACTAGCTAGTCACAGCTGTGATCCCTTCTTTAATCACTCTTCTCTCTCATTTATAGCCACAGCTGCAGTTACTTTTCAAAGCATTCTCCCCTTTCAGTTGTAGTCGCAACTGTTGCCATTTCTGCACCATTTTTCCTCCATGTTTATATCAGTAGAGTTCCTGTGCAATTGATGCCATTCTTTCTCGTTTACTCTGCATATAGACTTACGCCAAAACAACCATCAGTTGGCAGTACAGAGAAAAGTGGTCGAAAGACCACCCTCAACACAGCATCAGAGATGGGTACTATGGTCTAACCCGTAGCGAACAAGTTTTTATATTCCGCCTCCGTCCGCCATAACAGACTTTGGGCCCACATGTTCAACAAATTTTAAATTGGCACAACTAGCCTGTGCCACTGAAAAGGCGGACATGACAGCAGAGCACATACTGCAAGACTGCCAGTTGTTAGCAGGCCTGAGAAACGAAACCTGGCCCGATACAGAACTTCGCGAAAAGCTTCGAAGGGACAGAGTTCCTAAAAACAACGGCAGAATTTATGAGAAAATTTAGTTCATTGGTCTAGGCGGGGATCGAGAGATATAGACTTACTTTAATCAGATACTTACTGTTGTTCCAGTTCTACATGAGATATAGTAGTCATGTGGAGAGAACGCCACATTGAGAAGACAGACTGGAAGCATTGCAAGACAGGCACTGTATTGGAACCAGCAGGGAAAGAGGAGTAGGGGAAAGCCTAGACAGACCTGGAGAAGAGAGCTGGAGGCTGATATTAAAAGGATAGGTATAACATGGAAAGAATTGGAAGGGATGGCAAGAGAAAGGAAGAGCTGGAAGAAGTTTGTTGAAGACCTGTGCTCTGCTGGGAGTTGAAAGGTGAAGAAGATGTAGAGGATATATCTAAATTTACCAGCAAGTGACACTTTTGTTCTAATTTTATCATTTTTTATTGTTTTCCTTCATCAAATAATATTTTACCTTTTCTTATTCAGAAATATTTCATCAATGTAAATAAACAGAGCATTCAGTTCGCAATATTTTGATATATGGTATATGTTCCATATATAATAAAATAACAGTTTTATGAAGAAACTAGTAACAGATGTTTGTATAAAAATGTATGATTTTTCAAAAATGGCCTGTAAAAACATGATTTGTGCTCTGTTCAACTAAGGGAAGCATTACCGCATACTGGTATTGTTTAGTCACAATATGAGACAAGAAAGGTCTGCTGCAGAAGACACTGGAGAGCAAAATTATTTTTTTAGGCCCACCCCAGACAAACCACACCGGGTGGACCTAGTATTATCTCCTTGTGGACCAAACGCCACACTACATGGCTTTGAGTTAGACAACTTTTTACCAGGAGCCACGCTAAAGGGCCTTTTTATTCTAAAATAAATGGCTTTTGCCCTGGTCCACTAAGAGTTAATGAACGTGAAAACGTTTGTAAAACTCCAATCGTCATCAATCTTTCGATCGAAAGTGCTACGATTTTTAAGGGTAGTATTTTGCTATAAGTGCCAAACATGGCCCCTGACTAAGACACAAGAAAGAAAGATTACAACATGTGAAATGAGATGTCTATGAAAAGCTGTCAACGTTACAAGGAGAGATAGAGTGAGAAACAAGAATATCAGAAGCATCGTTGGTACTATACCATGCATACAGTACATCGAGAAGCAAAGAATCAAGTGGTTCAGCCATCTAATCAGAATGGAACCACATTTACTACCATCACATGCCTACAATAATCGACACTCAGGGCGCAGAGCACGAGGCAGGCCAAGAACACGATGGATAGATAACATTTCAGAGTCCCTGCGAAAGCATGGATTGACGTCAAACGCAACACACATGGCACAAGATAGAAAACTAACTCTCTCCATGACGCTTCACGGCAAATGTGGTTAAGATAAGATAAGATAGATTTTGCCACTTGGCATTTAGTGAAGGCTCCACCCTTTGGCAGCGATCAAGTGAGCAATAGCACTGTAAGAACAGATACTACGCTTTGATCTTAGCCAAAAGGCAGAGAAGCAATGAACACAGCAAAATTTAGGGAAAGCAAAAAAGATGACATTGTGGACAACTTTTATTGCAGTCATACAGAAATATCCGGATATCTTTTTATTGTCAAGGACAAGGCACTGTGGAGCATGACCAGATGTTTATGATTGAACAGTAACAAGTAATAAAATTAAAATAAAGGGGAAAACAATTAATAATTTAGTATAAATTCTGTACATATAGAATTCAATCTGTTTTAAAGTCTGTTTCTGTTTGTCTCTGTGTGTGTAGCTGTATGGTTCGGTTTTCTTGGTGGAGGATGTCGCGGTTCTTCAATGATTGTGGGACCTTGTTCTGTCTCTTTTGCTATAAAGGGTGTCCATTCCTCTCCTTTAATTCCAGCCTGAAATATAAGACAAGATACAAAAGCACTGTAAATAAACAATTGATCAGTAGAACTGATTTTCAATAGAAATTACACAATGAATTACTCTTAATTTGATAATACATCTACACTGTGATGTAAAGCATTTAGGGAAAAAAAGGGTCCAAAGGCAAAGGATTGACTTTATTGCACCAGGTTTCCCCATATGGCTCCATCCATGTCAGCAGAGATTGCATGCCATCATAGCATTGCACAAACTCCGTAGCTCCTGCAACAATCCTAGGGATCTCATTAAAATATTGCACATGTGACCCTGTCTGGATTCGAACCGACAACCTTCAGTATGACAGGCAAACGACTTAACCACTTTGCCATTGAGAACCCCCAAAAATAAAATTTAGAATCTTTGTATTAATGGCAAACGTGGTCCTTAACTAAATCCCAAGAACGAAAGATCACAACATGTGAAATGAACTGTATAAGAAAAGCTGTCAATGTGACAGGAAAGATTGAGAAATGAGAACATTTGAACTGTCGTTGGAATCACACCCTGCATCCAACATATTAGAAGACAACAAATAAAATGGTTCATCACCTAGTGAGAATGAAACCGGATCTACTAACATCTTGCGCCTATAACAACCAGCAACCCAGTCACATAGCACAAGGAAGACCAAGACCAGTCACATAGCACAGATATCCTGCAACATCAAAGGCTAACAACTACAGATGCAACACACCTGACACAGGATATAAACCTGAAACTCCCCATGATGCTTCACATCACATGTAGATAAGACAAGAATCTCTGTATGAGTAGGATATGTTACTTGAGAGCAGAATTAAGAGTACTTAACACCATCAATACGCATTTCTTTGAAATCTGTTGGGGAAGACAAAGTATCTTTGGGTCCACCAAGTGCTATGAAGTAAGGTCAATAGCCATCATCATCAGTTCTCATCGTGCCGAAGGGTATATGAGGCAAAGATTTTAAAAATGTCCACTCAATTTGATCTTGTGCCTTTTTTCGACATCCAACATAGTTCTATGTATTGATTCGAGCTCTGCTTTAAAAGGTCACCTCCATATGCCCCATGCCTTTCTTTTTCCCCTGTCCCTGTAGTGTCCACTGCAAGAGATCGGGTACTAGAGCTAAGGGAAGACAAAGAAAAGATGGATAGACAATATCAAGACCACACTACATAAACATGGAAACAACACAACAAGGGCGAGTCAACCGGCCCTAAAATGCAAATTAAAGCTCCCATCCCTACGCTTAACGGCAAGAATTGACAGCCAACTACATCTTCCACCTGGGAATAGACAATAGAATAGATCAGAGTATCTGAAGCTTTAATGAACTCTATGATTCAATTCCTCTTCTTTATTGTTTTGTCAGTAATCAGATTCAGATAATCAAGGTTCCTGGTGCATATAATGTGAAGAGAAGGTTTTGAACATTTGGTGACAACAGGTAAAATTCAGGGAAAGAAATATCGTAGAAGACAGAGGGAGAAAATGTTGGATGGTCTGACAGACTGGTTCAACAAAAGATCGATGTCAGAACAGATTACCTGCACCAAGGAGAGATTTGTGGAGAGACATGAATGCCTACGCCGGCAGGCATGGCACTTGATTGATTCATTAGATCACAGTACCAGTTGCTTCAATAATCACAGTACCAGTATCTTCTATCAACTCTATGATTGTTCTTCTTTGAACTCCCCATATCGACCATTTGTTAACCACTCTTTGTGATTTGTTTGTGGTCCGAGTCTGAGAGTGATTGTACATTGTGCCAATTATGCGCCTACAGATAGGTCAGCACATCTGATTTCTGTGATGCTTTTTATTTACTAGGTAGCTTCCCTAGGCCCCTACCTCAGTCGCTTCTTACAACATACCATGTAGGTCACAGTGTTACTATTCTTTGCTCCCATTGTGAGTCCTGGCAACACATAGCGGCTTTATGATTCAATTCCACTTCTTTGTTATTTTGTCAGTCATTAGATCACAATACCAGTAACACCAATAAACTTTCTTCAGATCATTCATAGATTCTCCACGTTTCTGAAGAAATACTTTCTTTGTAAACCCTATCTTTTCCATCTTCGCCTGTACTTGACACTCTCGAATGATACATTCTGCTATGTTTGCAATTAGTGTACATGCCAGTCTATTTCCTTTGTGACGGAAACACCTTTACCACTTGACTATGCTAACTGGTTTTCTTTTTTCCCAGAAATGTAAATTTTACTTGTCTACTTACCACCAGGTAAATAAAGCTTGTGAACATGTAGCACATAGCACCCAGTACAGTTTGTAGGATGAAGCAGCATGGTACACATAATCTGTCCAAAAATAAAACACATTTCATTATCACATCTTTCATTGTTTTCATGTCAACAAATATTCACTACATTGAATATAAACTGAGAAAATGGATTCGGGATGTAATAGATGACTTAAGCATAATGGCAATGGAGGCAGAACTATGTTCTTTCTTTTGTCCAATCCTGTTTTGCCTCACAGCGTCAGGATAAGAAGAGACTTCTATAACGTGCTTTTGTGTGCGCTTCAAAAACAGTGTATTTTGTCATCTCTCTTTGAGGTCCACTTTTGCGTGATCTGCCTTTTGCTTTGTATCCACTGTATCGATAACATTGCTTTTGAAGTACACTGTCTGTTGGTAATCTGCTTATGTAGTCGAACAATTTAATTTGTTGTTTCTTGGTGAAGTTCAGTACTGACACTGTAGCTACTTTTTTCCTGATGTCTTAATTTCTAAACCAATCTCCTCGTTGGTACTCCCAGCATTCTGCGTAGGCATTTCATCTCTGTCGGGACTAGTTTTCTTCTACCATTTTATGTCAACGTCCTGGCTTAGTACTGATAGTATAATGGGAGAAAAACTGTTGAACAATACTATTTTTATATTCAAGGTGAAATATTTGCATTTTAAACTTTGCGCCATTTATCCTGTTATTTGATTTTCTTTGATGTATCTGTATTGGATTTCGTAAGTTATTCTTCCGTTTGCTGAAAAAATGCTCCCTAGGTATTTATCTCAATGACAAGATTGGAGGTGTGTTAGGACAGGATACAAGTTAAAAATCCGCTGAACCATGCAATAAAGCAAATTTACTTTGATGTACTGATAGAAGCCAACAGACAATGAAAGTTTATTATAAATATTAGAAAGGAACATAGAAAGGAGAACATATAAATATCCTTCTTCACCCTCCGCCCCTAGGGAAGAATACGTCCGCAACCAAGGCCTTCCAAGCCTGCCTATCCAAGGTCCTTATCTCTTGTTCCACCTGTCTTTGTCCTGTTCTATCCCAGAGTTCACTGTTTGTAGTCCTGTCATACCATCGCGGATGGAGTATCCTGCGCAGGCATCTATTGATGAATGTCTGCAACTTTTGGTGTTCCCTTTTGTTCTACATGTCTCTGCTCCATATAGAAGAACAGCCTTGACATTTGAGTTAAATATCATTATCTTCGTTTTATTCCTGATCATTCTTGAACTTCATATGTTCTTCAGAATAGCAAACGCTGATCTTGCCTTTTGTATTCTAACCCTAACATCTTCATCTGAGCCCCTTTGAATGTTGATAACACTTCCCAGATACGTAAATGTGTCCACCTCTACATATAAATATTAGAAAGGAGAAATGAAGACATCAGGAAATAAGTGGGTACAACATCATTACTGAACTTCATCAAGAAACAACAAATTAAACTGTTTGGCCACATAAGCAGATTACCAACAGACAGCGCACCTCAAAGAGTGATGTTGCTCTGATACAATGGATACAAAGCAAAAGGCCGCCACACAAAAGATGGGCCTCAGAAATAACAGAGGCGATGAAAGACCCTATTTATGAAACGCACACAAGGGCTCGTTCTAGAAATCTTTTCTTATCCTGACGCTGTGTGGCAAAACAGGATTGTAGAAAAGAAAGAAAGGAACAACCATTATTTAATAACACAATATTATAAAAGTAGGAAGGGTGGAACACATTTTAACAACTGACAAAGATCAGATAGGATAGTGCACTGGAATAGTAACATCAAAGTTGATAGATAGTGCAAGAGACAGAATATTGGAAAAAATTCATGACCACATATTTGAGCCTGCAAAGCACATAATGAAGAAGTAAAAGTAAAGGAAACTACTTACACTAAATATGCAACAAATCTGATAAAATAATTGCGTGTGAGTAGTCTGCCTTTGCTGATAACCACAGTGAGAGGATACTGAAACCTAAAATTAAAACAGAAAAAATATTATTTAAATCAAATCAATAAATGTCAGTAATGTGTATTACATTGTTCTTTAGATAGTTACATGTACAACAGAGGAAGAATGAGTTTAATTAACCAGCAAACAAGAGGAACCAGCAGCATGCACACCCTAAATATATCTTCTTCATCTTTCAACTCCCAACAGAGCACATGTCTTCAACAAACTTCTTCCAGCACTTCCTCTCTCCTGCCATCCCTTCCAATTCTTTCCATGTTTTATCTATCCTTTTAATATCAGCCTCTAGCTTCTCTAGTCCTTTCCCTACTCCTCTTTCTCTGCAGGTTCCAAAACAGTGCCTGTCTTCCAATGCTTCTGGTCGGTCTTCTCAATGTGTGTCATATCCATCGCCAGTGTCTCTTCCTTAGCTCTTTCTCCACTGGTATCTGCTTAGTTCATTCTCCGAGTTCCTCGTTTGTAATCTTATCATACCATCTCAGTCCTCTATTCTACGTAAACATCCATTTATGAACATTAAATATCGGCCGTACGTGCAGGGCACAAGGGAAGCAAAGAATAGTACCTCGACCTACAAGGCATGTTTAAGAGATGATTGATGTAAAACTTAGGAAGCTACCTAGTAAATAAAAAACACGCAGAAATTGGATGTGCTGGCCTACTTCTAGGCGATAACTGCACAGGCTCAGATCACATACAAATCACACAGAGTGGTTAACAAGTGGTCAATATGGAGCATTGAAGAATAAGAACCCTAAATATAAAATCGATTAAAACAATTTTTTAGTCTAACTGATCATCTCACTCACTTTCGATTATCCTTTTCAAAGTCTAATTCATCTTAAACATTCACTCAAAACACGTTCAACAGCTTGCTCTGTCATTATTCTTTTAGAGTAATAATTTCCAAAATGGTCAGCATGTTTTTCATCATAAAATACTTAACTAATTACCTTATCAGCACACACAACTATCACATAAGAACATCTCATCTTGCTAAACCATGTAGACCACTAGGGTTGTGTTTCAAGTCACATTTGTACATAATTTATCTTAGGTCACTGACAAATAACGATGGTGTCTTCACAGACCGATATTTCAAGATATTTAACATTTACATTCAATGCCAAAATATCAGGATCACAGGTTCGAAGGGTTAATGTCAATGGTAAATAAGAGTGAAAAATTTGTTAAATGTGAAATGTCTACATTTATTTGAATGGTAGAACTAGACTTATGAATTGTATGCACAATGTATACTTTCTTTCATTTAAACAGTAAGACTAGATATGTGTGAGATACTTACTGTCTTTCATGTGATGTTCCTTTCTGTCTTTTCCCTCTTGGATACTCCAACAAGAATGTTAACACTCCCACTGAACTGATTAATAGTTAAGTAAATGTTTTATAATCCTCTATTTTTCTATTCTTCTTCAAAATTTGATTGCAACAATGGCCTAGTCAATATTTCAACAAAAGCAATTCAAGTTCCCTTTTAAAAAAAAGGGTTTGTTTGTTGATATCAACAGTTGCAGCCTTTTGTTCCACCATGAACGAAAAGGTTTAGTAGTAGGAACAGGATGGCGTCTGTGGCTTAGGGGATAGTGACTCGGTCTATTAACCTGATGTTCTGAGATCGAATCATGCTGCGGACAATTTGGTTGCAACTTGTTTTGCATGGATTTTTACAAAAGGACGATGGCACCACTCGTTCAGAAAGCAATGGCAAACTACTGAACGTAATTGATGCCTAGAAAAATCACAAACAGCGTTAAAAGCTGGGTTGATTCGCAAAGTCCTGTAAAGGATATGCAATTAACTTTAGCAGCATTAGCAGCAGTAGTAGTAGTAGTGTAATAGTAGTCCAAACTGCACATACTATTATTATTGACCTCCTCTGATTAAAGATATATGACTAATCATATCTTTGCATTACATGCAAAAAAAGCTTTCTTTTAATAATTGTAAGAAGGTTTCTTTTTCAATGACCTCTCCTCATCAAGTCTACATTAGATGTCACATGTACAAAGCAGCGAGCAATGAACCAGGCATATATTATAATTCCTTAAGGATCGGTCTTGAAAATCAAGCTATTTTCTTGTTTTCATATTAATATAAAATTTGTATAAGCATTTTGAAAGAGTATGACTTAGAATAGTAGAAAAATAGGTAAAAAAAAAAATGTCAAAGTGTTGCCATGGAAACAATACAAAATGGCCACCCAAAACAAAATTTCAAATCCCTAAGGCTCTGAATCTAATGAATGTAAATGAATTCTGTTTTCACTCTAAGGTGCAAAATTGTAATATCTAAAATATTACACATGAATTTTAGGATATATTCAATATTTAATTTTTTATTAATTTTTGGGTAAAAATTCCCTCAAAATTTGGTCAAAAACTGTTTTGGGGGTGTTTTACCAAAAATTCATTAAAAATGTAATATTTAATATATCCTAAAAAGATGTGTAATTTGTAGATATTACATTGCCACTTAGGTGAAAACAGAATTCATTATATTCATTAACTTCAGAGCCTTAGGGATTTGAAATTTTGTGCTTGACGGCCATTTTGTATTGTTTCCATGGTACGTTGACTTCTAGTATTCTAAGTCATAATCGTTCAAAATTGTTATACAAATTCTACATTAATACCAAAGCAACGAAAAAGTTTCAAGACCAGAATCCCCCTTAAGGAGAGAGGACGTGTACATGATTCACGTAAGTGGTGAATCTACAACTCTAACCAAACTGCAAGAACTCAAATTTAAGTGTGGTGTAGCTCGACAAGAACGCTATGCTGGCAGACAACGAAGAACTGTAAACCAACAAAGAACCGGTGTCGTTAGTAGTCACGCGCTGAAGGACATACTGAGGGAGAGATCGGAGCACTTATGGACTAATTTGTTTGACGTGCAGTGATGGTGATCCGACGACTAAACTAAACTAAGTCTACATTAGTCCTATTGGTTAGTTAGATTCAGCCATCAGAGGATACTGCAATGGATCAAAATTATATTCTGAACGGACTGGGTGGCCTTTTATCCAAACCGAGGAGTTTCAAGGATGTGAATCCCATTTGCTGACTAGATAGATTGAAAGAGATGGGTGACAACATTGCAGCAACAAATACATGCCATTCTTCTCTGTTCATGGCCATCCTGTATATTCTGTTCCAGCTGTAATTCATTTCTTTCAGCCCCTGTTCTACCATTCTCCTCCAGCTGATTTTGGGTCTTCAACATTTTTGTTTACCCTCTGGTGTCCACCTCATTGCAGTTTTTATGATAGGGTTAGTCTTCATATATAACACATGTCTGATCCATCTCCAGCATATTTTTTTGGATAATAGTTTCCTCTAAAAATGTATAAATGCTGCAACCACTCATACCTTTGGGTGTAAAATTATTTTATCTGGTATCACTGTTTATACAACTATAGCTCTAGCAAATTGTGAGTATCTAGTATAAAAAAAACAGACCTCCGGAGACTACTTGTGTAAAACTCTAGACTATGGGTGATATAGCTCTAAAGGAATCTCTTCAAAAGTCCTTCAAAAGATGCAACCAATTCTGGGCCCACCGGTGTGTGGACAAGTCCCAATGCCCATCAAGACTTGCCTGGGGAACACATCCCAGCTTAAAAAACAAATATGCTTTGTGGGCAGTGATAAGATTTACAAGGATATGGGCAGAATTATTTCATAATTTCTCCCACCGGACAGGACATATCAGACCTAAAAGACATGAAAACCCATGAATGGTAATGTGATATATATGTTTCATACACTTAAAGAGTATGCTAAGATATCTTACACAGAATAGAATTACTACTGTGGATTACTACAAATTGAAATCATAGAGGCTTTCTTTTTTTAGACTTCTATTCTTGTGAAACTGATTGCAGAAGATGAATCAAACTGATTTTGTGTGCAGCAACAAAATATGATATAATGAATAAAATCAGCATGCATGAACTCTGCATAGATGCTCATCCCTTTCATTAAGCTGAAAGCGTCTGCAACAAAACACCAATACAGTGTTAAAGATGTGATGGTTCCAAATAACCCTAAACCCAACTGGTACCCGTCTTCAGCAGGTTAACAGAAGAATTAATAGTATCAGAAACTGAAAACCATAATTTAATTATATAAAAAAAGAAGATAATAGATATGTTGGACAACTCTGAGAAGAAATGATCAAAGAATCACATAGCAGGCATTGAAGCGGGAGGCAAATGGTTTAAGAAACAAATGACGCCCAGGAAACTAAAACAAACTTTACATAGTGAGTGCGAAATATCAGACCATATTCCATAGAAGAGATTGAAGGAGTTTCACAGGATAGAGAAGTATGGAGAAATTGCTCTTGAGGGCCTATGTACGTATGACAGTACAAGAGGAACCCAATATTAATTATATAAAAAAATTGTAATGCCTGTACTTCACACTTTTATGTCTAAGTAGGTAGGAACTTTGTGGCACTTTTTTACAAAACTATACTATGGATACATGGCATAAGCACCAATTTCCCAAAACTGGAACTGTCCACAGACTGCAAGAATTCCACCTAGGATTAACACTGTAAAGAAAACAAAAGGAAAATATTTCAACATTTTTTTATGAATTACATAACAAGATTGCTTGACACACATATTTACAATTTATTACAGTAAATGAAAGAAACAAGAACCATAGTGTTGAGACAGTAAAGTAGATTATCTAATATGTGAATTCTGGACAGTACAAAATAAATAAGTCATACAATCAAAAAAACGCTTAAAACAGACACACAAATTGAAACTTTTTTGTATCAACAATTGCACAAGTTAATGGCAAATTAAAGTATTTCATATTTTAACTGACTAGTTCTGGTTTTTGTATGACTGATTGCACTAAGTTGACAGAAAATTAGGGTTGTCTATTTTTTTAATCAGAGCCATAGTAGCATAGTTTTTAGTGAACTCTCTTCTTGTGCTAGTCATCTAGGTTCAATTCCAGTGGCATTTATCAGACCGCAACAGCTCTCAGGTCGATCCAGCCTTAATTAGATATCAGGAAATGCACTGGGAAGTAAAGCGCGGCGTGATATTGACCACATTACCCATCGTGTGCAGACAGTCAATGAAAAATACAGACCTAACACTGTATTACCCAATATACCTCGAGTATGAAAAAGGGTTCCGTTTTATATAATTAATGGGGGAGACACAAAGGAGTTGTGGGTTTATTTCCCACAGCCGGCATACAAGTGATGAAAGGAATTGGCCTTCCTACCTACTAAGATATATAAATCTGAAGTGGCAAGCACTACATACCTAAAAGTTTACAAAAACTACTGGTCATTAACATTTTTTAATATAATTAATATTGGGTTCTTCTCGTACTGTTACATAGGGCCTGCATACAATTTCTCCATTCGTTTCTATCCTGTGAAACTTGTTGAACCTCTAATAATAGGGTCTGATATTTCACGGCTCACTAAGTAAAGTTTGTTTTAATGTTTTCCTAGGGCATCATTTCTTTCTTGAACCATTTACTACAATGTCTGTTTTAAGATTCTTGATCATTTTTTCTCAGAGTTGCCAAATATATATCCCATCTTCTTTTACACGTAATTAATAATCACACTTTAAACTTGCTTTACAAGTTTGTAAACATGTTTAAAAGTTTGTAAAAGTTGTTCTTTTACCATAACTATAATTGAATCCAGACACCACCAGTGTATTAAAATAATGTGCATTTTTATTACTATTCTGGAGAATACTAGTTGTTGTGGTACATTTAATGTGGATAATCATACTATATATTTTGAAAACTTTAGATTGCGCGAAGCACTTCAGAAGAAGAGAGCGGTTTATCTCACCCAAACTACTTGCAATGGCGTTTTCGTTAGCCCACATAGCCCCAATTTTCCCATGTTATCGAACTGCAAATTAGTTTCTACTGTTCAGCTTTCTATATCATATATGATATGGTATCATATTTTGTTGAGCCTTCGTCGTCTTCGATGGTGATCACTGGGCAACTTAGTTCTCAGTTATTATTAAAGTACACACAACATCAGTATACACAATAGTTAGAATATACAGCGTAGTGTATATAGTTGATAGATTCGGTTACTTCCTCATTTAGATGAATTGTCTGCCCCTAGCTAGTCTTGTTTTCTAAACATTCGTGACTAATTTATAGTATACCATTTGTGTAGTAATAATTCATATATGATACAATATTCTAAATCGCCATGTAATATTATATGTATAGCTTTATAAATTTGATATATTGAAATATATTTATTTTAAGTTTTAAATTAAAATCGTTTTGTATTTACTAGCTTTTCTGGGCTGCAGATCCGGAGAAAGAACATATATGAAACTATGAAACTACATTTGATTTGTTGTTTCACTCACTAAATCTGTCTTAATTGTATGTACATCTTGTACACTATTTGATATATGTAAATAAATTAAATTTTTATCAAGTGTGAGTCGAATATGTAAATGAAGCAAGATTTTAACTTTAAATCAGCACAGTTTTAAAAAACGTTTTAAACAAATAATTAAGTAAACGTTCTTTGTCGGGTGTAGAGATCATAATGCTTTGTGCACATTTATTAATTGAGATACAACGTCCTCACCGCAAAACTGAAGAATCAGAATGGACCTCTAGCAATCAACGGCAAACTAACACCAATACAGTAGGACAATTGCGTTTTGTTTAGTCACGATGGCGTATCGGTTTATTGCAACAGTGAAACAGAGCAATCTTCTAAGGACGTTATTGTCAAGGAATTGTCTATGTCAGACGGTATGTGGACTTTTTCAGTGTTTATTAGTGCGTGCAGCGTAGGGTGGTGAGAGTGAACTTGAATAATTTCAATTTGTAAGAATTCTCTACCCTGAAGTCCGAGTCTAATCGCATCAAATTCAAAGGACACAGCTACTTTCATTTTCTTTTGTATGGGTTCTAAATTTCCCTTATACAGCCTGTTTATAAAACACTATAATACAATACATTTACTGAGTTAGAAAGCATTTACAAGCAAAGAAAATCTCCGTTCATAGTTTTAGGATAGCAACACTCCCACACAAGTTTACAATCAACTGAAACTCACTGCTGGACTTTTTTTGTGTGAAATTAGTAATTCCTCATTCTGACGTAAATATTTAGCCACAGGATTATTCTTGTATCGTATCAACTTATTCATATCATTTGTTTGTCCATATTTGTTATTATAATAGATTTCATCACCATCGAATTGACATAATCATTTTATGATAATGCCAAGTTGCATCATGATGTAAACAGTAAATTATTTTAATATAAATTTATATAGTGCTAAACAAACTAAATTTTAAAACTGGCAGTATCTCTCATCCTGCTGTTTCTTTGCTTATTTACATACATACTTCTATTAAATTCACATCACTGATGTCTGTGTGAGTACATTTAAAAGATGTTTTAGTAAAAATTATATAGGTTTCACACATTTTAGAGATCTGAATTTGTTGTTGTGATGTCATATTTAGCCAGATATTTACATATCTCAAACTATGATGGATCACCAATGTACCAGACCCATAATACAAGCATACATTGACAAAAAAGGTTTACTCTCATAATTGTTCCGTTTAATGATCTCATAATTTCCCTTGAACTTGAAGCATAAGCTCTGCTAAGGTATCAACAAATTTTCTCCAACCAGATCTGTCTTGAGCGTGGCCATCAGCAACATAAGGCTGGCTAGCTTAGATGGCAAATTTCCTGTTTAATGGGGGTGGGTTTTTTAAAAGTGTTTGTTAGAACTCTAATGTTTTATGCAATTTTACACACTTCTACAAGCCCATGGTTATTTATTGATAATAAATGTTAAGAATACTAATATTCCTTAGTGTTAAACATAACCTTCATTTAGCATGTTGTGTTATTTTTAAAATGAATTTCTCTTTATCTAACAATACTGGAATGTGAGGAACAACACTTAAAAATAAGCCACTGTGATTTGAATCATTGAGCATAAGTACATTGTGCTACATTTGCAGCAAAGCTGTGATATCTACGCCTTTTAATCCAGCCCACTGATTTCATCATGTACTTTTGTTTGAAGAGAACAAATAGATATATCCAGAAAGAACTCAAAATCAAAGAAAACTGACTGATGCTACAAATAAGAAAGAAAAATTGAGATATTTTGGACATATAAAAAGACATGAAGGGCTGGAGAAGACCATCATGGAAGGAGGCATACCATCAAAGAGAAGAGGAATACCATGGAAAATATGGATTCAGGATGTAATTGATGGTTTGAACATGACGGCTGCAGAGGCAGGACATCTGGCCTATGGGAGAGAAATTCTGGAAAACTTGCTGTGGCAAAGTTCGGCTCAGGACAAGCTATTTGATGATGATGACTTTTGTTTGATCTCGCTCTCCCTACCCTATGAAAGTCTCCAAACTGTACAGGACAACATTTTATTAGAGTTCATTTCTCCTTGACTTTGACAGTCTCCACATTGCTTACTGGGCTGCAGCTGTGCATATTCTCTGTTGAAGTAATATTTAGTACAATCATGTGCAGACAATGAGCACTGGGAAAGTGTTTCAAATAAGGATCGTTACCTGAGTTGGTTTTGTACATTGGTCACTTCCATTTGGTGCATTCTTTTGTGACACACAAGTCTCTTAATTTACTGTGCTAGTGCACCTTTTCTGGAAGATCATTTCCCATAAAGGCCATGCTCCTCCGTTACTTTTGCGGACAGATCGTTTGTGTGTCACATTTAGTAAATAGAAGAATGCACTGCTAATTACGTCACTGTTTCGTTCTGTGAATTCGCTTTAAAATAATCAATTTTAAACCAAATGAGTCTAAGTATGTTGTGATGTCATTATACAGCGAAGCTGCAATATTTTCTACTTTTGACCAGGTACATCCAATGTAGATATTCCTTTTTTTTTTCGATCCAGAAGCACTTGAGCTTTTCAGCTCTTCGACTCGGTGCCATGGACATCGTAACCCTTCGGTTCGGTACCACGAACACCGTAAATCTGGGGAATCTGTTGCTTTTTCTGCCATCCCGCGGAATTGAACCCGCACACAGGGATAGTCACCCGTAGTCCAACGCGCTACAGACACGCTGGGCAGACGGGCATTCCTTTTGTTTAGATTTGCACTCCCTAGTTCATGACTAATATTGAGAGCATGCATTTTCCCAGTGGCTACTTATGGTTGTGAATCATGGACTATTACACAAAAATTAAGAACGAAAATCCAGTCCTTCGAAACTAAATGCTACAGAAAGATCCTACGAATACCATGGACAGAAAAAGAAAGAACACACATGTCCTGAAAGAACTAAATGTTAACCTTTTAGCTGCTAAGGACGTATATATACATTTTCCCCATTGACTTCTAAAGACGTGATAACACGTTATACATTGCTACTGTCACTGCTATAGGCGTACATTCACGTTTGTGACCTAGACACAAAAAGTAGCTATTTTTAGCTCAACCTTCAGAAAGTATGTAGCAACGAAAGGGTTAAAGAGAATTGGCTGATAAACAACATACTATACAGAAAAATTACATACTTTGGTACATCAAGCTTCATGATGGCCTGAAAGAACAATACTAGAGGGCAGTGTCCCAGGACGCAGAGGCAGACCAAGAAGAAGGCTACAAGATATTAAAGAAACCATGAACATGACCATCGATCAAGTGGGTGAACTGGCAAGAGACCGAGTGAATTTCAGTTGTGCTGCAAAGAGAGCAACGTCCTATAAAGGATACGCACCTTGATGATGAGTTCATGACTGCCTACACACTGACAATAGAGCAACACCAGTAGGGGAAAGCGGGGCAAGTCATGGTTTGGCCATGCTGCAGACACTGTTCAGCTGGTATGCAGGCTCACAAATATCGGCCATGGGGAACAATGTATACCTGTGCCTTCAATATACAGGAACACCTTTGCGACCATCATTAAATTCAACAAAGGTTGCAAAGAGGGAATCCTGGATGTTGGATGTAGACATTAAAGCTATCATTTATGATAACTGTAATGAAGATGATATGATTTACACTGATGAATCGGTAGTTTGCCACGCAATGTCCGATGGACCTTGCTGCAAGCTCATGCAGCATGACCAAGAAAGCCAGTGGTGCATTTAGTATGACAACAAGCAGCATAACAATGGAGGTACTGGCGGTGACTAGGACACTAAAACTACACTCATGTATGCATCCTGAGTGTTTACTCTACTCATTGTAATTATTGCATCATGCAAACCAGTGTTAACATATCAGACAACTCAATAAACTTGTTAACAAAAAAGTGTACATTTTGTTTATATGCAGTTATTACCATACATTGAACCTGATTCAGATTCTCTAACTACTGTCTGAGACTAATAATGTTGCCATTATGTATACTTCACAGTTGTCTCATGGATTACACACACCTGTGTCAGTCTCGGCTAGGTCAGAACATTTCCTCAGACACCTTGCTTTTTTGGAATATCAGCACAGGTTATTTTCTGATAAACCACCAAAGTCAGACCCACCCACACCGCCACCTAAAGGTTGGTTATGTTCATCAATATATTTTTATTATTATTCTGGGCCAAATGAAAAACTACTATCACTCAGGGAGAAGGGAGGTGAGGGGAGATAAAACTGCTAGAGTCTGGACATGTAAGCAGATGAGTAACATGTACTTCAATGAAAAAGTGAAAGGCAGAAAATAAAATACATTGACAATTAAAAATATAGTAAACTTCTGCAGTGTTGACAACATTAAATACACAATGGTAAACCTGGCAGGACATCTTGGGTAAGAGACAAAGAAAATGTGTGTCATTTCTTTTGGATAGTTGAAAATTAATATTTTTATATGTGCAACGTATACACGTTCTTGGCAAAGATTAAACATGTCACAAAAAGTTATTAAAATTGGTCGTAAAGAACGGACGCAAAGAAGAAGAATATTTTTATTTCTGATGTAGTTGGAGTCTCATAGGAATAGTTGAGAAGAGAATAAGAAATTTTAAGAAACTTGGGTGAAAAAAACTGAGTCAATAAACATAATCAATAAATAGACAGTGTACACGTATTAGGGCTTCAGAAAAACAAATGACCAAACACAGAATTTGAACCACAAACCCTTATTTCTTACGGTACCCATTGCTTAGCTCTGGTACCCATTGCCTAGCTCTACAATACAAGCGTTTTAAGAATACAACCGGTTAGCTCTAAACAAAAATAGCTTTACTGAGGAGTGTCTTTCGTAAACACGCCATCTGTTAAACACAAAATAATCAGATCAGATTCGATCAAACAGTGTTTGCACAAACACATGCGATAAGGTTATTGTGCTTGTATATTTGAGACGTAACAACAGCATACATACACAAAGGAAGACTTTAAGAAGATAGTACAGAAAAGAATTTGGGGAGAGTAATAGTTGCAGTTCTATGTTTCACTGGGGACAAGAAAGGTTAGTTAGTATCTTATAAGCATCTTATATTAAGATTTTTATTTCAGATCAAAAGCCACCAAAAACTCCTCCACAAGATGATCAAGGATGGAAAATGCAGTTCAAATTTAAAATAGGAGATTATGAATACAATAAGTAAGTCGTCAGTTATTAATACATTTGTAAGCTTTGTATCTTCATGTTGGTCTGCTCATGTGGTGTCTGTTAACAACAACCTCTGACTTATTAGTGAATTTGGGTCGCCAATATGACAGTAGTGTAATGAGCATCTTAAGTCAGCATTTCTTAACTTGTATAATATTCATCTACATATAGAACACATTAGACTGCGTTTTGTAGGTTTTATTCAGTACTGTCTAAAGTTGAAGGATTGACTTCAATGCACTGGGTCGCCCGAGTGGTTACCGGGGCCCAAATTTGGGGTGTAAAGAATAGAACCACGGTTACCTGCCATGCATGTCGTAAGAGGCGACTGAGGAGGTTTGGTTGAAATCGGATGCATGTGTCCTAAATGTGAAGTCTATGCGTTTAGGGGCCTACCAAACCAATGTGCAACATATACACGTTCTTGGCAAAGATCAAACATATCACAAAGAGTGATTAAAATTGGTTGTAAAGAACGAACGCAAAGAAGAAGATTGCACTGGGTTTTACCCAATATGGCTCTGTACCTCTCCTCAGAAATGGCACGTCACCTGCCGAGAGTAGTGCACAAAGTACAAACTTCTTACCTACAACAACAATCATAAGGGTTTCTTTAAAAAAATACACTGTGAACAGAACGTCACTGCCCGGATTCAAACCCACAGCTTTCTTAGAACTGACTTAGACTTTGACTTAGCCACAGATATACCCATCTATTCAGTTAGGTGCAGCTGATATTCACAAATATTCTCTCTTTGATAGAAGGTTGCAGCTGTCTGTGCTAGCTATGGTAGTTAAAATCTTATGGTACAAAATGACAGCTAGTCTTTCTCTAACATCTAATACAACACATTGATATTATTTCTTAGAGCTGGAGCATCAGCCATTCCCAGTCTTGTGTCTGTTCTACTTTACTATTTCTTTTAGTCTAAATCATAGATTCCCAAACTTTTTCGGCTCACCGCCCACTTTGCACAACATAAACTTTGTAATGCTCCTCTATACATTATAACTGTTCGACAAACCCCCACATATATATACATGCTCTATTTTCTCTTTGACGTGGAAAATTGATATATATTTCTGTCATATATTGTCAATTTTCAAATGATTATATACAGGAAATAGAAAATTGGTGAAAAAAATTGATCGTGTAAGACGGAAATAAGATGAATTAAAATGCAGATTTCAAATTTTAAATGATTATTCAATTGCAAAATCACAAAAATAGTTTATTTTAAAATATTTATTAATACTTTCTTCTTTAAGTAGCCACCGACCTCTAATCGCATGAACACCCTCCAAATTCTTTTGAACCCACTATCGCCCCCCTAGAACGCTTCATCGTCCACTGGGGCGTACGCCACTTTGGGAAACACTGGTCTAGATGTATGATACAAGTACTAACGTGTTCTTTTCCATTTAAGATCTATAAATTTCCTTTACGTCATGTGCACATCATTTTATATTAATTATAAAACTGAAAATCCTCATGTCTTTTTGTCCGTCTCATGAAAAACTTGTGAATGCAGAACTCTGAAATTTCTATTTTAACGCAACTATTTTGAACTCGTTGTTCCGTTCCCGGGGTTATGCTTCTGCAGTTTATGGGGTATACAGAAATGACAAACCACTTACCGAGAGTATTGCACAAACTTTTGTTAGTCATTATTAAAGGAGGTTACTATTACTTTGAAAAATTCCTAAGTTAAATCTCTTGTTATATGACTCAGTAACTGATGATTAAATCTTAGTGGACCAGGACAAAAGCCATATTTTTACAAGCCATTTGTTTTTAGAATTAAAAAGGCCTTTAGTGTGCTACTGGTAAAATTTGTCCAACCCAAAGCCACGTAGTGTGGCATTTGGTCCACAAGGAGTTAAGTTGTGTATATCTCAGATGACTGTCACGTAGAAGTTTAGTGAGTAAAATAGAAAGTAGGATCTTGTTGATTATAATGTAGTTCCTTCATTTCATTCACTTGAAATATTGTTTATATATTCAATGTTGTCTCTTATATAAACATCACCGCTTTCTTAGTTTACACAGAGGTCTGGAATTTTTTTTTTCAATTTTCACTGTGCCAGTGAGTTTGCCTGTGTATATTATACTCCAGCAGTTTTGAAGCATGTGCTTTGTTGGCTGGGGTGCCTGTCCACATGTACACATTGCTGAATTGTCAATTTTCTTGACGCTCCACATCGACCACTTGTAAACACTTGGTGTGATTTCTATGTGATCTGATCCTAAGAGCGATTGTACATTTTGTCAGTTATGCGCCTATAAATAGGCAAGCACATTTGATTTCTGCGATGCTTTTTATTTACTAGGGTAGCTTCCTTAGATTATACATCAGTCACTTTTTACGACATGCCTTGTAGGTCGCAGTGGTACTATTCTTTGCTTCCCCTATGGGCCGCACCACACAACGATTGCCAATCTAATAATATAGTTGTGATGCCTTGTATTTATCATTTTTCTGGTTTTCAGTCATATTTCATAATAATTAATCCAATTACAACATTTCAGTTCAGATGGAAAAGGTGGTGGTAAGAAGTCAAGTGGGTCTCCAGATAAACAGATGTTGATCTTTGCTGCTCTAAGTGGAGCTGCACTCTTCTATATGTTGTATGCCAGTCGGTACAAGGAGATCACAATGAAAGAGTTCTTCCACACATATCTTTCCACAGGATCGGTACAGAATTTGTTTGTTGTCATTATCATTGCAATGTTATAATATCTTGGTCTTTGTAATAGTTCTTCTTAGAATACATTTTTTATTGTTTGTACCTTTAACTCCTTCAATAATCTAGCAACATTTCGTTTTTTCTCTTAGATCCAGTTCCATATGGAGGTATCTTGTTCCTTCTTCTTTACGTTGTTCTTAACGACCAATTTTAATCACTCTTTGTGATATGTTTGATCTTTGCCAAGAAGGTGTATACGTTGCACATTGGTTTGGTAGGCCCCTAGACTTCTACACGTTTAGGACATGTGCATCTGATTTCAACCAAACCTCCTTATCCTCTTACAATGGGGCAGGTAACAGTGTTTCTATTCTTTACACCCCAAATTTGGGCCCCAGTAACCACTTGGCGGGTATCTTGTTTGACATAATGTGTTTCCTGACACCCTGCACTTCACACATTGAACAGTATGCTAGGCTAGGACAGTTAAATTGTTACACCTGGGGTCACTGTGGCTAGCTGGTAAACCTTTGTCTTGTGTTTGCAGGTCATGTTTAAGGTCGTGGGTTCAAATCTGGGACGTTCTGTTCACTGTGGCATTTTTTCCAGAAACCCCTAGAATTGTTGCAGGTGATACAGAGTTCATGCTTTGTGCAATACTCTCGGCTGTCGGCATGCCATTTCTGCGGAAAGGGGACAAGCCATATGGGGTGAAACCCAGTGCAATGGAGTCAATCCTTCAGCTTTAGATCTTTAGATTCGTACTCCTGTCCAACATTTGTACAAAAGTCACAGGCACCCTAGTTTGACAAATGCTGCCATCATCAATTTGTGGTTTAATTCCACTTCTAACTCTCATAATAATTATGAACAGTTTTTCTGGGGGGGTCAAGCGTCTCCTTGTTTCTTTGACAATTTTACGAATATGAAAATTATTAGATCATTCAGCTTCTGGTATTAGATCTTCTGTTGTAGTATTTAGAGATATTGCAAATGGTGAATTTATACATAAGGAAACAGTAATGTTATTGATTACTGAACTGATGTCACAGCACACTAGACAGCTCAATAGGTGATCCCCAACAGATGTCAAAGGGTATGCATACTGTTGGTTTCCCTAGCGTACTGGTTAAACAAACTCCTCTCTCTGCCCCTGAGTCATCCAGTTCTGCTTGTACAGTGTGTGACTAAAAACTCCTTAAATCACCGAATATTCAACATCAATTTTAGTGTCCTAATCCAGCAGGTTGTGGCCAGGAGACCAAAGAAACCCCCTCCCTTCCCAATCCATCCTCAACTCCAAAACAATCGATGCAAGCCTGTCCACTCTCCCACTACTGCGAACACCTGCATGCCCTAGAGAGTAGATCCATGTACGCCTCTGGAGGTTGGAAACCTCAATAGACCATTGGACTGGTAAACATTATATAAGGTTAATTTGACAGATTCCTTGATCCTAGTAGAATATAGGAAGGAAGCTGTCACACTCTATCCACATCTATTTTGAGGCATCTTCTTGTGTGTTATTCAATGTGTGTTTTTTTCTTCTAGCGTTTTCTTCCATCAACCGAATCTGTCCCATGGTGTAGTTGTCCATGTTATTTATTAACCAATAACTTATGAGTGCGTTTAAAAAAAATAAAACATGATCTTCTACAACAAACTGAATATTTGTTCAGAAATGACAAATTATATAACACATCAATTAAAATCCATTGTTATAACAAGGTCTATAATTATTGATATGTATAGGTAACCCAGCACAGTATGTCATCTTACACATATTATGAGACAAACTCACTGGTCTAGTGATACAACACTGGACTGGACAGAAAGCTGCCCGGACCTCTGTGTGAGCTACAAAAGACAGTGAAGTTTATACAAGAGATAATATTTCAAGCAAATAAATGGAAAGAATTGCACTTAGTATGCAATAAAATAAAGCAGAATTATTATTCGAACTCTCCTTATCGACCACTTGTTAAACCATTCTTTGTGATTTGTATTCGCTCTGAGCCTAAGAGCTTTTGTACTTTGTGCCAGTTATGCACCTACAAGTAGGCCAGCGCATCCAATTTCTGCAACACTTTCTATTTACTAGGAAGCTTCCTAGGTCCTACATCAGTCGATTCTTACAACATGCCTTGTAGGTCGCAGTGGTACTATTCTTTGCTTCTCTTGCGGGTTCCAGCACCACACAGGCAAAGCAGAATTATAAGAACAGTTTCTATTCATACAATGCAAAATGTATACAAATAAACAAGTCTTTATTAACCAAGATGAAAAGGGAGTTTATCTTTTCTCAATAGCATATAACACATTTTCTGGTTTTTGTTTTTAGTGCAATATTGATCTGATTTGATATCTATTATTTTCAGGTTGATCAAGTTGAAGTTGTCAATAACAAGTGGGTCAATGTCAGATTTGTACCGGGTGCTCAGGTTGATGCTTCTGTAAGTAAATGCTAAAACTAACTGCAGAGAGATTTAAGATATCAGAACTAAGGACGATTGAGCGTGAGAGAATTAAACTTAACGGTACAAAGAGATTTGATAGAGGAGAACCTAAAGCAGAGATTAATAGATTTGGCTGAAATCGATGAAATGTCCTAAACGTTAGAATTCTATGCGTTTAGGCCTACAAACCAATGTGCAACGATACATTCTGGCAAAGATCAAACTTATCACAGAGTGATTAAAATTGGTTGTAAAGACACAAAGAAGAAAGATTAATAGATAGTAAAACGATTGTCCTATAGGAGATTGAGTAAAGCATAGGTCCTCATGTTCAAGTTGAACACGTTAAAGAACTCTTGACAATGTAAAATCGATAGGAGTAGGCTGCACAGCCTGCTCTGAAAATTCATTAAAATAAAATGTCGACAATTTTCATGATCTTCAAAATTACACTAGCGACCCTTGCCAGTGCTACAGAGTTTGTACACTACTACTGAGATCTTCCTGTGTACGTAAGAGATCGGAGCATGCATGATTGATTATTCACTAAAGTGTGATGATGATGGTCCTACAAAATTGAATCTGTTTTAGCAGTGGAAGTACCTCTGAAGTCGGAGAAGGCACTGTATGACGGGGGGCACTGATAAGGAAAGCATACCTTCATGCAAAAATCAGTCAGAAGTGCTATACCTTACTTCATAGCGAGTGAATGCAAAAAAAAGAAGCAGTAGAGTTTGTTAATTTGCTTAGAGTTGGGGGTTTTTTTTAAAATACTCTAGATGACTCTTCAGCTTTCCTTGGCTTTTCCTGACCATGCAAGATGACAGCATCATTATAAGCTATATGACATGTTTGATTTTACTATGTTTTGTTTCTTACCAATCTCACACAAACTGTTGACTAAACACTCAATTGCTTCTGTTGGTTTATTTCAGCATACAATATGGTTTACAATTGGTAGTGTTGAGACTTTTGAACGTAACTTAGAGAAGGCACAGATGGAGATGAACATTGAACCTTCCAATTTTATCACTGTTGTTTACAGAAAGGAAAGAGATTGGTCAGTGTAGAGATTCTATTTCTAAAATGTTTTTGTATGATGTGTGTTATTTTATTAACTCAATGACTCCTATAAGCTAATGATAGCACAAAGTCACTATTTCTCACGATGGTAAGCCGCTGTGAGCGCCATGTTTGTTTCCTAGTTAAACAAGTTATATATTTACATTCTCCCTTTCCGTTTCGGTATAAGATTTTAATGTACCGACAGAAAGCTTATTCACAAACCACATGTTGTCGGCTTAAGGTTAAAAAAAAAAATTGTAGTTTGCCTCATTTATTGTGTTTTCAAGCCAGTTACCAAACTGTTTATAATTATTTACCATGGCAACAAGTGACAAGATCATAAACGATAAGTAGTGTGAATTATTTACTCAGTATTGTCCAATTTCTGTGTTCTGGGATTTTTTCTTATTATTGGATATATAATATATGGTAGCTACTAAGGGAAAGATGTTAAATGTTTTGGAAATTCAAAACTTGTCAGTCAGTTGGAACATTTTTAGATTGCTTTTTTGTTGTAAATAATAATTTTACATTGACAAATTTTCTGCTAAAAATTTAAAAAAAATTGTTTTAGATCGATTTTAAATAAAATTCATTTACCTAAAATATGGTATATTACTCATAAAAATCTGTTAATAATTCGGTGGTCTGTAATATTATTATAGAAATTTCAGTCGGTATGTGAAGCCTTTAAACTGTCATCAAACACTCAATCTACTTGTTTACATAAATAGTAGAGAAACATGAACTTTCAGTTCAGTGTTTACATATTTAATCAAACATTCAATTTTTCACTTCAATGTAAATAATTTTAAACCCAACATTAACTTTCAACTGGAAAAATTGTAGTAACATGATACAATGTCGAATTTATATCACTCAAGAGTGTTTATACAGTGCCGTTGGATATTCTTTTGGCAGTAATTAGTGTGAAGTATAGACATTTAACAAGACTGGGAAAACATATATGTGCTTTTGAAGATACGTGTTACAGAAGAGTTCAATCTCTCCATATATCATGGACAGGGAAGAGAACAAATAGATCTATCCAGAAAGAACTCAAAATCAAAGGAAATTGTCTTATGCTATAAATAAGAATGAGAAAATGGAAGTATTTTGGACATATATAGAGACATGAAGGGTTGGAGAGACCATCATGGAAGAAGGCATCCCGGCAAGAGTAGAAGAGGAAGACAATGGAGAAGATGGATTCATGTAGTAACTGATGGTTTGAGCATGACGGCTGCAGAGGCGGGACATCTGACCTATGAAAGAAATTCCAAAGGACAGAGTTGAAAAGTCGGCTCAGGACAAGTTATTTTATAATGATGTGTAATTATAATGAGTTCTTTGTCATTGATTTATTGCACATGCTGAATATCTGTCTCATCTATTTACTTACATAACTTGAGTGGTAGAGAAGTTCAGCATTCGCAACATTTTAACATACACATAGCCAATAACAAAGAACGCATTGCTGCTGCAAGACTTTTGATCATTTTAATTGTTTTCTTTACAGGGGCAGCATTGTTCTAAATGCATTAGGTTGGTTAATACCTCTAGGTCTTATGATATGGTTTCTTCGTAGAGGGGTAAGTGGCTAATTCTTCATCTCTTACAACTTCTTATCATTTCATTTACCTTTATTCTACTGCTACCCATAAGAAATGTGGTTTTACAGAAGAATTATGACAATTCCATGGACTGCTAAAATGACAATGTTGGTGTTGAATAAGATCAAGACATAAGAAAGCTTATCATCAATATAAGAAAGAGGCAGTCATCATTTTTCGGGCATGTGATGAGGAGGGAGGCTTAGAACACATTGTGACAACCAGTAAAATCGAGGGCAGACGAGACAGACAGAGAGATAAAATTTTGGATAGCCTAACTTCATGGCACGGTAGAGTGTTAACATCTGAGTTGATAGCAAACACCAACTACAGAGATTTGTGGAGATCCATGATTGCCTACGCCAGCCGCACGGCACCTGATGATGATGACACATAAGAACAAATGGTAGTGACATAATGATATATACATCAATTTTACTGATGGAGATATGGTAGAAATAACCTTTAAAATATAGAAAGTTAATTTTTTTTTTTTTAATGATTTTTTTTAGCATTGTACAATTGATATTGAGGCATATGCTTCTTTCATTTAAGGTAGTCAGTACGTCCTTGTGGAGCGATCAGGTTATTTAAAAATATGTCTGAAAGATTATGAACCAAAAATTTGACAAATTCTGGAAAGGTGATGAAAATTGGAGAAATGTAACATACTCTGAGAACAAATTATCAAAGAATCACAAAGAAGCATTAAGTGAAAGGAATTATTGTTAGCTGAAAAATTTCCAGAAAGTCAGTGAAACAAAATTTTCTGGAAGAGATGAGAATAGACTCAATTTATAAAGAGTTGAACTAATTTGTATAGCAAAGAGTTAATCTATTTTCTGTTTGTTGGCCACACACTTGATAAGACCATAAAAGGTTTGCGCTAGTTGAAAGTGATCAACTTTAACTTTAATCCTATTTTACATACAAATGTACAGGATCAGTGGTATGGATGAATAGCTTGCAGGCCTATGTTACATAGCAGTACCAAGAAATATAATGTATAGGATAGAGGAATCAATGATTAAATTCGATCTCAATCAGATGTGAGAATAGATAATATATAGAATTAGGAAAAGATGACACAACTGCATTTAATATGTTCAGAGGTTCAGTGATTAATCCACATGCTTCCTAGGCAGCGGGTGGTTTCGGTTCGACCAGTTGGGGCTGGATATTTTCCTCTCACAAACAACTCTCAGGTCAACTCAGACTCATTTGGGTACCAGAAAAGCACTGAGAAGTAAAGACGGCCAGATTAATGTTCACTATATCACCCATCGTGTTCTGTTGGTAAAAAAAAAAAATACTTAACACCATATTCGACACTATACTACAGTGTATGAAAATCTTTTTTTTTTCTTTCTATTTTATATGTTGAAATTCCTTTACTTGAGTACCTCTGAAGTCAGGGTAAGGTTATTCTGAATGGCGAGGGACACTTGTGATAGGAAAGCAAGCATTCATGCAAAATCAGTCAGAGGTACCATATCCTTCTTCTTCTGCATTCTCACTAGATTGGGATTTCGGATTCTCTAACAAAGGCAACTGTCTGCCTCAGATTATCAGCCACGCCATACAGTTTGTCTTGGACGCTGGGTGTAAGTGGGCCACCTCTTTCTTTTCAGGTCTGCATACTGGGTAGGCACCATAACCACACCTGAATTCATAGCTGGTAAACAGAAAAATAAATTTGTGTTGAAATCACTCAAGAAAAGATAATCTATGATTTTGTAATTTAATTTCAGCCTCTTGGTAAACCAGGTGGTGGCAGAGGTGGGGGTCCAGGAAACATGTTTGGCTTCTCTCAAACAACAGCCCAAGTTTTAGAAAAAGATATTGGTGTGAAGTTCAGGTAAAGATATTTTGCTTTTTTTTGCAGTTCTGTGACTCATGGCAAGTTAATGTCAGTAAACATGAGTGGCAGTGTTGCATATTCATGAGTTACAGAAGTTATAACCTAAGTGGTTCTGTGTGTGATCTGAACTGATCATACAGTTTATTGAGACTATGTGTGTTGTGCAATGACTGACAGAAGTGTGTTGTCGAGGCCTGAAAGAGGAGCAAAGAATAGTAAAGAATAGTAATCCTGCTACCCACAAGGCATGTCATAAGAGGCGACTGAGGTAGGAGCCTAGGAAGCTACCTAGTAACTAAAAGCTTCAAGAAATCGAATTTGCTGACCTACTTGTAGGAACATAACTGGCACAACGTGCAATCACTCTTAGTCTCAGATCACATACAGTTCACAAAGAGCTGTTTAACAAGTCGTTGATATGGAGCGTCAAGAAGAAGTTGAGGCTATGTGTACTGTTCTATGACTGTCAAAATGAATACAAATAATGCTAACATAATGTATTTTGATTGCAGTTAGTCTTCCATGTTTAGTCCTTACCAGCATGTCTTATCAATTGCTTTATCTTTTGTTTTTTATTTCTGTATCATTCCTTCAGTGATGTGGCTGGATGTGAAGAGGCTAAACTAGAGATTATGGAGTTTGTCAACTTTCTAAAAAATCCTCAACAATACCTAGATCTTGGAGCAAAAATACCAAAAGGTACATTGATCAGTTGTTAACTAAATTGCAATACCAACTGTTAGAGAGGATAATAGTTTAGAGAAGGTATTTAAGAATACCTTCTTGCCCAGCGTGTTCGTAGCCCGTTGGACTACGGGTGACTAGCTCTCTGTGAGTGCGAGTTCAATTCTGTGGGCTGGTAGGAAAGCCACAGACTCCCCAGATTTACAGTGTTCGTGGCACCGAACCAAAGGGTTACATGTCCATGGTACTGGGCAAAGAGCTAAAAGCTCAAGTGCTTCTGGATCGAAAAAAAAATACCTCTGAAAATAAAACCACTCTGTCTGAATTCACTACCAATGACACTGCAGAAACAAGTACCCCAGTGTTATATTATACCAATACTTATGTATGGCATCAAATCATAGACAATGAACAAACAACAATAAGCACGCTAAACCACAGCTGTTCATAGAGAGCTGTCCTAACCAATGGCATACATCTCATCCAAACTACATTTTGTAATGATATCCAATGATCATGGGCATTCAGAATGTCCAACCAATGTCCTATTGACCATAGATATACAGCCCATTCCATCTACATTTTGTAATGATATCCAATGATACAAGTAGGACATTGCTGCAAGAAAAATTACAACATTTCAACCAACTAGACAAGCGCTATATATTATTATAAGTCTGTTTGTTTAACATGAACTCCAGCTGGAAAACCTAGTTAAGGGGATGGAAACTTTTCGTTTGGTATAATGAATTTGAAACAATTAAGATTATGACAAATAGTGGAAAATATAAAAAACAGGCTGAAATACAATGGCTCATTCACGTTGATTTAAATTTTTTCTGGAGAATTTAATATCACAAATTACATTTAAGATATAATATTTTATGAATTTGTGAAACAACTCAAAACAGCCTTTAAATTCAAAATTTATAAATAAAATTTATATCTAAATATCATGTTAATATTGATATTTCCAACTTAGAGGAAAACAGAATATAATCCATAATAAGCCTTGGAGTGAAATTTTTGGCTGCAATTTCATTCCATCCTACATTTTTTTTACAATGTCAGTACATTGTCAAAATTATACTCTTGTCCAAAAGCTATAAAATTTTTATATTATTGAAAACAACGAAAAAACAATTGACCTTTAATTCAGATAGCGATTTTCTGCAACTTTCGAGAGTAGCTCATGAGTATTAATCCAGGTATTTTGGGGTCTGGGGCATAGAGGTTAGTGATCACCTCTTCTCTAAAGGTACTCGGTTTGCTCTCTTGTGAAGCCTTTAGGCTATTTTTCAGAAATCCCTGATCTCATTGTAGGAGAGATCGAGTTCCTAGTCCTATCTGAGATGGACGCAATAACGTAGGTTCCTTGATCAAGTTGAGCACGTAAAAAGAACCATTGACAGTTCAAAAGCGAGAAGAGCAGACTGGAAAGCCGCTGCTCAGGCAAAATTCATTAGAAAGATTACAAAATAAAGTTCCTGCAAAATATTTTCACCATCTTCTAAATTAAATTGGGGACCCTTGCCTGGTGCTGCAGAGTTTGTGTATTGCCGCTGAGATCTTCCTGTGTAAGAAAGATATCGGAGCACACATGGCTACTCACCAAAGTGCAATGAGATGGTCCTATCAATCAATGATCCAGGTAACCATACTTTTTGAGTTTTATAAAAGAAAAAGTGTATTCCACCTTCATTCATTGCTAGATTTGTTGATAATCAATTTAAAATCACCAGGTGCAATGCTGACTGGTCCACCTGGTACTGGCAAGACACTGTTAGCAAAGGCAACTGCAGGGGAAGCTAATGTTCCATTTATATCAGTGTCTGGATCTGAGTTTTTGGAAATGTTTGTTGGTGTAGGACCTTCAAGAGTACGTACTTTTATCAATTTGTCTATCTTCCTGATATCCTTCCCACACATCAAATATATCTTTACATTATTGTGTGCTATGCAGACTGGTCACTTGTATGCGACAGAGCTTGCAAGGGGGGCAAAGAATAGTACCACTGTGACCTACAAGGCGACTGAGGTAACGGCCTGCCTGTGTGCTGCCAGGACCCAGAAGGAGAGGAAAGAACATTAAACGTGTACCTGCCAAGCATGTCGTAAGAGGCGACTAAGGAGGGTTAATGTGGTGTTGACTGCCTCACCCTGTAGAAAAGATAAACTTAAGAACACTTCAGCAAAGATAGAAAATAAACTAAAATTTTAAAAGCCTGATGGTAAGATAGAGGAAGAAAGAGCTTGAAGATTTTTGCTCCATTGAAAGGTGAAGAAGAAGCTGCAGACTGGTATCAGCTATTAGGAGTCTATACAATTCTGTTGATGACTTTCTTGAACAGGACAATGGTCCTGCAATATTTCCTGTTATCAATAGTATCATTTTCTATGTGATATTTGTTCACCAACAGTTATCGCTCACTTCATACTCTGTACAAGATGTACAGAAGGGATAACACATACAGAACGAGAGCAGAAATACTAGATATTAGACACATTCACCAACAGATATCCCTCACTTCATACTAAATACCAGATGTTTTCTTAACTTTCCTATAAGCATAATTTCTTACAACCAGATCTGTCTTGAACAAGCCAACTTGGTTCATTCCAGATCTTTCCCGCCTCTTCTCTTTCAACAGTTTGCCTCTGTGTTTCTCTAGGTCTTCACTTACCCCTCTTCCCTCCAAGATTATAATTCAGAGTTATGTGTGGGGGTCTGGTCTTCTGCATTGTAAATGTATGCCCCAACCACATCCACAACCAAACGTACAGAAGTATTAACAGAAACAGACTTGTAGAAGGGAGTAAGACAGAAACCAATTCAACTTAACGTTAAATAGTGTCATATATATGTGGTTGGAAATTACTGTGAAATAATAAAGGAGACTACAATATCAGTGGGAGCTGCCATGGATCGAAATGACATTCTTCACGCATTGAGATAGTCTTCAGGGCTGTGAATCCCACTCGCTGACCAGATTGAAAGAGATGGGTGTCAATATTGATGTAGCCGAAAAGAACAACATACTAAATATGTAAAGAGATTGATTAATCAACATCAAACTGGCGTGTTCGGTCGCTGGATTTGCTGAGGCGGAGATCGGAGCACCTATGGACATGTCCGAGTGCTATGATGATAGTCCTCATATAACTGATAATTGATAACTGTAAGGAGACTAAAGAATACTGCCAGCGAAAGATAGTGTTTAAATGTGGCAGTTGGGCGTCATCACCAACAACAATCCACCCTGGCTTACCACAGGGGTCACCATTATCTCCGGTGTTGTTCAATGCCTATACTGTGAGCATCACAAAAGAGCAGATCACGGGTAGAGGAAGGACAATGTCATATGCAGATGATGTGTTGGTGTATCGTCAGGGCAAGGATAGAGAACAGCTTGTGGAGGAACTTCAGTCAGAACTCGGCCGCATAGGTAGATGGTGCGTTGAAACAGGAGCATTGGTCAACCCCACAAAAGCAGCGGTGACATGGTTCTCTTTAAACAACCACATCGTCAACACTCCAACACCATCTGTAGTTTTGTGTTCAGAGGTGGTGGAGCGATCTCAGTCTATGAAATACCTGGGGTTGCGTTTTGATCGTAGTCTAGCTTTTACGGAACACATAGCTCATGTGATAATGAAGGCGAGGAAAGGTTTGCTGGCGATGAGGGTAATGGCTGCGGCGGATTGTGAACAGCGCCATCTTTGTCTTTATACCAGGGTCTGGTCCTTTCTGTGCTTGAGTGCGCTGGCGATCCTGACTCTCAGTCATAGTCAGATAGAACGACTGGAAAGAATACAGAACGAGGCGATGCGCATTATACTTGGTTGCACTAAAGACACGTCGTGCAAGGCGATGCGCTATCTCCTTGACTATCCTACTATGGAGTATAGAATACTGATGAGCCGTGCACGAGCATACCTTCGAGTCAATGCTGACACACAACATCCTCTGCACTTGGAAATAAAGAGACAAAAGGAAATAGGTTAAAAAGAGGAAAATCTTAGATGGGTCAGGCCGAGGACTGTATTGAACAGGTGTGTACACTTGAAGACATTGATCCCGGTGAAGAATGGATACCAGTGCCAAGAGCAATCGCTACATCCTTTTCTGTATGCATCGAACTTGATAAAGAATGCAGGCAACACAACCCACTTGTTGTGGAGGCAGAGGTTCAGGCATTAATTTCTGAGAACGCATCTGAGCATGATGTAATCATTTATACGGATGGTTCGGTGATTCGACATGTGCGGAGCTCGTGGGCTTTCACTGCTCAGGTTGGAGGTGATGTTGTGAAGGAAGACAGTGGTGGTTTTGCCGTGACTACAAGCAGTCTCACTATGGAAATCATGGCGGTTACCAAGCGATGATTTGGCTAGAATCACAGACTTTTATCCATGCATGTTTTCTCAGTGACTCAATGAGTATGCTCAGGAAGATTGAAACAGGATGGGCTAGGAGACATTGGATAGAATCGCTGGGGAGGTCTATGCTGACAAAGATCAGTTTTATTTTTGTGCCAGGGCATGCAGGTGTAAGGGGAATGAACGTGCGGATAGGCTTGCAGGTATGGCTGCTGTCCAAAGCGGACGAGCAATGGACCAGGCTGATATTATAAATTCCTTAAGGGAGAGAGGCGTGTACATGATTCACGTAATAGCGGTGAATCCACAACACTAACCAGACTGCAAGAACTCAAGTTAAGTGTGGTGTAGCTCGACAAGAACGCTATGCTGGCAGACATAGAAGAATTGTAAACCAACAAAGAACCGGTGTCGTTAGTCGCCACACGCTGATGGACATACTGAGGGAGAGATCGGAGCACTTATGGACTAATTTGTTCGACGTGCAGTGATTGTGATCCGACGACTAAACTAAACTAAAGAATACTGATGAAGAACAGCAGAAAAGGAGGTCAGAGAAGTGGAGCCTAATATCTAGAGTTTGTGGCCCAGAATAGAAATCAATAGAGTGAGACATCTGTGTGTTGCTGGGGCTTACAAGGGGAACAAAGAATTGTAACACTGTGACCTATAAGGCATGTTGTAAGAGACGACTGAGGTAGGGGCCTAGGGACGCTACCTAGTAAATAAGAGCGCCGTAGAAATCGGATGTGCTGGCCTACTTGTAAGCGCATAACTGGTGCAACGCACAATCTCTCTTAGGCTCGGTTCACATACAAATCACAGAGTTGTTAACAAGTGGTCGATATGAGCATTCAAAGAAAAAGAAGAATAGAGTAACAGTTGCGACTCTTATGTTTTGTAGTAGTGGTTGGTGATCTGTTTTTTTGGCGCCTCTAGTTTTTCTAACTGGTTTTCCCTATGTTCTTTATCATGTGTGTATCTGGGGTCTCTATGGCAAAGGGGTCATGTCATTTGCCTTGCGTTCTGAATGCTGCGGGTTCAAATCGAGGCAGGGACATTCGGCTTATTGTGCATTTTTTCTGAAATCCCTAGGGTTGTTACTGGAGCTACAGAGTTGTGCTTTGTACATTACTCTCAGCAGGTGGCATGCCATTTTTACAGAAAAGGTTCAAGCCGTATGGGGAAACCCAGTGCAATGCAGTAACTTTCATTTTTTAAACCTTTATTCTTCATATTATTATTTATTCTTGTTATTACCAGACAGGTAAATGAAAGCTGTGTTCATTTCAGATATAACATGAACTGTTTTCTGATCACTCACAGGTTCGGGATATGTTTGCCTTGGCTCGTAAGAAAGCTCCATGTATTTTGTTCATTGATGAAATTGATGCAGTTGGCAGAAAGAGAAGTGGTCGCAACTGGGGGGGAAACAGTGAACAGGAAAACACATTGAATCAGTTGTTGGTCGAGATGGATGGTAAGATATGATGGAGCATTATTTGTATTCTTTAATCTCAGTTGCTATCATATTTAGTATACATGATCTAAAGCTGAAGGATTGACTTCATTGCGCCAGGTTTTACCCCATATTGCTCAGTCCCTCTCCGCAGAAATGGCACACCACCTGCTGAGAGTATTGCTCAATGTTTGAAGACCTATGCTCTGTTTTGAGTTGAAAGGGGAAGAAGAAGGAGATGTCAAGATTAGTAAGCTAGAGCTGATCAAGACCATACTCCACCTCCAAGTGGTGATTTTGGTAACAGATTATGTCATTGCAGTCTGGCTAAGCGAGTAGAGGTAGAAGAGAGAAGGCAAACTCGGTCCCAAAAATGAAAAGACAAATGTGTTGAGTCAAAATGCACAAATATTGTGGCCTCGCTTCAAACTGCCACATAATGTATGAACGAAGAAGTGAGTCAAATGTGACATGAGAATGGCAGGGATCACTGTTAGAATATCGTAAGTCTTATTTTCAGTCCTGACATAAGTAGGCAATGATTACTATTAGAACAAATAAGCCTTACTTATAAGTAATTGATTGATTGGACCATCATCATTGCACTTCAGGGAGTAAACATGTGTGATCCGATCTCTTTCTTACACAGGAAGATCTTAGCGACAGTGCACGAACTCTGTAGCACCTGCGAGGGCTCCCGATGTAATTTAGAAGATGGTGAAAATATTTTGTAGGAATTTTAGTTTTTAAATATTTCTAATAAATTTTGCTAGGGCAGCAGATTTTCAGCCTGCTCTTCTCGAATTTGAACTGCCAAGGGTTCTTTTACGTGCTCAACTTGGACACGGGACTTACGTTATATCGTCCATCTCCGATAGGTAGGACTAGGAACATATCTCACCTTCACTGAGATCAGGGATCTCTGGAAAAATATCCTGATGGCTTCCCGAGGGACGAGACCGAATACCGTTGGAGCGAGTTGTGAGCACCTAACCTCAATGCCACATACACCCCCTTACGTATAAACTATGTCAAATGTCTCAATATAAACATTAGTCATGTAGTCTCAGAGAAAAGTCTTGATAAATATACATAACATTTGTAATCTCTATATAATTGTATGCAGGATTCAATACACAGACCGGTGTTGTGGTGTTAGCAGCTACCAATCGAGTGGATATTTTGGATCACGCCTTGCTTCGACCAGGACGTTTCGACAGACAGATATACGTGCCCTTACCAGACATCAAAGGAAGGTTAAGTATTCATGTATACTGTCACCATGTGTCATACCAGCTTGTGTAGGGGATCATTGATCTGCACACATCTTTCCTGAGTACTAACTATCAGTTGGTACTCTTCCATGCCATTCAGCTAGACTGTTCCAGAATTTTCTCTATGTTACCCTCTGTCTCATCTTTTATTGATTTTGTTGGTTGTCACTACATGTTCTAAATCTTCCTTTCTAATCACATCTTCAAACAATGCTGATTACCTCTTTCTTATTTTCAAAATGAGCTTGCAATGTATCTTGACCTCTTTCAGCACATCAATAATAGTTATTTTATCTGTCCATGGGATTCTTAACATTTTTCTGTAAAACTTCATCTCCGTAGCCTCTAGAGATATTGCTGTTTATTTAATGTCCACAAATTGCATCTGTCAGAGCAGCACTGGCTCAATGTAGCACTGAAGGACTCTCTTTCTGACTTTAATAGACAATGTCTTGTTGCGTATAATGCCCTTTGTTTTCTGAAGCGCCGTTTTGTCTGATCTTCTCTGACTTTATTTTTGGTCCACATCTTCCATTTGATGTTATCAGAGTTCTAAGGTATTTCAATTGATGGACATGTCTTAGTAATATCCCATTTACTTTGATGGTGCCTTTAGATGGAATGTGTCTCTTCCATTTTCTTGCTATTCAAACTTGGGTCTTTGTTGTTGTTTCTTTCAGTCTCCACCATATTAACTAGTTCCTGGAGATCTATCTTATTTTCGATTATTATCGATTTTTCTCTATCTAGACAGTTTCATCAGCATCATATCTCAAGTTATTTCTCATCATCAAATAGCTTGTTCTGAGTAGAATTTTGCAGCACTAAAAGTTCTTTGGAATTTCTCTTTCTCATAGGTTAGATGTACTGCCTCTACAGTCGTCATGCTCAAACTATCCTGAATCCATCTTCTCTGTGGTCTTCCTCTTCGCCGGGATGCCTCCTTCCATAATGGTCTTCTCCAACACTTTGTGTCTCTTTATATGTCTCAATACTTCAATTTTATCATTCTTATCGTATCAGTCAGATTTATTTGATTTTGAGTTCTTTCTGGATATATCTATTTGTTCTCTTCTCTGTCCATGATATACTGGGGTATAGAAACTGCTATCAATTAACCTTTCACTCTGTTCAACTAATATTCCAGCCATCTCATTTATTGATACTTTAAATGTTTTTATTGTACAAAAATAATATTTCAGATGTTAATACACATCTTTGCATAACTCTCCTTTTGGTCTGCTGGAAAGCTGATTCATATATTACCTCTGAAGTCTGAGTAAAGCTCGCTTGAATATTAAGGGACATTGGGGATAAGGAAAGCAAGCCTTCACACAAAAATAAATCAGCTGCCCCATATTAGGCCCCATGACTATGCTTGAATTCATAACATGCGTGCATGGGCGTTGCTTTTTGTGGCTTCAATGGATGCAGCGCCCGACTTGCTGTCGACTTCGAGTCAGGCATGAGAGCCTCAGTGGGTCTGAATTCATACCGCTCTTCTGTAAACCAAGTGAATTTTTTTCCAGAGACTCTTAGGATTGTTGCCAGAGCTACATAGTTCATGCTTTGTGCAATCCGACAGGTGGCATGCTATTTCTGTGGAGAGGGACATAGCCATATGGGGTAAAAACCTGGTGCAATGAAGTCAATCTTTTGGATTTAGCTTTTTCATAACGGGCAAACTATTTTTTTCATATTGTTGAGATAATTTCTGAATTTTACTCACTTATTTATCAGTTATATGAGGACTATCATCTTATCATTTCGGACATGTCCATTGTGCTCCCGCCTCAGCAAGTTCAGCGCCCAACATGCTAGTTCGATGTTGATTAATCAATCTCTTTGCATATTTAGTATGTCGTTCTTTTCGGCAGCACCAATATTGACACCCATCTCTCTCAATCTGATCAGCGATCAATTAGAGTTACCAGTATTGTTACATAATAGTTATAGACTTTTTAATGAGAAAGTTACAAATATTGTTACATTTTAGTTAGAGAGAGACATGTGATGCTGTTCTTATCATCTTTAAGGTTATGTCCTTTTCTATATCTTTCAGGGCATCTATTTTTAAAGTGCACTTGAGTCGACTAAAAACAGATATTCCTATTAATGAATTAGCAAGAACAATGGCTGCTCTGACACCTGGATTCTCAGGTTTGCTATTTTTTTTTTAAACTTTAATTACTTTTTCAATGATCCAGCAGCATTTTGTCTCTTACCCTTTGACCTAATGAATATTTTCATATGTTTATAATTTTTGTCTTCCATATAATGTGTTCTACCTGGGGGTCTCTGTGGCTAAATGGTTACGCACTTGCCTAGTGTCCCAAAGGTCGTAGGGTTTGAATCCGGGCCGCTCCGTGTCTGTAAACTTACATTATCAGAGCGGTGTTAGGCCTCTATTTTTCTTTGACAAGCGGCACGGTATGAGGTAAACATCACTCCAGCCATCTTTACTTTCCAGTGTTTCTCTAGTACTCAAACAAGGCTGGATCAACCTGAAAGCCATACTGTTGGAAAACATCACACTCCTACTGTGGAATTTGATCCTGGGACCACACGCCTACAGAGCAGTTGCACTGACCACGTTTTTTACTTTTACCGATCCAGAAGCACTTGAGCTCTTCGGCTCGGTGCCAAGAACACCGTAAATCTGGTGAACCTATGGCTTTTCTGCCAGCCCGCGGAATTGAACCCACACTCACATGGAGCTTGTTACCTAATTCACGACCGTATTAATACCTAATACCCAAGCTATAAACACGCTGGACAGGCAGGTGACCACTATGTTATTGCAGCTCTCTGCGCCTGTGCTATCACTATTTTTGGGGTTTTTGACACTGCATTTGCTGTATAAATATTAAACAACACGGGTGATAGAGGAGAACCCTGGGGTAATCCGGGCATATACGTGCAGGATCCGATGTCCATGTTCCTAAACGGAGTGCAACGGTTCTCTCCATTAAAGAAGCAGCTATCCAGTTCACCAGCCAAGGATTAACTTCACATTTAATCAAAGAGCGCACCATTATTGAAAAATTCACCTTGTTATAAGCATCCTCCAAGTCGATGGCCACAGCAACAGTCTCTTGCTTGGATTGGAAGCCTTCATAAACATCATATGCAAACGTGCCAGCATTGTCCCATGTCCCTTTCATTGGCAGGTAGCTACCCAAAGTGTCAGAGAGGATGTGGTCATTCTCCAAGTGACACATTACCTTTCTGGCCACTATCTTCTCTAGTAATTTGCCATATACATTTTGCAAGGTGAGTATGCGGTAGCTGCTGACACTGCACATGCTTTGATAATTAATAGATACAGAAACTGAAATACATAGTGAGGTCTCCATCCAACTATCTTATCTACCTATCTGACCAACCAGTCAACGTTTTGTAACTTTTCGCATTAGTCGTGCTTATATCATCATCAAATAGCTTGTCCTGTGCAGAACTTGTGCCACCTCAACAGTCCTTCGAAATTTCTCTCTCTCATAGGCTAGATGTCCCGCTTCTGCAGCGGTCATGTTCAAACCATCAGTTACATCCTGAATCCATCTTCTCCGTTGTCTTCTCTTTGCCAGTGTGCCTCCTTCCATGATGGTCCTCTCCAGCCCTTCATGTCTTTTTATTTGTCCAAAATACCTCAACTTTCTCTTTCTTATTTGTAGCATTAGCTAGTTTTCTTTGATTTTGAATTCCTTCTGGATAGATCTATTTGTTCTCTGTCCATGATATACGAAGGACTCTTCTGTAACACTTATATTCCTTCTTCTTTTGCGTTCGGTTTGTATGCTCGTCTAAATCATGAGATGGGTTGCCTCTATGAAGCTGCATGTCAGTTGGAGTTCTTCGAGAGTTCCCCATAGCTTGGTCTACACTTATATTCAAAAGCACACATTTGTTTGTCCACTGCCTTGTCCATGTTTCATACCCATACGTTGCTACAGGGAATTATAACCCGATACTTATGTCTAGACCAGAATTAGATATGGCCAACAATGTAATGCTAATGAAATGAAAATCTTGACATATCCTTTACAGGACATAGCCATCAACCAAAGTAAACGAGTCGTTGATTTTCTAGACACCACTTATATGTTTAGTAGTTTTCCATTGCTTTCTGAACAGTGAGGTCTATTTTTACCTTTTGTAAAAATCCACAGAAACGAATTTGCTTCCAAACTTGCCCGCCGTGGGGTTTGAACTGAGTACACTTGGGTTTGTGATCGAGCTCACTACCGCTTGAGCTACAGACTCACATATTGCTAATACATGATGATAATATCTGACTAAATCTTTGCAAAGACAAATTAAGTAATTTCTTCAGCATCATAAATTGTTCAACTCTGAATATATATTCTCACTTTGATACATTTGTTCAACACTAAATATTTATTTTCCACATTATCATACATTGTTCCGAGGAATATGTTATAATAAATATTTATTTTCCAAATTATCATACATTGTTCCGAGGAATATCATATTTCCTATTACTATTATATTAATAGTTATTTGATTGTTCTCTGCTTGTATTGTCCATGCAGGAGCAGATATAGCTAATGTTTGTAATGAAGCAGCGTTGATAGCAGCAAGAGATCTGAATACAGCAATCTTCAAGAAACATTTCGAACAAGCCATTGAAAGAGTGGTTGCAGGTTTGTCATCTTGTGTTTCTATAACTTCTTCACATGTGTTCTAGAGATATTTCTCTGCTGGTGTTAATGTATGATTGTGACTGAAAGAGTTTGGTATGAATCAGCAGCGACTACTGTAAGGATGAATGGTCTGTGTATTAATCCAGAGATTCAGAATGAATCCCAGTTTCTGTCTAGAAGGCTGTGCACAGAGTGATCTCAAATTGGATTTGGGACAGGTAGTCGAAAGTGGAGACTACCGTTACGGAAGGAGGCATCCCTGTGAAGAGAAGGAAAAGACCACAGGAAAGATGGATTCAGGATGTGACTGATAATTTAAACATGATGGCTGCAGAGGCTGGATATCTGCTGTATGAGATCGAGAAATTACAAAGGATTTTCTCTGTTAAAGTGACAAAATTCTGCTCAGAACAGACTATTTGACGATGAGATGAGAATGGAAGGATGTGCAGGATGTGATGATTCCTTGAATGGACTTAGAACCAACTAATGCTTTTTAACCTTGCATATTTGCGCATGGCCATTTGAGTTGTTCGTATGTGTCGATTCCTCCCGCCAATAATGGCTGACACATTCCGTTTCTGAGGACATCTTTTTTTGAGGTTGTTCTCTAGACAGTTGCAGTCTAGATGCCCTTCTGATGGCAGCACAGCACATGAATAAGCTGCAAGCAAGATGGTATTTCTTACAGACTCATTGTCAGCTATACAAGCCCTGGAGGCTAAATCCACTGACAGCACAGTACAAAAACTACAAAGAGAACTTGCTCAGCTTTCAGAAAAGGCAGAAATTCACTTGCAGTGGATTCCATCTCACTGTGGCATTGCAGGCAATGAGAGTGCTGATGTCTTAGCTAAGGAGGGCAGTGCCAAAGAGCAAATTTACCAACCCTTGTCTTTTCAAGAGGTCAAAACCCTCATACAGAGAAAATCTGCAGTAGACTGGAAGACAAACACTGGATATGATTATGGAAAAGACTCCCTCAAAGACCTAAGCAGAACAGACCAGGTCATTATATTTCGACTACGCACCGGACACTGCAGACTCAACAAACACTTATACAGACTAGGAATAAGTCAAACAGCTCTCTGCCAGTGTCAGCAGGCAGAACAGACACCAGAGCATATCCTGCAAGACTGTCCTCTTCTGTGTGAGCTGAGAAGCAACATGTGGCCACCCCAGTCGACCTGAAAACTAAGCTTTGGGGGAAACCTGACAGACCTGAAGCTGTCTGCCCAGTTTGTAGTCCACAGTAAATTAAGCGCATGACCAGAGATCGCTGAAGAGAGAACCTTGCATATTTCTATGCTACAATAGCGCAGACCTTCTCAAACTCAGATGTACACCTTGTTCCTCACTATATCTGGCTAGGAACCAGTGGTGAAGCCCTCAGAATATAACCAGAACCGAGAGATAAAATATTTGTGGAAAAGTCTGATGCTCTTTGTGACCCATAAAGACGTCTGTGTTACCAGAACCAAACATGGACAATGAGCAAAGCACAGTTGCAAAAATAACTACATGTGAAATGCGATGCCTACGAAAAGCTACCAGAAAAGATATGAGTCGCCAACATCAGCATAAGAAAGAAAGTTGGACAGAACCTTGTTTGAATTACACTGAGAAACAAAAAATGAAGTATCAAACTGAGATGGTATAACAGAGTGGCAAACACAGACCTATAGATAATAACAGGGCAGAAACCCATAATGACCCAGACCAGAAGGCAAAAATAGTGTTGGCATATCCTGTGGAAAGCACAGCCACGTGTCACTAAACAAACGCTTGAGTGGAACCCACAAGGTAAACAGAAAAGGAGATGGCCCAGACCAGGAGAAGGAGTCTTCTTGAGGAATTGAAGGATGCCAGATTGTCCTTGGGAGTCATAAAGAAAACATCCAGAGGCCGAGGAAAGTGGTGAACACCAGTTGCTTCCCTATTCTCCGTGAGGAGCAAAGAGAGAAATCTGCATGTAATTAATATTGCATTTAATAGTACAACTCTGTAACTTGTCTACTTGCAGGCCTGGAAAAGAAAACTCAAGTCTTGCAGCCTGAGGAGAAGAAGATAGTTGCCTATCATGAGGCTGGACATGCAGTCACTGGATGGTTTTTGGAACATGCTGATCCATTGTTGAAGGTAAAACATGTGATATGCTTGAACTAAACCAGATTTGAGAGAAAATGTATTCACTGTAAACATTTATCTTCTTCTTTGCATTCGTTCTTTACTACCAATTTAATCACTCTTTGTGATATGATTGATCTTTGCTAGAACGTGTATAGGTTGCACATTGGTTTGGTAGGCCCTAAACGCATAGACTTCTACACGCTTAGGACACACGCATCTGATTTCATCCAAACCTCCTTAGTCGCCTCTTATGGCAGGTAACAGTGGTCTATTCTTTACACCCCAAATTTGGGCCTCGGTAACCACTCAGGCGAATCCGAGAGGATAAACATTTATGGAATTCTAGTTTTTGTTGAATTCTTTGTATTGATGCAACATCAAATCAAGTACACTGTCTGACTCTAGCGGTTTCAGTTAAATTCAGGATTATTTTGACTGCAAATGGCCCCGAGATTAACCCAACCTCAATGGGATACCAGAGAAACACTGGGATGTAAAGGTGGTCGGCGTAATATTAATCACATTACCCGTCATGTGCAGTTGGTAAAGAAAAAAATGTGGCCTAACACTGTATTTTCCAATATGCCAGATGGTATGAAAACTCATTCTTTACTTTCTTTCTCTCACTCTTGAGCTACACTCTGAACAGACTACTATATTTCTATCTCTTGATATTGTTCTTCTATTTGTAATATTGTCTTTCTATCCCCCTAAGGTTACACTCTGAACAGACTGCGATATTTCTATCTCGATATTGTTCTTCTATTTGTAACATTGTCTTTCTATCCCCCTAAGGTTACACTCTGAACAGACTACTATAATTCTATCTCCTGATAGAAAGCAAGCCAAATAAAAAAGCATGCAGAAACTGGATATGCTGGTCTGCAAACACCTAACTGCACAACAAGCTCGCGCTCTAAAACGCAAATTAAATACCAATTGCAAAGAGTGGTTAGTGTAGTGAGGTGAAGAAGATAGAACAGTACTTTTTCTTTCTTTTTTGAAGGATTGACTTCAATGCACGGGTTTTATCCCATATGGCCGCCCGTCTGCCCAGCGTGTTTAGTAACGTTGGACTACAGGTGACTATCCCTCTGTGTGTGCGGGTTCAATTCGCGGGATGGCAGAAAAGCCACAGATTTACGGTGTTCGTGGCACCAAACCGAAGGATTACGATGTCCATGGCACTGAGCCGAAGAACTGAAAAGCTCAAGTGCTTCTGGATCGGAAAAAAAAATCCCATATGGCTAGGTCCCTCTCTGCAGAAATGGCACGCCACCTGCCGAGAGTATTGCACAATGCATGAACTCCGTAGCTCCAGCAACAACCCTAGGGGTCTCTGGAAAAACTGCACTCGCGAACAGAACGCTGCGATCCGATTCGAACCTTTGACTCGCAAGGCAAAGGACTTAACCACTCAGCCACAGATATCCCCCAGAACAGTACTGTTTCGCCCTAACACCTTGGCCACCCACTACTTTTTATTGTCTTTTATTAGTTATCTATTTGATCCTGTTTATTAACAATCTATTGATATCTGGTTTTAGAAATATTCTTGAAATCCTCTTGACAAAAAAGAGGAAAAATACATTCTACATGAACTGAACATCGAGGAACATTGGCTCATAAATAATTTCATGTCTTGAAACGAAATATTTTGGCCTCATTGAACATTACTTTTTTACTGTCTCCTTTTCTTTCTCATCCTTAACCTTTAGCTGCTAAGGACGTATATATTCGTTTTCCCATTCACTTCTAAAGACGCATTAACACGTCTGTTATTATCTCTCCTCTGTGGGCTAAAGACGTGTTAACATGTTATACATTGCTACTGTCACTGCTATAGGCATACATTCACGTTTGTGACCTAGAAACAAAGAGTAGCTATTTTTAGCTCAGCCTTCAGAAAGTATTTAGCAGTGAAAGGGTTAAGATGAGAAAAGAACAACGGCCAAGATAACTTTCAATGCAATGGACAATGCATGCACAGTGGGAAATAGGGTGATGAAGTAGAGCTCAAAGTCAAAATTATATTTTAAGTAGCGAGAAATGCACAAGATTGAATTAATTTTTTTTTTATTTCTCTGTGTCGTATTTGCCCTTGGACATGATGAAACATGGCTGGTTTAGAGAGATCGATAATGAAGGTCGTAGCTTCTGGAAGATAGGCAGAGGAGAACAAGAGAGACAGGGATAAAAAGAACATAAAGGAAACCTAGAATGCAACAATGGAGTCGCCCGAGTGGTTACCGGGCCCAAATTTGGGGTGTGAAGAATAGAACCACTGTTACCTGCCACGCATGTCGTAAGAGGCGACTAAGGAGGTTTGGTTGTTGGTTGACATTGGATGCACATGTCCTAAGCGTGCGGAAGTCTATGCGTTTAGGGGCCTACCGAACCAATGTGCAACGTATACACGTTCTTAGCAAAGATAAAACATATCACAAAGAGTGATTAAAATTGGTCGTAAAGAAGCGAAAGAAGAGAAGAAGAGCAACAATGGAGTAGGTGGCAGAACTGGCTAAAGATCGAGAGACTAGCTGTAATAAGAGCAACAAACTATCAAGAATGTGAATGTAAATGTATGTACATAAATAAATAGTTATTTTTGTTCTCAGTTGATAATGTAATGTTTATTCCACAGGTTTCGATCATACCTAGAGGAAAAGGTCTTGGCTATGCACAATATTTACCAAGAGAACAGTATTTATACACTGAAGAACAGGTGAGATAGTATGTAAAACCTAGTCCACAATTTCTTTTACCTTCTTCACTTCTCCATTTTTGTTTGCTCTATATCACCCACTTGATTAACTGTTCAACACAATCTTTCTCCCCACATTATGTTACCAGTGCCAAACCTGGACGCTGACAACAAGCGATAGAAGAAAACTAGTCACAACAGAGATGAAGTGTTTACGCAGAATGCTGGGTGTAACAAGAAGAGACCGGTTGAGAAATGAAGACATCAGGAAGAAAGTGGGCACAATATCAGTACTAGACTTCATCAAGAAACAGCAAATTAAATGGTTCGGTTACGTAAGCTGTTTACCATCAGACAGTGCACCTCAAAGAGCAATGCTGCTCCGATACAATGGGTACAAAGCAAAAGGCCGGCGCGCAAAGATGGACCTCGGAGATAACAGGGCGACTAAAGAGACTATTTGCAAAGCGCATACTAGGGCCCGTTTAGAAATCTCTTCCTGACCTGACGCTGTGAGGCAAACAGGATTCGAGAAGAAAGATTAACTTCTTTGTGTGGTCTGTATGTGATTTGTATCATAGAGCATAAGTTCGTTGTACTAGTTAAGCACCTGTAGACCATCACATCTTTGTTTGTTAGTTATGAACTTAAAGCCTCTTTAGGCCGAAGCACACTCTTTTAACCTAAGGATGAACCTCTTTTGGTTATATCAGAGCGTGTATGCCACCAAACATGAAAAATAAGAATTAACTCCTTGCGGAGAATCCAATTTATCCAGCATATCTGGTCTCTTGCAAGCTTTTTATTCAGGCTCGCCTTCCTAGCTCATGATGGTCTTCGCACTGACTACAGAGCACCATCCATTTGTACTGGCATTGGTTTGCTCTGAAGTGACCACTTTCCAACCACTCTTTGTGACTTGTATATGATCTGAGCAATAGAGCATAAGATGCTGTGCCATTGTTAAGACACAGTCATCGTCATTAATTCTATCCATTTTTTTGGTTTCCTTTTTGTGGGCATCTGTTGCGAGCGGGTGGTGAGCTCGATCACATCCCAATAGTACCTGGATCAAACTCCACAGTGGGCAGTTTGGAAACATTCGTTCACATGGATTGTTAGTTAGTTAGTTAGTCTTTCCTCTTGGGCCTGTGGGCGGCACATAGGGCAGAGGTCATAGCTCTCCATGTCTCGCGGTTCGTTGCTATTTGCTTTAAGTCTTTTATGTTTACTAGGCCCATCGTTGAGCCTTCTCTGGTGATGGTTCTCTGGTGCAGAGTCTCTCTTGGTCTTCCTCGTTTTCTTTTTCCCTCTGGTGTCCAATTCCAATTCACTCAGCAAGCACTTAAAATTAAAGATCTTTAACTCTTGTGTGATTCCAGTATTAACTTATGGATGCGAGAGTTGAAAAGCAACAAAAGCTCTAGAAAGAAAATTAGATAACTTTGAGAATAAATGTCTTAGAAGAATACTGAACCTCAAATGGTCAGATTTCAGACCCAATACACAAATAAGACAAGAGACCAAGCAAGAAAATGTATCAAATTTTATAAGAAAGCGCCGCTGGAACTACATCGGCCACACACTTAGAATGGATGTGAGAAGACTCCCTTACCAATCCCTCATATGGACATGGATTGTTACGAGCGTAAAAATAGACAAGTTCAGTAAGCAATGACAAACTACTGATAGTATAAGTGGTGCCTAGAAAATCAATGACGCGTTTACTGTGGTTGATGGCTACGGCCTGTAAAGGATATGCCACGATTTACATTCATATTTATATCTTGTGATAGTGCTAAAGAAGTTATAGATTTCATTGTTGTTCTGAAATGATATTGTTGTTAAAGGTGTGGATCTGTGTAGACTACTATTAGTTCATTGCCTTCTTTGAACGCTCTATATCGACCACTCTTTGTGATTTGTATGTAATCTCAGCCTAAGAGCGATTGTATGTTGTGCCAATTATGAACCTACAAGTAGACCTGCACATCCGATTTCTGCGATGCTTTTTATTTATTAGAGTAGCTTCCTAGGCACCTACCTCAGTCACCTCTTACGACATGTCTTGTAGGTCGCAGTGCTATTATTCTTTGTTTCCCCTTAAAGCCGCAACACACTGGCGGTTCTGAAATGATATTGTTGTTGGCGGTGTGGATCTTTGTAGGCTACCATTATTTTTTTGCCATTTACTAATGGTGACTGAGCAATTATGGACCTACCTAAAGTGCAGGGATATCACTTCTAGAACACTAAATGATATTATTTATTTTAATTTGTATGGTGTATCACCACTATATATTAGAGGACAGGGTCCCAGGACGCAGAGACAGACCAAGAAGAAGATGGCTACAGGATATTAAAGAAACCATGAATATGACCATCGGCGATGTGGTTCAGAATTTCAGATGCGCTGCAAAGAGAACAACGTCCTATAAAGGATACGCACCTTGATGACGATCAACACTATGTTACCAGTGCCAAACATGACCAATAACAGCAGCTAATGAGCGGAAAATCATATTGACAGCAGATGAGCTGCCTTAGAAGAGCTGCAGGTGTGACAATAAGAGACAAAATTAGAAATGAAGAAATCAGAAGACTGGATGTTAAACAAGGTCATGCAATTCATAAAAGAGCAACAAATTGAATGGTTTGGACAAGAATGCCCTGGTATCAACTACCACAGCTAACCACACTGAAAAAGTATAATGAGTACAGAGCAAGATGAAGACCATACAAAAGATGGAGCGACAGCATTAAGAACCACCTTAAGAAAATGAATAACAGCTTACAAAGTGCTTTAGAATAACCACACACAAGATCGCTACACCCCCTCCTCCTCAACACTTCTATAAAGAAGTAAATGGTGAAAGAGAAGAAAACGTATTTGGATGTTTTCAAGAACTTATGTTATATGCCATGAGTATCGTCGTCCTTTAGAACATTGCTCTTCCTGGATAACATCAATGATTTCATGATCTTTCCCCAGTTGCTGGATCGAATGTGTATGATGCTTGGTGGTAGGGTTTCCGAGTCAATCTTCTTTGGTAAAATTACAACAGGTGCTCAAGATGACTTAAGAAAAGTCACACAGACAGCCTACTCACAGGTAAGAAACATTCATTTATCTGTTTAACTTGTTTCCTTTTTGAAGATATCAATGAAAGGATATGTCAATTTTCTAGTATTGTGGTGACAGTAGCGTTTGACCGAAAGTTGGCGTGGCTCCCATTCGGAGACCGTTCAATTCCCAGTATGGCTAATGAGTTTTCTGCGGAGGCATAAAGAAAAATCTTAACCTGAATATTTTCGTGGTGACTCCACTGTCATGCAGCCATTAAATTCCTCAGGCTCATGTTCCCTCATCCTACACCACCCTAAAATGCAGTATTACAGGCAGTAAAGGCTGTTGTGACAGTATGTCTAACTCATTTCAATGTTATTGTTCCATATTCTTCAATCTTCACTTCTTCAATCTTGTATTTTGGCATAAACAACCTGATATACCCAGGATTTGGATGTGTCTACACTACACAGTTGCCACACTGACCTGTTTCGTTTAGAGGACAACACTCAAACTTTTTGTAGTTACCTTGCTAAGATAAAAACTCTATAGTTGGTGACACTCTCCCGTAATTTAGATAATAAAGTATATAACAAATTGTTGCGCTAAGCCAGTTCAAACTGTTTCTATGAATTCAACTATGAATTCAGGCATAGTAAAGGCGCTTGGTATGTCACCTGACTGATTTTTGCGTAAAGGCCTGCTTTCCTTATAATCAGTGTCCCCCGCCATACAGGTGTGCCTTCTCTGACTTCAGAGGTACCGTTCAATTAGTTTTGTTCAAGATTACACTTTAAAAAGTAATAAATCTTTGTGACTGTAATAACAAACAGTATTCATTAAACAATAAAGCAGGAATTGACTTCATTGCATTGTGTTTCCACATATGGTTATGTCCCTGTCGACAGAAATGCAGAGTGTTGCACAAAGCATGAACTCTGTAGCTCCAGCAACAATCCTAGGGATCTCATGAAAAAATTGCATATGTGACTCGGTCCGGATTCGAATCCATATCCTTCAGAATGACAGGCAAATGTATTAACCACTTCACCATAGAGACACCCTAATGTTAATTAAACAATATTCATAACGAACTTATTTAGTCTTAGAACTAGCTTATTCTATCTATCTTTTAAACCTGTTTGCCTTTCTACACCAGGTCGAAAAAAGACACACCTGGAGCAAGCTTTTTTATGCGCTTTGTACAAGGTGGAATTTTAGTGCCTAGGATATTCCATCGTTTACTTGGTCATCCTCTGTGTCTGTTGCCATTGTATTTGAGTGCTAGTACTCTTTGTGTGAGACTATCTTGTGGTAACCTTGATGCATGTCCGAACATTTGACCTGTTTCTTAATATCATGTTGCTCCCGGGAAGGATCCACTCTTCTTCTGACCGTATCTCTTCTTGTAACATTTAGAATTTGTTATAAACACTTCATCTCTCTCGTTTGGATTCTTCTTTTCTCATTTGTTGTCAGTGTCCAGGTCCTGACACTGATATGACAGAGTTGGTAAGAAAAATGTGTTGAATATTGCTCTCTTGGTGTTCATGATTACTTGCTTGTTTTTCAGTATTAGTGACATTTATCCAATAATCTGATTAATGTAGCTTATTTATCTGCTAAATATTCTGTACTGTTGATATCTTCTTTAAGATAAGTAATTTGACCTGGTCAATATTTCTTTCAGGTGGTCATGTTTGGTATGAACGAAAAAGTAGGTCAGCTATCCTTTGACGTAAATCAACAGGGAGAGATGAATTTCACAAAGCCGTACAGTGAAGCAACAGCCCAGCTGATAGATGAAGAAGTCAGAAAAATTGTTGATAATGCTTATCAGAGAACTGTTGAATTACTAAAGAAACACAAAGATTATGTGGAGAAGGTAAGCATAGACTTCAATTCTTAGACATGAACAACCTGTTTCCACAAATTGGTATTAACAGAATCACATCATTATAACATTTGATAGATCATGAATAGTTGTTTTTTATTTTAAACTGATATAATTTTAACCAAGAAAAGATGGATAGACAATATCAAGACCACACTACATAAACACAGATATAACACAACAAGGGCGACTCATCTGGCCCTAGAACGCAAAAATTAAAGCTCCCATCCCTACGCTTAACGGCAAGAGTGGACAACCAAATACATCTTCCACCTGGGAATAGACAATTTTAACTTCTTAGAACTACTGAACATACAAGTAATAATAATGTTCGTCAATCAAATATGATTATAACCACATAGTTACTTCATCCAACAAACAAAATGTAGTATCAGTCAATGGACACGTAGGTGACTTGTCAGTCCGATGCGTGCCTTGAAGAGTCGTGGGCATGAGATTGTTGCTACAGTCTGGGACTCGTGTGCACTGGCCTTTCTCTTTTGTCTACGCAGTACTGATGCTGCTTGACGTGCTGCCTCACAGGATTTTGCACCCTTTCGTAGGAGTGAACGCCAGGATGTTCGGTCCCGTGCAGCTTTTCCCAGGTATCAATCTTGATTTCGAAGGATTTTAGAGAGGACTTGAGCGTGTCTTTGAATCTCTTCTTTTGGCCCCCTCGGGAGCGTTTGCCACTCGACATTTCACTGTAGAATAATATCTTTGGCATCCTGTGATCAGGCATGCGGACGAGATGTCCAGCCCAGCGAAGTTGGTGTTTCATACAAGTAGAAAATCATAGAAAATCAACAGCTCGTTTACTGTGGTTGATGGCAACATCTTGTAAAGGATAGACCATGATTTTCATTTTCAGAGGAATACTTGGGTATACATGGGAGAATAAGATTAGCAATTTCTAACTAGTCTTGAGACATAAATAAAGAGATATAAGGGAGATGATGGCAACATGTATTTAGGATGAGACAAGAAAGATGACCAAGACATGCAGTGCAGTGGATACCACAGGGACAGCAGAAAACAGGAAGGCGTGTGAACTTTTGGCAAAGGGTTCAAGAAAGAGAGGATGCTCTAGTGAAAACCTGAGAGAGGCAAGAATTATCCGACTCAATTCCATGAAAGAGATTGAGCGTGTTGCCCAGGAAAGAACGGTATGAGGAAATTACTTGCAGGCCCTGTGTAACACATAATGGTACGAGAGGTATATATATATATCAACACAGCAAGCGAGTCGCCGATTTTGTAGGCACCGCTTATACGTTTAGTAGTTTGCTATTGCGTTCTGAACAGTGCGGTCTATTTTTACTGTTTGTAAAAATCCATGAGGACAAATTTGCTTCCAAATTACCGGTCACAGAGTTTGAACCAGCTACGCTTGGGTGCGATCTAGCTCACTACCGCTTAAGCTACAGAATATGTGTGTGTGTGTGTGTACCTTTGTGCATTGTACCCTTGTGCATAAGGAGGACCAATTATGAATTTTTAAAGATACCTGCACACTACATGAGGCAGGGCAATGATTTAACCCATAGCAAAACTAAGACACATTTTTGTTTAAATACCCAGTAGAGGTTACAGTAGCATTCTGGAAATTACCCAGTTAAGTAGATGTTGGTTAGAGGTTTAAAGTCAGTTTTTTTAATGTTAATTTCAGGTGGCATTAAGATTACTGGAGAAAGAGAAGCTTGATAAGGAAGATATGGTGGAACTCTTGGGCAAGAGGCCGTTTGCTGAGAAATCAACATATGAAGAATTTGTAGCTGGAACAGGTAATTAGAGCATATCTGATCATGTCACTTTTTTCTCCATGCTTTTTGTTACTGTTAGATTTGTTGATTTTTTGCTATGTCTCACTACAGTTTTATATGTGGGGTTTTTTTTCTCCTTGGATTTGTGCTTCTCCATTAAATATGAATTTTTCTCCATGTAATATAAGGAAGGCTTGGTCTCTCTCTGTGCCTTTTAACCAGGATTTGGACATAGGCCCTCAACCAACTCATACCAAGTCTCCCTGCCCGAGTGGTTACTGGGGCCTAAATTTGGGGTGTGAAGAATAGAACCACTGTTACCTGCCACGCATGTCATAAGAGCGACTAAGGAGGTTTGGCTGAAACCGGATGCATGTGTCCTAAACGTGTAGAAGTCTATGTGTTTAGGGGCCTACCAAACCAATGTGCAACGTATACACATTCTTGGCAAAATCAAACATATCACAAAGAGTGATTAACATTGGTTGTAAAGAACAAACGCAAAGAAGAAGATACCAAGTCTGCTGCCCCCTCCAGCTCTTCTTTATATTGTTGATATCTGCCTCCAAATCTCATCTCCATGTATTTCGCTTCTTTCGCTGTCCCTGTGGGTTCCAGGAAAGGACCCTTCTTGTTGGTCTGTATACTTCTTACTTATAGATTTCATGTCAGTGTTCTAGATGTGATGTCTTGTCTCACGCTTTTGTCTTACAGATCAAACCTTGTATTACTTGTCTTAGAGATGATGTCTTGTCTCACGCTCTTGTCTTACAGCACAAATCTTGTATTACTTGTCTTAGAGATGATGTCTTGTCTCACGCTTTTGTCATGTCTTACAGCTCAAATCTTGTATTGTCTTAGAGATGATGTCTTGTCTCACGCTCTTGCCATGTCTTAAAGAATCTGATTTACAATACATTCTTGTCATGTCTTTATTGCTGTCAATTATATCCATGTAAGAAATAGATAATTCTGTTTGATTTGATCTACTTTGACATTTCTATACAATCTTTTTTGTTTTGCAGGTTCTTTTGAAGAAGACACTACTTTACCCAAGGGTTTGGAAAATTGGAATAAAGAAAAAAAGACTGACAGAGAACCAACAGAATCATAATCATGTCAATGTGGTGTGACTGTCTGACTTATGTGCTACCGACTGTGTCACTGTGTTCTACTAAGTGTGTCACTGTGTTCTACTGAGTGTGTCACCAGGAAGAGAATCACAATGAAATTATTATTACAGGAGACGGCCGAATGATAGGATTCAGGGGTTTTATTGTTTGTGAGGTGTAATTTGGGTGCATTATTTCCCAATTTGTCAATGATTTATTTACCGAGAATAGAATGGTAATATGTATGATATCTGCATCTTTCAGGATTTTGTAGTTTTGTTGTTTGGTGGTAGTTATTAATGAGTCAATGCTCTGAAAGACTGCTAGGTATAAAGGTGCAATGTTCCTCCTGCATCAAATTGTAAGGTGTATAAAGGGTGCAATGTTCCTCCTGCATCAAATCGTAGGGTATAAAGGGTGCAATGTTCTCCTCCTGCATAAATCTGTAGGTTATAAAGGGTGCAATGTTCCTCCTGCATCAAATCGTAGGGTATAAAGGGTGCAATGTTCCTCCTGCATCAAATTGTAGGTTATAAAGGGTGCAATGTTCCTCCTGCATCAAATTGTAGGTTATAAAGGGTGCAATGTTCCTCCTGCATCAAATTGTAGGTTATAAAGGGTGCAATGTTCCTCCTGCATCAAATTGTAGGTTATAAAGGGTGCAATGTTCCTCCTGCATCAAATTGGTAGGTATAAAGGAGGTGCAATGTTCCTCCTGCATCAAATGTAGTAGGGATATAAAGAAGGAAAACTATAACAGGATAGTATGAACAATATTCTTGCTTCTTAGCGTATAAATTGTTACATGTGTACATATGTCGGCTAAAGAAGGTAGTAAGAATGGGAGTACAGTTTTGTTAGTCTTGACAGATCCCACTAGACGCAGGAAACAGGTTGGATATTGATTAGTTGTGTGTTTACCTGGTGACGTTAGTTGAACAATATGTGTTGTCTTGTCTGTGTTCTTCAAAGTATTCACAGAGAGCGTCTGAAACATTTCAACTTCAAATATAATAATAATTCCTCTCGTACTGTTATACATTACATAGGGCCTGCACTCAATTTCTCCATACAGCTCTATCTTGGGCAACTCGCTCAATCTCCTCCATGGAACTGAGATCGATATTTCTTGCCTCTCTCAGCAAAGTTCATTTCAGGGTCTCCTAGGTCGGTTACAATTGTTTTTAAGTGAAGTAAGACATTAACTGGTTCATCTGTTCAAATAATTGTTTCTTTAGTTTGCTTGTCTGCACATGTTAGAGTAAATATTGTCAGTTTTTATTGCTGTCATAATTAAACTTCTTCGAACGCACCATATCGACCACTTGTTACACCACTCTTTGTGATTTCTATGTGATCTGAGCCAAGAATGATTGTACGGTGTGCCAATATGTCTACAAGTATATCATCACGTCCAATTTCTGCAACGCTTTTTATTTACTAGGGTAGCTTCCTAGGCCCCTATCTCAGTTGCCTCTTACAACATGCCAAATAAGTCACAGTGTTACTATTCGTTGCTCCCATTGCGGTCCCCGGCAACATACTGGTGCTATTACAGAGGCGTGAAGATACCAAGAACACAGTTCAAGAGGTAGACAGATACCAAGAACACAGTTCAAGAGGTCAGGACAGATACCAAGAACACAGTTCAAGAGGTCATGACAGATACCAAGAACACAGCTCAAGAGGTCATGACAGATACCAAGAATGTCAGTTCAAGAGGTCATGACAGATACCAAGAACACAGTTCAAGAGGTCAGGACAGATACCAAGAACACAGTTCAAGAGGTCATGACAGATACCAAGAACACAGTTCAAGAGGTCATGACAGATACCAAGAACACAGTTCAAGAGGTCATGACAGATACCAAGAACACAGTTCAAGAGGTCATGACAGATACCAAGAACACAGTTCAAGAGGTCATGACAGATACCAAGAACACAGTTCAAGAGGATCAGTGACAGATACCAAGAACACAGTTCAAGGGGCTCAGGACAGATACCAAGAACACAGTTCAAGAGGTCATGACAGATACCAAGAACACAGTTCAAGAGGTCAGGACAGATACCAAGAACACAGTTCAAGAGGTCATGACAGATACCAGACCCTTAAGGGAATGTCATCCAAAGAAGTTGTGTTTGATGATGCTGTTTAATTTGGTCGAGACTGTTATTAGAAACTGTTTTTAAGTTATAGACTAGTGAAATGATTTGATAATTTGACAATTATATGATACATCATTTCGGTAACAGATACCCTCATGCTGTTAATGAGATTTAGCAAATCAAATATAGTTAGAGGATGTATGCTGTTATGTTTGTGTATGTTTTACAGAAATGTGGAATGATATTGTTGTCATTTGTTACTTGTGTGGACTGCATTGTTAGCCTTTCATGACATTGGTTTGAATAATGTCTTTAAACAAAATTAATAAAGTCAATGTATTGTTCATTTTGTTTTTCTTATTTTTTGTTTGTAGAGCAATTCAACTTAGTTGGGCTGATTGTTTTGTGATTGGTTCGAATCACGTAGGAATCACAAAAAGTGGTTATACTAGACAAACGTAGAAGAATAGAAATGAGCAAATATTAACATCAAAACCACCCAAGTGGTTACTGGGGCCCAAATTTGGGTGTAAAGAATAGAAGCACTGTTACCTGCCATGCATGTCGTAAGAGGCAACTAAGGAGGTTTGGCTGAAATCGGATGCACGTGTCCTAAACATGTACAAGTCTATGCGTTTGGGGGGCCTACCAAACCAATGTGCAACGTATACACGTTCTTGACAAAGATCAAACATATTACAAAGAGTGATTAAAATTGGTCAAAGAAGAAGAACATCAAAACATTTTTATATAGAGCGAGAAATGATCAATGCTTGTTTGGAAAACATTGTAGTAATACAGCCTTTATTTATCTTGATAGATCTGTTGGAACATATCAGATTTCTCTTTCCAGTTTCATTGCAACATATGTTTTGTTGAGCATGTTGTTACCTTTGCACCTCTTCGAATATGTGAGCTTATCGACTGGATTGATAATAAATATGGAGCTTATCGGCTGGATTGATAATAAATGTGGAGCTTACTGGCTGGATTGATAATAAATATGGAGCTTATCGGCTGGATTGATAATAAATGTGGAGCTTACTGGCTGGATTGATAATAAATGTGGAGCTTATCGACTGGATTGATAATAAATGTGGATTAATATGTGAGCTTATGGGCTGGATTGATAATAATGGATAATATGTGGAGCTTATCGGCTGGATTGATAATGAACATGTTGATGCATTATCGCTGATTGTAGAAAGATGTAGTGTTATTTAAATCTTTGTTGAGCTTATCAGCTGGATTGATTATATTATACCAGTTTGTAGAAGATGTTATGTTAACAGTTTAACTCTTCTGTTGAGACAGTTTCATTTTATAAGCTTGTTGTTTCTGTTACCAGTCACTCAGTTGATAATCTGACTGAGTTTTTATGTGTAGAATTATCAGCATGCAGATTGTGCTCATAGTATTTGGTTAGTATGAGATTTATCTGTGTATTCATGGTGCTAAGATCTGGTGGATGTGGATATATCAGACGTACTGTGGATGGAAGATAAACATGCAGGATTAGCTTCATTGTTTGTTAGTTTACTCGTATTATTATTCTTATAATTCGGACATTACCGTAAGTGAATCCTTTCTCTCTTCTGAGGTTATATACTGACTCGCTGTTTTCTTTAGTATGATGCAGAGCCAATATGCTGGCTTATTTAATATACATTATAGTATAAATACATCCGAATGGAAAAGAAATTATGGAGGGAAATGGTTAATTATTGAAATAAAGATAGGCTTCATGATGCAGTCTGGGGGTGCCCCAAGATAGGCTTCATGATGCAGTCTGGGGGTGCCCCTGTGGTGATGGGGCCCACAAGGGAAGTAAAGAATGTTGTAAAAAGCAACTGATGTAGGATCTAAGGAAGCTATCCTAGTAAATAAAAAGCATCGCAAAAATCGGATATGCTGGCCTACTTGTAGGCGCATAACTGACACAATGTACAATCGCTCTTAGGCTCAGATCACATACAATTCAAAGTGGTTAACTATGGAGCGTTCAAAGAAAAAGAAGCAGTCTGAGGGAAAATGGGAGATAATAAAAGGTAACTGGTTATCAAATTTACAGTTTTGAAAAAACTGGGAGAGCAGGTCCAAACAAATAAAAACAAGATAAAATCAAATGTCCTGAGCCAAGAAGGTACAGATATTGTAGCTTTGTTGTGGACATAGTACTTCCATATTCAGGTAAATTGATCAAGCTAGATCTTAAGGTTTATCATCATCAAATAGCTTGTCCTGAGCAGAACTTTGCCACCCCAACAGTCCTCTGTAATTTCTCTCTCTCATAGGCCAGATGTCCGCCATGTTCAACCCATCAGTTACATCTTGAATCCATCTTCTCCGCGGTCTTCCTCTTCTTCTCTTTCCCGGTATGTCACCAGGACAAAATCCATTGTCATTTTTATTTTAGAATTGTGAGCCCAAGTAATACACTAAACAGAAAAGCACAGACTTCAGACTTAAAACAGGACACTGTGGTCTCAGAGCACACCTCCACAGAATGGGTCTCAGGGATTCAGCTGTCTGCACCTGTAGAGCACCAAAGCAGTCCCCAGAGCACATCCTGCAAGACTGACCCAGTGCGAGAATGGAAATCTGGCCAACAGAAACAACCCTACAAAACAAACTATGGGGGACCAGTGAAGACCTCAAGCACACCACCCTGTTTATGACACATACAGGAGTAGTCACATAGCAGAAGTTGATCGCAGAAGCACATATACGATTTTCTCCCTATCAACAAAGCCCCAAAGTCCAAAGCTCCTACTAAATAACCATATATTGCTCCCAGAGAAAAACCCCACATACCTTGGAATCACCTTCGACCAGCGCATGACATGGCATGCTCAGATTGAAAAAACAAAACCGAACAAAATCCAGGATGGCAATCATGAAAAAAATAGCTGGCACAACCTGGGGGCAGATAACAGTGTTTTAAAGAAGCTTTATATGGGATATGTTCGCTGGACTATGGAATCTCTGCATGGGCAACTGTAGCCCAATCCAACTTCAATAAAATCAACCGTGTTCAGAACCAAGCTATGAGAATTATTACAGGGGAATGAGATCTACTCCAATACAGGAAATGGAGAAGACCACCGACCTACAACCAATGGAGGATATAAGAGACAGCAGAGCACAAAAACAAGCAGAAAAGTTCAAGAGACTAGAAGATCACCCAATGTACCACAGAATGAATGGGCTAGGACTCAAACGAACCAACTTTGCAGCGACAACCAAGATGATAATGAGCAAACAACCATCATGTGCTGAAGTTACCCCAAACCACTAAAATACACCAACACAAGACAGATATGGAAAGATACAAAATTCCCAGAGCTGAATGAGAACATCACAGGGATAGTAGGAAAAAATCAACAAACAAGTGAAGAAAGAAAACTCCTGGCCACCAAGTACCTAAAGGAACACTTTCCTAACAGCAGGTGGACCCATGTATACACAGATGGGTCTGCAGCAAATGCAACTGAAAATGGAGGAGGAGGAGCCCTCATAGTGCTCAGTGACATGAAACTCAGGAAGCTAAAATTAGCGACAGGAAGGTTCTCCAGCAATTACAGGGCAGAGGCCCTAAAAGCGGCAGCAGAAGCCATAGTGTCAGAGGAACATGTAAATGAAAACCTGGTATTTCTTACTGATGCCCTGTCAGTAATTACTGCTCTAATAAATGAAGACGATAACAACTTGAAGGAACTGCAAGCATCACTACACCAAGTATGCAACATCTTCTCTAGAGTGGTAATACAGTGGATACCATCTCACTGCGGAATACCTGGCAATGAGACTGCAGACATATTGGCAAAAGCAGGAAGCAGGCTACCACAGACAGACACCAGTATGACATATGAGGAAGCAAAAGTACGGATAAAAATGGCCTACAAGAACAAATGGCTGAGAGATCACCCAGGGCATGAAAAGGACGATGCCTACCACCAACTAAGTAGAGAGGAACAGGTTGTCATTTTTCGTCTACGAACAGGGCACAATAGACTGAGGTACCATCTGTTTAACAAGTATAAAATAGGCCCATCTGACATATGTACATGTGACACCAGCAAGATGACAGAGACACACATACTGCAAGAATGTCCAACGTACATGGAACAGAGAGAAAATACATGGCCAATCCCCATATCAGTCCAAGACAAGCTATACGGAGATGTACATGGACTCGGTCAGTACGGATTACGCCAGGCGGGCCTGTAGCAAATTTTAGCGCGGGGCCCTAGGTTTTGTATGAAAATAAATAATAAAACACAGCTTTTTTCAATTTAAAGTGAGCAAATTTAGGTGGAAGAGAAGAAGAAGAAATTTAGAGATAATACTAGACAAATCAATTTCTCTAAGTAAATTACATTCAATGTTCATTAAGGTGAGGTTATTTAGACGATCTTGTCCCATCATGTTTCTTAACTCACTTTTTATACGCTTTAATGTTGAAAAAGAACGTTCTCCGCTGCAGTTAGTAATCAATAAAGACAAGTAAATTAGTAGGACTATTTCTACATTTGGGAAACACGACTCTAATGAATTTTCCATTATAAGTTTATAAAATTGCACTTCAACGAACTGCACAAGTTCGTCTCCTAGGCTTTCTTCCAAATCCTCTTGATAAGAGCTGACAATATTTGGAGTTCATCTGCCTTCATCTACTAGACAGTGATATATGACTTCTGTATTTTCTGCTTCATTTCTTTGGATTCAGCACCATCACACAAGACACTAACAAATTCAGACAGCGTGCATGTTTTTGATATAACATCTTCGTTATTTTTTTTTCCTTTTCATCTTTGTCACATAGGCGCGGGGCCCGTAGCATTTGCTACTTCTGCTACTAGGCTAATCCGGCGCTGACTCCGGTTGACCACTAACTACTTTAAAAGTATACAAATCGATGTCTGAAAATGTTGGAAGAAGAAGAAGAAGATCGCAGAAGTGAGTCCAAGTTAGTCTCAAACCCAGCACAGTACAGGGTTACTAACGAAGCATATCGACTTTGCTACTGGCGTCCTAGCTGTAATTGAAACAAGGAGAGAATTTTTAACCAGTCAGGGCGCCATTTCAACACTTCTTGAGTGTCGTCACACTGCTACCGGATTGTTGCCAGTGTCGTGGTTTTCTGCTTTTGTCTTGCGCTTTTCTGGTGGCTTGGGTGATTCTTATTCTTGCTCTTTGACAGGATTCTGCTATGCCATCTAACCCATATTTTTCATGATCTTCCTCTCGCCTTCCTTCCTTATGTTCTGTTGTAGAAGACTGTATACTGTGGAGTTTGGATGCATTCTTATTAAGTGGCCAAACCACTTCATTCTTATTTCAACACTGCTAAACTATGAACTGGGACAATCTCAGTGGAACAGAGACGTGGTAAGTTTAGATATAACTCCCATCACACAGCCACCATGGTGAAATGAAACAGTGAAAAGAACATAGATAGAAAAGTAAACTGCAAGAGAGTAGTGCTCTGATAGGAGAGCTAAAAGAGACAGCAAAACTGACGGACACTGACCTGAAGTACACATATAACAGAGTATATCTTTTATGGTACTAAAGTAGGATTTCATGAAATCGAATCAAGTCATTGATATTGAAATGGAAAGCCACCGCACTCATGGAGGAAACATTATGCATATACTGTTGCTAGTAACACCTGCACATACCAGTAACACCTGCGCACACCACTACCAGTAACATCTGCACATACCAGTAACACCTGCACATTCCAGTAACATATCACTATAAGCAACATCTGCACATACCATCAGTAACACCTGTACATACCAGTAACATATCACTATAAGCAACATCTGCACATATCAGTAACACCTGCACATACCAGTAACATATCACTATCAGTAACATCTGCACATACCATTATCAGTAACATACCAATATCAGTAACATCTGCACATACCACTACCACTGGTAGATTTATTCATGTAACTATCATCCAATTAAGAAGGAATCAATCACCTACCTATATTGATCTCTGATATAGCAGAGATTCCCCAAGCTTGTGGCAGTGGCCTCTTCTGATACGTAGGATAACTCATTCTTAGCATTGGGTAAGTTTGGTATGTTTTAAGTGGGCAGTGGACTGATATCTTATCTGGCCTCCACAAAATCTGATTTGTTGTGATTTTACTTGAGTTTACATGTTTCTCAGCTGCGTTTTTGGTTGCTGGCATCGTCTTTCATCAGATATAAAGGAGATACGTCTTTGTTTATTCTTTATATTTGTCTTGTTTTTCTTTGTCTTCTTTCGTATCTCTGCACCTGTGACTTGCCAATCTTATTCTTCAAGATTTCCTGCAGTACATTTATTGGCGTCTAATAATTCAGTTTTGAATAGGATGTATTGCATGACTCTTCATTTCTTCTGAAAATGAACAAATGTAGAAGTAGAAATCAATATATTATTTACTCAACAAATCACTAGTTTTGTAGGTTATTTCTACTTCGAATGCTCAATATCGACCACTTGTTAACCACTCTGTGTGATTTGTATGTGGTCTGAATTTCTTCTTCTTCGTCGAATGCTCCATATTGACCACTTGTCAACCACTCTGTGTGATTCGTATGTGATCTGATCCTAAGAGCGGTTGTACGTTGTGCCAGTTATGCGCCTACAAGTAGGCCAGCACATCCGATTTCTGCGTTGCTTTTTATTTACCAGGGTAGCATCCCTAGGGCATACATCAGTCACCTCTTACGACATGTATTGTATATTGCAGTGGTACTGTTCTTTGCAACCCTTGCGGGCCCCGGCACCACACAGGCGAGTCTGAGTCTAACAGCGATTGTACGTTGTGACAGTTATGCGCCTACAAGTAAGCCAGCACATCCGATTTCTGCGACGCTTTTGATTTACTAGAGTAGCTTCTCTAGACCCTACCAGTCATCTCTTACGACTTACGACATGCCTTGTAGGTCGCAGTGTTGTTATTCTTTGCTCCACTTGCGATCCGCGGCAACACACGGGCGTTGTGAAAGCTAAAGATGATCACTATGCGAAGACACTTCATTTAACATTTGTCACATGAGCGTTAGATTAAATAAGATGTTCTCCACTTACCTAATATTACCGGTAATCTCAGTAAATCTGTTCATGTGTCGTCTAGTTCGTTCGCTTGCTTACTCCCCCTTTTTGAAATACTGTTAAAATGTTACAATTATGATCTTGGATTCTCCGAAAGGAGTTAATTCTTATTTTCATGTTTGTTGGCCTACACACTCTGATATAACCAATAATAGGTTCGCCTTAGGTTGAAAGGGACGTGCCTCGGCTTAAAGAGGCTTTAATCCCTACTAAACAAACAAACAAAATGTTACAAATCAGCTCCCTTTCATTGTTGTATATTGTATTTGGTGCGCAAAAGGACTAAGTAAATCGGTGTGCACAGCAACTATCATCGCGTGCCGTCTCTACATCAAAGTTTGAGCGCGCATGCGATGATGATACCAGACATCAACCTGCCTTTCCACCTATTAATGGTTTCCTCCCAATTATAACGTTGTCATACAGCTGCTCTCGTACCCTCAAACCTGTCCTCAAAATGGTATACCGAGCTACGTTTGTATTTGTATCAGATACGTTTGTATTTGTCGTCCATTTGTGTTTCATTTTAATTTGTCACTCCTGTTTGTTCGTTTGCTTGATAAAGGCCTTGTTGGTCGAAACGTTGCTGTATTTTGTCATTGTTTTTGTAATTTGTAAAACTACAGTACTTTGTAATTACGTGTTTTGCCAATCAAATAGTTTTACTGCAGTTCCATATATATATACTGAATATACCGAGCTAGAGATATTACAGATTTTAACTGCTTGGGCAATACTGTTTCTTCAGATGGGAACAGTATGGTTGACATTAAACAAAGAATTGGAAGGGCAAATGCAGCCTATAACAGGCTTTGCAACAATCTGGAGATCTAACATTTACGGCACAAGGACAAAGTTCCGGATATATAAAACGTGTTGACAGAGCCGTGCGGTATATTTTGTCAGTAAGATGCAAGTCTTCGAAATGCCGTCCCTTGAATGTTTTATCTTTAAAATAACCTTCAATTGTAATTTTGATTTCGCTGCTTACGCCGCCCTCCTTACGGTACCGCCTGATGCCGCCGTCTCTCTGTATCATTGTACGGCACGGCCCTGCGTGTTGAGACAGTCCTTCTTTACGGATCTGAGAATTTGAACACAGATAAGAAAATATAAAGTAAGCTGAGATGATACGAAGGAAGACTTCTTAGAAGAAGAATTGAGAATACCTGAGAGGATAAGATTAGCAGTATCAAAATTCAAGAATTGATTCAAGAGATGGTGGCAATGGATTGGGAATGTCCTGGTGATGAGAAGAGCTCATACATAAGTCTCTTCTCAAAAGACTTTGCGCAATATCGCTTTCCACACAACTCTGTCATCGGCTAGTTTTTCCCATGTGCTAAGACCTATAGAAAAGTTTTTAAAGATGAAGTGTCGTCTCCCTTTGGGTCTAGCCTGGCAGCTGATATGGAGAATGTGTCTAGCCCATTTTGCATAAACTACCTTACTGTTTCATCCAAAGGAAAGACAGTCTATACGTTTGGAATCAAGCAGGGTTTGCAAGAGATACCAGAAGATAGCAAGGAATACCACACTTAACCATCAACTGCCTTAGTAAGGTCCCTTCCTCCGGATTTTTTGTCAAGATTTACTCCACTATTCTTCTGCATTACCGTGCTGACCCACAAGGCAGTGGGGATTTTTGATCAAGGTTTACTCCCCCAACCTTTAGCTCTCCTGAACCCCTCTCCACAAGGCAGTGGGTGTAGCAATTACAAATAGTACATACTCGGCAAATAACACAGTACAACCATAGGTGATGGAATATACTTTGGATATATATATTTCTCTCACGTGGTTGGCACTTCATAATTACTCTCGTGTTTTCATACTCAATGACTCCAAGAATATGATTCGCAAAGTTGAAACATATATGTTGTGACGAAAATGAGTGAAGGTACTGGCACGGATTGTGATTATAGAAATCACCTTCATTTTCGTCCCTGGGCAAGCAGGAATCAGGGGTAATTAACGATCTGATACCTAAGTCTGACACAACCATGATATCAGATTTAACTGCAATGGGTCGAAATTACATTATTACCGCACTGAGAGCGTCATTCTGAACGGAGTTTCATGATTGTGTATCCCAGTTGCTGACCAGATTGAGGGAGATGGGTGTCGATATTGGTACATCCCGAAAAGAACAACATACCAAATATTTCATTCCTTAATCAACATCGAACTAGCGTATTTGGCTGCTGGATTTGTTGAGGTGGGGATTGGAGTACAATGGACATGTCCGGAGTGTTGTGATGATAGTCTTAATATAAATGATATTTCTCTCGTACCGATACGTTACATAGGGTCTGCAAGTAATGTACCCACCATACCGCCTGTCCTGAGCAACTGCCTCAATCTCTTTTATCGAATTGAGTCCGATATTTCTCCACGTTCGTCTCGCTCAGGGTTTCCTGTGACGTCCTCTCTTTCGTGAGCCCTTTGCCTCCCACGTCATTGTCTGCTTTGTTATTCTTTGATAATTGCATCTAGAGTATGCCTAACATATCTCCATCATCTCTTTCTTATAATAGTTACCAGACATTTCTCGGGTTTCATCATTTCTCCTGAATTCGTTCAATTTTATGTTTATTATTTTTCGCAAACATCTGTTTTCAAATACCTCCCACTTACTTACTTAACTTACTTATCTTAAGTAATTGTCCAACTCTCGCTGGCATGAGACAACATTGGAATTTAAAATTTGTAATTTAGTTTTAAAACTATAGCTCTGCGAAATAATAGTAGTTAGTGCACTTGCTTCGTAGACGTGTGGTCCCTAGATCAAATTCCACAGTTGGAGAGGATGCTTTCCGACAGTGACGGCTCTCAGGTCGAGCTAGATTTAATTGGACACTCTAAAACACTGGGAAGTAGCAGTGACTGGCGTCTATTGCAGTCATACTCAGCTGTCTATGACATCTTGAACTTTCTTCTCGTCGACCGTTTGGCTAAGATCAAAGTGAAGTGCACACTTGATCGCTGCCAAAGAGTGGGAAGCCTTCATAAAACGCCAAATGGCCACACAAAAAAACCTTGAACAAACTCCGAGCGCTATCATTCGAAAGTTTGATGACGCTCTGAGTTTACACGTTCAATTATATTGGGTCCACTCGTTGTGGCGCTTCCGAGTGGGAAAAAAAATATAATATCTTCTACAGGGTGTTCAACTTAAAAGCAGCCCAAGTGATAAATATAAATTTGCCAGGTACGCGGTGCATCTCGTCTATTTACTATTTAAACCGGTTCTGACTAGCTTGTCCAACGTCACATTTGTTCATCGTCCCTTCCCGCACTACAATTACACACCACCACACAACCTTGACCTATATATGTCATAACTGAACCTTCTCATTTCCATACATATATGTCAGATTAACTCCATTCACATGATGCTTTTAAGTTGAACACCCTGTAGTTGTTCTTCCTCTTGTCCGTCTGTCAGATATCATGCCCTACAGGACGATTTTCTCAAGAGAATCATGTAGGTCGTTTTATATGTCCAAAAATATTTCATTATTCTTATTTTAAATTCGTTATCAATCATTATTTTCAAATATTAAGCTGTTGTAAAATGCACATAGTTGGTAAATTACCAAGGATACAAAAACATATATATAAAATAAGTTTCAAACATGTGCTATTTTATCCGTTAGTTTCTTTTGTACATACACCGCCACCCCTTTCCTCAGCCGTTTTTTCCTCTCAGTTTGATGTCGGTTTTGTATTATTAACCACAATACCCTTGGTATTTGCCGAGATTGTTGCACGTACATCATTGTGTGCTGTAGTGTATAAGAAGTTAATTTTTCACTTCTGGTGTATCTGTTGCTTGATAAAGGCATTTTAGTCAAAACGTTGCTGTGTTTTGTTATTGTACTTTGTGAAACTGTACGTTTCGCCATTACTACATAGTTTTACTGCAGTCTTCACTTTAATCAAACTCCATAGCTCTAGCAACAATCCTAGGGATCTCATGAACTTGTACATGAGACTTGGTTCAGATTCAGGCCAGAACCCCAGAACAATGGAAAACATCACCACTTTGCCATAGAGACACCCATATCTCTTTATATGTCCATAATATATGATTTGTCTGTGATCTCTTTCAATAATTCTGTCTCCATTCCGAATTTCTCAAGGACTTCATTTGTTTCCTTTCTGTCCATAAAAACATTATCATCTGTGGCCTCTGTCTCAGGAGACAATAGGTTTTGTGTCACATAGTTTGTTCTGTGTTCAATCACATTGTCTGTTGTGGCAATCCTTGCCACAGTTGCTGCTGGTAAAACTGGAGTTGATGCAGTCACTCTGTATTCGTTTCCATAAAAGCAATAAAGATCCATCTGTATTCTCTTTGTGTTCTGTTTTAACACAAGGCTTCCACAAGAGATTTCCACTGTTGCAGTTCTACTGCCTTTCTACTAATTGTTTCCTCCATCAGGCTACAGTTCTTCTCAATGTTTCATTTTAATGCCCATGCCTTCTTTTCTCATCTACTGTATATTGTAGAGCTATTCTAGCCAATGTCTCTACTGGCATACAACATACACACTCAATCCACTTCTATCTTTTAATAATGGTCTTAAATGATGCATAGTTTGTTAGTCTTTAAAGCTCTTCTTTTGCTATCAAATTTCAACAGAAAATGTTTAGGATTATTCTTAAACATTTCTTCTGGGATGTCTCCAACTTGTGTATGATGCTCATTTTCCAGCAATCACTTCTGTATACTACCACTTCCTGGACAGATCTGCTAATGGAAACCTTCTATTGTCAGTTTCTTCTTCTTCAAACACGCCACTACGATCACTTCTAAATGATTCTATGTGATTTGTATGTGATGAGCGTAAGAGCTATTGTACGTTGTGCCAGTTATGTGCCTACAAGCACATCCGATTTCTGCAATGCTTTTTATTTACTAATGTAGCTTCACTAGGCCCCTACATCAGTCGCCTCTTACGACATGCCTTGAAGGTTGCAATGGTACTATTCTTTGCTTCCTAGCGGCCCCAGCACCACACGGGCGCTGCTGTCAGCAATTATCATCAAGTAGCTTGTCCCTTTCGGAACTTGGCTCCCATGACAGCAGTCCTGAAAAACTCTTCTGTTCTGTTCAAAATGACAGGCGTCAGCATATAGATAATTGTAAAATTAACTCACCAATAAAGTAAAAAGAACCCTTTTTCATACTTCGAGTTATATTGGCTAATACAGTGTCAGACACATATTTTTCATGGATCATTGACATAAGATGGGTGATGTGGTCAACCTTATGCTAGCCACCTTTACTTCCTGGTACCCAATTTAGGCTAGGTCGACCTGATAGTTGCTATGTTCAGAAAAATACTACACCCACTGTGGAATTGAACCCGTACAACTAGCATAAGAGGTGAGTTCCCTAGCAATTGTGCTTCTGCGGCTCTCCTAATTCACAAATTGGTTATTAGTTACTAAACTGACGTCATTGCACGCCATGCTGACCCACAGTTGTTTAGCCTCCCCCCAACAGATATAAAAGAGCATGCGTACTGATGGTTCCCATGGCTTCTATCCACAAATAATAAATACAAACAAGATTAGATAGCAATAATAGAATTTATTTGCTTTGGTAACAAATGAAGCAACATCTACCATTTTGTAAAAGCATTGATAAACCTACAAGTTTTATAGTCAACATTGTTTAAATATCTATGTTGGATTCCTGTCTGTTCGCAAAGAAACATTTTCAAGTAGTAGCGAGTCTCTTAAAGGAAATACAGGGTGTTCAACTTAAAAGCAGCCCCAGTGATAAATATAAATATGCCAGGTACGCATTGCATCTCCGTCTATTTACTATTTAAACCGGTTATGACTAGCTTGTCCTACGTCACATTTGTTCATCGCCCTTCCCTACTACAATTACACACTATCACACAACCTTGACCTATACTACGTCATAACTGAACCTTCTCATTTCCATACATATATGCCAGATTAGCTCCATTCATGGGCTGCTTTTAAGTTGAACACCCTGTATAACAAGAAGGGTCCTTTCCTGGAACCTGCAGGGACAGCAAAAGAAGGAGGCCGAGAAATACATGGAGACGAGATTTGGAGGCAGAGATCAACAATATAAAGAAGAGCTGGAGGGGGTTGCAGGAGGTAGCTAGAGATAGGAAGACTTGGTACAAGTTGGTTGAGGGTCTATGCCCCAATCTGGGTTAAAAAGGCAGAGAGAGAGCATGTCTTCTAGCATCATGTTCAAGGTTTCTTTGATGTCCTGCTGTCACCATCATCTTGGTTGTCTCCTGCCTTGTCTTCCAGGAACCATGCCTTCCATTACCTTTCTCTCCAGACCGCTGTGATGTTTAATTTGACTAAAACATTTCATCTTCCGGGATATGATGTAATTTATGAGCAATGCTCCTTGATATGCAGTTCTTGTACAAACATAAGAATGTAAATCATCCCAAATGTTTATATTAGTTTTGTTTTAACTCAGTGTTTCTAATGAAGCATAATGTTGATAGCTCATCTTGGTTCCGAGTACATAGTTGTTCATGGCAATAAGAGAGCTGACTGGCTCTGCCACCATATCAGGAAGTCAGCCAAGGGATAGAGAAGATATTTTGAACACCCTCATAGAGTGTGGCAGCAAAGAGCATTTTCATTTAAACCAATCGACATCATCAACTGCTAGATTGCAAGAGCTTGGATTGAAGTGTCCAGAAAAGAACAGCACAACAAGTGTATGAGTAGGTTCATCAATCAACATTGAACAGATACTATTAGTCGCTGGACGATGTTGGAGATATTATGAAGGAGATTGGAGCATGTATGGACATGTGTGGAGTGCAGTAAGATATTCCAAACAAACTGAAACAGTGTTGATATTGTTCCTAACACTATGTCAGTTTTCATTATAGTTTCTGTAGCAAAGCCACTTTTCTAGATTTGAGTTGCTCTTCCTAACCAAACTTCTGGTAACCTGGGGGAATATTTTCTAATATGAGACAAAATTTGTATAGATGGGTTACTGATAACTCCCATTTTCTAGTAGCATGGTGTCAGATCAGATTGGACATATAGAAGGCCATTAGAGCTGACTCATGCTCAGGTATAGTATACAGACACATCATTGTACATATATTGTATACGTTCCGTCCGAGTAGTTACCGGGGCCCAATTTGGGGTGTATAGAATAGAACCACTGTTACCTGCCACACATGTCGTAGAGGCGACTAAGGAGGTTTGGCTGAAATTGGATGCACATGTCCTAAACGTGTAGAAGTCTATGCATTTAGGGGCCTACCAAACCAATGTGCAATGTATACACGTTCTTGGCAAAGATCAAACATATCACAAAGAGTGATTAAAATTGGTAGTAGAGAACGAACGCAAAGAAGAAGAGGAGAAGTATACGTTCATTAGAAAGAATACAAATTCCTACAAAATATTTTTAGCATCTACAAAATTACATTGGGGACACTAGCCAGTGCTATGGAGTTCATGCACTGTCGCTGAGATCTTCCTGTGTAAGCAAGAGATCGGATCACACATGGTTACTCATTGAAATACAATGATGATGGGCCTATCAATCAGTTATATGAGGACTATCATCATAGCACTCCGACATGTCCATAGGTGCTCCGATCTCTGCCTCAGCAAGTCCAGCAGCCCAACATGGCAGTTTGATGTTGATTAGTAAATCTCTTTGCATATTTGGTATGTCGTTCTTTCGGGCTGCACTAATATTGACACCCATCTCTCAATCTGGCCAGCGAGTGGGATACACAGCCCTGAAACTTCTCTGTTTGGAAAGGCTCTCTCAATGCGTGAAATATGTCATTTCGCTCCATGGCACTCCCACCTATCAATCAATCAATATAGTATACAGACTAGCTAAAATCCCTGAGGCTATACTTTTATTAAGTTTGTGTGTATAGAGATACACTATACAATGACTGTTTTATGAAAACATTGACTACACAGTTGGCAGCTTATTTCTGTCCACCCTATAATAAATTAAATATGATACTACTGTGATAATTGTTTTAATTTGTTTTTCTTATTCGACCACTATGAATACAGGTGTATTCATGGCACCTAATATGGCACCACTGACTAATCTTACATGAAGGCTTGCTTTCCATATAACTAATATCCCTTGCAATTCGGGCGAGACTTACTCAGACTTCAGAGAGCTCGAGTGGTTACCGGAGCCCAAATTGGGGTGTAAATAATAGAACCACTGTTACCTGCCATGCATATCGTAAGAGGTGACTAAGAAGGTTGGGTGGGGGGCTAGCTAGCCAAACTGTAAAAAACAGCGTTCAACTGACTTCCGCTGTGGCGCAGAGTGCGACTAATGGCGTTCAACGGACTTCCGCTGTGGCGCAGAGTGCGGCGAAAGAGTTAAAAAACATTTTAGTATCTAAGAGAATCAAGAAAATCCAAAAAGAACACACTGTTTAGATTTCTCAGCAACATTGCACAAACACTTATTAGTCCTCGTGGTCACCAGTGTGGTGCTGTGGTCACCAGTGTGGTCCTCGTGGTCATCCAGTGTGGTCTGTGGTCATCAAGGGAGCAAATAATAGTAACAGTGCAACCTACAAGGCAACTGAAATAGGAACCTAGGGAAGCTATCCTAGTAAATAAAAAGCATTGCAGAATTTGGATGTGCTGGCCTACTTGTAGGTGCATAACTGGCACAATGTACAATCGCTCTTGGGCTAGATTATATACAAATCTTAACTCTTTCCATGCAGAGTTTTCTCAATTTTCAAGCAGTTAATTCAAGGGAGGTTAAAAAAAAATTTAAAAAAACCCATCCCAACTACTCGTCAATAAATAAACATATATATATTATTATATACTAAATTGTAGAAAACTGGACAATTAATAGAATAACAAGTTAAAAGTAGTAGAAGTAAAATAGTAGAAGTAAAACTAGAAAGACTTCTTATAAGGAAGCAACTCTATGGCGCAGTGTGCAGCTAATGGCGTTCAACGGACTTCCGCTGTGGCGCAGTGTACGGCTTAAAGCGTGGAAAGAGTTAATGAGTGGTTTAGCAAGTGGTCAATATGGAGAATAAAAAGAAGTCCTCGTCTTGCACAAGTGCACATAAGGCAAAGACCAACATTTTTTTTAATCAACTCAATCTTGACGCAGACACTAACTTAACCCAAAAAGATCAATCATAGCCCATAATGTCCCAAAGCAATATATAAACAGCTCATAACAAATAATTTGCCTGCGAATGAAATTACATCTTACCATAATAGATTTCATAAGACTTGAGTTGAACCGTAGCCTCCAATAACATAAGGCCATATGGCTCAGGTAAAAATTCTAGGAAATAAGACCACAACCGTCATGTGATCCTCATATTTCAGTATTGATGTATATAGTATCAAGATTAATTCATATTAAAAACAACACAACATGCTAAGTCAAGGTTATTTTATGTTACAAGTTAAATTTAACACTAAGGAATATCCGTGTTATTAACACTTGTCATGAATATATAATCATGGACTCATATAATTGAGTAAAATTGCAAGAAACCTTACAGTCTTTTATGAAACATTTATAAAAACCAGCCCCCATTTGACAGGAATTTTTGATTTCCCATCTGAGCTAGTCGGCCTTATGTTGCCGGGGGCCACGGTTGAACACACAGCTTAATGTCATTAGTATATTAAATCATTTCAATATAATGATCAATTTAACATTTATTTTTGCACCAGGATATGCAGGAGTACAAGGCAATGAGTGTTGTACTTCACCTGGCTGATACAGCAGTGGTTCAGGAAGGACACTCAAAGGATAATGTAGACATCATCAATGCCATAAGTGAAGCATGTTGTACAGATGACTTAAAAAACATTTATAAATCTACATCGCTATCCAGAGTGAAAGAAATAGGGGTAAAAATGGGAACTGCCAAACACAAACACTTTGTGAGAGCCACTAGATGCTTGATTAATCAACACTGAACGGGTTGGGGGGTGGTGTCATAAGTTTATGATGCATGATCACAGACAGACAGATATGAAGGCGCTTAGTACAATATGATACATCATTGTTTTATTTATATATGTATATATATTTATAATTATATAGACATATCACTGTTTATTGTATAGCATAGATATCACTGTTTATGGAAAAGTGTACAGGCACAAGTAAACAATTAACATATTAAATAGATAATATGTTCATGAATGATGATTCAAAAACAAACAAACACACATATATTTGAAAATGTTTGAATTTATATTTTTTTTTAAACCCAAGATGATCTCCAAAAATAGGCAAACTAATATTCAAGAAAATGAAAGGGCTGTAGTAAATGAAGGAGGCTGTAGCTTTTTTTGGTGTCAGCTATGAATTCAGGTGTAGTCATGGCCCCTAATATGACTCTTCTGACTGATTTTTACATGAAGGCTTGCTTTTCTTGTCACCAGTGTCCTTCACCATTCAGGTAAGCCTTACTCAGACTTCAGAGATACTTGTAATTTAGGTCCCCAAGTAAATGATCAGGGAACCTGTGATTCAATCATATACCTTGTGCACACCAACAATGTTTGGCCCAAGCTGGTCTCGAAATTTCCATAACACATGATCACTTCGCTATCGACAACCCTGAGCTGTATTTAAACTGAAACTAAATTAAGAGGGTTGTATTAAAACTGGAACTAAATAAAGGGAGCTGTATTAAAACTGGAATGATATAAAGGGGCTGTATTAAAACTGCAACTAAATAAAGGGGGCTGTAGTAAAACTGAAATGATATAAAGGGGCTGTATTAAAACTGGAACTAAATGAAAGGGGCTGTATTAAAACTGGAATTAAATGAAAGGGGCTGTATTAAAACTGAAACTAAATAAAGGGAGCTGTATTAAAACTGAAACTAAATGAAAGGGGCTGTATTAAAACTGAAACTAAATGAAAGGGGCTATAGAAAAACTGGAAGAAAATATGATAAATGCAAACACAGGTCAAATGGCAGTTTTATAAAAGAAATGATGTAACAAAAATCAATCTAAGAAACCAACATATCGACATACAGGTTTTCATCAGTGTACAATAAAGCAAACATAAATTAATTTAAGATGAGAGTATACAAGAATCATCAACTTAAAATATCAACATCAGTACTGAACTTCATCAAGAAACAATAAATTAAATAGTTCTGCCACATAAGCAGATTACCAACAGACAGTGCGCCCCAAAGAGCAATGCTACTCTGATACACTGGATACAAGTAAAAGGCTGTTCGAGCAAAAGGCGGACCTCAGAAATAACAGAGGCAGTGGAAAAACATTATTTGTGAAGCACACACAAAAGCCCGTTCTAGAAATCTCTTCTTATTTTTATGCTGTGTTGCAAAACAGGATTCAAGAAATGAAAGAAAGAAGAAAGACATATCAACCTACAGGTCTTCCTCAGTGTACAATAAAGCAAACAGAAAGTAATTTAATACTTGTACACGAGAGGATGACAAAAACATGATAAAACTGAATATCCCAAACATCACATTGATCTGAATGACACCAGATATACAGCACCTGATCCTGAACACAAACTTGTACTGATCTAGCAGTCAAACTACTGACTCTAGATTTATCCCACAAACTTGGTGCTGATCAGCAGTTTTAGCAAACTACTGACTTGCCTAGATTTATCCACAAACTTGGTGCTGATCTAGCAGTTTTAGCAAACTACTGACTTGCCTAGATTTATCCCACAAACTTGGGTGCTGATCTGCAGAAAAGCTTCTAGAACCCCCTGATCTATTGTTACACTATGCTTGCCTAGATTTATCCCACAAACTTGGGTGCTGATCTAGCAGTTTTAGCAAACTACTGACTTGCAAAGATTTATCCCACAAACTTGGGTGCTGATCTAGCAGTTTTAGCAAACTACTGACTTGCCTAGATTTTATCTACAAACTTGGGTGCTGGACTAGCAGTTTTAGCAATACTGACTTGCCTAGATTATCCAACAAACTTGGTGTGATCTAGCAGTTTTAGCAAACTACTGACTCAAAGATTATCCACAAACTTGTGTGATCTAGCAGTTTTAGCAAACTACTGACTTCCTAGATTTATCCACAAACTTGGTGTGATCTAGCAGTTTTAGAAACTCGACTTCCAGATTTATCCAACAAACTTGTTGATCTAGCAGTTTTAGCAAACTACTGACTTGCAAGATTTATCCCACAAACTTGGTGCGATCTAGCAGTTTTAGAACCACTGATCTATCTGTAAACTATTTAGCTTAGGATGTATTACATGTAAAAGTAAAGAGCTAGTTTCATAGCATTTAGAATAGAGTGTTCAGCCAGTATTTGTCTTTGACTAATGGCACATGATGGGTGATATGGTCAACATCATACTGGCTGTCTTCACTTCCCAGTGTTTCTCTGGTGCCCAATTTTGGCTGAGTCGACCTGGGAACTATTTGTGGCTGGTAAATTCCCACTCCAGCAGGGGATCAAACTGAGGCACTTCTTCTAGAAAGAATGTGCTCTAACAACTGTGCAACCGCAGCTTTCATGACTAGATGTACCTTTCAATAATACTAGTTCAGCAATACTCATTCAATAAGATTACACTAGTTCAGCAATACTCATTCAATCATTTATTACACTAGTTCAGCAATACTCATTCAATAAGATTACACTAGTTCAGCAATACTCATTCAATAAGATTACACTAGTTCAGCAATACTCGTTCAATAAGATTACACTAGTTCAGCAATCCTCGTTCAATAAGATTAAACTAGTTCAGCAATACTCATTCAATCAATCTAGACTAGTTCAGTAACACTCACCCCTCTCTCTCTCCCTCTCGTGATTGTTCTTCACGGCCAATTTTATCATTCTTTTTGTGATATATAATTGGTCCTTTGACAAGAACACTGATTTACGTTGGGTCGATTATGCGTCCATAGTGACTAGGCCCGCCCACCCTGTTTCAGCCAGCTTTTGATTTACTAGGGTGAGTTTTCCCTAACACTCATTCAATCACGTTACACTAGTTCAGCAACATTCATTCAATAACATAACACTAGTTCAGCAACATTAATTCAATCACATAACACTAGTTCAGCAATACTCATTCAATCACATAACACTAGTTCAGCAATACTCATTCAATAACATAACACTAGTTCAGTAATTCTCATTCAATCACATAACACTAGTTCAGCAACACTCATTCAATCACATAACACTAGTTCAGCAATACTCATTCAATCACATAACACTAGTTCAGTAATTCTCATTCAATCACATAACACTAGTTCAGCAACACTCATTCAATCACATAACACTAGTTCAGCAACATTCATTCAATCACATAACACTAGTTCAGCAATACTCATTCAATCATGTTACACTAGTTCAGCAATACTCATTCAATCACATAACACTAGTTCAGCAATACTCATTCAATCATTTATTACACTAGTTCAGTAATACTCATTCAATAACATAACACTAGTTCAGTAATACTCATACAATCACATAACACTAGTTCAGAAAATACTCATTCAATCACATAACACTAGTTCAGCAATACTCATTCAATCATTTATTACACTAGTTCAGTAATACTCATTCAATCACATAACACTAGTTCAGCAATACTCATTCAATCATTTATTACACTAGTTCAGCAATACTCATTCAATCACATAACACTAGTTCAGCAATACTCATTCAATAACATAACACTAGTTCAGCAATACTCATTCAATCACATAACACTAGTTCAGCAACACTTTTTCCTTGACACTTGAGTCTATTGTCTCTCCTGTGTCTGGTAAGAAACAATCAGGGATGGAAACAGTGAGATGACATAATTGAGAGCTGTGCGTAAACTTGTCAGACAATAGCCTTCTTCTCCCATCATGTACCTGGAATTAATTTGACAAGACAGATTCAGGTTAAACTATTATAATATGCATGAAACATACAAACATTTTATATCATATGTATAATAATTCCTCTCGTAATGTTATACGTTACATAGTGCCTGCAAGCAATTTCTTCAAACCTGTTCTATCCTGGGCACCTCGCTCAATCTCCTCCATGAAACTGAGACCAATATTTTTGGCCTCTCTCAGTAAAGTTTGTTTCAGGATCTACTTAGGTTGTCCTCTCTTTCTTGAACCCTCTGGACCCCACTTCAATGCACATTTTGATATTCTTTGATAATTTCTTCTCAAGTTATGTCCATCATATCTTCATCTTCTCCTTCTTATAACAGTTGTTACTAGTGGTTGACCAGAACAAACATTTTATACTAAGTGTTAAAATCAGATCATATTAACACTTTCAGTTTTATGATACCGGCAAGCAGCTGTGGTTAGTGGTGAAATTGGATTTCCTGTCCTATTCCTGTGTTCATATTTTCAAATTCTGCAAGAGGTATATGTATGTTCATCATGGGAATTTTGTTTCCGATGGATGGTCATACTGGAGTGAAATGGTTTCTGATGTTTTGCAGCTGACCGTTGCAGTGTTTGCTCTAGCTTGAATATGTAGGTTAGAGATGAGCCCTCTCTCCCTCTCAAGAAGTGCTCCTGTCTGCGATACTAGACCAGAAGGCACACCAGAAATTATGGTATTGTGAATCTCACAGTTATATATGATGATTACACCTTCCGGCAAATCTTATTCTGTTGATCAAGCTACCGAGCTTTGTGTAGTTAAGTTTGTACATTCTTCTTCTTCTTCAAACGCTCCATATTGACCACTTGTTAACCACTCTGTGTGAGTTGTATGTGATCTGAGCCTAGGAGTGATTGTACGTTGTGCCAGTTATGCACCTACAAGTAGGCCAGCAGATCCGATTTCTTCGACACTTTTTATTTACTAGGTAGCTTCCTAGGCTCCTACATCAGTCCCCTCTTACGACATGCGTGTAGGTCGCAGTAGTACTATACTTTGCTTCCCTTCGGGCCCCAACACCACAAGGCATTGTCCACACAAGGAGAGGGGGTGTTGTGTGTGTGAATGAGCAAATTAGGGGAGGGGTGAATTAGTAAATTAGGGGAGGGGTGAATGAGCAAATCAGAAAAGGGTCGTGCCTCATTTTCAAGGGAGGTACCAGCTGAAAAAGGTTGAGAACAAAACCCTGCACTATGCTATTTTGGTTATCCAGTCTTAAGAGGATGGCTATAATTATAGAATTAAGTCTATGGCACTTTCTTTGCATATTGAATTCAATAAAATCTCACCCTTCATGAATAAATTCTGTCATAGCATGGCACTCTGCCCATAGTTGAGGTGTAGAACACTGTACAATAACATAACTCAGAATGGGTAGCAGGTCATCGGCTCCTCTGAAATATAAGATGGTTGAATGTTACAGCTGCTGTGTTAGTGATGTTATATCTATGTTCATTTTCTCAGAGTAGATGTTAATCTTGTCACAGCTGATATAAAACTTGACACAGCTGATATAAAACTTGTCACAGCTGATATAAAACTTGTCACAGCTGATATAAAACTTGTCACAGCTGATATAAGACTTATCACAGCTGATATAAAACTTGTCACAACTGATATAAAACTTGTCACAGCTGATATAAGACTTGTCACAGCTGATATAAAACTTGTCACAGCTGATATAAGACTTATCATAGCTGATATAAAACTTGTCACAGCTGATATTAAACTTGTCACAGCTGATATAAAACTTGTCACAGCTGATATAAAACTTATCAGAGCTAATGTAATAGTGTCTCTAATGTGTTTCAAAATACAGCAGCGTTTGACCAACAAGGCCTTTATCAAGCAAGCGAACAACAGGAGTAATGTTGTTCGTTTTACTCCTGTTGTTCGTTTGCTTGATAAAGGCCTTGTTGGTCAAACGTTGCTGTATTTTGTCATTGTTTTTGTAATTTGTAAAACTACAGTACTTTGTGATTACGTGTTTTGCCAATCAAATAGTTTTACTGCAGTCTCATATATATATTGTGAATAGTGTGTTTCACTAATCTGTCTATGTATTCATAATTCATATATCTCTAGTGCATTTCAAAATGTGTATATTGATGATTTACTTGTGTCTAGCATTTTTCTTACATGATCTAATATATTTTTTCCCAAAGCGGTTGAAAAATTATGACAGAATCCTGACATTAAAAGAAGATAAGAAAAATCTATTGAGTGCAAATGCATAATAATTCAACAATTATATACAGCCATTTTGTAATGCTTAGTAGATATCCCAATAAAATATCTTCAATTTCTTCTTCCTCTGCATTCTCACTAGATTGAGATTTCGGATTCTCTAATAAAGGCATGAATTCAGGAGAAGTGATGAAATCAGAGACATGTCTGGGCAACCACTAGTGACAACTGTTATAAAAAAGAGAAGATGGAGATATGTTGGGCACACCTTGAGGAGAAATGATCAATGAATATCAAAGCAGGCATTGAAGTGGGATGCAAAGGGTTCAAGAAAGAGAGTCGCCTAAGGCGACCCTGAAACGAACTTTGCTGAGAGAGGCAGGAAATATCGGTCTCAGTTCGATGGAGGAGATTGAGCGAGTTACCCAGGATAGAGCGGTATGGAGAAATTACTTGCAGGCCCTATGTAGCGTATACGAGAGGAATTATTATTATTAATAAAGGCAGCCGTCTGCCTTAGATTATCAGCCACGCCATACAGTTTGTATTGGACGCTAGTGTAAGTGGGCCGCCTCTTTCTTCTCAAGTCTGCATACTGGGGACAGTTCTGTAGGATATAATTCCTATGATTTCTGCTTCCCGTCCTGTGTCGCCTCTTCCCGCAGTAAGTTTTGGCCACCCTCGTGATGGTAGGTCTGACATTCTTACTGCTTGGCTAAATCTCCGAGGCAGATTGGCGACCGTAGAATCCGTTATCCCATTCCTCATTATGAGGGTCGTTGCACCATGTTATGCGCCTTACGGCCTGGTGCTTCCATTTTCTGCAAGCATTTGTTTGAGTTAGCATTCCCTAGCGGACACATGCATCCGATTTCAGCCAAACCTCCTCAGTTGCCTCTTACAACATGCATGGCAGGTAACTGTGGTTCTATTCTTTACACCCAAAATTTGGGCCCCGGTAACCACTCGGGCGATATCTCCAATTTGAAAATGATCTTTCACGCATCCTACATTATCTGACCTCACAATAAAATATCCCAATATACATACTTGATCCTTCATGCATACATAACTATCTATTTGACTTCCCAACAAAATGTTAACAGATGAGGTTACTCAAAAAAAAACTTACACTGATGGAGAAGTACTACTGGTGGATGAGTTTGATCCAGATTTTTTATTGTAGTGATTATCCACAGATTCACATATTAGCCGACACACTTTAACTGTGGAACAGGTAGCATGACAAACAAAATAAAATCTAGAAACAATTCTTGAATAAATCTGGCCAAGCTTTGTGCTGCAGCAACCCTCTTTAATCCTGTTACCCTTGGCGTTAGGCAGCAACAAAGCACACCATTTTCTGTCAGGGCCCTTCCTCTGTATTGTGTTCGGGTTAGATTCATTTCCTATAAAGTTCTGCTCTGAATCAGTTCTCCTGGGGCTGCAGCAACACACAATAAAAACTATTTTAAAATCTCTCTGTAGTACCACTTTAGGGCAGTGTAGGACAGGTGGGACAAGAGCCTGCGAAATTTAATGTAGCATGGCTAGTCCAGTCGCATCGAAGCTGTTCAGGTTAGGATTTTTCATTTATGCCCATAACTAAAAAAAATCCTAGGCCTTACCGTGAATTAAACACAGGTCTCCCGCATGGAAGCTGCACTCTAATCCATTCGAACCAGATGCATAATTGTAACTTAATTGTGTGATAGAATCATCATCATTGCACTTCAGTGAATAACCATGTCACAAGAAGATCTCAGCGGCATGACACAAACTCAATTGCACCGGTGAGGGTCCCCGATGTAATTTTTGAAGATGGTAGCAATTTTGTATGAATTTTTGTTACTTTTTAAAAATAAATATTGTATGAAATTGCAACTAAAAAAATAGAGCACTAGATACTAAACTAGATTTTTCAGGTGACTAAGAGAATTAAACATGAAATAGGTTAGTTTTATGTAGTGCAACAATGGAGAACTGGGAGATAACAGAGGCAGTGAAAACACTGTTTATGAAGCACACACAAAAGCCTGTTCTAGACATGTCTTCTTATCCTGACGATGTGAGGCAAAACAGGATTCACTAAAAGAAGAAGAACAATGGAACACAACTTTGTAAAAAATACTTTGTGTTTGATTCTTTTCTCTTTATTACATAGTTTTGTTACAGTTTAGCCCATATAAGATGGATATCAGCCTGAGCGTGAGAATGAAATCTAGCTATAGAAACAACCCTACAAACAAACTATGGGACGTGAAGACCTCGCACTGCCCTGTTATACACATACAGGAGTAGTCAGCTAGCAGTTGAGAGAAACTAGCCTATGAAACAACAGAAGACAACTTGACGTGAAGACCTCAGCGCACCGCCCTGTTTATGACACATACAGAAGTAGTCACATAGCAGAAGTTGATCGCAGAAGACCTCAAGCGCACCGCCCTGTTTATGACACATACAGAAGTAGTCACATAGCAGAAGTTGATCGCAGAAGACCTCAAGCGCACCGCCTTGTTTATGACACATACAGAAGTAGTCACATAGCAGAAGTTGACAGAAGACTCAGCACCCCTGTTTATACACTAGAGAGTCACATAGCAGAAGTTGATCGCAGAAGACCCAAGCGCACCACCCTGTTTATGACACATACAGAAGTAGTCACATAGCAGAAGTTGATCGCAGAAGAACTAAGGCACCGCCTCTTTTAGACATATCAGATTCACTCAATTATACTCTTTTAGCCCGCCTGTCAATCAGAGTTAGTCATAGCAGTTGGGATCGGAAGCCCCAGCTCCCCTTGTTATGCGCTACAATTCTGCGAGCTTGACAGAAGACCCAGATTCACCAGCCCGTTTTGACACACAGAATTCACAAGAGAGTTAAACCTCAAGCGCACCGCCCTGTTTATGACACATACAGAAGTAGTCACATAGCAGAAGTTGATCGCAGAAGACCTCAAGCGCACCGCCCTGTTTATGACACATACAGAAGTAGTCACATAGCAGAAGTTGATCGCAGAAGAAGAAAAGATGTATGGCTGACTGAACGCATCAAGGTATGGTCTCAACTGAACTATATTTTAAGATTTCTTTATTTACTCTTTTAGCCCGCCTGTCAATCGTGTTCGTAGCACGTTGGACTACGGGTAACCAGCTCCCTGTGAGTGCGGGTTCAATTCTGCGAGCTGGCAGAAAAGCCACAGATTCACCAGATTCACGGTGTTCGTGGCACCAACCAAAGGGTTACGATGTCCATGGCACCGAGCCGAAGAGCTGAAAGCTCAAGTGCTTCTGGATCGTAATAAAAAAATAATAAAATTCACTCCTTTAACTCTTAGTAGACCAGGGCAAAAGCTCTATTGTTACAAGCCATATGTTTTTAGAATAAACAGTGATCTTTAGTGTGGCTCCAGGTAAAAAAGGTATCCACCCAAAAGGAATGTAGTGTGGCATTTTGATCAGCAAAGAGTTAATAACTGTGGAAAAAATTATGCACTGAATGAATTCAATGTCTTAAAAAAAAATAATATGATTCCAAGAGGGTTGCTTCTACCTGATCACAGGGGATATCCTACAGAGAGCTTGTTCTAATTGGTCACAGAATGCATCTTCTTCCCAAGAGGGACCAGTCTAAATGGTAATAGGAAATGTCTTCAAGGTTTTACCTGGTCACAGATCTTCCTAAAAATGGTTGGATTTACTTGGTCACAGGTGATGATTTAAAAAGTGTGGATTTACCTTGACACAGGAGATGAACCCAAGACGGATAGATTTTACCTGATCATATCTGAAGCTCCCAAGAGGGGTGCCTTTACCTGATCACAGGAGACGCACCCAAGAAGGGTGGATTTGTCTAGTTACAAATATTTTCAAAAGGATGGCTTTACCTAGTCACAGAAAATCGCCTGTTTGATGTCGGGGCTCTCAAGGGAGCAAAGAATAGTAATACTGCAACCTACAAGGCATGCTGTAAGAGGCGACTGAGGTAGGAGCCTAGGGAAGCTACCCTAGTAAATAAAGACATCACAGAAATTGAATGCGCTGGCCTACTTTTAGGTGCATAGCTGGCACAACGTACAATCGCTCTTAAGCTCGGATCACATACAAATCACAGAGTTATTAACAAGTGGTTGATATAGAGCGTTCAAAGAAGAAGATCTAAATGTCTGTCTATATGTGTTAAGATCACCAACCTATACATTCCAACTTGTTCAGCATTGTGTAGTGTTCCTTGACATTCATCAGCTCAGTGACAGCACTTTGGTAAGGTTTACAGACCGAGTCAGTCAACCAGAGCTTCTTGGAGACTTGGAAATCTGCAGGTGTTGTGTTCATATATTTGGTCATCACACTGGCAAGTACCAGTTCGTGTTTGTGATTCACCACTCTGTAAGAAATGTCAGACAGGTGTCAGTATAACAATCAACAGGTAGGACAAGTGTCCGAATAACGTTCAACAAGTAGGACATGTGTCTGAATAACGATCAACAGGTAGGACAGGTGTCTGTATAACAATCAACAGGTAGGACAAAGGGTCTGGGACAGTTTAACAATTCAACAGGTAGGACAGGTGTCTGAATAACATTCAACAGATAGGACAGGTGTCTGAACTAGGGACCAGGGTAGGACAGGTTTCCGTTTGATAACAATCAACGGTAGGCAGGTGTCGAATTAACATGTCAACAGGTAGGATAGGTGTCTGAATACATTCACGGTAGGACAGTGTCTTAATAACATTCAACAGTAGGACAGGTGTCTGAATAACATTCAACAAGTAGGACAGGTGTCTGAATAACATTCAACAGGTAGGAAGGTGTCTGATAACAATCAACAGGTAGGACAGGTGTCTGTATAACAATTTAACAGGTAGGACAGGTGTCTTAATAACATTCAACAGGTAGGACAGGTGTCTGAATAACGATTCAACAGGTAGGACAGGTGTCTGATAACAATCAACAGGTAGGACGGTGTCTGTATAACAATCAACAGGTAGGACAAGTGTCTGTATAACAATCAACAGGTAGGACGGGTGTCTGTAACAAGTTTAACAGGTAGGACAGGTGTCTGTATAACAATCAACAGGTAGGACAGGTGTCTGTATAACAATCAACAGGTAGGACAGGTGTCTGTATAACAATCAACAGGTAGGACAGGTGTCTGTATAACAATCAACAGGTAGGACGGGTGTCTGTATAACAATCAACAGGTAACACAACATCATTAAACTTAGCCTACTATTTATGTCTAGCATTTTAAGAATTTGACAAGAAGCTTCAAATAACATCCTCTCTCTCATAGCTTCTTATACCATCTTCCATCTCTTTTAGAATTATACCACTCTTCCATAGATCCAAACTGTTCTCTCATCTCCCACAGATCTATATTGCCTACCATCTCCCACAGATCTATATTGCCTACCATCTCCCACAGATCTATATTGCCTACCATCTCCCACAGATCTATATTGCCTACCATCTCTCACAGATCTATATTGCCTACCATCTCCCACAGATCTATATTGCCTACCATCTCCCACAGAACTATATTGCCTACCATCTCCCACAGATCTATATTGCCTACCATCTCTCACAGAACTATATTGTACCATCTCACAGATCTATATGCCTACCATCTCACAGATCTATAGCCTACCATCTCCACAGATCTATATTGATCATCTCACAGTACATTTACTACCATCTTCAACCATATTGCTACCCTCCATCAGATCTATAGCCTACCATCTCCCCAATCTTTAGTTTCATTCTTCTTGCCATCCCACTTGACTTCCAATCTTCAATCTAATTGCTCCCACCCAACTCAGATCTAATTGTACTCCTACTTTAGATCTACATTGCCTCATGCCATCTTCACATGCTAATCTGTCACATACTTCAGATCTACATTGCTCAATCATGTCCATACTTCAGATCTACATTGCTCAATCATGTCCACATACTTCAGATCTACATTGCTCAATCATGTCCACATACTTCAGATCTACATTGCTCAACCATGTCCACATACTTCAGATCTACATTGCTCAATCATGTCCACATACTTCAGATCTACATTGCTCAACTCATCCAACTTATTCAGATCTACATTGCCTTCTGTCCATCTTCAGATCTTATATGTCACTGTCCACATACTTCAGATCTACATTGCTCAATCATGTCCACATACTTCAGATCTACATTGCTCAATCATGTCCACATACTTCAGATCTACATTGCTCAATCATGTCCACATACTTCAGATCTACATTGCTCAATCATGTCCACATACTTCAGATCTACATTGCTCAATCATGTCCACATACTTCAGATCTACATTGCTCAACCATCATCAAACTTATTCAGATCCATACTCCTTCTCGTCCTCTTCATGATCTTATAGTTAGTCACAGCAAACAAAACAAACTAACAAATGAAATACTGGTTTGAGAACATCAAGAGCTGGTCACGACAGAGTTTCTCCACACTTGCTCAAAGAGTTAAAGACAGACTCATGGCGTGCTTTTCGTGCTGATGTCTCCACAGTGACATCCTACGACCCTAACGGGTTTATGGGCTTTATTATTATTATAACAATGAAACTAAAAATCAGGCCTAAAAATTGTTTCTCGAATGCACTTGTTCTACACTAGTAGGGACCTAACTGGGGCGCAACATTAAAGTCATTCTTGGCAAAGATCAATTATATATCACAATAAGAATGATCAAATGAGAAGACTGCAACAACAAATAACTTAAAGTGTTTCTCTGGATCTTTCTTGAACGCCTCATCGGCTCGTTCGAACCTACTGTGGATTTGTATTGATCCTGGTCCTTAAGAGCGATACGTGAGTAGCACCTAAAGTCGGCAGCAAATCCACTGTTGCGAGCTTTATTTACTAGGTACTTTGGCCCTACACGTGCCAGTGTAAGTAGTTTACAATTCTGCTTCCTGCGATCGTAACACGGCAAAATAGGAAATATAAGATTCACCTAAAAATCAGTTAGAAGTGATTTCCATATTGGTTTTGAAGAAAGGTCTCAATGAAAAGAATGGTCCCAATAGGAGTGTAAAGGTCATAAGCAAACAATACTAAAAGTGTTTTCTCTAATAAGGAAATTTCTTCTTGAACGCTCCTTATCGACCACTTGTTAACCACTCTATGTGATTTGTATGTGATCTGAGCCTAAGAGTGATTGTACGTTGTGCCAGTTATGCACCTACAAGTAGGCCAGCACATCCAATTTCTCGATGCTTTTATTTACTAGGGTAGCTTCCTAGGTCCTACATCAGTCGCCCTTACGATATAACTTGTAGTGAACAAATAAGTAAATATGAAGACGCACCTAAACAATCTGAGAAGTGTTTTCCATATTGGTTTGAAGAAAGGTTCCTCCAATGAAACAGCACACTGGTCCTTGCCAATAGGAGTGTCTAGAGGCTCATAAGCAATGGTCATCATTACAAGTAGTTGTTCTGTTAGATATGATCATATCAATGCATTAAATCAACTTGAATACTATATCAATCATAACATGACATCAATAATAACAATATAGACAGAGAGTCTTTCCGAACAGAGGAGTTTCAGTGTTGTGAATCTCAATTGATGACCAAGATTGAGAGAGATGGGTACAGTCCGAAAAGAACGAAATACCAAATATGAAAAAAGATTGATCAATCAACAACGAACTGGCGTGTTGTGTCACTAGATACTGCTGCGTGTTGTGTCACTAGATACTGCTGCGTGTTGTGTCACTAGATACTGCTGCGTGTTGTGCCACTAGATACTGCTGCGTGTTGTGTCACTAGATACTGCTGCGTGTTGTGTCACTAGATACTGCTGCGTGTTGTGTCACTAGATACTGCTGCGTGTTGTGTCACTAGATACTGCTGGATTTATTGAGGTGGAGATCAGAGCACCTTTAGATGTGTCCGGAGTGCTATGATGATAGTCCTCATATAACTGATAATTCAATATAGACAGACTGGCAAAAACTGATAAAAGAAGGAGTGTGCGTAATCCTTGAGTGCACCAGAGACATATCCTGTCAAACTACATAAACGATATTCCTGTAAAATATTTTCAGTATTACATCACAAACTCTCACTAGTCCAACGGGGTCCGTGCACTGCCGCTGAGATCTTCCTGTGTAAGAAAGAGATCAAAACACACTTTCTACACCAAAGTATAATGATGATGGATGTATCGATCGTTCATTCAATCAATTTATGAGATACCTTCTAGACTTTTCCATAATGAACAGAGATTAAACTATCCAGAGCATAGTGATTAATAGGACCATCATCATTTCACTTCGGTGAGTAGCCATGTGTGCTCCTCTTTCTTACACATGAAGATCTCAGCTGCAGTGCATGAACTCAGTAGCACCAGCAAGGGTTCCCAATGTAATTTTGAAGATGGTAAAAATATTTTGTAGGAATTTTATTTTTAATCTTTTTCTAATGAATTTTGTCTGGGCAGCGGCTTTCCAGTTTGCTCTTTCCAATTTTGAACTGTCAATCGTCCGAGTGGTTACCGGGGCCAAAATTTGGGGTGCACATGTCCTAAACATGTAGACGTCTATGCGTCTAGGGGCCTACCAAACCAATGTGCAACGTATACACGCTCTTGGCAAAGATCAAACATATCACAAGGAATGATTAAAATTGTAAAGAACGAACGCAAAGAAGAAGAACTGTCAATGGTTCTTTTATGTGCTCCACTTTAACACGGGACCTACGTTTTATTGCCAGTCTCTGATAGAACTGGGAACTCGATCTCACCTAAACTGAGATCAGGGATCTCTGGAAAAATATCCAGATAGCTCCCTAAGGGAGCAAATCGAGTACCTTTTTAATGAGAAGCGAGCACCTAACCTAACACAAGATGGTGACTTTGCGGTGTACACTGATGGTTCAACGATTTGATGCAAGTGGAGTACATGGTCATTTTCTGCAAAGCTCGAAATGTAAAACTGTCATGGAGGACAGCAGTGTCTTTGCTGCAATTACGAGCTGTCTCCTAATAAAGATCAAGGTGGCAATCATGACTCTGAAGTGGTAGAGTACACAGGAGTTCACAAATGTATGCATACTGAGCAACTCGTTATATAGTGTACTGTATTCCCCTCATACCGTTAGAAATTATATAGGGCCAATAAACAATTTCTCCATACCGATATTCAAAACTGTTGACATTTGTTATATTATACAGACTTGCAATGTAACTATAATATCATGAATGTCATCCGATTAGAAACTTGTAACATAACAAAATAGCGATGTCATTTACAAAGACTTGGAATATAACTAAATAACAATACTGACTTGAAACATAACTAAATAACAATACAGACATGAAATATACCTAAATAACGAAATAATGATGAACATAATCTGATACAGACTTGAAACATAACAGAAAAAACAACACAGACTTGAAACATAACAGAAATAACAACACAGACTTGAAACATAACTAAATAATAATACAGACTTGAAACTTAACAGAAATAACAATACAGACTTGAAACATAACAGAAATAACAATACATACTTGAAACATAACTAAATAACAACACAGACTTGAGATATAACTAAATAACAATACGGACTTGAAACATAACAGAAATAACAATACAGACTTGAAAGATAAAATAATGATGAATGTTATCCGATTCAGAATTGGAACATACCTAAATAACGATGTATATCATCAGATATAGACTTCAGATGGCGTTGGTAAGCTGCTTGACTTAGCTTTTCAAACTCCTTTTCCTCGTGACTTTTACCCTCTTGAACAAGATGAATGGGCAGGCTTTGAAACTGGGCAGTGTCATCATTTATATTTGTTGCTATAGGTGTATGACTGACACTACGGTCAAAACTGGAACTTGGATTTTGCACTGTTAATTCTGAGGGCGTATGCTCCTGAAGGGTACTTGAAATATCGTTCTGATGAACTATTTTCACACTATCATAGTTAGCAAACCATCCATAATCTTCATCGTCATTATCATCAAAGAGATAGTCTAAATTATTTTCATCATAATCAGAGTGACCTAAGCTGTAGCTGCTGTAGTCTTTAGTAACTTGCCGCATCAGAAGTTGCGCCTGTCGTCTTTCCCATGATACTTGTGACTCCAGTTCCTTACCGTTATCCACAGCAAGACCTCTTCTGAGGCTAGTTTTAGCCTTGTCCACGATATAACTTTCTTCATGTCTGTCACCAGTGTTATTGTCAATATCATATGTATTCTGTTTAGAAATTTTTCTTGTATTCTGTGCGGTCACTTCTTCCTTTGTTGTATCTTCTGGTATATCATTCAATGTATTCGAGTCTTGCTCTTCCTCGATAGCAGTCAACTGTTCAATAACTGTATTTGTATCACTGACTTCTCTTTCATCAAGTATTTCATCAGTTTTCTCATCAAGCATCTCATCAGTTTCTACCACGTTCAAATCCCCAATATCATGCTCTCCAGATGCTTCACCAGTTGGATGATCACACGAACTCAGGGTATTGTTATACTCATTCAAGCTCAAATGCTCATGACCATCTTCAAGAATGACTTTCACAGAACTATGTAACTTTGATCGAATACGTAAAGGATCATCCCATGAATCAACATCAGACTGTGCAACATTCAGATTAACATTTCTATTATCTGTAAATATTATTTTCTCCTCTGTCTGCAAATCTGACTCACTTTCAAATACATCTGTTCTTTTATCATCCCCAGCCTCCTCGCTTCTCTCTACTAAAGCATTGTTTTCATTAACTTGTAAACTTTTCCTTTTTTCCTGTGCATTATCTTCAATTCTTGTTATTGAAACACTGTCCTCGTTGTCTTTTCTTAAACTTGATCTTTCTTTGGAGATAACTGAGTAAATGTTGTCACTGAATATCTCTGTCACATCATCAATGCAAGGCCATACACTCAGAGGTAATGGGACCTACAAAACAGATATGATATGTTTACAGTTATTATTCTGGGAGGTTGGTAACAAATTTGTTTGCACATTGGTTTAGTAGGCCCCTAAACACATAGACTTGTACACGCTTAGGACACATGCATCCGATTTCAGCCAAATATTTCATTTCATGTGGTATACTGAAGAATATAACTTTTGGCCTGTATGTTTCTTTGATTAGTGGCATACAATGGGTTTAAAGGTGCAAGGATTGGCTTTATTGCATTGGGTTTACTCATACGGTTTGGTCACTCTCAGCAAAAATGGCATGCCACCTGCAGAGAGTATTGTACAAAGCACAAGCTTTGTAACTCTTGTAACAATCCAAAAGAGTCTCTGAGAAAAAATGCACTCACAAAATGAACAAAGCAGTTCAGATTCAAACCCATGACCTTCAGAATGCAAGGCAATCGCTTAAGGGGAGACGGTACTCTACATTTAACCATGTCTTAAAAAATCATAATTTGAGCTCATTAATATTTTAGCTAATACATCCAATTGTGAACAAAACAAGAAACTATCTCTAGTTTTTTAAATGTAGTTTTTGTTTTTTAATTAAATTTTTTAACTAGGCATGTCTGTACGTTTTTATGCTAATTATATACACAAAAACGCCATAACTTTGCCTCCACAGTGGGTAGCTTTGATCCTAGGACCACATGTCTACGAAACAATTGAACTAACTACTGTGCTATTGAAACTCTCATGCACTGATTAGAGATTTCAACAAATATATGTACATGGAACTGATTATCTGTACTGATTTTTACTTTTGCCCTTGCCATGAAGCTAGGCTTTCCAGTATTATATCTCTGCTGTTATCTATTTCCAGATTCTACCTACTATTAGTATGTGAGACAAATTCCATCTGACAACATACTTCGATTTGATGATTGCTTCTTTCTGATGTTGATGAGTTTCCTATGTGTATTTTCTTCGTTGTTACTCATTTTTGTAACTGATTATATAATGTGTTCACGTAATACAACATTTATGTGGCTCCAGAGATCTTACTGTTTAGTTATCTATCACAGAACTAAACACAGAAGTAGAAGCATTAAGATTTAGCATGATCACAGAACTAAACATAGAAGTAGAAGCATTAAGATTTAGCATGATCACAGAACTAAACATAGAAGTAGAAACATGATTGAAGATTTAGCATGATCACAGAACTAAATATAGAAGTAGAAACATGATTGAAGATTTAGCATGATCACAGAACCAAATATAGAAGTAGAAACATGCTTGAAGATTTAGCATGATCACAGAACTAAACATAGAAGTAGAAGCATGACTGAAGATTTAGCATGATCACAGAACTAAACATAGAAGTAGAAACATGATTGAAGATTTAGCATGATCACAGAACTAAACATAGAAGTAGAAGCATGCTCGAAGATTTAGCATGATCACAGAACTAAACATAGAAGTAGAAGCATGCTCGAAGATTTAGCATGATCACATGAAGATTTAGCATGATCACAGAACTAAACATAGAAGTAGAAGCATGCTCGAAGATTTAGCATGATCACAGAACTAAACATGTTATGTTATGTTATGCGATCGACGTCACGGCACATTGGGCATTCCCATTCGTGCTCTGTCTTCCGTTGCAGCAGCCATCCCAAAGTCCATTTGCTCACAGTACCCATGAGAAGTTGATTACTATATCCTCTCTCTACCACGAAGATGACACTGTCTGGCATGTCCAAACTTAACGCCTAATTCTTGAACTTGTTCCAGTGTCTGAGACCCGCCCATGTCACACAATTGAGAGCGCACCGCATTGATGATATCGGCTCTGTCCATGCTTCTGCCCACTTGAGTCGGGCACTGTTTGCAAGAGAGTCAGCACGCTCGTTACTCCGCACTCCAGCATGTCCAGGCGTGTACAGCCAAGTCATTTTCTTGAGATATGATCTCGGAATGATGTCCACCCATTCCACACGCATACTTCCAGATTCAATCAGTTGAAGCATATTCATCGAGTCTGATATGATGATCGTATGGGTAACCTGTTGCTCAGCCACCCATGACAGAGCCCTGGAGGCAGTGGTGATCTCCATAGTCCTGCTCGATGTCGTTGTCTCAAAGGCCCCGCAGTCCTCATGAAGTGTGCGACGTTGCGTGTGCTGAGTAAGCCCACGATGATCTGGTGTCACGCTTGACAGAGCCATCGGTGTGGATAATGATATCACCTGGGTGGGAGTGCTGATCCACGACTGCAAGAATTTCCGCATTGACGACGCCCGGGCCCATTCTCTACAGCGGCGTCCAAGTGTGCTGATAACCCTGGCGTAAGCAGTCATATCCTCTGATATAGGCATCCATTTGTCACCGTGCCTCAGCTCATCTAGAGTACAGACCTGTTTAATAACATCCTCTGCCTTGGCCTACCCAGGATCGACCTCTCTTCAATCGCCTTCCCTTGTTCTCATTTATGAATTTGTGCAGAGGATGATTTGTGTCCGCAGAAACTCTCAGATACACTTTTACCTGTGCGACTTTGTGTCTCGTGGCTATATTGGCAATCCAAGGACACAGCGCATTGTCTCACAAGAAGTGTCACGTAGCAACCGAGTATAAACCTCATCGCTTCATTTTGGATCCTTTCTAACTTATCCAGCGATGTTCTGCTTGCTGTGTTAGAAGACCAAGGCCATAGTCCACCACGCTCAGCACTAGTCCTTGATAAAGAAAGAGTAGCAGGCGTTGCTCAATATCCGCCCTCGCCATAACTTTGAGAGCGGTTAGCCCTTTTCTTGCCTTTATGATTACGTTCTCAACATGGCTCTTAAATGACAGGCTTCTGTCAACTGTTATTCCAAGATACTTTAGTGTTTCGGTTCTGTCAATGTCTTTGTTACACATGCTGACAACCGAGGTATGTGTCTTTACTATGTGAGTGTTAAGAGAGAACCATGTCAGAGAGGCCTTTGCTGGGTTCACATTCACTTCGAATTCGTTGCACCAGTCACCAATCCTATTCAGCTCACACTGTAATGCAGATGTGATCTCGTTTCTGTCCTTGCCCATGTGATACACCAGAATATCATCGGCGTACGGCATTGTTCTGCCAATTCCGACCCTTTGTGTGCTGGTTACCTGAGTGTATACATTGAAAAGGACTGGCGAGAGTGTTGATCCCTGGGGAAGGCTCATTAGGACCTGTTGTGGTTGTGATGCCCATGAACCGAAAACGCATTGATAACGCCGCCAAAAGTGCAGCAGCAATCCACTTGACTAAGCGTGTTTCCACCTGCATATCCATCAATAACTGCATAAGTAAGGTGTAAGAGACATTGTTATATTCGTCCCGCAAATCAATGGCGGCTGCGCGTTTCCATCCCCATCTGAAACTCCTCATACGTATCATATGCAAAGACCGCTGCATTGCACCAGGTGTCCTTTCCTGGGCGATAGCCGAGAGTGGAGAGGAAAAGACCATTTGTCTCCATTATATTTGAAACTCTACGGGCTATGAATTTTTCAAGCAGTTTGCCGACAGTGTTTTGCAAGGTAATAATTCTATATCCATTTGTGCCTGTGAGATCTTTTCCAGGCTTAGGCAAGGGTCTCAGATAGCTGTGCAGCCAATCATCAGGAATAGTGCCAGTATGGATACTTTTATTGAAAAGCTTCCATAGAACTAAACATAGAAGTAGAAGCATGACTGAAGATTTAGCATGATCACAGAACTAAACATAGAAGTAGAAGCTTGAAGATTTAGCATGATCACAGAACTAAACATAGAAGTAGAAGCTTGAAGATTTAGCATGATCACAGAACTAAATATAGAAGTAGAAGCATGCTTGAAGATTTAGCATGATCACAGAACTAAACATAGAAGTAGAAGCATGACTGAAGATTTAGCATGATCACAGAACTAAATATAGAAGTAGAAGCATGCTTGAAGATTTAGCATGATCACAGAACTAAACATAGAAGTAGAAGCATGCTTGAAGATTTAGCATGATCACAGAACTAAATATAGAAGTAGAAGCATGCTTGAAGATTTAGCATGATCACAGAACTAAATATAGAAGTAGAAGCATGACTGAAGATTTAGCATGATCACAGAACTAAACATAGAAGTAGAAGCATGCTTGAAGATTTAGCATGATCACAGAACTGAATGTTGAAGAAGAAGAACAAACACAAGAAAAAACAAAAACACAAATAACAATTGTATAAAAAATGTAAAGAACACTAACCGTAACCATATCTACTTCCTCATGTCTGTTAGCTACTAAGGGATATAGTCTTTGGTAAATCTGAAACTGATACTTGTGAAGCAGCTCAGTGAAGGGATGGTCAGAACAGCGTAGGATATCCTGCACTAATTGATTGATTAGTATCGGATCCTCAGGGTTAGCCTCCAGTCGATTTCTCCAGTTTTTCAGCCATTTCTGTTCATTAAATAATTGACATAAATTACATCCCACTTTGTATTGACAAAAATACAATGCCACACAAACTCTCTAAACACACAATGAGAAAGTTACAATATTGAGATACAAACCTTAAAGAAAAATGTATGAAGGTCAGAAGGTCCCTTTCTTTGCTTAGCATTGATAAAAAAAAAAAGTTAAAAAGATCCATCAACCTGGAGTAGAAAATACAAAGAATTGCTAGAAGATCCATCAACCTGGAGTAGAAAATACAAAGATTTGCCAGGAGATCCATCAACCTGGAGTAGAAAATACAAAGAATTGTCAGGAGATCCGTGAAACTGGAGTTGAAAATACAAAGAATTGTCAGGAGATCCATCAACCTGGAGTAGAAAATACAAAGAATTGTCAGGAGATCCATGAAACTGGAGTTGAAAATACAAAGAATTGTCAGGAGATCCATCAACCTGGAGTAGAAAATACAAAGATTCGCCAGGAGATCCATCAAACTGGAAAAGAAAATACAAAGAATTGTCAGGAGATCTGTCAACCTGCAGTTTAAAATACAAACTTCACTACCTGTAACAATATACAAGAGTGCAAACTCATACTACAATGAAGATCAAAATATGTTAACTCTCTACTTTCTAACTAGGAATGACAAACTCATGACAAATGTGCAAAAACTCACGGCATCATTTTCATACTCCAATATCTTCTTGTATATTTGTCTCTGTTCTTGTTCTTCCTTTGACATTCCTACGGGAGTTGCAAATCTTCTGCAGATTTGAATAACGTGAGTTAGTTTCTAATGATGATAAGTGTCAACAATAAGATATCAGACAAGTTTCATTAACTCCTAGGGACCAAACGCCACATTATGTGGCATTTTGACTCTAAAATCATATTTGCCTTGGTCCACTAAGAGTTAAATTAAAAACATGATTGTCCTTGCAGTAACTGGTTATTGGTTAGTTGAACTGATGTCTTTGAACTTCAAGCTAGTCGATAGGTGATCAGTCTCTTTCAACTGAAGGTGAGGTATATGTATGATGATGATTAATGTATCTCACTGTCTGCACATACATCTATATACCCTTCTCTTATACTATCATCACCTTCCTCATCAGTTCTCATCCTGTCCAAGGGTACATATGGCAGAGACAATATACTTCCCCTAAATGTGATCTTGTGAGGTACATGCATGATGATGATTAATGTAGCTCACTGTCTGCACATACATCTATGTGCCCTTTCTCTTATACTATGACCACCATCAATTCTCATCCTGTCCAAAGGTACATACGGCAGAGACAATATACTTCCCCTAAATGTGATCTTGTGAGGTACATGCATGATGATGATTAATGTAGCTCACTGTCTGCACATACATCTATGTGCCCTTTCTCTTATACTATGATCACCATCAATTCTCATCCTGTTCAAGGGTACATACGGCAGAGACAATATATAATAATAAAAATAATTTCTCTCGTGCGTTATGCTTCATAGGGCCTGCAAGTAATTTCTCCATACCGCTCTATCCTGGGCAACTCGCTCAATCTCCTCCATGGAACTGAGACCGATATTTCCTGCCTCTCTCATCAAAGTTCGCTTCAGGGTCTCCTTAGGTCGACCTCTCTTTCTTGAACCCTTTGCATCCCACTTCAATGCCTGCTTTGATATTCTTTGATCATTTCTCCTCAAAGTGTGCCCAACATATCTCCATCTTCTCTTTCTTATAACAGTTGTCACTAGTGGTTGACCAGACATGTCTCTGATTTCATCACTTCTCCTGAATTCGTTCCATTTTATATTCATTATTTTTCGAGACATCTATTTTCAAATGCATTCAACTTGCTTTCTATATCTTTAGTCATTTTCCAACTCTTGCTGACAATATACTTCCCCTAAATTTGATCTTGTGAGGTACTTTCTATCTAAAACCTAGTCATATGCATATCTTTGAGCTCTGCTTCAAAAGTTCTCCATGTGCCCTTAAGCCTCATTTGTTCCACTGTCCCTGTGGTGTTCATAGAATTTCATGTTTTGTCCACATTTCTTTTCTCATCCTGACAATATGTCCATCGCCATCATCTCTCTTTTCTCTCATCCTATATTTTGTTTGAAATTCTAGTATTTCAAAGATTTCCCCTTCATCATTTGACTACCTAGTTTGGCAGCAGTAGAACAGAAGTGACAAGCCAGAAAAAGTAATACAACATTCAATATTTGCAAACATTCTTCACTGTCCAAGAGAAATCTTGACCTGCATCAGGTTTATCAGTTACTTAAGCACCTATCATGGGCATCTGTGGCTTAGCGGTAGTGAGCTCGATCACAATCCAAGAGTACCTGGTTCAAACACCATGGTGGGCAGTTTTAAAGCAAATTTGTTCCCATGGATTTTTACGAACTGTAAAAATAGACCTCACCATTCAAAAGCAAAAGCACACTACTGAACATAAAAGCGATGCCTAGAAATTCAATGACTTGTTTACTGTGGTTGATGGTGACATCCTGTGAAGAATATGCCACAATTTTCATTTTGAAGCACCTATAGAATGACTCAGTTGAATGCATTTGAAAATAGATGTCTGCGAAAAATAATGAATATAAAATGGAGCGAATTCAGAAGTGATGAAATCAGAGACATGTCTGGTCAACCACTAGTGACAACTGTTATAAGAAAGAGAAGATGGAGATATGTTGGGCACACCTTGAAGGGAAATGATCAACGAATATCAAAGCAGGCATTGAAGTGGGATGCAAAGGGTTCAAGAAGAGAGGTCGACCTAAAGAGACCCTGAAACGAACTTTGCTGAGAGAGGAAGGAAATATCGGTCTCAGTTCCATGGAGGAGATTGAGTGAGTTGCCCAGGATAGAGCGGTGTGGAGAAATTACTTGCAGGCCCTATGTAATGTATACGAGAGGAATTATTATTATTATTATAGAATGACTCGACCCAAGTAATCTTTCTTATCTACTGTATGAACAGATTGGTGTTCATTATTTGTGATAGATGGACAACAATCTCCATGTGTACGTGTGTTTCTCCTTGTTATTTACATTACTGTTCAACACAATCTTGCTCCCAACATTATGTTATCAGTGTCAAGTCTGGAAGCTGACATCAAATGATAGAAGAAAACTAGTCACAACAGAAATGAAGTGTCTACGCAGAATGCTGAGAGTATCAAGTAAAGACAGGTTTAGAAATGAAGACATCGGGAAAAAAGTGGGTACAATATCAGTACTGATCTTCATCAAGAAACAACAAATTAAATGGTTCGGCCACATTACCAAACGACAGTGTGCCTCAAAGAACAATGTTACTCTGATACAGTGGATACAAAGCAAAAGGCCATCCAAGCAAAAGATGGACCTCAGAGATAACAGATGTGACAAATAACACTGTTTACGAAGTGAACACAAAAGCCTGTTTTATAAATCTCTTCTCATCCTGATGCTGTGAGGCAAGACAGGATTAGAGTAAAGAAAAATAAGAAGATTTCAATTATTTGCATGTGCAAAGATTTTTAATTTAATATCCTTATGTTGCGTTTCAAGTTTACCTTATCTCAAACTCTCTCTCTCTCTTTGCCTTTTTACCCCGGATTGGGGCATAGGCCCTCAACCAACTCATGCCAAGAGTTCCTATCTCTAGCTATCTCCTGCAGCTCCCTCTAACTCTTCTTTGTATTGTTGATCTCCGCCTCCAAATCTCTTATCTCAGACTGAGCCAAGTTTACTTCCTTGTTCTGTATTTGTTGATTATTTCATTATTTAATTTGTCATATTCCCCATTTCCTTGTTTATTTTTCTTCCTGCATACATGAATTGTAGAATTTCGTATGTCATTCATTTCTATTGTGCAGTTATTTTTTGTATAGAAAAATGAGTGAAAGACAGTAAGAGTGGAAATATATAGTCAAATAATGTCTTACTTGGCAGCTTCTTCTTCCAGTCTCAGATTCCTGGCCTGCATCTTTCTTGCAAGCTGAGATAATAGGAAAGTGACATTCAGCAGTCAATTAGGCATAATGATAAAAGACTGAATAAATTGAGGCGTGATAAAATTAACCATGCTTATGGTGATAGTGATATGACAATGGTGATATCTTTCTCGCGATTGTTTCTATCATTCTATTGTGATATATAAACAGCCAAACATCAGAACATGATGTATGTGCACAGCCTTCAGTATCAATTGGAGCTCAAGTGCTTATCCTTGGGTGGTGTGTTCGATTTCAACCAGCGTTTGTGTGCGGTTCTCTCTCCGCTAGCCTTTTGCTGTCCCCAGCCAAAACCCACAAGGCAGCAGGTTGCCATTTTCTTTTAGGGCAGCGACCCTTAGGCAGCCTGCCCTCCTGGGCTTATGAGCCCAGCAAAACCGATCGTTTAATGGACACTGGTTTGCTGCCCGTCCAACTTTGTGTACGGTTTGCTCCGATAGCCTTTGATTGTCCCCAATCAAACTACAAGGCAGCAGTAGTTCCCTGCGGCGGAAACGCACACTGGCTTTACCTCTGCTGGGCTTTCCAGTTATTCTGCACATTTGGGTGGGACGCACACCCTCTTGCCTGCAATGGTGATATGATTTTCTTCTATTCTCTAATCCAGTTTAGCATCACAGCATCAGGATAAGAGATTTCTAGAACAGGCTCTTGTGTGTGTTTCAGAAATAGGGTTTTTCACTGCCTCTATTATTTCTGAAGTTCACCTTTTGCAGGAACAGCCTTTTGATTTGTATCCACTATATCAGATTAACACTGCTCTTTGAGATGTACTCTGTTGGTAATTTGCTCATGTGGCAGAACAATATAATTTGTTGTTTCTTGATGAAGTTCAGTTTGACCAAGTACGATGTGGCAACTGAGAATTTGTGGTCAAGCTGGCCTCGAACCCTGAAATTTCCAAAACAAGTGGTCACTAGAACATGTTATCAACTTTTCTATATGCAACCTCATAAATGGAAATGACTTGCTTCCTTTGTGCGAAATTCTCACAGACTAAAGGTTCTAAAGTTTTACCCGATGGCTCTGTCCCTCTCCACAGAAATGGCATGCCAGCTGCCGAGAACATTGCGCCACGCACAAACTCCGTAGCTTCTGCAACAATCCTAGAGATTTCTGGTAAATATGCACTCATGAAAAGAATGGCATGGTTCGGATTCATTCCCACAACTTTTGGATCGCAAGACGAAGGCTAAACCACTTAGCCACAAAATAATAACAAAGAGATATAACAAAAGAGACCTACATATGGTAATGGTGATTGCTGATGGTTTTGATGAATGTGACAATGATGAAGATTGATGACATCAATATATTTTGATAAAGAACAAATGTGATCCCTACCTCATCTTCCTGTGCTTGAGCTATTGCAATATTCTCTGCCATTTTTCTCTGGATGGTGAGACTCTAAGGAGGATTCAGAAAATGCTTAATATTATTACCAACATTCTACTGTGTCTCTAGCGGCCCCTACTGGAAGAATATGTTCCAACTACAAAGCAGAACTCATTGTTCTGATGGCAGCACAGCACATGAATAAGCTCCAAGTACCTGCTGGCAAGATGGTATTTCTTAGACTCACTGTCAGCTATACAAGACCTGGAGGCTAAATCCGCTGACAGCACAGTACAAAACCTAAAAGAGAACTTGCTCAGCTTTCAGAAAAGGCAGAAATTCACTTGCAGTGGATTCCATCTCACTGTGGCATTGCAGGCAATGAGAGTGCCTATGTCTTAGCTAAGGAGGGCAGTGCCAAAGAGCAAATTTACCAACCCCTGTCTTTTCAAAAGGTCAAAACCCTCATACAGAGAAATCTGCAGTAGACTGGAAGACAAACACTGGATATGATTATGGAAAATACTCCCTCAAAAGACCTAAGCAGAACAAACCAGGTCATTATATTTCAACTACGTACCAGACACTGCAGACTCAACAAACACTTATATAGACTAGGAATAAGTCAAACAGCTCTCTGCCATTGTCAGCAGGCGGAACAGACACCGGAGCATATCCTGCAAGACTGTCCTCTCCTGGGTGAGCTGAGAAGCAACATGTGGCCACACCAGTCGACCTGAAAACTAAGCTTTGGGGAAACCTAACAGACCTGAAGCTGACTGCCCAGTTTGTGGTCCACAGTAAATTAAGCGAATGACTAGAGATTGCTGAAGAAGAAGATTACCAACATTCAACAGCTGAATATATTACATGTTGTTTGCGTTTGTTCTTATCAACCAAGTTAACTTACTTTTGTGATATATGTGATTTGCACCACGAACGTAAGTATGTTGCGCTCTGTTAGGCCCCCTATGGCATGTAAGACAGGCACATCAGAATTTAGGTCAAACACCTTAAAATAATAATAATTCCTCTGTACCGTTATACGAGAGGACTCGTCGTACATATGGCCTGCAAGTAATTTCTCCATACCGCTCTATCCTGGGCAACTCGCTCAATCTCATCCATGGAACTGAGACCGATATTTCTTGCCTCTTCATCAAAATTTGTTTCAGGGTCTCCTTAGGTCAACCTCTCTTTCTTGAACCCTTTGCATCCACTTCAATGCCTGCTTTGATATTCGTTGATCATTTCTCCTCAAGGTGTGTCCAACATATCTCCATCTTCTCTTTCTTATAACAGTTGTCAAACACCTTATATAATTACAAATATATTAAATTCCACTTTAAATTTTCATAATTATTTTTATCTTTTGATATGAGATATAGCAGTCAAATTATCATATATCATTCCTTCTTTTTGTTTGCTTGAAATGTTGTCTATTGTATAAACCTCCCAGTCTCTTGTAGTTCACACAGAGATTCTTTCCAGTGTTGTTTCCCTGTGTCAGTGAGCTTGTTTCAGTTATATCATATTCAGGGCAGTCTTGAAGTATGAGTTCTGTAGTCTGGGGTGTATGTCCATATGCGACTGGATTGTCAATCTTGAATTTTGTATACATGTGGCATCATATAACATGAGTTTTTCTTGTGTGAGTTGTGGCTACCAAGTGGCAGTCTGTTGCAGTAATATGCTATGAACATACAAAAGTAAAATATTACTGCCTAGCAAATGAAACAAGAATTGATTGATTGATAGGATCGTCATCATTGCATGATACATAGGACCATCACCAACCTGCTGCCTTGCAGGTCGGCTGGTGACAGCCAAAGGCTGACGGAGAGCGAACCCAATAAACGCTGGCTAAAACCAGACCCATGCCAAAGAATAAGCACCAGAGCTCCAAATGGTGCTCAAGATGTGATGTACAAACCACACCAATGCTAAGGCTGCATGAATCAGATTTCCACATGAATGAGATTTATGGGGAAATCTGGTACACCAGTCTAAGCGGTATCGCGAGAGAGAGAGGACCATCACCATTGCACTTTGGTGAGTAGCCATGTGTCTTCCGATCTCTTTCTTACACAGGAAGATCTCTTCGGCAGTGCACAAACTCTGTAGCACCGTGAGGAACAAAATGAACTGTACTCCCTTGAAGACTGCAAACAAAAGTATGTCTCTAATATTGATATAATCAAGAACAACCACTTAAATATGTTCTGATTATTATGTTTTATCTGATGATCTATTCATTCTGTTTACTATGATGATCTATTGCACATGTCTTGTATGAAGATCTACTGTACCTTATCTATTCATGATTGTACATATCTCACATGAACATCGATTGAAAATGTTTGATATGATTTTCTATTCAACCTGTTTCATATGATCTATTGAATATGTCTTGTATGACAATCTATTGTACCAGTCATCTAGACCAGCGATTCCCAAACTTTGCATTATTGCAGACCCCCCTTTTAAATGCATTTAGCTGCGGCAGACCCCAAAAGTTTCTATATATGAAAATGGACAGGAATGAATTATCTTTGTGTTACAATAGTTAACAATGTTCTCAGACTGTGGGAAACGTCAAATGATCTTTCATTTTGTCCTGTCAGACATTTAGACTCTGGTCTAGTCTGGGTCCTTTGATTTTGCAGCAGAACTAGTTTACCACTGTTTTCAAACATATTTAAAAAATATATTTTTCTGTTTGAAATGCCAAAGATCATAATATTTCTTCAAACACTTGAGGACTCCCTGTAAGTACCTTGTGAACACCCTGGGGTTCGCAGACCCCAGTTTGGGAAATACTGATTTAGACCAATCTAATGTTGAACCTAGTTCATTAACTTGATTTATTGAATACTTCTGAACACACTGTAACCTCTTACATAATTAAATGCACTGAAGTCTGCACGGTTTAACCTTTCCATCCTGGCTTTGTATGCTGCCATTAGGGACTGGTTTTGCTTTCTGGCTATTTCCATGGGCGTTAAATGATGCGATCTGTGGATAGTCACAAGAAGATTCTGAAAATAAGTTATATGCTATACATACTTACACAGAGAAAGACTAAAAAATTCATGGCGCAGAGACAGTTGGAAAAGAATAGTAAAGTGACAAAAGACAAAATAAAGGAATAGGAAAATGAAAAAATCTGCAATATTTGGTATATAATTAAACAGAGGGAGGTCCGTAGTAATGTAAAGTTTGGGGAATCGCTGGTCTAGATGACTGGTACAATAGATTGTCATACTAGACATATTCAATAGATCATATGAAACAGGTTGAATAGATCGTCATATCAAACATTTTCAATAGATGATCATGTGAGATATGTACAATAGACCATCATATGACATGGGGATGAATAGATCAGGTATAGTAGATCTTCATACAAGAATGTGCAATAGATCATCATAGTAAACAGAATGAATAGATCATCAGATAAAACATATTGAACAATCAGAATATATTTATGTGGTTGTTCTTGGTTATATCAACATTAGAGACATACTTTTGTTTGTAGTCGTCAAGGGAGTACAAGAATACAATTAAAACTAAAATATTCATGCGCAGAGAGAGCTGGAAGAGAATATGAAAGTGACTTAGAAGACAAAATAAAAGAATCCGGAAATAAATAATTAGAAAATCAGTAATAGACTAGGAGACAAACGCTGGATATGATTATGGAAAAGACTTTGTTAAAGACCCCTGCAGAACAGACCAGGCCATTATATTTTATCTACATACCGGATATTGCAGACTCAATAAATATCTACATAGACTAGGAAAAAGTCAAACAACTCTCTGCTAGTGTCAAAAGATGGAATAGACAACAGAGTATGCCTCGTAATTAACTTGATAGCCCATTCAATTAGCTTTCCAACCATATATAACAAGTCTATTTTCAATGCCAGGAAGTTATATGGCTGCTAGTATTGGAAGAGATGATCATAAAAAACAAAAAAAACTTAAAAACCTCTGGACGTTTAAGGGTTAAGTGCATGAACAGAAGAAGAAATAAATAGCAAATGTTTGATGAAGACATGTGCTCCAAAGCTGATATAATTAATATTATTTATTATTATATGGACTTCATATACTTTAGTAACTGGATAAGGTGCAAAACCAGGCGCTTCGTGTCATCACAGGAGCAATGAAATCAACACCAATAGTGGAGATGGAAAGAGTGGGGGAATACAAGCACTGAGAGAACGCAGAGATACAAAAGTGATGACGCAGGCAGAAAAGTTTCTGAGTATGCCAAGCCATCCAATGGAAAACAGATTCCAAAATCTAGCATTGGGCGGCTGAAAAGAAGCAGCTTTATTCATCAGGCCAAAAGACTGAATAGGCAAACTTCAGACCTACTAAAAGTTGGCATTCCTCTAAAGTCTGTGCCAGAGCAAACCCCTTGGAGAGAGGAGACTGAACCAGAAGTATGTATCCAGACAGAAGTTAAAGGAATACTCGACAAGGATGAGCAGAACAGCATACATTGCAAGACAGTCACTCTCAGTTTACTTGATGAAGAATACCCACATGATCTCTGGGTCCGGGTATACATGGATGGGTCAGCAGAAAATGCAGTGAAGAATGGAGGAGCAGGAGTGTACATAGAATACCCAAACAACGCTAGAGATGCGATTAAAGTACCAACGGGAAATTCTGTCACAACTATGATGCAGAAATTCAGGCGATCAAGGTGGCAACTGAAAACTGTTGAATACCAGACCCGATCCTCAACCTGTTGTATTTTTGACTGATGCAAAATCAGCACTCAAGCACTCCAGTCCAGAAAATTGCCAGGTCTACAGACCCTACTGTCTAAATTGTCCAAGCAGCGCAGGGTCGTCTTGCAGTGGATACCCTCTCACTGTGGAATACCAGGAAATTAAACAGCAGACCGATTGGCCAAGGAAGGTGCTGCAGAAGAGCAACTGGATGTGCCAGTTACCTACCACCAAAAGAAAAGGATGATTAAATCAATGAGAAAGCCACAAATACCAACACAAGACGCTTACTATAATATGAGCAGATTGGAACAAGTTGTCATTCTGCGCTTAGAACAGGACACAATCAGCTCCGCAGCCACATGTATACAAAATTCAAGATTGGCAATTCAGCCATGTGTACATGTGGACAGGCACACCAGACTGCAGAACACATACTTCAAGACTTCCCTGAATATGATACACTGAGGCAAACTCACTGGCCTAACGAAACAACACTCGACAGAAAACTACACGGACCTCTGTGTGAGCTACAAAAGACAGTGAAGTTTATACAAGAGACAACATTGAATATATAGACATATTTCAAGCGAACGAAAGGAAGGATATACTTTAGTTTCATCTTCCGATCACTTGCTGAAACATTTTGGAATACACTAAACGCACGGTTGAACTACAAGAAAGCATGGTCCTTTATTTGGGGATCTAAATTACAAGTACTTCTGAAGTCAGAGTAAAACTCACCTGAATAGTCAGGGAAACTGGTGATAAGGAAAGTAATCCTTTGTGCAAAAATCAGTCAGCCTGCTATGCTTTTATTTATAGCGGTGAACGCAAAAACATCAACGTTAGACATGTAACACTTTTGACAAATCCCAGTGGTTGAAAGTGTGGCAAACCCTAGTTTAAAACACTCATTTAAAAAGACTACTTTTCAATAATGTTTGCAATGGAGTTCAATTTTAAGATGTAAAGAAATAAAAATAGTGCGCAATTTTATACTTTTTACATTAACTACACTACGGAAGCTACCCAGACACAATTCCAAGTTTGTAGCATGTCTACACACAATTAAATATTTGCTATTGGTTTTGGAAAATACCGGTAATCCAAGAGAGGGCTGAAACCATAAAAACACTTTCGATTTTTTTTACTCTCCTGTGACATATCTGTAATTAAGTTTGATTTTAAGATATAAATAAATAACAATAGTCCAGTTTTATCATTTTTACATTGTCCACACTACGGAAGCCAACCGATTGCCAAATTTCAAGTTCGCAGCATGCCTAGAAGTAGGCTAATAAGCGGAACACATTGCAAGAATAACTTTGCTTTATACATGGATAGATATGGGATTGCGGAATCATGTCCAACCCCTCTTAGCTGTCTTCTACTACATGTTTCATCTGTCCGAGCAGAAAAACTGTTGATCCATGCCGCATTTGATGTTCAATTCCTTCAGTTTTAACATCAAAAGATTGTCAATGGTTGAGACCTTGACCCAAAAAATATTTGATGATAAACTACAACAGGTAAGCTTGCAAATGGCTGAGACCTTGACACAGAAAATATTTGATAATAAACTACAACAGGTAAGCTTGTCAATGGCCAAGACCTTGACACAGAAAATATTTGATAATAAACTACAACAGGTAAGCTTACTTACTTATTGGCTCTGTAAGAATTAGGATTCTTTTCCACGTTTAATGAAGGTACTGAGGCAGTGATTGCACTAGAGTGCACATTGACTTGATTAGCCTGAACTACTGGCATGTGTTGCTGTTGGGGGACTGAGTTCGGAGATGAACTTTGAATTGTGAGTGAACTCTGAGCTGAACTCTGAACCATGGGTGAACTCTGAGATGAACTCTGAACTGTGGGTAAACTCTGAGATGGACTCTGAACTGTTGGTGAACTCTGAGCTGTGGGTGAATGCTGTGCTGAACTCTGAACTGTGGGTGAAATCTGAAAATCTGGAGCAAAATATAAATTTATGTTATTAAATTTGAGTGACAAAATAAGCCAAAAAAAGTTGGTGTCTTACAGCCATCATCAGAAGAGGGAAATTAGTTATTAGTCACAAGAGTGGTTAATGTGGCCCAATTTTAGGGTGTAAAGAATAGAACCACTGTTACCTGCCACGCATGTCGTAAGAGGCGACTAAGGGGTTTGGCTGAAATCGGATGCATGTGTCCTAAATGTGTAGAAGTCAACCTGCTGCCTTGCAGGTCGGCTAGTGACAGCCAAAGGCTGACGGAGAGCGAACCCAGTAAATGCTGGCTGAATCCGGAAACATCGCCAAAGGATAAGCACCAGAGCTCCAAATGATGCTGAAGATGTGACGAAACCCATCCATGCTAAGGCTGCATGGATCAGATTTCCCCATGAATGAATTTATGAAGAGGTCTGGTACATCGGTCTTTTAGGTGATTGTGAGAGAGATTAGTGAGGATCATCATCAAAGCACTCCAAACAGGTCCATGTGTGCTCCTATCTCTTAATCTTATAAGAGGAGTTCTTTTCTGGCCACTCAAATCTTCAATCCAAGCTATTGCAATCTAGCAGTTGATGTGCATTGATTTAAATGAAAATCCTCTTTGCGGACACATTCCATGTCCACTCTATTCTTTGTCTGCTCTCTCATTGAGGGCTTCATGTATCATTTTCTACACTAACTAGTCAGAATAATATACTTAACATTAATCTGTATGCTGACGAATTAAAAGATTTGAGACCCGAATTCAATGCGAGATTTGAAGATTTTCAATCACAGGAGATGTCTGATGATATTAGCATCTATGTTAGACGTCGATGTGGACACAGCCTCATTATCATTACAAATGAAACTTAAAAGTGAACATTAACATGAAAATGGAAGCCAGAACTATTTCTTTAACAGAATTTTACCACAGGTCTAAAATAAGGATCTGAAGCTGAAGGATTGACTTCATTGTAACAGGTTTTACACCATATGGCTCGACCCCCCTCTCTGCAGAAATGGTATCCCCCACCTGCTGAGAGTATTACACAAAGCATGAACTTCATAGCTCCAGCAACAATTCAAAAGATCTCTGGAAAAAATTCACTCCTGAACAGAACTATGTGGTCGAGATTCAAACCTACGACCTTTGGAACACAAGGAAAAGTCACAGAGACCCCAATACCAAATATACCAAAGGAATTTTCCAGTTCACAAGTACCCTAAACTTGATCTGATGCGTAAAAGATCTGTCCTTTTTTGAAAGCACCTGTTTATGAACAGTATTTTTCACAACTGTGAAGTTTGTCAAATATAAAACACGAACAACAGATACTCATTTAGAGAACTTGCTAAAACTACCAATTCCTCACATAGTATCAGATAATGAATGCCTTATTAAACTGACACAGACTTCTCACTGATACCAACTATGCAGGTATTTATAATTAAAATTGCTATTTTGTATGTGTTTAAATACTGTCATATAACATATTAAGTACCATCTTTTTGACAAGATAATGTGTTCATATTATGTGTAATTAAGCTTTCAGGTCAGCATATGTTATGTTGAAATGTGGGTGTCATAATTAGCATAACAATTTTGTGTCAGTGAGACCTGAAGAACGCTGCACAATTCTGTATCGACCCGTAAATAAACAATATGTTGCCCATCCTTGTGCTACATGCAAATTTTATATGCACAGCAGCACAAGCAATTAAGTAGGTGGTCTCTGTGGCAAAGTGATTGACACTAGCCATGCGTTTTAACGGTAGTGAGCTAGAATCTGGACCAAATTGTTCAGTCAATATATGTATTTTTTCCTCGAAATCTCTAGGATTATTGCTGGTGCAATTACATGTCATTCATGAAATTTCAGTTTAAAAGTCAGAAAAACTACAGCTTAATGTGTACATACACTTGTGATGTGAACAAAATATTAATTAGATCACAGTGTGTGTTTTTTTTAATGCAATAGTTAACATGTTAAGAGATGAACTAAAGTATAGAATCGAATGTACAAAAACTTGGGCTCTGACAAAAAAACTTGGGCTCTGACAAAAGAACACGAAAAGACAATTACCACCTGTAAAATGAGATGCTTGAGTAAAGCGATAAATAAAACAAGAAGAGACCATATAAGAAATTAAGTGATTAGAAGAACAGTTTGAACAACACCTGTTATTAGACTCATTGAAAGACAGAGACTAATGGCTTGGCCATTTCGTAAGAATGAACCTGACTACACCTGTTGCAAGAGCGAACAACCTGACAATGGAATAATCAAGAGGAAGGGCAAACCAAGAGAAAGATGGATTGATGGAGTTACAGATCTTAATACTCCTCAATAACACAGAATATCAAGCAATCGATCGAGCACTATCTCGGAAACCGATAATCAGTCAAACATATGACGCCTAGCGACAAAAAGCAGAGAAGGACAAAAGAAATAAAAAGAACTTCAATGTCAGTGATAATAAACTAAAGAACCTACCCATTTTTTCAAGAAGAGTGATCACTCTCTCCACACACTGCTGGACAAGCTTGACCTGTTTGGATGTTTTACTGTCCACAACAACATCTCCACCTAAGGTCAAAACAATCGCAAGAAGATTTGATCAAAACAAGATCAGAAGTTATGTTTATTGTCTGTCAAATATTTATTGAAAAAGTGATCTTCGCGATGATTTCGTATGCTCGTAAACCATGAGATGGGTTGTCTCTATGAAGCTGCATGTCAGTTGGAGTTCCTTGAGAGTTCCCCATAGTTTGCTCTGTAAGCTTTGTAAAAGTGATCAAAAACATATGAAGGTCCAAATTTATTCAAATATATAAATAAATTTATCAATAGACATTTATTTTAATATGAGATTCTGTGCATCTGTTGTGCGAACAAATCTCACACCATTCACTACTGCGCTTACACTAATACCTAATCGCAAGGCAGCTCTCCTATCTGTGCACGCTGTGTCACACTACAGTCCTGCAATTCATTTCCAGGACCACTACACGGAGGTGGGTACTGGTCAGGGCCAGCACAATTACCCTGATACTGCCTTACCACTTTATTTAATTGCATTTGTGATACAATTAAAAATTATTTAAATCTGGCTTTATGTAATGGTGTTTCATGCACAGAATAGAGCCTACCTCAACTGCACAGTGTGCATGTCAGACTGAAACACAGACTCCAGAGCACATCCTGCAGTCCTGTCCATCATACATACATCTTCTTCTTCTTTGCGTTCATTCTTTACAACCAATTTTAATCACTCTTTGTGATATGTTTGATCTTTGCCAAGAATGTGTATACGTTGCACATTGGTTTGGTAGGCCCTAAACGCGTAGACTTCTATACGTTTAGGGCATGTGCATCCGATTTCAGCCAAATCTCATTAACTCTTACAATCGCATCAGTAAACCGCTTTTTTACGCACTGATTTTGAGGAACAAATTCTTGCAAGATGTCCTACAAAATTTGTTATAACGTTCTTGTATTCAACAGCAGAGACAAACTGCATTCACCAAAGTGTGCGCAATTGAAAGATCTATTACAAACACTCAGTTGCGGTATTTGAATTTAAAAATTACACTTAAAGCAATAAATGTATTTAGGACGTTAAAACAAGTGGATAGAATCATATGGTCCGTGAAGTGGCTTTTCGTAAAATGGGAACTAACTTTATGGTCTGTCAGGTGGCGTTTCGTATTGTAAGAGTTAATCGCTCTACGACATGCATGGCAGGTAACAGTGGTTCTATTCTTTACACCCCAAATTTGGACCCGTAACCACTCGGGCGCCATACATACATCAATGAAACATAGCCTCGTGAACTAAGCTTATGGAGCAAGCTTTGGGAAACTAACGAGGAACTGACATGCAGCTTCATAGGGGCAACCCATCTCATGGTTTAGACGAGCATATGAAACCGATCACAAAAAAGATATAATGGTGTTTGTTAACATAACTCTCTCGCGCGATCGTTCTTTTACGGCCATTTTTATCATTCTAATTGTGATATATCTCTCTCGCGATCCCTTTAAAATTGTGATATATAAACAGCCTAACACCAAGAACGGGTGTACATTCACAATCTTCAGTACCATTTGGAGATCTGGTGCTCATCCTTCGGTGATGTGTTCGGTTTCAATCAGCGTTTACTGGGTTCGCTCTCAGTCAGCCTTTGACTGTCCCCAGCCAAAGCTGCAAGGCGGCAGGTTCGTTAATATAACTGATGTCAATGACAAAACTGCAGGCACTTATGATAACAGAATAAACAAACAAATATGAATGCCCACCTGCTTGTCTTATAGTCAAAATTAGATTGGTTGCAATCTTGTAAATGCAGCTGACATATTTCTTATATGCTGCCTGTGAACATAAAATCATGTATATGTGAAAAAAAAATTTATGTGTACAATGTGACATCAATATATGATAATCTTATACAGTGAAAGAACTCAAAATCAAAGAAAACTGCCTGATGTTGCAAATAAGAAAGAGAAAACGGAGATATTTTGGACATATAAAAAAATGATGGAAGACCATCATGGAAGGAGGCATACCGGTAAAGAGAAGAGGAGGAAGACCATGGAGTAGATGGATTCAGGATGTAACTGGTGGTTTGAACATGACGGCGGTAGAGGCGGGACATCTGGCCTTTGAGAGAGAAAAATTCCAGAGGACTGTTGGGGTGGCAAAATTATGCTCAGGACAAGCTATCTGATGATGATACAGCATCTACCATTAACATCATCGTCAGGAAAGACAGTCTGGTGATAAAATTATCCAACAGCGTCTAACTACTGTATCCTGTAATCATGATCATGTTAGATTACTTGTGATAAATGTGTCCAATCATGTCTCCCTACTATATCTATATACTACTCCAGCAGCATGACTATGGAGGTCATGGCGGTGACAAAATCCCTGGAGTGGTTAAAGAAGCAAACATTTACTCATGCATGCATGCTCAGCAACTCTATGAGCATGATATAGAAGATGAAGACTGGTTATGCATGAAGGCAGTGGATGCAATTAATGTTACTCATAGTTTAGAAATAGTTTGACACGATGACATCATAGATTTCAACACTTTTCCCATAATTGAAAAATACAATATCATGAATATCATTGCATCTAATTATGACAAGAAATATTATTGACAACAGAAATACTTCAACATGTATTAATGACTTGATAATGTTGACTGGAAATACCTTATCATTATTGTCGTCATCCAGTACCAGGGCCTCTCCAATTTCTTTTACAAGGGACGACAAGCTAGTTTCAGACATGTTTTGACTTAGGTCTCTTGGGTCAAGTCCAGGTTATTATAGTTTCCTTTTGAGCAAACCACTATTTTTCATGGTGTCACTATTGTTAATTCTGTTGAGGAAATGTAATGAACAGTAGGTAAACAAATTAAAAATATATGTACTTTAAAGGAGACATGTACATCAATATATGGCTTCACTAACCAATGTAAAAATAAAATTAATGGCCCCAAATGTAATTGAGTGATTGATTGATAAATTATTATCATTGCCTTGCAGTGATCAACCATGTGTGTTCCTAACAATTTCTTACATAGGAAGATCTCTGTAGTAAAGTGTATGCTATGTTGCACTGGTGAGGGTCTTCAGTGTAATTATGAAAATTGCAAAACTTTTAAGCTTACTTTGAATGATTTTTAACTGACAAGAGTTCTTCACCAAGCTCAACTTTAACACAGGACTTATGCATTACAGTCCATCTCCATTAGGATTAGAAACTTGACCTTATCTACACTGAGAACAACAAATATCAATGTATCTAGCGTGGTGCCCTTGGTATATATCTGCAGTTCCAGCATGACTTGTATCGAAATAGGGAAGACTGCAGAAACTTGGTAAATAGGAACACGCATAAACAGTATATAGTTTTGAAAAACATAACAGGACGATAAAAGCAACGCTGATTAACAAGGCTTTATCAGCTAAACGAAATAGAAGTGACAAATTAATGAACATAAATGACTTGCAATACCAAGTATCTAAGGAAAACTCGAATAAAACGATCAACAAATAATGTAACAAAAAAAATTAGAAATAGAAAGAAACAATGAAACATCTAGAAATATATAACTTGAATACATGCAACATATACCTATAGATTATAGCATGGAAGAGAAAGAAGATAAGAATAATACATGCAATATACCATAGAGACAAGCATGAAGAGAGCAAGAGCATAGTATGAATACGCTGAAGGCAGTAGCTACAAGAACAATCGATTTCGAGCAAATGACATTCATCAGAGAACATGATCGATGGTTGACCGACTCGCAGCTTCGAGCCAGCATCTGAATGGGTAGTTAAGTCACAGCGATTGGCGATATCGCTAGCAGGGCTGATCGTCACGAGCTCTGTCGTCTCATATGCTTGTCGTTGCAGATAATGGCATAGATAGCGATCGACGTCGAAACGTCCATCTAACGCGCTTTGAAAGACACGCGCGGTCTGTATTACAGTACAGGTAGCGAGCCGACGTCATATGGATGCCAAATGACTTGAGAGTGAGGCTTACTGAACCAACATTCTGCGTTGTCCTACGCCAAAAGCGATAGTGTTGAAGATTGAACGCGTATCAGATCAGACTGAAGAATGGAGAGATGACGAATAAGACTTTTTCACAAGGAATATGAGGGGAGAAGACAGCCACCCGTCAGAATTGAAGTTCTATGCTGTTGAGAGCTTTTCGAGAATTGCTGAAGCTGCCGCATAGCAGAAGCAGCACCTTATCCGGCACCATACCCGGATAAGGTGCTTGTTCTGCTATGCGGCGCTGCTCAGCAAATTCTCGCCAGGAGGCTCTTCAACCAGCATAGAACTTCCAATTCTGACAGGTGAAACTTGTCTTAACTTTCCACCTCATAGTTCCCTTTTGAAGAAAGTCTTATTCCGTCATCTCTCCATTCTTCAGTCTGATCCTGATACACGTTCAATCTTCCAACACTATCCTTTGGTGGCGTACAGACGGGACAGAAGCCTTAAGGATATGTTGGTTCACAGTCGCCTAAGCCTAACATCCAGAGTCATTTGGCACCATCCAGTGGGCTGCCGGCGCTGCAACACTTGTGCTATGTAATACAGACCCGCACGGTGTCTTTTCCAAAAGCCACGTTCGTGTTGAAGACAGTTTCACGCAGTCCCGTAATATTATCTATGCCATTATCTGCAAGGGCAACAAGGCCTATATTGGGGGAAAACCGCAGGAGACTCAGTGACCGATTCGCCAACACTTGCGCCGATATACGCCAATGCGCTGTGACCCCTGTAGCTACCATTTCAATGATACTGGCCATTCAGGAGCTTGATGTCCAGGTCGCAGCCATCCGATCATGTTCCTCTGATGATCGTAGTCGATTTGCTCTGGAGAATCGGGTGATTTCTTTGTATGGTACCTATACCACGCTGGCTCAACGATTACATTCTTATGCTTTAGTACTTTTTCTTCCATGCTTTGTAACTCTATGGGTATATGTTGCATGTATTACATTCTATGCTTCTTAGTACTTTCTCTTCCCATGCTTTATAATCTATATGGGTATATGTTGCATGTATTCAAGTATATATTTACTAGATGTTTCATTGTTTCTTTTCTATTTCTAGTTTTTATGTGTGTTTTTGTGTTACATTTATTTCGTTATTCGCTTTTATTCCAGATTTTCCTTAGATACGTTGGTATTTGGTCGCCCATTTGTGTTTCATTTTAATTTGTCACTCCTGTTTGTTCGCTTGCTTGATAAAGGCCTTGTTGGTCGAAACGTTGCTGTTTATCGTCACTGTTTATGTATTTTGTAAAACTATAGTACTTTGTTTGTACGTGTTTCACTACATGACTTGTATGTACTTTTGTCAAGTTTATGTTTTCCACTGCTTTCTGTTCTCAATCTCATAACGATCATTTATTACCAATGTTTACCAGACCAGGACATTTAATATGAAATGTACTTGTTCAACTTGTAGAAATTAGGTCCCATTTTGGTATCCTTAGTGTTTACTGTGTAAAGTTACTTGTAGCCTAGCTACTCATCATACTCACTCATATTATGTAAGTAATTTAGCAGTTTAGCCAGTTGTGCTGTGATGATATGATGTATTCAACTGTATTTTACTATAGTACCACCACTCTAAAAGTCTAACTATAGCTATCACAACACACTAACACAGAAACTAAAGTCTTAAAGAATGATAGTGGACTCAATATTGAATAAGCACCGACTCACTGGCCACTGAGTCTTCAACAACAGTTGTTTGACCCTGGTTCAGGTTAGTGTTATGGTACATACTCGAAGAAATTCCCAAATGATTAAGCAAATTCTAGCAATGAAGTGAAAGGCTTTCTTGCATAGCTTGTCAGAAGTGAAAATTTACCTTCTAAAAGGTTATCTCTTGTTGGCTAATATTGACGATTGTGAAGTTGGACAATGTTTCCAGTAATCAGTACAGCAGACGTAGACGGAAGGAAACAAAATCGTAAACACTGTGCGCCGTAATCATACCATTTGAACGAAATCGAACTTGAGAACGAGTAGTACGTAATCGATTATTAATTGTCTATTCTGGCCTCTTATATTCTTATTTTATGTGAACTCTATGCTTGTGCAAGCTTGTACAATTGTGTGCTTTATGCGTGATTCATTGGGGATGACACGAAAGGTGAAGGCTGGTTCGGTGTGCTGGCAATAGACTGAATAATTACAAGCGTCAAAAATGTGCAAAATTACATTCATCTTCGTTCCGGGGACATGGCTGTCGATGGCAATGAGAGCGCAGACTGGCTGGCTCTGCCACCATATCAGGGGATCATCCAATGGATATAGCTGATATTCTGAACGCTCTCGTAGAGTGTGGCCGCAAAGTTGCAATAGTTTAGATTGGAGTAGCCAGAATAGAACAGTACAACGAATATATGAGTAGGCTCATCAATCAATATCGAACTGATACGGTTAGACGCTACTCTATGAGGATATATTGCGAAGGAGATCTGAGCGCCTATGGACATGTCCGGAGTGAAATGAAGATATTCCAAACTGAAACTCTAGGCATATATTAATTATCAAATATGTAACTAATAACTTTTTTTAACAAAATCAACGAGTAACAAACGAACTGACACAATTACAGAAGCACCCGACTATCGACATGTAAATTCAAGAGTATTAAATAAAATAGTCAGTAACACTCCCACCCCTCCCCTCCCAAACCTTTAGTTTCAAACATAGACCTTCTAATGCGTAAGAGAGGCAGAGCACAGTGTACATGAGATACGATGCTTGATAAAAAAAAATACATCAGCTTTCCCAGAAAAAACAGAATGAGAAGCAGAGACTGACATGAGAAAGAGTATATGGACACTTCATCATATATATATATATATATATATGGCATTTTTTCCTCTTTACGTAGGGTCAATTGGCAAGAGTGTTACCGTAACAGTTATCAGTTATATGAGGACTATCATCATAGCACTCCGGACATGTCCATAGGTGCTCCGATCTCCGCAAATCCAGCAGCGTCCAGCGACCCAACACGCCAGTTCGATGTTGATTAATCAATCTCTTTGCATATTTAGTATGTCGTTCTCTTCGGGCTGCACCAATATTGACACCCATCTCTGTCAATCTGGTCAGCGAGTGGGATTCACAGCCCTGAAACTCCTCTGTTCGGAAAGACTTCAATGCATGAAGAATGTCACTTGATCCATTGCAGCTCCTCTGATATTGTAGCTAAGCCAGCCAATCTATCAGCTCGTTCATTACCCCTAACTCCTGCGTGCCCAGGGACAAAATAAAGGTGATTTCTCTGATCATTGTCTGTCCCTAGAACCTCTTACCGTAACAACTTCTGAGTTTGCACTTGCTTTTAAGCTCATCCCTAAGTCTCTTTTCAAAAGATTCTACACCTTTGCGCAATGTTGTTATCCACATAGCTCGGTCATCGGTTAATTTTCCCGTTTGTTGAGACCGATAGAAAAGTTCTTCATTAAGGCCTTGCACATATTGTTATATCTGAGCAGTGGTCCGTCTTGGAGTCTTTCCTGTCCGAAAATTCAGAGAACATCACCTGTTTATTTATGTGGCAATTGTTCATTTTTTTCACATGTCCTAACCATCTTTAGTCTTCTACTGCTGAGCATGTCCATGATGGATATGACATTTGCATGTTGTACATCAGAGTTGGTTATCTTGTCGGTATCACCTGATTTTCATAACCTTGCGGAGACATCGAATGCGAAAGATGTTAAGTCTTCTCGCACGCCTTGAGTATGCTGTCCGTGTTTCTGGGCTATATAGTAAAGAGCTAATTACAAACTGGCGAAACAATTAATAATAACGTACTGTAGTTTTACAAAATAAAAAAAACAATGACAATAAACAGCAACGTTTCGACCAAAAGGCCTTTTGGTCGAAACATTGCTGTGCATTGCCACAGTTTTTTTATTTGTAAAACTACAGTACTTTGTCATTACGTGTTTCGTCAGTTTATATAGTTTTACTGCAGTGTCCCACTTTATATAGAGCTAATTACACAGAATCGACATATAAGAATTTTCGTTTACGATGTTAATTTTGTGTTTCCCGCGCCCTCTTTGGTAGTTTGCCGAATATTATAACTGCACTACCTATTCGAGCGTTGACTCTGGCGGCAATATGTGTACGAACAGAAAATAACAAGATTCTGTTAACTTATGAGAATGAACTGCCCATTTGCGCACTATAACAGTAACAAATCACGAAGAAGGTATGTGAGCACGAGGAAGGCAGATTGATAAGCAACATTTTTAAAAACTACAATACAACCCAGTGGTGAACTGTATATGGAGGGAACGGTCCGCAACTAGAGCCAATCTAGTTAGCGGTGCCATGGAAAGATATTAATAGCGAATATTTTCTCATTATCAGTCCAGGACACACTTATTCGCATCGTCGTAGGTGGAGGTTATTTTTAAAACCGACTCGATGCAATTAAACGAACGTTACGCCCTCCTGTCCAGCGTGTTTGTAGCGCGTTGGACGACGGGTGACAAGCCCAGATTTACGGTGTTCGTGGCACCGAATCGAAGGGTTACGATGTCTATGGCGCCGAGCCGAAGAGCTGAAAGTTCAAGTGCTTCTGGATCGGTAGAGGAGGGGTAGGGAGGGGACCAAAAAACCCGAACGTTTCACCCGCTTCCAATAACAACGAACGTTGCTGGCTCCATCAGACCGCTCCGCCTGACTGGGAGCGTCAGACTTCATGAATAGTTTAATGTTTTTAGTTGTTTAGTAGCACTTTACATACATAGTTATAAAAAAAAAGTCTGTCCATTAATTCGTGAGCACGTTTGAAATTGATTTTCTGAAAACTACCTGTTGGATCTCAGTGATTTTTGCATGCAGCCTTAGAATATCCATGACGCTAAAATAAAGCTAACCAGTAGTCCATAGATGCTACGGATTTTGCACATCGGCGAATTCCTTTGATCTTTTATGACAATTGCAAATACGGGGGCTCAAATTTTAGATTTTACAGTATCCCTAGAATTTGTTCATGTCAATTCTATTCATAGGTGTATCTCCATATTAACTTGATAGGTCAAGTAATTAAGTGTGTTGCCCTTTATGTACAATCGTGAACTTGGATACAATATGCAACAGTTAGTCCTCCCTTCGGTCACCATTAGACCCCAGGGTGTCTTAACTTCACCACAAATTGTATGATGGTAGACGCATTTGGATATGGAAATGTATACGTTGCTATTTCTCAGTCTGTAATCAAAATATGATTTGTATCATCCCGAATCTGACGATTCCATTAGGTTGATAATTGTTACTGGCTGGACAAATTGTAATCCATCTCGGTGCCAGTACTCGTCTTCCTCTCGGAGCACATGTTCAACACACTTCTTCCAGAACTGCATGTCTATCATTGAGAAGGACTCACGTGTCAGAACTTCAACATCACACATTTTAAACGTCCTGTTCTGTTCGGCAACTTGCCCTTTTACTTTAGCCCAGACAAGCTCTATCGGATTGAGGTGAGCATGATATGGAGGTAGTCGCAAAGACGTGTGGCCGTATTCCGCAATGATTTTGTCAATATGAAACACCTTTGTCTTATTTGTCATCCTCACCAGGTGCAACAACTCGGGTTTCAAATATGTATCATCGAAGCTGACATTTTCCTTAGCGAGCCAAGTCCTAATTTGATCTTTTGTATTTGATGCAGTTGGTACTTTGTCTTCCGCTGATACTGCGTTGTGATCTGATGCATTATCCATTACCAAGCATGATGGTCTGTTTAGAATTGGAAGTAGATCTTTCTCCATCCAGTGCCTGAAAATATGTCCATTCATTTCTGTGTGGTAGTCCCTACCGTCGGTACTTTTGATTGGAAAATAAGTCCAGCGTCATGGACAAGACCTTCTTCACTACTTCCTGCATGTGTTAGTATAATACGCTGGCCTTTGCTGCTTGGTATTTTTCTTTCTGTTCACCGTCTACTGATTGCCATTCTTTAGCATTGGGGTGGTGAGCATTGACCCAGGATTCGTCCAAATATACAATATCATAGCCTTGCCTCCGCCGCTCACGGATCTGCTTCAGGTATTTACTTCGGGCAGCAATTAAATGTGGCTTTTCACAATAATATTCCTGCCGCCTATAGTTTTTCTGAAGGTGAAGCTGCGGCTCTTACAATTTTCCATAGAGTACTTTTAGAAATGTCTATGCTGCAATCTGATTGCAGTTTTAATTTCAGTTTCCTGAGAGTAACAAGTTGATTTGTCGCAAACATTTTCAAGAGCTCCCGTCTTATGACATCTATGTCAAAGTCGTCAATTGTTCTTTTCCTTCCTTGCTTGACATTAGTGCACTTTGTGTCCTGTTTAATCCATCGGGAAAAGGATTTTCTATTCAGACCAAGCGTCATTGCGTTCGTTTCTCAGGGTTATGAATATCGCAATATAGATGACCTCTCTTAGATTCCCTACGGAAGTGTTGGTATAGTAAAACTGTAACCTTCTGCATTGTTATAAATGTGCACTTCAGACTCATTATGAATGTGATATCAATGTCAGTTTTGATAAGCCAACAAATATGATACAATAGCTTCATACAAATAGCGAGATACGCCTATAACTATAAAACGGTATCCCAATTATAACGTCATACGCTTTCCGCTTTCAAAGTCGACTGGTTATGACGGGATTTCGTGAAACTCACGATATTTCAATGTTACCATAATGTATTTTTAGAACAACGCGTCTGTGTACCGTAAATCTGTTACTATTGTGTACAATCCGGTGAGGTTGATTTTAATATAACCTGAAGAAGAAATATTTCAAACTACATCAAATTTTCTTGGAAAAAATATTTCTCTAGCGTCATGGATATTCTAAGGCTGCTTGCAAAAATCACTGAGATCCAACAGGTAGTTTTCGAGAAAATCAATTTCAAACGTGCTCACGAATTAATGGACAGACTATAGTTACACATTCTTGTTTCAAATTTGACATTTTTTAATCTGTGCAGTTTACACCCTTTATGCGAGTTATACACTTTCTCCAAGTTAAATTTGATCAACATTGATAACTGTAAATTGGGGAGGGGGAAGGGAGAGTGAGATGAACTGTCAGAGATATAAACGCCGAGTTGTTTAGGATTTACATGGGCTGTTTCTGAGTTTAGTGAGACCCAAGACTGCTACTTTCACATATCCGATAATTGTAAAAGAATTATCAATCTAGATGTGAGACGATTGAGAAAGTTCGTTATAACAAAAATACTACTATCCAAAGTCATACTCAAAATGCAATTGAAATGAAATATGCTAAATGTTTAAGCGGTGCATAAAACATTGGTTTTTGACTAGCTTACATACTTATTGTGCAGCAATATACTTTGATTTAAGGAGCAAAAATTCATTTGTTTGTATTTTTTTTTTAAAGCTGAAACCATCATCATAATAATGATAATATAAAATTATTATTTATTTATAAATTAAGTAGGAAAGACTTTTATATTTTAGCATCCTACTCGTCGCGTATACATTGTTTTACTGGAACTAAAACTATAATCGGATCTTTGAGACTAACCAGTGATTATTAGTAATTAGTTACAACAAACTAATTAGTAGTTTAGTGACGGCCAACCTTCACTCCGTAACGATAACATAACAACGGACGTCATTCTAACAACAGTGAGTTGAGAGGTCGAGTACTGTTGAGTACATTCTTATACCTTTATATTATTTAAAATAGCCTTTTAATAGAGGTTAAATTTCTGACGGATAACTTGACATTCTCCAATTTTTTAATATAATGATGTGAGTGCACAGATGTGACACATACAACAGGTCAGATCTGAAGTTTTAGACGGCTTTTTAAAAAATGGAGTCCGTCAGTGCAGAAATTCTAATTAGCAACTACAGTGGATTGTCCTCCCGATTGTTGGGGTCTTCTTATGAGCAAAGATCTGTGTGATGTGCAGCTACAAGTTGGGAAGCATATATTTGATGCACATAAACTCATACTTTGTGCAAGTAGTGATGTATTTAAGGCGATGTTGACCAATCAGAAATGGACGGAGGCACACAAACAGTCTGTTGTGCTTGTAGAGGAACCACTCTGCGAATCTGTGTTTGGTAGATTTGTAAACTACATTTACAGTGGACAGTTGTATATTTCTCACAGTACAGTGTGTCCATTGCTAACTTTAGCTGATAAATATAATATCAGAGAAATGATTCCATTATGTCGATCTTACATGATGGAAAATCTTGATGCGCCTCTGTCCAGCTCATGTGTTCTACAATGGTGGGAAAATGCCAACATGCGTAATGATATGGAGTTAGAATCTACAATTCTTGAGTATATAGAATGCAACTTTTAAAAAAGTGATTCAAACTCCTGATTTTGTCAGTGCAAACCTGGACACTGTGGAAAAACTGCTTGCTAGTTCTAAGCTGGCTGTGCATAATGAAGCCATCATTTTCTGTGGAGCTATGGTTTGGCTACAGGCATATATGGACTTTCATCATCCTCCAATCCACAAAATTAAGGAAGTGTTTTGGAGATTAACTCGCCATATTCGCTGGCCTATGATGACAGAAGATGAACTGAGATGTTTACGAGATTGTGCAGACGTTCAAAGATTCCTGGAATCATTTGGCTCATTCATATGTTTACCAAATAATAGCTCCATCCTGAAGTCGGACACATTTCTTTCTGATAAAAACAGATCACCATCTCCATTACGATTATCAGAATCTTCCATGCATTCGGAAACTTCTTCAGACTCTACGGATTACATAAATATGATCAAGGATCCTAGTTCAGTTTCAAATTATTTTTTAGGTTTTTTTGATTCAAAAAGTTTGCCATCAGTGTCCAAAGATGTAAAACATGATTGTCTATCTGAAAGAACATTAATGAGTGAGCAGCATGAGAGAAACCTTTACATGTCTAGAGTCTATATCAGCGACTACTGGTGTACCGCTCTGACAGTTTCAAACTTCCTAGCATTTCCTCAATATGCTACCCAGACGTTTTTCTTCTCAACGCCATGGACAGGTTATAGATGTGATGATGGCCATACATTAGACTGGGAGGTAAGTACATACATTCAAATATAAATGTTCAGTAAGTATATGTTTGAATATAATGAAAACAATATAATTGTTTTGTGAAAGTTCTTAACCATGTTCTGGCTAAAAACTATCTCTAACCAAGAACTATTTGCTTGGTGTCAGTAAGAGAATATGAACAGCAACATCCAAAAGAGACGGTAGAAATGGATCAGACATATGATACGTATGGAGACTGACTGTCATAAAAATGATACTTAGATGGACACCAGAGGGTAAACAAAAATGTGAAGGATGCAAAACGACCTGAGGAGAATAGGAATTGAAAGTAATGAATCACAGCTGGAACACAATACAGAGAACGGCCAAGAACAGAAAAGAATGATGTGCATTTGTTACTGCCATAAGCGTCATGGGCTAGAGAGATATCTATATAATTAAGTGTAGTATTTGTGACCTCATATTTCCAGCCAGCATTTTAAGAGAAGATTTTTGTTTTTCTGTACTGACTTTCCCATTTCATTACTCATTCACCAAGGTTTCCAGTGTTGGATACACTAAACCCTTACTTTAACAAACCCTGATATAATTGATTTGATGTAATGTGCAGAACAAATAATAATGAGGTACATTCATTATCATCATCAGTCCTCATCGTGCACATAAGACAAAGATAAAAGTTTCCACTAAACTCAATCTTGTGCCTTTCTACTATGGCATACATATCTTCAAGAACAATTTAAGTGTTTTCTGACTCTGTTTCTGTACCTTTTTTTAACAGTGTGAGCTTGCCAGCTCAATTCCCAACCATTTCTGTAGCTTTGTTTTACAGTGTGAGGTTGTCGATTCAATGTCCAATCGTTACTTCATCTTTTTTTAGAATGTGAGGTTGCTGGCCCAATGACTAAGTTGTCGTTTATGATATATGAGAGGTGACAGTGGTTCTATTCTTTGCTACCCTAGAAACCACACCAGGGATCTGGTTTTAGTTATTGATTATTGAACTAACGTCACAGCACTCCACACAGACCTATAGGTGTTCAGTCTCCACCAGCAGATGTCATAGGGTATGCATACTGATGGTTCCTGTGGCTCGCTCATTAAACACACTGCTTTCTCTGCCCCTCAAGCATCCAGCTGTACTTGTGCAACATGTAATTTCAAAATTCCTAAATCCCTGGATTGATTCAACATCACTTTTAGTGTCCTCATCCAACAATAGGTCACCATGAGATCGAAGAATATCCCCGTTATCCATCCTAAACTCCCCAACAATCGATGCAAGCATGCCCGCTCTCTCATTGCCGCGAACACCAGCATGACCAGGATAGTAGATCCACATGAGCCTCTGAAGGTTGGAAACCTCTATTATATTATATATCTGGCATATTCTTCGCCCTTCGCCCCTAGAGAGGCATAGGTCCACAACAGGGCCTTCCAAGCCCGCCTATCCAGGGCCATCTTCGCTTCATGAGTCCCTCCTTGCAGGGTCCTTCTTCCTCGGAAGACGAGCTATGAGTTTTCCTGGTTGTGGTTTCTGTAGCTATCTAGTGTTTTTTACAGGATGGGGTAGCTAGCCCTGTGCCCAACCTCCTTAATCGCCGCTTACGACGTGTGGCAGGTAGCAGTGGTTCTATTCTTTATACCCCAGTTTGGGCCTTGGTAACCACTCAGGTGATCTGGTATATTAATTAATAGGAATTTTAAAATAACATTATTAAAATTTTGTTTAAAGCATTTCTTATTGCCTATTCTTTATTATAATTTAATAATTTTATATTGTATACTACTATATATTATAGAGATATTAAAGAGAGTTGGCTGTTAAAGAGCATAACATCAAGGAAAATTAAATATTTTGGACACATCAAACGACATGAGTGACTAGAGAAGATAATTTTGGAGGGAATAGTGCTGGAAGAAGAATGATGGGACGCCCTAGAAGACTATAGGTGCAAGATGTCATTGACGATCTTAGAATAACTGCTGCTGACGCTGGTCAACTTGCAAAGAACAGAGAGTTTTTCAGGACTGCTGTCATGGGAGCGAAGTTCAGGAAGGGACAAGCTACTTGATGATGATATATTATTTACTACCATATATTGCATGAAAGCTCTTTTTAGAAATTAGGTACAGTGGAAAATGTTTCCACTTGGTTACATTTAATTAAACAGACTCAAAATTACCATACACCCTCACCCTTTTCCTGTGTATGCTCAATTGAGGATTTACTGTAATTTTCAATGTGATCTTATTTAACAACAGGTAGAACTCAGCCCAAAAGGTGTACATTTTCCACCAGCAATTCTGATTGGTCTTGAGCGTGATGGAAATAAACTTGTGGACGAATCTTATGTACATACTGTTAGATTATCAGTTATGTCAAGGTCACCTCATGAACTTCCACTCAAGGTTGGTAGAAGAGAAAAATCTAGGTTACAGTATGAATTAAAAATAAACACCGGAAAATGGGTTTAGGATCGACTTCACAGAATTTAGAATACTCCAGTAGGTGTTGGGTCCCTTTAAACTTGCAAAAAGTACCATTGTCCTGCACCTGCACAGTAGTGACGAGAGCAATTTTGAATTTCCCACAACTTTTATTTGGGTGGACTAGAGAATTGATTGTACTGGGAATTGACTCCCTATGCATTGGGTTGAATAGAGCACTAGTCAATGCTATTAGCACCACTAGTCACAACATTTTAATTTGTTTGAAATTTTAACAAATATTTTGTAAACTTTCTTTGACATGTGTATTGCCCATTTTTCCATGTAGCATAATAAACTAGTTAATAATATATATATATATATATATATATAAGATCAAATAACAGATTAAAATAGGAAAAGAGGTTTTGGTTTATACAGAAAGTTTCTTAGCTGAAATGTAATGGGTATGGGTGCTGCCAAATTTTTTGGTGTATTGTTCTTCATGTAAAAGATCCAATTACACACTTTCGGCATGCATTTTGTTTGAACTCGCTCTCCCTAACTTGTGATAGTCTTCACACTGACTGCATGGTAGCAACACCTGTGTTTTTTTCTTCATGTGAGCTGTCAATAGAGCCGTCCAGGACTGAGTCATTATCTCTAGAAATTGGTTCCAGATAAGAATTACCACTTCATTTGTTTGGTAGATAAATCGGTTGTGCTTATATAAATAAATATTAGCAGCATTTTCCAGAACTAATATTTCACAAAGTTACAGTTTACCATCTCACGCCTATAACAACCGGCAACCCGGATGCAGTGCCAGAGGAAGACTAAAAATCCTATGGATAGATAATATCACAGATATCCTGCGACATCAAAGACTAACAACTACAGATGCAATACACCTGGCGCGGGATAGCAAACTTAATCTCCCCATGATGCTTCACAGAATATGCTGACAAGATAGTTTACCAGTTAATCATTAATTCTGATGAACGTTACAGCTTCTTCTTCGTTCGTTTTACTATACCAACCCCTTCTTAAACCACACTTTGTAGTTAGTATGTCATTTGCACCTTAGACAGTGTGCCAGTTAGGTATCAACAGAACTTTCAACCAGCATATCTGGTGTCTGCATGCTTTTATTATTTTGGGTTTGCATCCCTTTGTAGGGAGAGGGTGTGAACTGACCTAGGGAGTCTATCCTCTATCAGAGTGAAGATATTACTTTCCAAAACCCTTCTGAGAAACTATGTGTTGACTAGAATGTAGGATTATGCTGAAGTCGGACATTGTAAGTGTAAGATTTCTTGAAGTCAATAATTTCAAGTGTAAGATTTTGTGAAAGCAACTTTAATCAGAAACTAACAGAATTCATTGATTTTCAGGTTGAGGTAAATGTTCTTGTACGAGCAAACAGCCTTTCAGAACCTGGACGATCATTTGTAGAGCGCTGCCATCGTCGTACCTGCATCTTTGATAGCAAGCACCAGAGACATAACATAGATGATATCGTGCCTTATGAAAAATTTGGGACTTACCTTCGACCTGATGGTCTCATCCCAGAGCTTTATCTGACCCCAACTGTAGCATTTACTGTCTATATTGTTATACGACCTTTACCCTTACATTTTCACAAATAATATATATCTTTTAATTCTTGTCTTCAGGATTCTCAGACTGAGATAGTATGACAGAGTTGCAAACATAGACCTGTGAATAAGAACAGGGCAGGAACCCATGATGACCCAGGTTAAGAGGAGAAAATGTGTCGGGCATACCCTACGGAAGACACAGTCGTCACTAGACAAGCACTTGAGTGTAACCCGCAAGGAAAACAGAAAAGAGGATGTCCTAAATAGACCTTGAGATGAAGTCTTCTTGAGGAACTGAAGAGTGCTCGACTATCCTGGGAGACCATAAAGAAACAGCCAGAGACTGGGAAAAATGTCAGCAGCTGTTGAGGCCCTATGCTCCACAAGGATTGGAGAGGAATAAGTCAATTCTTCTGTGATCGGTTCCTTCCTCTGTGCTCAGATTTTTAAATAGAGAGATTAACTGCTTCCATAATCAGTCATCCAGTCATTGTAAGTGGTGCTAAACAACAGATGATCAACTGCATTTTCTTGCCTACTCTGTGTTACCAGAGCCAAAAATGGACAATGAGCGAAGCACAGTTGCAAAAAATAACCACATGCAATGCCTACACAAATTTGCCAACAGCACCAGAAAAGACAAGTCGTCAACATCAGCACAAGAAAGAAAGATGGGACAGAACCTTACTTGAATTACATTGAGAAACAAAGAATGTAGTAGTTCGGCCACTTAATAATAATGCGACGAAACTCTACTGTATACAGTCTTCTACAACAGAACATTAAGAAAGAAGACAAGAGGAAGACCACGATAAAGATGGTTAGATGGCTTAGTAGAATCCTGTCTTAAAGCAAAAATAACTATCATCCAGGCCACTAGAGCAGCGCAAAACAAAAACTGAAAACCATGATACCAGTCAACAACCCGGTAACAGTGTGACAGCAAAAGAAGAAGACAGGGGAATCGACTGTACTTGGAATTTAAAGAAGCTACTGCGGAAATTCAGCTGACTACCTCTGTTATTCAGCAACAGTTATGAAATTAATAGGCAATATACTTCATCTTCAAGTTATATGTCAGTAGATTGCATCTCTATGTACTTTGTATTCTGCTTATGCTGATCTGATACGACATTTGCCACTGGTAACTGAAGTATTAATTTTAGAATATTATTGTTGAATTGTCATCAGAATGAGTATATTACATTTATATTTTTGGATGTTTATCATCTTCTACGATTGATTTCTAATATTCACAAATCTGAACAGAGAAATGAGTTGCTTCCATGAATCCAGTTGGTGGATTCAACATCTATCCATCGAATTAAGGAGGTTGGAGTTACCCTTGTTCAAGTAGAACATCCACTGCCTGAGGGGCAGAGTGAGAAGTGTGTTGAACCAGAGAGCCACAGGGACCATCAGTATGATGCATACCTTTCGATATCTGTTGGTGGAAACAGCATCTATGGGTCTCCCCTGAGTGATTTATCATCGGTTCAGTAACCAACAAACCAGTTTTTTTATGATCTATGGGGGTAGGTCATATCTGAGCATAATCATAAACTGTACGATGCGTACATGTTCAATTTTCATTGCTGGGTAACTATGCTTGTTAGGTCTGACATGTTTCATATTCTAGGGGAGGGGTTATAGAATCATCCTTACATCTGAAATCGGAGAAGGCATGCCTGTATAGAGGGGATCACTGATAACAGGAAGAGCAGGCCTTCAAGCAAAAATCAGTCAGAAGATCTATACCAGGTGTCTGACTATGCCTGAATTCCTAGCATGCGAAAACAGAAGAAGAATCATCCTGTCCATGTTTTGACACATCCTAGCACTGCCCAAATGATAACCATTTGAAGAGTAGTCTTCTGTTTACTTTTTGATCCGGGGTGTGCTCATCCATGACTTGTGTGACTTATCCATGCCACGGTGGGTCCAAGATCTGATTTACCTATTAGAGCACTTGCACTGCCAAAAGTTTCTGTAAGATTACCTCATTTCTAGCCTAAAGTTAAACCATAGTACACTTCATAATTCTGGTTTTTGGCTCCGGTATTTGCCAGAATTGTGTATGTAGAAATGGGAAACATTAGATCCAATATTTGAACAACTCAAGAATATATGGTTGTCTCGGTTGCCGATATTTCTTATATTTTTAGATGAGATCTTTATCACGCAACCCTTACTCCGTGTTCATTATTATTTGAATCAGTATTTTTTTCTTTGAAGAGTCAGCCATCGATTTGTTGTGTTATTGATATGCAAAATTATGTCTTCAAATATTATTTTATTTTTTCAATTTTAAGTTTCGTTGAAAAGTTACATTATAGTGCTTTATACATGTATTTGTTATTTTATGGTCTTCTTCTTAAAGTTAGACAGTCTAATTTACATTCAGTCTTAAAGTTGCTTGATGTGTCTCTTCATTGAAACATGCTCTCATTTGCTATCTTTCTTCATCATCATGTTAGACAGTTGAACGGCTGGTATTTAAGTCACCTTGACATGTCTCTTCATTGTAACCTGCTCTCATCTGCTATCTTTCTTCATCATCATGTTAGACAGTTGAGTGGCTGGTATTTAAGTCACCTTGACATGTCTCTTTACTGTAACCTGCTCTCATCTGCTATCTTTCTTCATCATCATGTTAGACAGTTGAGCATGGTATTTAAGTCACCTTGACATGTCACTTCACTGGAATCTGCTCTCATTTGCTATCTTTCTTCATCATCATGTTAGACAGTTGAGTGGCTGGTATTTAAGTCACCTTGACATGTCACTTCACTGGAATCTGCTCTCATTTGCTATCTTTCTTCATCATCATGTTAGACAGTTGAGTGGCTGGTATTTAAGTCACCTTGACATGTCTCTTTACTGTAACCTGCTCTCATCTGCTATCTTTCTTCATCATCATGTTAGACAGTTGAGGACTGGTATTTAGTCACCTTGACATGTCACTTCACTGGAATCTGCTCTCATTTGCTATCTTTCCTCATCATCATATTAGACAGTTGAACAGCTGGTATTTAAGTCACCTTGACATGTCTCTTCACTGAACCTCTCTCATTTGCCATCTTTCTTCATCATCATGTTAGACAGTTGAGTGGCTGGTATTTAAGTCACCTTGACATGTCTCTCTACCCTGTCATCTACAGCTCTCTACTATTATGTTGTGATAACCAAACCATTTTTCCACCTGTCTATGCAACCGTGTGATATTATACAACCTACCCACTTGGGATATAAGATGTCTTTTTAAATGTTGTTGCTTTTTAGAATTGCTGATCTTTTTGGTGTGCTTATGAAACTGATATATTTTTTCCTGAAATTTTGGATATTGTATTATTGAATTATAATTACATTTATGTCTTGGAAGTTGATAATCTGTTGTATACTGAGTTTATTGTCTTATGAAGTTTGTGGAGACATCTAGGGGCAAAGGTCAGATAACATGCAACTTGTGTTATGTGTAAGTTGTAAGTGCGTACAAATTTGATGTCATCAAATTCTGAGCTAGAATTGAATTTTTGTAAAAATTAATTTTTCCTGGGTAGCGGCTTTACTGCCTGCTCTTATCAATTTTCAAGAGTTCTTTTAAGTGCTCAAATTAAAATAGAACCCCCGTTTTATTGTCTGTGTTGCCGGGGCCCTCGAGGGGAGCAAATAATAGTAGCACTGCAACCTACAAGGCATGCCATAAGAGGCGACTGAGCGGTAGGGGCCTAGGAAGCTACCTAATAAATAAAAAGCGTGACAGGAATCAGATATGCTGGCCTACTTGTAGGCGTATAATTGGTACAACTTACAATCGCTCTTAGGCACGAGTGGTTAACAAGTGGACGGTATGGAGATGGAATGAAGGAAATTAAAAGAAGAACAAACATGGCCATACAAAAAGTTAAACAAGTAAAAACAGTATGGTAAAAACTGATAAGAAAACAACGATCAGAATACTAAGAGCCTGCATATTTCCAGTAACAACGTATGGGTGTGAAGCATGGACATTTAACAATGTTGTCGACAAACATATACAGTATGTGCTTTTGAATATAAATGTTACAGAAGAGTCCTATGTATATCATGGCTAGTCAGTATGTGGACTGTGTCGGGCGAGTTTTGGATAATCAAGTTAGACAACTCTTTATGATAAGACATTTTGATATCACTATAGTTGTGTCCCATGTATTTCTGATTGTTGCACTGGTTTAGTAAGAAGTTTCATATAGGACAATTCTAAGGCAGTGTTCTCATTGTATTATTTTAACTTATTTATCCAGTATTTAACAACAAGATTAAAATTGTACATCTTGTCACAGGTTGTTTTTGTTGTTTGAATCTGACCCACTCCTGTGTTGTCTGGACCAGCAAGGGGAGCAAAGAATAGTAACACTGCAGCCTACAAGACTTGTCGTAAGAGGTGACTGAGGTAGAGACCTAGGGAAGCTACCCTAGTAAATAAATAGCGTTGCAGAAATCAGATGTACTTGTAGGCGCATAACTGGCACAACGTAAAGTCACTCTTAGGCTCAGATCACAAAGTGGTTTAACAAATGGTCGATATGGAGCGTTCGAAGAAGAATCTGATCAGATCTAGGGCAGGCTGCTTGTATCATTGTAGTCACATTATATATATATATAATATATTCTCAATATATATATATTCTTCTTGTACTGTTATACGTTACATGGGGCATACAAGTCATTTCTCCATACCGCTCTGTCCTGGGCAACTCCCACAATCTCTTCCGTGGAATTGAGTCTGATATTACTTACCTCTCTCTGCAAAGTTTGTTTCAGGGTTTCCTAGGGCGTCCTTTGTAGTCACATTGATGCTGGGGAAATGTGTTTGTAATGTCCAAGTCTTGTTATTGTTGGTTTCCCTGAGCTATTTTGGATAGCCAGAAAATGATAGCAATGGGAAAATAAGATGTAACTGATGGTTTGAACATGACGGCCGCGGAGGTGGGACATCTGGCCTATGAGAGAGAGAATTCAAAGGATTGTTAGAATGGCAAGTTCTGCTCAGGACAAGCTATTTGATGATGATGGTGAATGTCTGAGTCTCGCTACTGGTGATCCCCCGAATCAAATTGGATAGCCAGAAAAATGACAATAAGGGAAAAACAACACTGCCAAACTTCACTAGAACTCTTAGACTTTTTTGCTAAGATCAAGGTGTAGTGCCCAATGCTTGAACCTGGCCAGAAGATGGGAGCCTTAATAAACGCCAATAGGCAGCAAACGTTTATACACTTAAACAAGCTCCAAGCAGCTCACGTATGAAAGGATGAGACACTCAGTTTACTCGTGTTCAACCGTACTGGGTTCACTCGTATTTCTCTTAATCTTTTGTTTTGTTAACCAGACTTAACTCTTTCCACTCCAATCGCTGCACACTGCGCCACAGCGCATTTCGTTGAATGCCATTTGACGTAGACAGTGCTATCTGAGATGTTTCGTTATACATTTCGAGTTTTACTTCTACCATTTTTACTTCTATTACTTTTTAACCTTGTTATTGTAATAGGTTGTCCAGTTTTCTTCAAATTTGTATATAATAAGATATGTATATGTTTATTTATTGACTCGTAGTTACGATTTATTTATTTTTCATTAAATTTTTTTGACTTCCTTGAGTTAACTGTATGGAAAGAGTTAACAAACTTACATATAAAGACATTCTTTTTCATACTCTTTAGGACTTCTTCTTCTTTGCGTTGTTCTTTACGACCAATTTTAATCACTCTTTGTGATATGTTTGATCTTTGCCAAGAACGTGTATACGTTGCACATTGGTTTGGTAGGCCCCTAAACGCATAGACTTCTACACGTTTAGGACACATGCATCCGATTTCAGCCAAACCTCCTTAGTCGCCTACGACATGCAGGGCAGGTAACAGTGGTTCTATTCTTTACACCCAAATTTGGGCCCCGTAACCACTCAGGCGACTCTTTAGGACTGACAAGCGCTGACATAATAATATTCACACACACACAAAATCACAATTTAGAGAAATTTCATTCAGTTATAAAACACAGTTTTTCATGGTCATGGATTCAAAAAGTTGAAAAACTACTGCACTAGGATGCTGAATCTGGTCACAATGTGCATAACTGATGCAGAAACTATGGGAAATCACCTTGTCACAATGTGCATAATTGATGCAGAAACTATGGGAAATCACCTTGTCACAATGTGTATAACTGATGCAGAAACTATGGGAAATCACCTTGTCACAATGTGCATAACTGATGCAGAAACTATGGAAATCACTTGTCATCAATGTGCATAATTGATGCAGAAACTATGGAAATCACTTGTCACAATGTGTATAACTGATGCAGAAACTATGGGAAATCACCTTGTCACAATGTGCATAACTGATGCAGAAACTATGGGAAATCACCTTGTCACAATGTGCATAATTGATGCAGAAACTATGGGAAATCACCTTGTCACAATGTGCATAACTGATGCAGAAACTATGGGAAATCACCTTGTCACAATGTGTATAACTGATGCAGAAACTATGGGAAATCACCTTGTCACAATGTGTATAACTGATGCAGAAACTATGGGAAATCACCTTGTCACAATGTGTATAACTGATCAGAAACTATGGAAATCACATGAACCCATATAAAATTTCAACCTGACGAATAATAATTGCATCATGTACATCTCAAGAGGTCATGAAAATATCACAAGACACATGCAAAATATAAAACAAGACTAGAGATACACACACACAATATAGAAGAAGACTAGTAAGATACACGTAACAGACTACAAGACGGGAAAAACATAACAGGACACGACTTGGGGCACACATGCATAATATAATCAAGAAAAGCAGGCTGGAAAGCTGCTGTCTGGTTAAAATTTGTAAGATTTTTTTTAAAATCATAACGTACAAGACTATGAGACAAACAAATATAACAAAATTAGAGACACATGGGGTTGCCAGGTGTTGCACCCGAAAAACAGGGATATTTTTGGCCACATGTCTTTTTCGGGACATTTCTACCACCGTCCCGGTTTTCCAGGCCAGTGCACCAATGGGCCATAGCTTACAACTAGTTATGCCCAAACTACAAAGGACAGAAATCCACCAACTGTACTAACCCACAGTCAACTCTTGATAACTTTATAGCAAGATAAGTTTATAGTTGGCTCTGACTAACCCCCTCAGTAATGAAACCAAAGCTACTGCTTCTACGTGGACTTATAAAATTAAACAGTACAGTTCCGTACTAATAACAGCGATAATGTAAACAAAACTACAGTGACAGTGTTATGTGTAGACGTGAAGATTTCTAGTTTTCAAAGTAAAACAGTTCTGAAATCTGAAAATCGAGAAAAAGTTCGATTTATTTATAATTTTCATTTGACAGGGACAAAACTGGACAAATGGGAACCACGAAAATATTTTTTGGGACACTACATTTTGTCGTTACAAATCGGGATGTCTGGAAACCATAATCACATATAATAAGTATAATAATAATACCTCTCGTACTTTTATACATTACAAAGGGCCTGCAAGCAATTTGTCCACACCGTCCTATTCTGGGGAACTCGCTCAATCTCCACGGAACTGAGTCCGATATTTCTTGCCTCAACAAAGTTCGTTTCGGGGTCTCCTTAGGTCGTCCTCTCTTTCTTGAATCCTTTGCATCACACTTCAATGCCAGCTTTGATATTTTTTGATAATTTCTTCTCAAGGTGTATCTTCTCCATCTTATAACAGTTGCTATAGTCTGTCCATTAATTCGTGAGCACGTTTGAAATTGATTTTCTCGAAAACTACCTGTTGGATCTCAGTGATTTTTTGCAAGCAGCCTTAGAATATCCATGACGCTAGAGAAATATTTTTTTCCAAGAAAATTTGATGTAGTTTGAAATATTTCTTCTTCAGGTTATATTAAAATCAACCTCAATGGATTGTACACAATAGTAACAGATCTACGGTACACAGACGCGTTGTTCTAAAAATACATTATGGTAACATAGAAATATCGTGAGTATACAACAATTTCACGAAATCCCGTGCACCTAACCCAGTCGACTTTGAACGCGGAAAGCATATGACGTTATAATTGGGATACCGTTGTATAGTTATAGGCGTATCTCGCTATTTGTATGAAGCTATTGTATCATATTTGTTGGCTTATCAAAACTGACATTGATATCACATTCATAATGAGTCTGAAGTGCACATTTATAACAATGCAGAAGGTTACAGTTTTACTATACCAACACTTACATAGGGAATCTAAGAGAGGTCATCTATATTGCGATATTCATAACCCTGAGAAACGAACGCAACTGACGCTTGGTCTGAATAGAGAATCCTTTTCCCGATGGATTAAACAGGACACAAAGTGCACTAATGTCAAGCAAGGAAGGAAAAGAACAATTGACGACTTTGACATAGATGTCATAAGACGGAGCTCTTGAAAATGTTTGCGACAAATCAACTTGTTACTCTCAGGAAACTGAAATTAAAACTGCAATCAGATTGCAGCATAGACATTTCTAAAAGTACTCTATGGAAAATTGTAAGAGCTGCCGGCTTCACCTTCAGAAAAACTATAGGCGGCAGGAATATTATTTGGGAAAAGCCACATTTAATTGCTGCCCGAAGTAAATACCTGAGGCAGATCCGTGAGCGGCGGAGGCAAGGCTATGATATTGTATATTTGGACGAATCCTGGTCAATGCTCACCACACCAATGCTAAAGAATGGCAATCAGTAGACGGTGAACAGAAAAGAAAAATACCAAGCAGCAAAGGCCAGCGTATTATACTAACACATGCAGGAAGTAGTGAAGAAGGTCTTGTCCATGACGCTGGACTTATTTTCCAATCAAAAGTACCGACGGTAGGGACTACCACACAGAAATGAATGGACATATTTTCAGGCACTGGATGGAGAAAGATCTACTTCCAATTCTAAACAGACCATCATGCTTGGTAATGGATAATGCATCCTATCACAACGCAGTATCAGCGGAAGACAAAGTACCAACTGCATCAAATACAAAAGATCAAATTAGGACTTGGCTTGCTAAGGAAAATGTCAGCTTCGATGATACATATTTGAAACCCGAGTTGTTGCACCTGGTGAGGATGACAAATAAGACAAAGGTGTTTCATATTGACAAAATCATTGCGGAATACGGCCACACGTCTTTGCGACTACCTCCATATCATGCTCAATCCGATAGAGCTTGTCTGGGCTAAAGTAAAAGGGCAAGTTGCCGAACAGAACAGGACGTTTAAAATGTGTGATGTTGAAGTTCTGACACGTGAGTCCTTCTCAATGATAGACATGCAGTTCTGGAAGAAGTGTGTTGAACATGTGCTCCGAGAGGAAGACGAGTACTGGCACCGAGATGGATTACAATTTGTCCAGCCAGTAACAATTATCAACCTCATGGAATCGTCAGATTCGGGATGATACAAATCATATTTTGATTACAGACTGAGAAATAGCAACGTATACATTTCCATATCCAAATGCGTCTACCATCATGCAATTTGTGGTGAAGTTAAGACACCCTGGGGTCTAATGGTGACCGAAGGGGAGGACTAACTGTTGCATATTGTATCCAAGTTCACGATTGCACATAAAGGGCAAACACACTTAATTACTTGACCTATCAAGTTAATATGGAGATACACCTATGAATAGAATTGACATGGACAAATTCTAGGATACTGTAAAATCTAAAATTTGAGCCCCGTATTTGCAATTGTCATAAAAGATCAAAGGAATTCGCGGATGTGCAAAATCCGTAGCATCTATGGACTACTGGTTAGCTTTATGTTAGCGTCATGGATATTCTAAGGCTGCATGCAAAAAATCACCGAGATCCAACAGGTAGTTTTCGAGAAAATCAATTTCAAACGTGCTCACGAATTAATGGACAGACTATAGTGGTGGTTTGACCAGACATTACTTTCATTTAATCACTTCTCCCGAATTCGTTTCATTTTACTCACACATACGTCATCATCATCAGGTGCCAGCTGGTGTAGGCGATGATGGATCACAAATCTCTGGTGTTTGCTATCATCTCAGATGTTGACGCTCTTCCTTGCCATAAAGTTAGACTATCCAAAATATTTTCTTTTGTCTTCCTCTGTCTCGTCTCCCTCGATTTTACCGGTTGTTACAATATGTTATAAACATCCCTTCCTCATCACATGTCCGCAAAACGATGACTGCCTCTTTCTTATTTTGATAAGCTTACTCTGTGTCTTGACCTCATTCAACACCTCCACATTAGTCATTTTAGCAGCACATGGGATTCTCATCATTCTTCTGTAAAACCACATTACTGTGGCTTTCAGAGAGTTTTCGATCACACATACATAAACCGCCTCTACAACTTATAATAAAAATATAAAATTAACAAAGCTACCAAGAATTGATTTTAAAATCAAATGCCATATCCATAATGGTTGGTACGTTGACTAATGGCGCACAAATGCCGGTAATAAAGACATCGGCTAACCAAATTGGTTGAACTCGAAGAGTTGTTTCATATAAAAGCTTGGCTGTACTCACAGGGAAACCCATGGCTCCTCCAAGAAAGTGAGGAGGAAATGTTGCGTGAGGATATTCTTTAAAAGATACATAGTTTTTAGCGTCTGTTTTTCTCTGAACACTAGTCATAGAATTCCATTTCCCAAGTATAAAGTTTCCAAATCTCTGTCTGTGCCGTGTTAGTGATTCTAAAGCGTATGCTGGTTTGATTCCAACATTGTCGTCTGATTTGATTACATATCTGGCTTGAGGACAATACACACTGACCCATTTTAACACGGATATCGATTTCAGAGATATGTTTTTGTATTCATCAAGAAAATCTTCTTGTACAATGTCACCAAATCTTCTCATCTCCATATTAACTCCAACCTGGAATCTTCTAGACTTATTGTGATGATTCGATCTCCCAATAAAGAATAATAAAGTTGCATTGTTGTTTGTCACAAATGAATACGATCCTTTCAACCCTTGTCTTGTCTTCATTCGATTCTCAAAGTTTTCAGGAACTGAGGACACAGCAAATACTACATCTATTTTTCTTTTCACGCATGTATCTTTAGGGTTATGGATATAGGAATAGTCGTGTCGGTTGATGATTGGACGGGACAATAATTTAAAACTTTTGCTGTTTTTGAAATTCTTGTCTAAACGTCCAGTTCAATGAACTCAAGATATCATCCTCCATAATGAGAGAAGGAATGTTTTCAGAAGAATCTAACGGAGACGATTTACCAGTCCCGCTTTTATTTCTAATCCTTTCTTTGATACACGCTGCCAGAGATCTTGCAAAATTCTGCTTAGAGCCGGTAATATTTCCAACTAAAATAGAACCCAGACCAGAGATATCCACAGATCTGACATTGTTGGAATTGTGTTCAAAATCGTAATCAAAGCTCTTTTCCTTCGTATGAGAATGAAAAATAATAACAATATTAGCGAAGATGGAAATGAAGAACATAAACACGATTGCGGATTGAATGTGTCTGCCTCTCCGAGATGTTGACGTGAACTCAGCTAATGTCCTGGAGAAGGAAAGAAAAGTAATTATATTCATCTAAAACGTACATTTGCAAACATGAATAAAATGTGATTTTCATTGGCACAGGAACGGAGCAATTATGGGGTGACCCGTTGCAGTGAAGTTGGAACCGTACTTATAACTTATGAACTATGAATAAAATTAAAAGTCAAGTACAGAGGAGGTCTCTGTAGCGTAGAGGTTTGGTGCAAGCCTCTCGTGACAAAGGTAACCGGTTCGCTCCATTGCGGAGCCATCGGGATATTTTCCCAGAGATCCCTGATCTCAGTGTAAGCGAGATCGAGTTCCAAGTCCTATCGGAGACGGACGATAAAACGTAGGTCCCGTGTCCAATTTGAGCACGTAAAAGAACCCTTAGTAGTTCAAAATCGAGAAGAGCAGGTTGGAAAGTCACTGCCCGGGCAAAATTCATTAAAAAAAGATCGAAAATATAATTCCTACAAATTATGTTCACCACTCCAAATTACATCGGGGACCCTCGCCGGTGCTACGGAGTTCGTGCACTGCAGCTGATATCTTCCTGTGTAAGAAAAAGATCGGAGCTCACATGGTTACTGACCGAAGTGCAATAATGATGGCCCTATCAACGTCAATCATCAAGCAATCAATCAGCATAGAGTTCATATATAATCCATAATACAAGTGTACAGTAGTAACAGTGTCTAAAAAGTGAAGGATTATCATCATTGCACCAGGTTTCCTATATGGCTCCGACTCTCGACAGAAATGAACACGCACTGTCTAAAGTATTGCCCACTACATGAACTCCGTAGCTTCGGCAACAATCCTAGGAGTCTCCGGAAAATGCACACATGAACAGGATGACCTTCAGAACGCAAGACAAATTTTGCAACCACTTAGCTCTAGTGATTAAACCGTTTGTCGTAGTCTTTCTACTAGCATCGACATAGAAACTCAGATCAGATTCTAGCACAGGTTAGCACAAGCACAGACGTATTATCCTTTGTGTATTGGGGGTCTTTGGGCTAAGTAGTTAATCCCTTGCATTGCGAGTCGAAGGTCGTGGGTTAGAATCCGAACCGCACCGTTCTTTTCACGAGTGCATTTTTTTCATAGACACCTAGGATTGTTGCCAGAGCTACGTAGTTCGTGCTTTGTGCAATACTCTCGACAGGTGGCGTACCATTGCTACAGAGAGGGACCGAGCCATATAGCGTAAAACCCGGTGCAACGAAGTCAATCCTTCAGCTTTAAAACCCCCTTTATATTTATATAAGAGAGAAGAGACAGCCGTGTACATACACACAAGCAATGGTGGCTCGTCATTAAGGGCCAATGGTGCCAAACCCCACCAAAAATAATGTGTAACGTGTATATATTAGTTAATAAATTAAAATATAACCTAACCCAAAACCATGATTTTCCCGACAATTTGAGTCTGGCCCCACCAACAAAAAGGATCACGAGCCGCCACTGCACACAAGTATACACATATAATATGCATGCATTTTTTAACTGCGACAACAGGACAGACAGAGGCATAGTCTATACAACAGATACAAGAATTATTATCCTGAGATTTTCATACATGACCAGGTAATCATTTCTAACCAGGACACAGGAAATAACAGAGGGAGACATTGTCTGTACCAAAGATACAATCATTCTTAAATCTAGCTTTTCAAATGGGATGTGTCTAAAAGTGAAACGAAAGAACACGACTGATTAAAAAAACTGGCATGAAAAGGCAAAAAATGTAACAAAGCGAAAGAATTGGGTAATAACAATTATATTGAATGTAGAATAATACATTTCTCAGCTCCTTATGAAGCACAGGCCATCAACAAACATTCGTCATGTATTTCTATCCTTTGACATATTTTCAGGTTTATCCAAATCTTTTCAATCATTTCAGTCTCAATTTTCAGCTTTCTTTTCCATGTGTAATGTTCCTATGACTTTGATAAAATGCAACATCACAGTAAATGAGACTGAGCTAAGACACGTGCAGCAATTTAAGTACTCGGAGCCCTGGTAACATCAGATGGCAGATGCCGATCAGAAATAAAGAGCAGAATAGGGCAAGTGAAAACATCGTTCCTGAAAATGAGAAGCAGTATCTGCAATAAGTCCTTGTCAATTACTATCAGAATGCGAGCTATTCAGTGAGATGTTTTACAGAAGAATGATGAGAATCCCATGGATTGCTAAAATAACTAATGTTGAGGTGTTGAATGAGATCAAGACACAGAAAGCTTATCATCAATATAAGAAAGAGGCAGTCGTCATTTTTCGGGCATGTGATGAGGAGTTGGGGACGGGGAAGGGGGTTCAGAACACATTGTAACAACCGGTAAAATCGAGGGTAGACGAAACAGAGAGAGACAATTTTGGATAGCCTGACTTCATGGCACGGTAGAGCGTCAACATCTGAGATGTTAGCAAACACCAAAGACAGAGATTTTAGAGATCCATGATTGCCTACGCCAGCCGGTACAGCACACGATGATGATGAAGGTTACCTTATCATCATACTACTTAACTTTGTAATTTGGGGATCTCTATGGCAACATTTACTCGTCGTTCTAAAAATCGAGAGTTAGAATTCGGATCAAGTCACATGTGCAATATTTTTCATGAGATCCATAGGATTGTTGCTGGAGCTACGGAAAATTAAGAATGAACTTCTTGCGGAGAATTCAAGTGATAATGAATATCGTCTCTCTCAGTAATTTTATAGTTTCCCTATGGCGTTCTTTTTTCTGGAACCATTTACTTCCCACTTCCATGCCAACTTTACGATTCTTTGATGATTTCTTCTCAAAGTATGCCCAACATCTCTCCATCTTCTCTTTCCTAGAACTGTTATTATATATACATATTAAAAACAAACAACAAAAGAAGTCATGAGAAAAAGAAATGTATTCATACATCTATGTTTAAAAATATGTTTCCTCTTGACATTCCATGAATGTGTTTGTGTTTTATACTGGGCGCTGTTGTTGTTATGCTAATACGGTTTCTTTCATCATAGTTAGTTAGTTAGTTTATTCCTTTCGAGCAAAGGCGGCACATAGGGCAGAGGTTTTAGATCTCCATGTGATACGGTTCTTTGCTAGCAGTTGGAGATCTTGTATGGTTTTACATCCCAATAGTTTACTTTCTTGTTGGATGGTTCTTCGAAGAGTGGTCTTTGGTCTTCCACGTTTTCTTTTCCCAACTGGTGACCACATAAGGACTTGTCGATTTAGTCTCTTTTCGTCTGATCTAAGAACATGACCTAAATTCTTTCATCATACTTGTACCTTATTCAACATGTTTTAAAACATCCCGTTGTGGAGAATCTAGCCCATAGATTCCCAAACTTTTTCGACGCAACGTCCACTTTGCACAACATAAACTTTGTAACGCCCCTCCCCATTATAACAGTTTTCCAACGCCCCCACCATATATACATGCTCTATTTTCTCTTTGACATAGAAAATTGATATATATTTCTGTAATACATGGTCAATTTTCAAATGATTATATGCATGAAATAGAAAATTGATGAAAAAATGGATAGTGTAAGACGAACATAAGATGAATTAAAATGCAGAATAACAATTTTAAATGGTTATTCAATCGCAAAATCACAAAAATAATTTATTTTAAAATATTTATTATTAATTTATTCTTTAAGGAGTCACCGACCCCTAATCACATGAACAACCCCCTCCCAAATTCTTCTGAACCCACCTCGCCCTCCTAAAACGCTTCAGCGCCCAATGGAGGGGAACGCCCACTTTGGGAAACGCTGGTCTAGCCGAATAGATTAGTGCGCGAGCTCTCACCCAGGTTCAATCCCCGGTAAGGTCATGGGATCCTAACCTGAATAGTTTCGCGGCGACTGTACTAGCTATGCGTCCATTAAATTCATCGTGCTCATGTCCTACACGGTCATAAAAAGCGGTATTACACATTAGCAATAAAGCAGTTTTAAAAACAAACCATCCCACTGCATTCCGTAAAGCAGAGAATTGTATATATAATCATATCTAGCTATAGGAAATATGTGAAGTGGAACTTGGCCAGAATAAATGTATGAAAATCTCGTCCCTGTAACCTGTAAAATAAGCTGTTTTTATTGTGTAATTGTTGATATATGTATATACATAATCATTGATGTGCACCGATAGCGAGAACACTCTGAGCTTGTGACCAAGATGCTGTGGAAATTTTAGATTCGAGGCCAGCTACCCCCCACCCCCCTCCCAAATCCCTCTGAAAACAATTATTGCACACGGGCAGCAGTTGAAAGCTCTGGAGAACCTTACATTGACTTAATAACAAAGGAGGATGTTGTTAATGCACTCAAGGCAAGCCACAGCACCGCTCTAGAGCCTAATGGTGTCCAATATCATCACATCAAACAGCTGGACGAGACTTATTAATGCAGTTGTGATGGATTTTAATAAAAGTGTACAGAATGCTGTGGTACCCGAGGATTGACTTCATAGTTATTTACGACAGCTCCACAAACATGGGAAAAATCCTAAACTGCTCAGCAGCTACCGCATACTCACATTGCAAAATGTATATGGCAAATTACTAGAGAAGATAGTGGCCAGAAAGGTAATGTGTCACTTAGAGAATGACCACATCCTCCCTGACACTTTGGGTAGCTACGGCCATGAAAGGGACATGGAACAATGCTTGGCACGTTTGCATATGATGTTTATGAAGGCTTCCAATCCAAGCAAGAGACTGTTGCTGTGGCCATCGACTTGGAGGATATTTATAACAAGGTGAATTTTTCAATAATGGTGCGCTCTTTGATTAAATGTGAAAATCCTTGGTTGGTGAACTGGATAGCTGCTTCTTTAATGGAGAGAACCGTTGTACTACGTTTAGGAACATGGACATCGGATCCTGCACGTATATCCCCGGGGATTCGCCCGAGTGGTTACCGGGGCCCAAATTTGTGTGTAAAGAATAGAACCACTGTTACCTGCCACGCATGTCGTAAGAGGCGACTAATGAGGTTTGACTGAAATTGGATGTACATGTCCTAAACGTGTAGAAGTCTATGCATTTAGGGCCTACCAAACCAATGTGCAACGTATACACGTTCTTGGCAAAGATCAAACATATCACAAAGAGTGGTTAAAATTGGTGGTAAAGAACGAACGCAAAGAAGAAGGAGATGCCCGGGATTACCCCAGAGTTCTCCTCTATCACCCGTGTTGTTTAATATTTACACAGCAAATGTAGCTAAAATTCAACCAACCGGATTGGGTCGGACATTGACATTTGCAGATGATATCTTAATATATAGGACTGGGTCAGATAGACGAGAGATGGTTGACGACATTCAGAAAACACTGCATACCATGATAATACCATCTCGGGTTGGTGTAGAGAGTCTCGCTCTCAGGTCAATCCTGAAAAAGCGTGTATGTTGTGGTGCTCGTTGAATAATCACATCGTCAAGGCTGACCTACATCGTGTAATCTTTGATGAACATACCATCGAACGCAGAGACAGGCTGCGCTATCTTGGGATAACCTTTGATCGTAGTCTATCTTTCAAATACCATATTGAACAGACGATATAACGGTGCAAACGTGGTCTTGCGGCTCTCAAAGTTATGGTGGCCGCACACTTGAGCAGAGACTACTTGTCCTTTTGTTCGATCGACTGGTTATGTCAGTGGTAGATTACGGAGTCGGAATTCTTACGATATCAAGATCACAATGTGAACGACTCGAACGGGTTCAGAATGAAGGTATGCGTATAGTCCTAGGCTGCACTAGATACCCCCATTGTGAAGATGATATATATGTTTGGCCTTCTGTCACTACGCTCCGTCATGCAATCGCCCAAACCAAGGCATATATGCGGGTTACTGCGGATAAGAGACATCCACTACACAAGAACACTAATGATGTTAAGGGCACGAGAATCAAGCGTGGCGTGTCGTGGATGGCCCAGGCTGAGAGAACAATTGGCCAGGTGACTACGGTTGCGACCCTACCAAAAGGGGAAGAATGGATCCCAACAGATGGTAGCATGACCAACTATCTCAACGTTATCATTACTCTTGGAAGAGAATGTAGAGATTTGGGTAACATGAAGGCTGATCTCGCAGTTAAGCAGCTGATAGAAGATAATGCAAGGGATGATGATGTTGTTGTCTATACCGATGGGTCGGTTCAACGTTGTGAGAAGTCCGGCTGGGGTTTCTTGGCTAATGCGCATGGTGAGAAGAAGAAGCCACAGAGGACTCCACCCGCCTATCGATTTTAAACTGTCGAATGTTCTTTTACGTGCTCACCTTGAACACAAGTCCCAGGTTTCCAAATTTGTCTCCGATAAAACTAGAAACTTAAATCTCACCTATAGTTAAATCAGGTATCCCTGGAAAAATAGTCCCAAGCGATCTATAATTACCAAAAGCAAATCGTATATAAATGCAACAGGAAGTTAACAGCAATAAATTAGTTGAGAGTTGAATAGAACAGCATTATTGTGCTCTAACGTAGTGTTTTTCAAACTTGAATGTTTACAGAACCATTGTAAATTCGCAATGAATTGACATAATATTGATCTCAAAGATTGAAAGATTGGGTTTAATGTAGTATATTACGAGTTGACTGAATATTTCACGATTAACCTGCTTTCTAACGGCAGCCTTTCAGACCGTCTTAGAATTCAATACCTTTGCCTTGTTATAATAGTACGGTTGTTTATCCACAGAATGCGATTAAAGTTACTAGAATGTGAATAAGAAAACAACACCGTTTATGTATTTAAATTGTATGTACACCTGTAATGTGAACAAGTTAAAACAGATTCATTCGGGATTGGCACGATATATGTCATTCGCCGTGTTATATATATATAATTATCATCATCATCATCAAGTAGCTTGTCCCTTCCGGAACGTGGCTCCCATGACAGAAGTCCTGAAAAACTCTCTGTTCTGTGCACGTTGACCGGCGTCAGCAGCAATCATTCTCAGATCGTCGATGACATTTTGCAACCATCGTCTTCTATGTCTTCCTCTCATTCCTCTTCCAGGCACCATTCTCTCCAAAATTATCTTCTCTAGGCACTCACGTCGTTTGAAGTGTCCGAAATACTTAATTTTTCTTGATTTTATGCTCTTTAATAGCCAACTCTCTTTAATATCAAGCTGTTGCAAAACAAAAGCATTTGTTCTTTTCTCTGTCCATGATATTAATATATATACTCGTATCAATATACTCTACAAATAGAAGAGAAATTTGGATTTTGGACATATAAAAAGACATGAAGGGCTGAGAAGACCATCATGGAAGGAGGCATACCGGCAAAGAGAGAAGAGGAAGACCACAGAGAAGATGGATTCAGGATGTAACTGATGGTCTGAACATGACGCTGCAGAGGCAGGACATCTGGCCTATGAGAGAGAGAAGTTCCGGAGGACTCTTTGGGTGGCAAAGTTCTGCTCAGGACAAGCTATTTGATGATGAGCAACTTTGGATAATGCAGAGAATAATGATGTCCTTGCATAGATTGGCGTGTATGTGATATTGCATAGACGAATGGGATCGACAGTGATGTATGATTGATATAGGGTCGGGGTACTATAATATGGGGTCATGCTTGTTGCCCATCGCTTTACCCACCTGAACATGCAGGTGTGCGGGGCATCGAACGTGCTGATCTTCTTGCAAATAATTCCCCAACTCAAGCTGGCAGAAGTATGGACACAGCCGATGTCCACTGCGTTACGCGCTCATTTATGAGATATGGACGAGTCTCAGACACTAGAACAAGTGCGAGAATTAGGAGTTAAATCTGGACATGTCATACAGTGTCGTCTTCGTGGTAGAGAGAGAGAGAGAGAGAGAGAGAGAGGATACACTAATAAAGTTCTCATGGATACGGTGAGCAGATGGACTTTAGGATCGCTGATGCAGCGGAGAACGGATCACGCATGGAAATGTCCAATGTGACATGGCGTCGATCGCATAACATAACATAACGTGCTTGTTGTAAAGATGGTTATTGCTGTTAGGATAACCACCTCCAACAGCGAAGTGTACATACTGAATCGTTCCTGTAAAAATGTCTACACAATTATGATCAAATATTTGCAACCTGACCACTTTTTTAAATATGTCAATATTTCTTTATTCATAAAGTTTGCAGAGGTGTGGACGAATGTTAATTGGTAGGTTTCCTACTAGGTTTTCATTACAAAAAATAATGTACAGTATACGAGCGGTGTTAACTTAAAAGATAGGTAGCTAACCATTTAGGCAGCAGGCATTTAGCGTGCGGGCAAGATAAAAGCAAGATATGATATCATGTCTTGTCTAGAGCGTCCATTAACGGATTAGAATAACATCTCATCTAAAACCCGACATTTATAAAGTACACACAACATGTACACGTACACTCACGACATTTACAAGTACAGACACGGCTTTGCGTGATACACTACTAGCGCAGAAAGAATAGAATGCACCAATATCTCTCTACCATCAGAAAACGGCAGACCTTCGTAAATGGATGTTTACGTAGAATAGAGGGACTGGGATGGTATAAGATTACAAACGAGGAACTCAGAGAAAGAACTAAGCAGGTACCAGTGGAGAAAGAGCTCAGGAAGAGACACTGGCGATAGATAGGACATACATTGAGAAGACAGACCGAAAGCATTACAAGACATGCACTGTTTTGGAACCCGCAGGGAAAGATGAGTAGGGGAATACCTAGACAGAACTGGAGAGGAGAGCTGGAGGCTGATATTAGAAGGATAGGTAAAACATGGAAAGAGTTGGAAGGGATGGCAAGAGAAAGGAAGAGGTGGAAGAGGTTTGTTGAAGACATGTGCTCCGTTGGAAGTTGAAAGATGAAGAAGAAGAATATTTCTCCGAATATATATATTTTTAAACCAAAAAATGTGGAAAATTAAACCAAAAACATATAGCCAAACAATTAGTTCTGCACAATGAACCATCAAGCATAGATGTTTTGTACGTATTTTTAAAATTTCAGATTTGAATGAAAAGGGCAGTCAACTTAAATTAGGAGAACAATATATTATTCATATTTTTTAATAAAAATTAACTGGGAAAGCGGGTACAATGGACGTCTCTACACTCAAGGTGGGCAGTCCCATAAATGTATCTTTTAGTTTGCTTAAAGCTCGAGAAATCAGATCACTTTCTCAGTAGCTTTGTAGATGTTTATGAAGTTAGAACAACTCAGAAATTTGCAGCTGTGTGAAATGATGAATCAACAGTACCGGGAGTTGAACATCTAATGTTTCGACAGTACCGTAAATTGTACATTTGATGAACGAAGAGTACCGGAAGTTGAACATCTAATGATCGAATCCAGCACTCTAACTACTGAAAGCTGCGATCACATAGTGGTTAGTTCACTTGCCTCGCAAACGCGTGGTCTCAGGTTTGAAATCCTCAGTTGCAGTGGGGTTTTATCCAACTACAACGGCTCTCAGATCGACCCAGCCTCAATTGGGTTTTTAAAAAACCCACTGAGAAATATAGACACCTGTGGTGGTTACGACATCGCCCATCCTGTGCCTTTGGTAAAAGAAAACAAAAGTTCCAACACCATTTCCCCCAATTTACTACAACCAGATCTACTACCATCACACGCCTATAACAACAAAATCCCTGCCTCATGGCACGAGGAAGACAGATAACCCGATGTATGTATAACACTCCAGTAATCCTGTGACAACATGGACACAACTGCAACACACCTGATCCAGGATAGAAAATTTACAACTCCCCACGACGCTTCATGCACATGTACGTGTACGTGATAATATATAATACTACATGTTATGATACAGTTTACTTACTAATAACCGTAAGTAATTTAAAACGTGAGAGTTAGTGATATTACTAATCGTAAACCTACCTGATAACTCTCATACTGCAGTATAACCGAGACGTGTATCCGGACTATAAGAATAGATGTATACTATAATGTTCTCAGCGTACGTCAGTTAGGTGTGACACTACCTGCTAGAACTGAAGCGTATGTGAGAGAAGGGTATTCACATCCCAAACGTCAAATTCCCTGAATGGAAAGCGTGTCGTTCGACCACTGATCTTTTTACGATACTATATCACTGAATACTGGGCTAGCGAAACTTCGTTTCGAATTTTATATTTGGAAATTTTCTCTGTGTACATTTGACTGCCATATGTTGACGACTGACTGTGCTGTTACGGTGGAGTGGGTGTGAATTGAATAAAAGAAGTTCAAGGGTGAATGTAAGGGGCTTACTTGATCATGGAGTTTAGCATAATAGTTACAACACTTCCTTGATGATCGTCTTCTTCCCAAAAATAAGGGGTAACTGGATTTTCAAAACGCGGAGAACGCTGATGTAAACACAGAAAATGAAGTGAAAAGTACGGAAATGTGCAGTTTGAATGATTGTTTTAGTAAAGCAATCCCTCGTGTGGTGCCGGGGCCCGCAAGGAAGCAAAAGAGTAGTACTACTGCAACCTACAACGCATGTCGTAAGAGGCGACTGATGTAGGCCCTATGGATGCTACCTTAGTAAATAAAAAGCAGCGCAGAAATCGGATGTGCTGGCCTACTTGTAGGCGCTGGCACAACGGGCAATCGCTCTTAGGCTCAGATCACATACAAATCACACCGAGTGGTTGACAAGTGGTCGATATGGAGCGTTCGAGAAGAAGAAGAAGAGTAAAGCAATGTCCCAACAATTAATCAATCAGGTGACATGTCTACATGCGTAGGCTATCATTTCTCTCCACAACTCTCCCCCTCTCTCTCTCTCTCTCTCTTCCTGTTGCAGTTAATCAGATTAACATCAATCTCTTGTCGAACCACGATTTCATACCATCCCAACATCTCATCCCTCTGCCTTCCACGATCTCTCCTTCCTAGCATGTTACCCGTTGTCACCAAATGTCCTAAACTTTATCTTTGCCGTTGAGAATGTGTGTGTCCGAATAACATTAATTGTCTAATTCTTATTCTTTTGATCAGATTTCGTTGTCTGCAAGCATCTTTTAGAACCTCATTATTTTGTGGGATTTTTTACTACGTCCATTTCCTTCCTTTGCGTTCCCGGTCTAGACTGATGAACCAATTTTTATCATGAATTTTACTGTGATTTTAAGGGACTCCGTTCCTCCGTACAGCTTTCGCGAAGCTCTGTGTGTTGTGGCCATGACTTTCCTTATACCTGCTAACCGTTGACAGTCTTGCAGGACATGTTCTGCCATTTTGCAGGGGCACAGGCTAGTTGTGCCAATTTTAAATTTATGGAACATGTGGGCTCGGAGCTTGTTGTGTCCGGTACGGAGGCGAAGTATGGCAACCTGTTCACTGCGAGAGAGACCATAGTATCCGTCACTGTCTGTATACTGAGGGTGATCTTTTGTCCATTTGCTTATATAGTGCGAACCGATGGTTGTTTTGACTTCCTCATAACTGATCTCGAGATCAGTTTGAGGTAGTCGCCTGCCTTCTTTGGCTAGTTTGTCGGCCGCTTCGTTTCCCCTGACGATGCAGTGTGACGATATCCACTGGATGACGGTGCGTTTGAGTGAACTCGTTAATTCAGCGAGGGACGTTTTGAGCTCATTCATCTCAGTTTTGCCAACGCATTTGAGTGCCGTGATGACCGATAGAGCATCGGTGAATATCACGACCTTGTTGCGTGTAGTGCTTCTTCTCTCAAGATCATTTCATTACTACGTCCATTTGATTTTCAGCATACTTTTTTAAAACATGTGAAACAAATAGACAGTAAACAAATATGATATTCATTGAAACGCTAGTCTGCAGTGTTAGTTAATGGGTCATCATCAGGTGCCGTGCCGTTAATGGATACCGTAAGAAATAACGGTTTGTGGTTCGAATCTTGTGTTTGGTAAATTATTTGTTTTCTGGAGACCCTTAATATTTGTTTACTGTCTATTGAACTCGCTTCGCAAGGCTGGTGGTCTGGGTTCAGCTCCCGCAATGCGCGTGGAATTTTCCCGACCACGACGGCTCTCAGGTCGACCCAGCCTCAACTGGGTACCAGACATGCTCTGGGAAAGTAAAGGCGGCCGGCGTGATGCTGACCACATCACCCATTGTGTGCCGACGGTCAATGAAAAATACAGGCCTAACACTGTATTGACCTATATACCACGAGATATGAAAGGGTTCCTTTACTTTTCTTTACTTACTGTCTATTTATTTACCATATTCATTGGCTTCGGGGCTTCCACTGGAGTTCTTTAATCTTCTTATTTATTCTTTTATAAAAACTATATCTCTGTAGTATCTAGCGATTTTATTGATTGTTTGCTCTTGAATATTGCTTGGATTAAACATACAACTTCATAACATCCAACATTGATATTTCATCTGGGAAGTGGACTCAAGTAGTTAGTGTGTCAACATCCTGCTTTCATTCTTATAGATTTGGGAGTCTCTGTGGCATAAAGGTTAGATACTCGCCTCTTGTTCTTAAGGTACTTGGTTTGCTCTCTTGTAGAGCAATTAGGATATTATTCCAGAGATCCTTGATCTCAGTGTAGGTGTGACCAAGTTCCTAGTCCTATTGGAGACGGATGATAAAACGTAGGTCCCGTGTTCAAGTTAAGCACGTCAAAGAACCCTAGGCAGTTCAAAATGTAGAAGAGCAGGTTGGAAAACCGCTGCCCGTGCAAAATTCATTAAAATGATTACAAAATAAAATTCCTACAAAAATATTGTAACCATCTAAATTACATCCGGGACCCTGTGACTAAGTGGTTAAGCCCTTGTTTTGCAAGTCAAAGGTCGTGGGTTCGAAACAGGATCGCGCCGTTCTGTTCACCAGCATTCCAGAGACCCACTAGGATTTTTGCCGGAGCTACCGAGTTCATGCAATACTCTCGGCAAGTGGCGTGCAACTTCTGCGGAAAGGGACCGAGCCATATGGGGTAAATTTCAATGCAATGAATCAATCCGTCCGCTTCAAAACCCCTTAAACTCTTTAGTCACCCCGTATGACATGACTGTAGGTAACAGTATTACTCATATTTGTTTCCCTTGTGGGTTTCTGAAACACGTGAGCGCGCTACTCCTTATTCTCCTCTTACGATATGAATGTAGTCACGGCCTTATCTATAAGAGAAGGCCGTGATGTAGTTTACATTGTTACTATTCTTTGCTTCCATTTCGATCCCCACCAACACACGAAGCTCCACATGATGCATGCTAGAAACTATGTCTGTGAGAGCATAGGCTAGTGGGGCTCAAACGTCCTGGATATGCTCACATTGTGAACATCTCCAAATTTTAATCCTGCTCAAATTGGCAGGATTTTCAGATTGCAATCATCTTGAAAATTAAAATCGGGACATATCCTTTACAGGACACCGCCATCAACCACAATAAATGAGTCATCGAATTTCTAGTCACCACTGATACGTTCAGTAGTTTGTCATTGCATTCTGAATGATGTCTATTTTTACTGTTCTTAAAACTCCACAAGAACTAATTTGCTTCCAAAGTGCCCACCGCGGAATTTGAACCAGGTACTCTTGGTTGTACCTCTAGAGTTGGAAAATGACTAAAGATATTGAAAGCAAGTTGAATGCATTTGAAAATAGATGTCTGCGAAAAATAATGAATATAAAATGGAACGAATTCAGGAGAAGTGATGAAATCAGAGACATGTCTGGTCAACCACAAGTGACAACTGTTACAAGAAAGAGAAGATGGAGATATGTTGGGCACACCTTGAGGACAAATGATCAACGAATATCAAAGCAGACATTGAAGTGGGATGCAAAGGGTTCAAGAAAGAGAGGTCGACCTAAGGAGACCCTGAAACAAACTTTGCTGAGAGAGGCAGGAAATATCGGTCTCAGTTCCATGGAGGAGATTGGCGAGTTGCCGGGATAGAGCGGTATGGAGAAATTACTTGCAGACCCTATGTAACGATAACGGCAGAGAGGAATTATTATTATTATTATTACTCCTGGGTTGTGATCGAGCTCACTACTGTTTAAGCTACATACGCCCACCATGAGAATCAAGAAAAACAGATTAGTTACTCTATTCTGAGAATCTGTTTATTGTCAGCAAAAGCTTTGTCAATCACTTCAGTTTTCCTTCTTTGTCAATCTTGATATCTTCAACATTTCAATAAAACTCAACATCATTGTAACACATTCTGTTATATTTTATTTATATCTCTCATTATCTCACAAAGACTCTGAACTCCTTCATCCCATTCCTTCACATAATCTCACTCTCTCTCATTATCTCTCTCTCTCATTTTCTCACAATGACTCTCAACTCCTCCATTCCACCCCTTCACATAATCTCTCACTCTCTCTTTTTCTAATCCTGTTTTGCCTCACAATGTCAGGATAAGAAGAAATTTCTAGAACTAGCTTTTGTGTGCGATTCATAAACAGTGTTTTCGCTGCCTCTGTATCTCTGAAGTCCACCTTTTGCGTGGACAGCATTTTGCTTTGTATTCACTGTATTGGAGTAACACTGCTCTTTGAGGCGTCCTGTCTGTTGGTAATCTGCTTATGTGGCTGAACCATATAATTTGTTGTTTACCACTCACTCGCATAAACACAAACACATTCAATGTTTTCCTTCTCTTTCTCTTTTGTTCTGCTTAAACTCTAAACTCCCCCATCCCTTCATATAACCTCTCACATGCTCTCATACACATGCTCCTTCCATGATTTCCGTCACTGTTTTCCTCCTTCCCCCGTAATCCATTCACATAATGTCTCACTATCTCTCATACACACAAACACATTCAATGTTTACTTCTACCCTGTAATCCCTTCATATAATCTCTCTCTCTCATACACAAACACATTCAATGTTTACCTCTACCCCTGTAATCCCTTCATATAATCTCTCTCTCTCTCATACACACACACACACATTCAATGTTTACTTCTAACCCCTGTAATCCCTTCATATAATCTCTCTCCCCCTCCCATACACACACAAACACATTCAATGTTTACTTCTAATCCCTGTAATTCCTTCATATATTTCTTGCATTCACCCATATGTTAATCTACATTAAATTGTATTAATTGATTAATATAAATGGACAACATTCATAACAAAAACATGGTCACAATTTTGCTTCTGGAAATGCATTAGTTTTCAACGGCAAGAAATAAAACTCCATATATATATCTGATCCAACATTAATAAACATTGATTGTATGGTGTACGTCTGTAGGATATCTCAGACCATGTATCTTATTGTTGAGCAAAGCTCTCAGAAGGCACTCAAGAAAATGTATTATGATCTCAAAGCAACTTGTACAAGGACAGAAGCAAAGATAATTATGTAAATTAATGAACAGCAATCATGAATATGCACTCTTTTTTCATAAATTTAGTGATTAAAAAAACTATTTTGTAAACACAGCTGGCATTTGCAATTTATACACATTATATTTGGATCATACAGGCCACAGGTGCAATAAAATAAAGTGACAACGTTGCACGAAAGTCAGTGAGAGTTGAGCTTGTTGGCCTATTGTCTTCCCTAGGGGATGATGGAGTTGATTATCCACTCTTCCCGTTAAGCTTAGTTAATTTGCATTCCAGATGAGTCGTCATTGCTGTGCTGTATCTGTGTTTATTTAGTGTCAACTTGATATTTGTCGTCCCTTGGCTCTAGTACCTGATCTCTTTTTATTGTATGCTGTTATTTGTGGTTGGTTGTATTCCATTCTCATTAAATGTTCGAACCACTGCATTTGTTGTCTTTCAATGTATTCGTTGCATGAAGTTATGCCCACTCTGCTTCTGATGTTCTTGTTTCGTAGTCTGTCTTTCCTGGTGACCCCCACCGACTTCCTCAAGCATTTAATTTCACATGTTGGTCCCATTCTCTGCACAATTTTGTAAATGGCTGATGTAAGGTGTCTTTTCTGTGTCAATGGAAGGGAAGACTGCAGTAAACTACACCAGAGGTGAAACATGTGAGATGGAGATGGGTAGGATGGCTGAGCACAAGATCAAAAGTCTTGTTCTTGTGCCTAGTAATATTGCTCTACTTGGTTTCTTGTGTTTAGTCTCAGCCAAACGTATCAGCTTCCTTTGAAGGGAAAATACAAAAGTGAAAACTCCAAATTGCCTGTAGACAACAAAACGATACATGTCCCAAATTGGTTAGTAATGTACCTAATGTGGAATTACCTCATAGAATCAGAAAAAGTGGCAAAGCATGAACATGCTCTTTGGCATAGATCATACAGATACTGCATTGAGTGGATGAGAAATGATCGAGAGTGTTGGACATAAGATGCAAAAAGACTGAAAATGTGAGGGAAGTCAGATCAGACAAACTCAAACATTTACTTAGGCAGAGATTGTCATATGCGATTGTCCTACATGCGTAGGAGTCTATGACCTGAGACATGGTGTATTCCCGTTCTCTGCACAAACCACACAAATTATAAAGAGTGATTAACTTGGTCAATAAGAATGAACACAAAGAAATAGAAGATTTTAATAGTAATGAGGGTCCATGTGCACATTATAGTTAGATCCTATGGAGTGTCTTTGTATACATTATGTTTGGATCCTAAGAGGGGTCCCTGGACACATAATAAACGAATTTTAGAGGGTCCCTGTGCAGACTACATTTAGATCCTAAGAAGGGTTCCTGTGCACATTATATAAGAATCCTAAGAAGGATACCTGTGAAGATCAAAAGGAGGGACTGTGCACAAAGTGTCTTTGAAAGGTTTCAATATTTGTGTCCCTGCCTGGGAGATGCTCATCTATGATAGTTGCAACTGATGCAGTAACATCACTCAAAACATCCAGATTATAAAACAAAACAATGATAGACAACCACTGTTATCAACTTCAATTATGTTGTCTCACATATCACAGAAGTTTCCATAATAGAACCGAACTGGGCATTCACATTTGGTCATATTTTTTGTATGTGACACCACATAAATGACACTGAAGTTGCTGTTGTCATTTTTTCTTGCCTGTTGTTATTATCTATTTTATACATGTAGACTATGCTGTCTGTGCTTATTATTTTATATATGTTGAGAAGGTTGTCTGTGCACATAATATATTGTATATATGTAGACAAAGCTGTCCTTGTGCATCATATTTTTCTATGTGTAGGAACGCTATATATGCATAAAATATATTTTGTGTCTATGGAAGGCTGTATATGCATAAAATATATTTTGTGTCTATGGAAGGCTGTATATGCATAAATATATTTGTGTCTATGAGCTGATATATAAATATATTTGTGTCTATGGAAGGCTGTATATGCATAAAATATATTTTGTGTCTATGGAAGGCTGTATATGCATAAAATATATTTTGTGTCTATGGAAGGCTGTATATGCATAAAATATATTTTGTGTCTATGGAAGGCTGTATATGCATAAAATATATTTTGTGTCTATGGAAGGCTGTATATGCATAAAATATATTTTGTGTCTATGGAAGGCTGTATATGCATAAAATATATTTGTAAGTGTAGGGAAGGTTATATATGCATAAAATATTTTTGTATGTAGAAGGCTTTATATGCATAAATATTGTTCATTTATTGTTTTCCGATCCGAAGCACTTGAGCTGAAAGCTCTTGGCTCGGTGTCATGGACATCGTAACCCTTCAGCTCGGTGCCACGAACACCATAAATCTGGGGAACCTGTAGCTTTTCTGCCAGTCCGCGAGTTGAACCCGCACTTACAGAGGACTAGTCACCCGTAGTCCAACGCGCTACAAACACGCTGGGCACGCGGGCGTTCATTTGTTTAGGGAAGGCTGATTGTGTATACAAAATATTGTTCATATATGCAACGAAAGCTGTATATGCGTAAATATTGTTCATATATGTAGGTAAGACTTTATATGCATAAAATATTGTTCATCTGTGTAGGGAAGGCAGTATATGTATACAAAATATTGTTCATACGTGTAGAAAGGCTGTATGTATACATAGTATATATGTTGGGAAGGCTGTCTGTGTAGTCAACAATCTCATAAAAGGTGTGTACATATCTGACACTCAAAAGAAATGTTTATAAACACTTTCATAAAGGTGTGTACATATCTGACACTCAAAAGAAATGTTTATAAACACTTTCATAAAGGTGTGTACATATCTGACACTCAAAAGAAATGTTTATAAACACTTTCATAAAGGTGTGTACATATCTGACACTCAAAAGAAGTGTTTATAACACTTTCATAAAGGTGTGTACATATCTGACACTCAAAGAAATGTTTATAAACACTTTCATAAAGGTGTTCATAAACACTTTCATGAAGGTGTGTACATGTCTGTCAGTAGTCTATAAAATGATGGTCAACACCCTCTTGAAGGCAGGTATATACTCTGGAGTGTATTTAGCTTGATTTCTGAATAACCTCAAAAACAATGTCAACCATCTTTCAAGGAAGGATACAACACAATGTTCCGGCCAAGAAGCTAACACATACAACTTAATAAGCACAGTGTATAAGTATAATATGTCTTTGACAGACACCATATCACAAATATAAAAGGTATATAGTTATTGCAGTACAATATAACAAATACATACTCAAGGCCCCTGGGCACTCCATAATCTCCTTAACAAATGTTTACTTTGGAGTTTAGTGGCAACTTTGTCCTGGCTACATAGCTTCCTGTTTAAAGTGTGACACTCCATCCTGGAAATGATGATCATCATCCTGCTGCTTGTAATATGGAGATGTTACGTCCATCTTGAAATGGATGCCAGTACCTGCCATCTGATCGGTAACGTTTACCATTGCTGATTGGGATATAGGGGACATGTGACATGAAGAAATGTGCTGGAGACGATTTGAAGGTGTTAAAGTCAGACTGCCAATAACATCGGAGGAACCGGCCATGAGACGTGACACATGTGGGTGAGATGTTGCTTGTTCAGACAAACTCAACATAATATGACTAGCCTCTAGGCTAGGATTGCTGGAAATTGTACTGAAGCTGTTGTTAGAAGGGCTGGTCATCAAGTTCAAGGCCTCTGACGACTCTAAGTCATCAATCATATTGTCCATTGGGGGTGAGGTAACCATAGCGACAACAGGGCTGTTCAAAACTTGATTATTCATCACCGGATCTGTTGCGTCAGCAGCATTAGATCCTGGAGAAAATATGCATAACATCAAATCAACATTCAGTATGAAAAGGATCATCCCAAAATAAAATCAATCAGATTTAAGTTCTCTTCTTCTTCTTTTTTCGATCACCCGCTATTAAGATTTCAGTTGAAACTGATCCCACAAAAATTCTTCTTTCGATCACCCGCTATTAAGATTTCAGTTGAAACTGATCCCACAAAAATTCTTATTTCGATCACCCGCTATTAAGATTTCAGTTGAAACTGATCCCATCAAAATTCTTCTTTCGATCACCGCTATTAAGATTTCAGTTGAAACTGATCCACAAAAATTCTTCTTTCGATCACCGCTATTAAGATTTCAGTTGAAACTGATCCACAAAATTCTTCTTCTCGATCACCCGCTATTAAGATTTCAGTTGAAACTGATCCCACAAAAATTCTCACATTTTCTCATCTCATAAATTCTTGATACTCAAGAGAGCAAATGTTTGCACTTCTGTTTCATGAGCAAGGCAGTGGAAGTTTGTATTTTTTTAATCCAGGCTGATGAATCTCATGGGAACTCCTGGCAGTATAGATTTACAGAGCTTTCTTTCTGAGGTTACACGCTGCGCTAGTGACCACAAGCCATGGAAATTCCAGGATTTGAGGTCAGCTTGGTCCAAAATTATAGGTGTGCACATGGTATGCAGCTAGACTACATGAAACCCTGATCCTTTATTTTGGGATATAAATTACAAGTACCTCTGAGGTTAGAGTAAGGTTCTCCTGAATGACGAGGGATACTGAATATAAGGAAAGCAAGCCTTCATGCAGAAAACAGTTAGAGGTATCATAATATGTGAGTAACAGACTAAGCATTAATTCATAATGGGCGAGGAAATAAAACAGAATAAGACACACAAAAAAGACATCTCTTAATCTAATCCACTATATTCTTCATGCTTTCAAATCTGGAACGCATCAAGAATGTCATTAAGAGCAGATATGCCAGAAGAGGGTCTGGGGTTCTCTATTGCAAAGTGGTTAAGATGTTTGTCATTCTGAAGGTTGTGAGTTCGAATCCTGACCGAGGCGCATGTGCAATTTTTCATTAAATCCTAGGATTGTTGCTGGAGCTACAAAGTTCATGCTATGTGCAACACGTTCGGTAGATAGCGTGCCATTTCTGCTGACAGGGATGAGGCCACATGGGGGAAACTCTGTGCAATGAAGTCAATCCTTCGCCTGTAGACCCTTTTAAACATGTCAGCAAGTGAAAAATACAACACCAGATAATGGCATCTTTCTCTCTTTGCAGACGATAGTTTCTAAGTTGTTCTAAAGAAGTAACAGCTACAGTCCATGACTAGCAAAACTAATCTTCACTGAGAAAAGACTTTCATAATTGTTTTATAGTACTCCACAGGGACGCCAAGGGGACAACTAAAACTAATGTGGCAGCAGGCATCAAATAAACCTTGAACATGATGCTGGAGGAGGCGGAAGAACTTGCAAGAGAAAGAGGAGTTTTTCAAGCGGATTTTTTTTTTTTTTTTTTTTTTCTTTCGTCCGCTTTCAACTCAGACGAGGTTTCATCTCTGAAACTGAATTTTGCGTGAAAATCCGTTTTTCCAATTTCTTACAATGGCAGCAGCGTGCACATTGTAAATTACTTTACACTGGCAGCCGTGTGCTCAATGTACTCGTAATTAGTATTCCTCGCCATACAGGCAGATTTCCTCCGACTTCAGAGGTACTCACGTTATCGTCCTGAGTAAGACCAGGGGACTCGAACAAATGCCGGACAGTAGGTTCGAACCCGAGCTATGAGGCGTCTCACAGCTAGCAGGCCGAGCTACTATCAACTACTCTAGGCAGTCCCCAAGCGGATTGTAATGTAAGCACATTCTGCAAGGGACATGCTACTACTTGAGTTTCCACAAATGTTGTTGCCATCTTGTGTCTTTGATTGATGTGTATCAGTTCAGGAATTCAACTCTTGACTTTTGCAATAAATTTCTATTTTTTTCTAATAGAACATAATACTAAAGTCAAATTTTTTAATTCATTGCATTGGGATTCCCCATATAGCTCGGTCCATGTTGGCAGAAATGGCACGCCATCTGGAGAGTGTTGAGCAAAGTTGCCCAGGTTTATACATTGCAGAAATGGACATACCTTCATGAAAGTGTTTATAAACACTTCTTTGAGTGCCAGCTACGTACACATCTTATTGACTAGAAAGCCTTCCCAACATATATGAAAATATATTATGTTTTTTTTTTTTTTTTTTCTTTCGTCCGCTTTCAACTCAGACGAGTTTCATCTCTGAAACTGATTTTGCGTGAAAATCTGTTTTTCCAATTTCTTACAATGGCAGCAGCGTGCACATTGTAAATTACTTACACTGGCAGCCGTGTGCTCAATGTACTCGTAATTAGTATTCCTCGCCATACAGGCAGATTTTCTCCGACTTCAGAGGTACTCAAGTTATCGTCCTGAGTAAGACCAATATATTATGTATACATACAACCTTTCTACACGTATGAACAAAATTACATCTTGAATCCATCTTCTTCATGGTCTTTCCACTCTCATATCTGCCAAGATGTTTCCTTCCATAATGTGTTAACAACATAACTTTCCACAACCTACCTTAATTAAACAACATTCTCGCCCGAGTAGTTACCGGGGCCCACATTTGGAGTGTAAAGAATAGAACCACTGTTACCTGCCACGTATGTCGTAAGAGACGACTAAGGAGGTTTGGCTGAAATCGGATGCACATGTCCTAAACGTATAGAAGTCTATGCGTTTAGGGACCTACAAACCAATGTGCAACGTATACACGTTCTTGGCAAAGATTAAACATATCACAAAGAGTGATTAAAATTGGTTGTAAAGAACAAACGCAAAGAAGAAGAAGAACAATTTTCTGAACAGCCTCAGAGTGTGGCCACAAAGTGGATTTTCATTTAAACCAATCCACGTCAACTGCTAGATTGCAACAGCTAGGATTATAGATTGGAGTGACTAGAAACAAACAGCACAACAGGTATATAAGTAGGATAATCAATTAAAGTGATCACCTGTAGCTTAAGCGGTAGTGAGCTCTATCACAGCCCAAGCGTGCGTGGTACAAATTCTGTGGCGGGCAAGTTTCAAAGCAAATTAGTTCCCATAGATTTTTATGAACGATAAAAATAGACCTTACCATCCAGAAAGCAATGACAAACTACTTAGCGTATATATGTGGGGTCTAGAATATCAACGACTCATTTATTGTTGTTGATGGCTAAATCCTGTAAAGGGTATGCCACGATTTTCAATCAATGAAAATCAAACTGGTACGGTCAGTCGCTGGAGGCTGTTGAAGATATTGCGAAGGAGATCAGAGAACCTATGGATATGTGCGAGTGAAATGAAAATATTCCAAACTGAAACTGAAGATAAAAATAATTTGTGACTCACCCCCAAGCAGCATCTCTTGTAAGAGATTGTCCACTCTAGCCATGCCAAACAATTTGGCAAATTGAATCTGCTCAATCATTTTCCAGCAGATACTTTGAAGAGAAGGTAGCAGAAGTAGAATTTCCCCAAATCTGCCACGACTGTCATACTGACGATCATTGATGTAGTCCTCAAGACTGACTTGAACTTGGTAACGAAATAGTTTTATCCTGGCAACATTGCTTAAACCTTGAGCCACTGGAAACATTTTAAAAAAAAAGAGATTAAAAAAATTGACAGAATATTTAAGAAACAAATAGATAAATAAATGATCAGTGCATACACTTTGTATTTATTACTGTAAATTTATTACAGTACTATATAGAGACAAACAGGATTCGAACCACAAACCCTTATTTCTTACTGCGCCCATTGCCCAGCAATACAAGCATTTTTACAAACTAAACCAGCTAGTTAATACAAGCATTTTCAGCTGGTTGTGTTGGTAAAAACACTCGTATTGTAGGGTTAGGCAATGGGTACCGTAAGAAATAAGGGCATGTGCTCTCAGCAAAGCAACCTGAGATGGAAGGACAGAAGACATTGGATAATTAAGGCATGTTATGTTATGTTATGCGATCAACATCATAGCACAATGGGCATTCCCATTCATGCTCTGTCCTCCGCTTTAGCAGCCATCCCGCAGTCCATTTGCTCACTGTACCCATGAGAAGTTGATTACTATATCTTTTCTCTCTACCATGAAGACAACACTGTCGGGCATGTCCAAACTTAACGCCTAATTCTCGAACTCGCTCCAGTGTCTGAGACTCGCTCATCCTGTGTTTTTGCAGAAGCTCCTAATATGTGTACACTGTCTCTTTATTGATTATATTTATTGATTCCCCTGAAGTTCTTAAAAAACTCATTCTCATCTACATAGAGCCAATACTGACATAAGGATGTGAGTGATGGTTGGTAAACAAACAAATATAAAATTTTCTATGAGGCCAAAAATATATGGTTTTACTGAAAAATAATGAGAATTCCAAGGACTGCTAAAATGATGACTGTGGTGGTGTTCAATGAAGCAAATACACAGAGAAAACTTATTATAAATATAAGAAAAAGGTGGTCATAATTTGTTGGTCTATGTCCCAAGAGACTTCAGTTTTGGATATGGGGTGTCAGGACAGGTTTTTTTTTTTAATACAAAAGTAAATTATGTATTTTTTCTTTGGTCTCCTCCTTCTTCTTTGCGTTCGTTCTTTACGACTAATTTTAATCACTCTTTGTGATATGTTTGATCTTTGCCAAGAACGTGTATACGTTGCACATTGGTTTGGTAGGCCCCTAAACGCAGACTTCTACACGTTTAGGATACATGCATCCGATTTCAGCCAAACCTCCTTAGTCGTCTCTTACGACATGCATGGCAGGTAACAGTGGTTATATTCTTTACACCCCAAATATGGGCGCGTAACCCTCGGGCGTTTTTTCTTTGGTAACATGTTTTGCAACTATTTCCAGTATAAAAATGTTTCACTGAGTTGTTGTTTTAAAAAAAGTTTTGCAACAAATTCTAATATAAGAATGTTTCATTGAATTAATTTACAGACCTCCCAACCTAATGGCATTCCCTCAAAATATTTTTTATAACATCCACAAACCTGGATCAAAGAACACAAGTGCTTTCAAACATGCATATTCTGAATCATCCACTTGGATTTCCCTCATTGGTGCCACAATTTCATCCAGTATCCGGCTAGCTACATGCCCAACATCCACATCTGCATTCTTGCGTGTTATGATGGAGTCATTGCTCAACAGCAGGGCTTCTGAAAAAGGTAAGGATCGTTTGGCAACTCCAAGGATGAGGTGCTCTCCGGCATGTGCTCTCAGCAAAGCAACCTGGGATGGAAGGACAGAAGACATTGGATAATTAAGGCATGTTATGTTATGTTATGCGATCCAAGGTCATAGCACAATGGGCATTCCCATTCATACTCTGTCCTCCGCTGCAGCAGTCATCCCGCAGTCCATTTGCTCACCGTACCCATGAGAAGTTGATTACTATATCTTCTCTCTCTACCCCGAAGACGACACTGTCGGGCATGTCCAAACTTAACGCCTAATTCTCGAACTCATTCCAGTGTCTGAGACTCGCTCATATCACATAAATGAGAGTACTGCATTGATGACATCGGGTCTGTCAATACTTCTGCCCGTTTGAGTCGCGGCATTGTTTGCAAAAGAGTCAACATGCTCGTTACCCTGCACTCCAGCATGTCCAGCCAAGTCTCATTTTCTTGAGATGTGATCTCCGATTGATGTCCACCCATTCCACATGCAGACATCCAGATTCAATCTTTAGAAGCATATTCATCGAGTCTGGTATAATTATGGCATGGAGGAATGATCTTTCTTTTCTCTAATCCTGTTTTCTCTCTAGCGCAGGATAAGATTTATAGAATATGCTTTTGTATTTGATTGATTGATAGGACTATCATCATTGCACTTCGGTGAGTAGTTATGTTTGCCCTGATCATTTTTTTTACACAGGAGGATCTCAGTGGCAGCGCACGACCTCCGTAGCACCAGCGAGGGTCCTAGATGTAATTTAGAATATGTAAAAATATTTTGTGGGAATTTAATTTTGCAATCTTTCTAATTAATTTTGTGTCTTCTTCTTCACCCTTCACCCCTAGGGAAGCATAGGTCTGCAACCAAGGCCTTCCAAGCCCGCCTATCCAAGGCCATCTTTTCCAGATCTCGCCACTCTCCCGTTTTTTGCGTTCCATCTCTTACTCCCGTCTCCAGGTGTTTCTGGGTCTTCCCTTACTTCTATTGCCCTGGGGGTTCCATCTGAGAGCCTGTCTCGTGATGCTGTCAGGGGGTTTCCAAATTAATTTTGTGTGCATTTCATATATAGTGTTTTTTCACTGCCTGTATTATTTGAGGCCCACCTTTTTCGTGAAAGGATAGACTTACTGGATAATTAGTACAAGAAGGGATAGATGACATTGGATAATAATGATAACGAATAAACACAGAGAAAGATGGTGCTCTAATAGAAGGAAAAGTGAGGACAAGAATAACAAATAATGAGGGAAAATAAAGAATAAGTAAAATAGAAACAAGGAATAATTGGGAAAAGGGAACAATAAAGAGGAAAATAAAGGAACAATGGGTAAAAAATGAAAAATATTAGAAAAGATAAGAACAAGGAATGAAGGAAAGGAGGAATAATGAGCTAGATAAAAATAAATAATGAGAGTAAGAAACAAATAATGATGAAAATAAGAAAAATCAATAAATAGGAAAAAAAAATGATTAATTAACAGAATGAAAGCAAAAAACAACAGATTAAATGGTTTGGACACCTGACAAGAATGTCATGGTATCACCTACAACAGACAGCCACGCAGAAAAAGTATAACGAGTACAAAGCAAGAGGAAAACCACGCAAAAGATGGAGTGACAGCATCAAGAACAGCCTTACAAAATGAATATCAGCTTACAAAGTGCCTTAAAACAAACACACATAAAATCACAATGTTCTATGTTTCTCCCTCAACATTTCTATAAAGAAATAAATGGTGGAAGAGAAGAAGAAAGAGTGAAGACCTCAAGTATACCGCCCTGTTTATGACACATACCGGAGTAGTCGCATAGCAGAAGTTGATTGGAGAAGAAAAAGAGCAAGCAAAGAAATAAATAAAATATGAAATATAAAATATATTCATAATGAAAACAATTTCTAGTGCTGTATTGTGTTTCAAACTAGCATCCACATGATGTCTTTAATTAAACAAGAGAAAAGTAGCTCAAGAACTGATATAATTGTTGGACATGTAATTGCGAGATCATGCACGGACATACCTATTAATTACTATATCAAGCACTGCCATACCTGTTACTCTTCTCTCTCTTTAGCCTGTTACGCCCTGGCGTTTAGGCAGCAACAAACGTACACCATTCTTCCCTGTTCATGGCCTTCCTCTGTATTGTGTTCCAGCTATGATTCATTTCCTTCAGCTCTTGCTCTATCGCTCTCCTCCAGGTCGCCTTGGGTCTTCCACGCCGCCAACCATCTGGAGTCCATCTCAGTGCAGTTTTCGTGTCGGAGCCAGTCTCCATGCGCATCACATGTCCAATCCATCTCCAGCTTCGGATGATAGTGCCCATATTCTCTTGTTGGCATCGTGCAAGCAATTCTTGATTCGAGATAGTAGTCGGGCCAGTACACGCGTAAGATTTTTCGCAGACAAGTTGTATGAAAGGCGGAGAGTCTGGACATATCCTGTTCTGTCATTCTCCAGCATTCCGATCCATACAGCAAAGTTGACAGCACACAGCTGTTATAGATACTAGTCTTGGTTCTGATGCTGTATTGGGCAGATTTCCAGGCGTCTGAAGGGTCATGAATGCACTTCGTGCTTTACTCAGTCTGTTTTAATGTCAGATCCAGCGCCTCCTTCATTGCTAATAACACTTCCAAGGTATGTGAAAGCGGTTGTATCTCGGAGGGTTTTACCTTCTAGTTTGACTGGTGCTGGGTTGCTATGTTCAGAGTCATTACTTCAGTTTTCTTCTGATTTATTTTCAGCCCAACCATCTCACTATATTGGTTAAGGCGGCTGGTCTTTTCCTGGATATCTCTATGTGTATGAGATAGGAGTGCGATGTCATCTGCAAAATCTAGGTCTTCCAGAGTGGATGTGAGCGTCCATCTAATACCTCTTGCCTTATCTTCCGTTGATTTACGCATCACCCAATCTATGACAGTGTTGAATAATAGGGCTGACATAACACATCCTTGTCGCACGCCTGTTTTTACTTCAAACTTTAGTTCTGAAGTTTCAACACTGCATGCAAACTTGCTGTAGCAGCTTTTATAATATTTATAAAACACAGTGGGATTCCATACCATCTTAAGATACGCCATAGACTTTCGCGGTGTATGCTATCAAAAGCCTTTTCAAAATCTACAAAGTTGATATAGAGTTTGCTTTGCCATTCTGTGCATTGTTCTATGATATTTCTAAAAGCAAATATTTGGCCTATACAGCTCGTCCTCGTAAATCCTGCTTGTTCCTTTCTCAGTTTCTTATCCACAGCGTCAGTAATACGTTGTACGATGATTTTGCTTAAGATTTTACTTGGGACAGAAAGCAGTGTTATTCCACGCCAATTATTACAATCGGCAAGGAGCCCTTTTTGGGTATCTTGATGATGACTCCTCTGTTCCATGCATCAGGTATTATTTGGGCATTCCATATAGTAGTAAACAAGGGTTGCAATATATTAGCTGCAAGTTCTGGGTCTATTTTGAATAGTTCTGCGTTTAACTGATTCGGTCCCATGGAACACTATAGTGCACATATTTCTTATCTGCGTGTCCCAAGCGTCTTTTAAAAGACGGCTACTATTGCGTTGAGTTTTATTAATTTTCACTCCGATTGTAGTTTTATATCAACCGGAAACTAAGTAGAAAGGAAGTACTAACGATAACCAAATCACAACATCGTGGTTTTGACTAGAATCAGAAGTGAAACCAAGTTTAATTTTCGTTTTCAAGTTACCCTGTGATTAAAAAATAATGTCTAACAATTCAGAGTCTAGAAATGGTTTGTTATCAGCTCGTTCTGCACGTTTACAGCTGCAGAAGCGCGAGATTGGTTGCATGAAGATGTAGATACTGATAGTGAAGATAGTGAAGCTTCTGATTCTGATGACACAGAAGTTTGTGATTTAAATACGTCGATTATTAATAATTTAAATAATACTAGTAGTGTTTCCCAACCAGTTAGAGAGGCGCTTGCCCAGTCAGGTTCCAGATGGTCGTGTTGCTAATTTCGAACAGTTAGTAAACCATATATTCCGTCAATATTTTCTTAATTTTTGTGTATTCATCAATGGATTACTTATATAAAGAGAGCAGTTACACTGACTTATTCACCATATTGTTCCTCAAGGCCCTTGGTAAGTTGGATTTTTGTTCTCACAATTTCAATTAATTTTTTATTACATGCTAATATTTGTCATGCACAGTCAACACAACATTATATTTTCGCATACAATAAATATTTTATGAAAGTACAATCATTTATCTTTAATTTGATATATAATAAGTTCAACTTTAAATCATATTTAGAAACAATATTTTAATTTAACTAAAGTATGTGTGCAATATTTTGAAGCTAAAAATAATTCCGTCCAGAGGTGAAAAAACCTGGTACTGAATCAGTTAAGTTATCATTCCTGGTGCCTTGTTATTCTTAAGATATTTAATTGCTGTAATGATCTCATCCTGGCTGGGTGTTTCAATGCCAATTTCTAACTCCTCTGTTGGTTCTGGTATGTCTGCTACTACCGTTGGAGGTGGTCTGTTTAGCAATTCTTTAAAATGCTCTGTCCATCGTATTTCTTGTTCCTTTTCCGTTGTCAATAGTATTCCATTCTTATCCTTTATGGGAGTATTTGATCTTCTGTAATGTTTCCCGCTTATTAGCTTTGTAATTTTGTACACTGTTCCCTGATCACACTTTTTGCTGCTTCTTCTGCCTGTACTGCCAGGTCTTCAACATACATTCTTTTGTCGGCTCTCACAGCCCGTTGATTTCTTTACTTGCGCTTTTGTACTGTTCTTGGTATCTTGCTTTCAGTCTTTCGGACTTTGCTTCTAACAATTTCTTTTTAATATTCTTCGGCTGTCTATTATTTTCCATGTTGTTGGTGTTATCCATTCTTTTCTTTTCTTTGTGCGGTAGCCTAGACATGTTTCACTGCTCTTGCTATATATAGATGCTATGTTGTCCCATGTTTTATCTATGTTGTCAGTTTCATCCGTAGTTTCATTACTTTCTAGGGCTTGGAATCTGTTCTTTATCTGCATTATAAACTTATCCCTTACTTCCGTGTCTTTTAGTCTATCCACATCGAACCTCTTTTGGAAGTTTTTCTGTTGTCCTGTTTTTCTTAGTTTAAGTTTGACATAAGCTGTGACTAGGTGGTGGTCACTACCAACATCTGCACCTCTCTTGACTACAACATCTAGCAGCGAGCGTCTCCAGGGTCCATTGATCATTATATGGTCTATTTGGTTTTATCTCTGCCATTAGGGAATACCATGTTAATTTGTGGATATCTAAATGTTGAAATAGGGTTCCTCCTATAACGAGATTGTTCATGCTGCAGAAGTTTACTAAACGTTCCCCATTTTCGTTCATCATACCACATCCATATTTTCCAATAGTTCTATAACTATGCGTGTTGTCTTGTCCGACCTTCGCATTTAGATCTCCCATAACAATGATAACATCATGGGATGGTGACTTGTCTAATTCTGCTTGTAGGTTTTCGTAGTACAAGTCTTTCTTTGTATCTTCGCTATCATTAGTTGGCGCATAGCATTGTAGGATTGTGATGTTTGTATGCTTCCCTTTAGTCTGATCTTAATCAAGCGGCTGCTGATAGGTTTCCATTCTAACAGACACTTTTCCACGCCCTTTCTTAGGATTACTGCTACTCCTTCATGGTGTAGGTCATCGTCTCGTCCAGAAAAAGGACTGTTTCACCTGTTGCAGTGGTACTTCTTCCATTTCCTGTCCATCTGCTCTCGCTAACCCCTAGGATATGTAGATTATATCTTCTCATTTCTGCTGTTATTTGTGATAGTTTTCCGGTTTCGAACATTGTTCTTACATTCCAGCATCCAATTCTGGTCTTGGTTTTGGCATTCAGGACTTCCGTCCTCATGAAAGTAGCTTCCTTTCGGCTTTCACCACTTCCAGTCATGTGAGTCAATGACTCTGTTAGCCCTTCATGCCCGTAGATAGGTTGTATGTTTGTTGTTGTTTCGGTAACTTTAATTTTTTTTTAAAGGATGGGATCGTTAGTCCCAATCCCAACCCCCAACCTGGAGGACCAGGAGACCATGCTTCGTCTGTCCCTCTTCAGTGACCTTTCCGGCTTGGTAACCTTCCGGAACATAAGTTCCCGCCTGCATAGCTCACTGTATCATTGGAGCACGCAAGCCTCCCCACCACTAAAAGGTAATGGCCTCATGGGGAGGCCATACCTGTTAGACAGGTAATAATTACCTGAGCATGCATTAGCATACATGGTAGGCAGGTAATTACAGGATCATCACTGACATACACGCTAGTTAGACAGGTAATTACCAGGTAAAAAAATGTTCGACAGGTAAGTACGGGATCATGCACTGACATACATGTTAGACAAGTAATTACCAGGTCACATACTGTCTTACCTGCTGGACAGGTAATTATATGACCAAGCCGTGGTTGAATAGGTAAATACCTGATAAAGCACTTGCTGGACAGGTAATTACCTGATCAAACACTACATACATAGATACTGAGCCTGATCAAGCACTGACATACCCGTTGAACATGCAAATTACCTGATGAAGCAACTGCTAGACATGCAAATTATCTGATGAAGCAACTATTAGACATGCAAATTACCTGATGAAGCAACTGTTAGACATGCAAATTACCTGATGAAGCAACTATTAGACATGCAAATTACCTGATGAAGCAACTGTTAGACATGAAAATTACCTGATGAAGCAACTATTAGACATGCAAATTATCTGATGAAGCAACTGTTGGACATGCAAATTACCTGATGAAGCAACTATTAGACATGCAAATTACCTGATGAAGCAACTATTAGACATGAAAATTACCTGATGAAGCAACTATTAGACATGCAAATTATCTGATGAAGCAACTGTTGGACATGCAAATTACTGATGAAGCAACTATTAGACATGCAAATTACCTGATGAAGCAACTATTAGACATGAAAATTACCGGATGAAGCAACTGCTGGACATCTCACTTACCTGATCATCCAGTGGCAGCTCACAGAAACAAGGTATCAACTTTGCCCAGTCAACTAGAACCAGTAGTTGTTGCTTCATTGATTCTGCGACATCTTCCAGCGTGGCTGATCGTCTGTTGTGTACATCCACTGCAGACAGCAGTTGGGTAGTTGCCAGAATCAATCTGCATTCCAATGCAGTTTAAGAATTTTCAACTTTAAGCATAGTAGAGGTTAGAGGTGAAAGAGCAAGGCAGTGCAAAAGCGCACAATACTATGAGTACACAACAAGTATGCATCAACTTACACACTAACTTATATAATTTATTGTTGGTTCTCCCTGAGAGGCAAAGGTTGTGAAATCTTGATTCTTGTTCCAGGAAATTAAGTTTGTTATTTCAAGCACTGCAAGACAAAAACAGAAAACCACGACACTGGGCAACAACCCGGTAGCAGTGTGACGACACAAGAAGAAGAAGTTGTTGATTGTCTAGTCAACTTTTTCCAATTAGGTGTAATCTTCTCTTCTAGAGCGTTTCTTTAATAACATTGATTATATTAATTGATTGATTAATAGGACATCGTCATTGCACTTTGATGAGTAACCATGTGTATTACAATCTATTTCTTAAACAGGAAGATCTCAGCAGCCATGTACAAACTCCGTAGCACTCAGCAGCCATGTACAAACTCCGTAGCACTCAGCAGCCATGTACAAACTCCGTAGCACTCAGCAGCCATGTACAAACTCCGTAGCACCTCAGCAGCCATGTACAAACTCCGTAGCACTCAGCAGCCATGTACAAACTCCGTAGCACCTGTGAGCATCGCAATGTAATTTAGAAGACGATGAAAATATTTTGAAGGAACTTTTTTTTTCTCTAATGAACTTTGCCAGGGCAGAGACTTTCATGAACTTTGCCAGGGCAGAGACTTTCATGAACTTTGCCAGGGCAGAGACTTTCATGAACTTTGCCAGGGCAGAGACTTTCATGAACTTTGCCAGGGCAGAGACTTTCCAGTTTGCTCTTCTAGATTTTGAACTGCCACAGGTTCTTTTACGTGCTCAACTTGAATATGGGACCTATGTTTTATCGTCCATCTCTGAAAGGAATAGGAACGCGATCTCACCTACACAGATCAGAGATCTCTGGAAAAATATCCTGATGGCTCCATGAGGGAGTGAACTGAGTACCTTTGGAGTGTGAGGTGAGAAACTAACCTTTACTACGCAGAGACCTCCAAATGTTTAAGTTAATTGGTTATTGGTTTCTAAGCTGACGTCATTGCACTCCGGGCAGACCCATGGGTGCTCAGTCTCCCCCAACAGATATCGAGGAGTATACATACTGATGGTTCCTGTGGCTCGCTGATTAAACACACCTCTCACTCTGCCTCTCAGGCATCCAGTTCGACTTGAACAACTGGTAACTCCAAATTGCCTAAATCGCTTGATCGATTCATCAATTTTAGTGTCCTCATCCAACAGACAGTCGCAAAGAGACCGAAGAATATCCCCTTATCCATCTTCAACTCCCCAACAATCGATGCTGTTGATGCAAGCCTGCCCACTCTCTCATTCCCGTAAACACCCGCATGCCCAGGACAGTATATCCACCTAAGCCGCTGGAGGTTAGAAACTTCTATAGACAACATCCACTCATCCGAAACCTCCCTTCTGGATCTTGGAAGCATCGACTGAGAATCAGATACAACAACTGCCCCAGTAAATAAAGTCCCAGAGATCCAATGGAGGGCAGCAATTAATGTGGCAGTAGATGCAAAGTTATGAGATGGGCAGTCTTCTACTTTTGAAAAAGGGGTCCTTACAATCTGAGGATCATATCCTCATCAATGGATATCAATATGAAACAAGGCAGTCATGGAGAGACTCTATGTCGTCATCATCGGTGGCAGAGATGTCATAATGAAACAATGCAGTCACGGGGAGACCCCAATATGTCAATCATCTCTCTTGTGCCTTTTTAACTACAATTCTGTTCCCCAATAGCAGTTCTTTTCATGAGTGTATTTTTTCCAGAGATCCCTAGGATCGTTGAAGGAGCTACGGAGTTAATGATTTGTGTAATTCTCTAGGCAGGTTATGTGCCATTTCTATGGGAGAGGGACCGAGCCATTTGGGGTAAAACCCAATGCAATGAGCAGGCCCCAGTGATTGAACCCAGGTCTCCTGAATGGGAGCCCATGCTCTAATCCATTCAGTCAGACACTCTACATATTACTAATGGCGAAACATGTAACAACAAAGTACTGTAGTTTTATAAAATACAAAAACAATAACAATACTAACATAGTACTAAGTAAATTGTATCTATCCCATGACCCACCTGATGTCTGGAAGTAGTGTCAGCATGCAATAATGTACTAACTGACAGGGTGCTGCCCTGTGAGACATCTTCATAGCTTGTCCGTCTCACACTGATTCTATCTCTCTCATTTTGGACAGCTGAAAATAGATGTCTAGTTAGCAAAACTCAACCACAAAAATGTGAAATTATGAGAACATGTTGTTAAGTAAGGATCATAAACAGTAGATGCTATGTTATGCAATCAACATCATGGCACATTCCCATGTGTGCTCTGTCATCCACTGCAGCAGCCACCTTAAAGTCCACTTGCTCAACATACCCATGAGAAGTTGATTAGTGTATCTCCTCTCTCGACCATGAAGACGACACTGTCTGGCATATCTAAAATTAACTCCTAATTCTTGCACTCGATTCAGTGTCTGTAACTCGCCCATATCACATAAATGAGAGCGCACGCATTGATGACACCGCTCTGTCCATACACTGCCCACATGAGTCGGCTTTGTTTACAAATGTGTTTGTCACAGTAGATGTTTGTAACAATAGATAATGCCAAAAAAACCATGAATGTGACAAATATGATATCCAAATAAGTGTACATGTCTACTAAACGTTTCAATATGAAATAGGAAATAACAATTGATGGAAACTGACAAAGTCGTTCAGTTCATGTTAGAAATGAAAAAACCTTTTATGAAAATTAATGGGACGCCCGTGTGTTGACGAGGCTTGCAAAGAATAATATCACTTTATCTACAAGGCATGTCGTAAGAGGTGACTAATGTAGGGCCTAGGGAAGCTACCCTAGAAAATAAAAAGCGTTGCATAAATTGGATGTACTAATATAATATAATATAATATAATATAATATAATATAATATAATATAATATATTTGTACTTGTAGGCGCATAACTGGCACAACGTACAATCGTTCTTAAGCTCAGATTACATACAAATCACAAAGAGTGGTTTAACAAGTGGTCAATATGGAGCATTTGAAGAAGAAAAATTAATGGGAAATAAAAAGAAATTTTGTTAATGAGAAAAAAGGCATAATGAGAAAATTAAAAGGTATCCTAATTAAAGAGCAAATGATGATGAATAATTAAAGATGGAATGAAAAGTAATAAAAGTTAATGGATTCATAAAAAGCTATAACAATTAATGAGGAAATGAAAAGATGTCAAAATTAATGAGAAAATGAAACACTATACAAACTTAACGATGAAAATGTGATAGAAAACTACTTAATATTTGATAAAATTATATGGGGAAAATGGCAGAAATAACATACAATCACAGCCATGTGTAAGAATAAATATGAAGGAAAAAATGACAGTCAAATGTAACAACAAATTTTTAACTAAATGCAGTACTCAATGTTCACAGTTCTATCATCAAATAGCTTGTCCTGAGCAGAACTTTGCCACCCTAAAAGTCATCCGGAATTTCTGTCTCTCATAGGCCAGATCTCCCGCCTCTGCTTTGTCATGCTCAAGCCATCAGTTACATCCTAAATCTTCTCTTTGCCGGGATGCATCCTTCCATGATAGTCCTCTCCAACCCTTCATGTCTCTTTATATGTCCACAATACTTCAATTTTCTCATTGTAGTATCAGCCAGTTTTCTTTGATTCTGAGATCTTACCGGATAGATCTATTAAAGAAATATAAATACTCAACTGATCTGTACAATTAAAGCATACACTGACCTTCTTTCTTCATCCCAGCACGGAAGCATTTCCTTAAACGACAGTAACGACACTGATTTCTTTTGTCTTTATCTACTACACAATTTCTGTTGAACCTGCAAGAATAGACATGACTTCTTCGTACACTTCTACGGAAGAATCCCTTGCAACCATCACAACTGAATGCTCCATAATGTTTGCCAGTAGACTTGTCTCTGCAGATGGCACACTCTTGAGAACTCTGGTGTGTCTGGGAGATGGCAGACTGGGATCTGTTTCCATTGTGACCGAGAGCAAAATTCTGTGCATCTACTTCTGGGGATTCTGAAGAAATAAAAAAATGAATGAGAACTGATGTTTTGTATGAACATGTTTACTTTAAGTTGACTACCTAAATGTTTACTGTAAGCCGACACTCTGTACCATTCCAGCAGAGGCCGTCAAGGCAGATAAAGATATCACAACAGAGTTACTATACAAATTACTAGGTAAGATATGGGAGAGAAAAGAGATACCAGTAGAGTGGAAAGAAGGTCATTTGGTCAAACTACCAAAGGAGACAAGCATGAATGTACCTTCTATAGGGGGATAATGTTATTATCAGTGCCAGGCAAAATACTAAACAGGATTATACTTGATAGACTTAAAGAGGTCATAGATAAACAACTGAGAGAACAGGCAGGGTTTCGTAAGAATAAGTCCTGTACAGACCAGATAGCTACACAGCACATTATAGTAGAACAAAGCTTAGAGTGGAACTCACAACTATACATAGGTTTTGTGGACTATGAAAAGGCATTTGATACAATAGAGTTGTTGTGGAATATTAAAATACTATGGAGTACCTCCCAAGATTGCAAACTTAATAAGGGAAACATATGAAGGAGTGCAATGCAGTCATCCATGAGGGCCAATTGAAGGAAACCTTAGAGATAAGAACGGAGGTATGACAGGGATACCTCTTATCACGATTCCTGTTCTTGCTAGCCATAGATTGGATCATGAAATCAACAACAGATAACAGATTTGGAACACAATGGACACTTATGAAACAACTGGAGGACCTTGATTTTGCAAACGGCCTTGCATTGCTGTTCCACAATCACACACAGATTAAAGATATAATGAACATTCTAAATAATAAGTCTCAGCAACTAGGTTTGAAAATACACAGGTAAACAACTAAGGTCATGAGAATAAATGCAGTAAATGTAAACCAGATTATGCTGGAGGAAACAGCTCTACAGGATGTAGAATCATTCACATACCCTGGTAGCAACATAGACACATAAGGGGGAATAAACAAAGATGTCAAGATAAGAATACAAAAAAGCAAGGGAAACTTTATTGCATTGAGTAAGATATGGAAGTCAAAGGAGATCAAAACAAACATGAAGCTGAGAATCTTTCAATCAAATGTTAAGTCAATGCTGTTCTATGGCTCGGAAACATGGAAGACAACAAAAGAAACCACCAGAAAACTACAGACCTTCATAAATGGATGTTTACGTAGAATAGAGGGTATGATAAGATTACGAACGATAAACTCAGAGAAAGAACTAAGCAGAGACCAGTGGAAACGAGCTATGGAAGAGATGCTGGCGATGGATAGGACGTACAATTAAAAGACCGATTGGAAGCATTGCAAGACTGGCAGTGTTTTGGAACCCGCAGGAAAAGAGGAGTAGGGTAAGGCCTAGAAATACCCGGATTAGAGAGTTGGAGACTGATATTAAAAAGATAGGTAAAACATGGAAAGAATTGGAAGGGATGGCAGGAGAGAGGAAGCGCTGGAATAAGTTTGTTGAAGATCTGTGCTCCGTTGGGAGTTGAAAAGTGAAGAAAAAGAAGTGTACTGTACATGTTTACTTAGGAAAAAATCTAAAATGGTCTAAAGGCGAAGGATTGACATCATTACACTGAGTTTCCTCATATGACTCAGCCCCTCTCTACAAAAATGATACGCCACCTGCCGAAAGTATTGCACAAAGCATCAAACTCTGTAACTTTAGCTACAATCCTAGGGATCGCTGATTAAAACTTCTAATGACTCTATACCCAAATTCGAATCTACAACCTACAGAACACCAAGCAAACATTTTAACCACTTACTCTTGCCCGTTTGTTGCCGGGGCTCTCAAAGGGAGCAAAGAATAGTAACACTGCAACCGACAACGAATGTCGTAAGAGGCGACTGGGAAGGAGCTAAGGAAGCTACCTTAGTAAATAAAAAGCGTCCCAGAAATTGGATGTGCTGGCCTACATGTAGGAGCATAACTGGCAAACGACAACCCTCTTAGGCTCAGATCACATACAAATCACAAAGAGTGGTTAACAAGTGGTTGATATGGAGCGTTCAAAAAGAAGAACCACTTTGTCATAAAGACCCTTGAGAGGAAGATATGTACTATCAAAATTGACAGCATGTACAGGATCAGCATTATTTTCAATTAACCAAACTAAGTGGAGATACTTAAATAAATAACATCAAATTGACCCAAAAAAAGCTAACGAACAAGAATGTCTGACAAGTCTGATGTACTTGTTACATTTGTTCTCATCCTTAACAGGATATGAGATTTGCTTTCTCATTAAATATTTAAATTGTTTTCTTGTTCTGGACTACACACAAATGTCATTTAATTTGTTTATTTTAAATACATAATTAACATATGTGGTGCATATTCAATGAAGATGTATAAGAAAGTTAATTAACATCCAGGATTTGGAATTAATTAATCTGGGAAAATCTATCTTCCCAGCATTAAAATTATATATATACATTCTAAGCCTTCGTTAGCTGGGCTGAAAACAAGTAAAAACAACAAAAATTATATGAATTAGTTGGGGGATCGAGAGAGAGATATGAATTAGTCATTCCTTGTTTGGTTTTAAGCTTGTCCTCTATGAATTAAGCTATAATGTGGGTGTCTTTAGCTTAAGTGGTAGTGAGCTCGATCACAACCCAAGTGTACCTGGTTCAAACTCTGTGGCGGGCAAGTTTGGAAGCAAATTTGTCCCTGTGAATTTTTACGAACGGTAAAAATAAACCTTACCGTTCAGAAAGCAAAGGCAAACTACTCAATGTATAAGTGGTGCCTAGAAAATCGACGACTCGTTTACTGTGGCTAATGGTGACGTCCTGTAAAAGATATGTCATGATTTTCATGGCATCTCAGACTGATTTTTGCAGGAAGACTTGCTTGCCTCATCACCAGTGTCCATTGTCACTCAGACAAGTCTTACTCCGACTTCAGAGGTACTTGTAATGTTGATCCCCAAGTAAAGAATCAGGGTCTCCTATATAGTTCAACCACGCAATGTGTGCACACCAAAAATATGTTTGACCAAGCTGGACTCGAACTCCGGAATTTTCACGACACATGATCACTAACGCAGTGTTAATAACTAAGCTATTGGCGACCCTCTTGTTTTGCTAACAATCAATCTCCAATATAAAGCTTCTATTAATTCCTTCATTATTTGGTATTCTTCATATTTTTCCATGAATTTTTGTAATACATCATAACAAATCGCCCAAAGGCGAAGGATTGAGTTCACTCCCCGGGTCAGAAATCTTGCCAATCTTATTTATTTAGTTTATTGCAATTATTGTTTCACAAATTATACAGTCTATTGCCTTTTCACATGGGGATGGTGGAATTGGTTGTCCACTCTTGCAGTTAAGCGTAGGTGTGGGAGCTTTAACTTGCGTTCTAGTGCCAGATGAGTCGACCTTGTGTTATATCCTTGTTTATTTAGTGTGATCATCATATTGTCTTTCTATCTTATTCTCGGTCTTTCCTTGGCTCTAGTACCTGATCTCTGTTTTATTGTATTGTGTTATTGGTGGTTGGTTGTATTTCGTCCTCATTAAATACGTAAAATAGTACAGTAACAAAACACAGAGAAATCACTAATAAATTATTATTAAATAATAGCTTTTAATTCATACACTGAAACTGATAATGAAAACAGAGCACAGCAAATGAAAGAATATAAACTTAGTTGAAGACGGTGACAAATAGCATCTGATGAAGGTATTTAATGTACTGTACATTATATAGCACACATTCGACAGAAAGTCGCTTCTCACCGATCACAGTCACAACTCAATCACAATCTCTGCGAAGTGCAATGATCATGATGATGGTCAATCAATCAATCAATCAATATTATCCACCATCGTTGTATTCAATGCTTTCTTAATGTCTTGTTATCATCGCCTCTTTGTCGCCCTCTGCAGCGTTTTTCGGAAACCATGCTCTCTATTATTGTTCTCTTGAAATCACTGACTGTTGTCACCAAAAATATTTCAGGTTCCGAGACATGATGTTGTTCATGAGCCAATGTTTTTCAATGTTCCGATCTTGTAGTTTTGTTTACATTTTGGTCTTCTTTGTTCAAAGAGTTCCCAAACTTTTCCTGCAACACTGTTTCAAACGACTTAGTCGTCGACTATAATTTATTTAATCTTTGCGTTATTTGTCCCTAGATCACATCCGTGTTGCCACACAACAACACAAAATGATAATTTCAGTTTTACTTTAATTTCCGTGTTGCCACACAACAACAAAAAAAAAGGATAATTTCAGTTTTACTTTAATTTCCTTGTTTGTGTTATTTTCTTCATACTAACAACTCTCTAAATTAAGAACGAAAATCCAGTCCTTCGAAACTAAATGCTACCGAAAGATCCTACGAATACCATGGACAGAAAAGAGAAAGAACACTGATGTCCTGAAAGAACTAAATGTTAAAGAGAATTGGCTGATAATCAACATACTATACAGAAAAATTACATACTTTGGTCACATCAAGCGTCATGATGGCCTGGAAAGAACAATACTAGAGGGCAGTGTCCCAGGACGCAGAGGCAGACCAAGAAGAAGATGGCTACAATATATTAAAAAAACCATGAACATGACCATCGACGAAGTGGGTGAACTGGCAAGAGACAGAGTGAATTTCAGATGTGCTGCAAAGAGAGCAACGTCCTATAAAGGATACACACCTTGATGATGAACAACTCTCTAAATTGCCATGGTTAGTCTTGTGATTCCCGTTTAGTACAGTCTCCATTGATGTTAACTACAAAGCCAATACATTCAACATTTGTAACATTTTCAATGGTTTCATTATCGATGTGTTATTTTGAGCTGTCTGCTTGTTTTGTTGCTAAACATAATCTGGTTTCTTTGTATTCAGAAAGAGGATCTAGTCATCAGTGCGTTTTTGTACATTCACGATTAGCTGTTGTTATCATCAGTCTACATTGTTTGAAAGGGGAACTAACGTTTGCAATCATGTATTTAATGTCCGGTTCTAAAGTATACTGGTTATCTCTCAAGTCGGAGACTGCACGCATGTATGGCGGGGGACACGATAAGGAAGCGTCTCAGCAAAATCAATAAGAACGCAAGCTGGCTACGTGAATTCATAGCAAGCAACACAAGAAGAGAAGAAGAATGAAGGTATACTAGACGAAGGATGATATGTACAGTTCTAAGGTATACTATGACGAAGGTATGATATGTACAGTTCTAAGGTATACTATGACGAAGGTATGATATGTACAGTTCTAAGGTATACTATGACAAGTATGATATATCAATATATATAGAAGATGATATAGATATATAGATAAATATATTCATTCAAGGTATACGATATATATATGATATATATCAGTTCTAAGGTATACTTGATGAATACTTTTTTAGATATATAGATATATGATAATTCAGATATATATATTATATCAGTTCTAAGGTATACTGATAATGTATGATTTCCATCTTTGCGCCATATCGATCATTGTAAACCTCTGTGTATGTGATCCGAGCCTAAGAGTGATTGTGCGTTGTGCCAGTTATGCACCTACAAGTAGATCAGCACATCCGATTTCTGTGACGCTTTTTAGTTACTAGTGTAGCTTCCCTAGACTCCTACCTCAGTCGCATCTTACGACATGCCTTGTAGGTCGCAGTGTTACTATTCTTTGATTCCATTGCAAGCCTTGGCAACACACAGGCGGAGGTAGGATATTTACAGTTCTAATGTATACCTTGATGAAGGTATGTACTATGTACTGTATAATTGAAGACACACTGCCCCCTCCCTTCCAAAAGTCTGAAAACGTATTTCTTGTTGAGCAAAATTGGTTAAATCTGATAGAAACGCATGACCTACCACACAGTTGCCAGCTGGGAAGACTTTTCACGAGAGTGTACAGGTTTTGGCTGTTATGGCCGAGCTCATGGTAAGGCAGAGTCATATTTTCTGTGTTACTATGGTGAACAATTGTTGCAAACTGACCAATATGGTAAGTTTCTGTGTAAACACACCTTCCCCTGTTGCTGATATAAGCAAAACGGCAGCTTGGTCTTCCATCCAAATATTTCATTTTTCTGACACATTCAAAATCCTGGTCATGGGAACACAATGTGATACACGAGTGATGGTTCAGAGAAACGTAGATCAACAATGATTGATGTGTGAGATCTAGGTTTGATTTCAATAATATTTATATCTCAGAACTCATCGGCTGACTACCAGTGCGAGATCTAGGCTTGATTTAAACAATATTATTTCTATCTTTGAAATAAATCTAGGATTTATTTACATAATATTACTAACTAGAATCAATTCTAGAGGCATGATTTCAATAGTATTTCTATTTCAGAAATCTAAACTTGATTTCAATAGTATTTCTAAATTATAAATCTAGGCTTATTTCAATAGTATTTCTAACTTAATCTAGTCTTGATTCTACAATCAGTTGATTTCAATAGTATTTTAACTTAATCTAGTCTTGATTTCAATAGTATTTCTAACTTAATCTAGTCTTGATTTCAATAGTATTTCTAACTTAATCTAGTCTTGATTTCAATAGTATTTCTAACTTAATCTAGTCTTGATTTCAATAGTATTTAACTTAATCTAGTCTTGATTTCAATAGTATTTCTAACTTAATCTAGTCTTGATTTCAATAGTATTTCTAACTTAATCTAGTCTTGATTTCAATAGTATTTCTAACTTAATCTAGTCTGTGATTCATGTATCTAACTTAATCTAGTCTTGATTTCAATAGTATTTTAACTAATCTAGTCTTGATTTCAATAGTATTTCTAACTTAATCTAGTCTTGATTTAATAGTATTTTAACTTAATCTAGGCTTGATTTCATAATGCCTATCTCAGACCTAGTATGCTGATCCATAAACTTCTCGTGAATTTGATTTCTAATCATAGGTTAACTAGTTCAGAACGTACTGTGTTGATAAAGTGGATATAGTTTAACTATCAGAACTAAATCTAACGTAATAAAGGTAAACATATTATTTCCAAGGTTCAAATTGAACTCTACTTTGAAAACATGGACAGCTTTTAGGTTCAATATATCTACTTTGAAAACATGGACATTTATTAGGTTCAACATATCTACTTTGAAAACATGGAATTTATTAGTTAATATAATCTACTGAAAACATGACATTTATTAGGTTTCAGATATAACTACTTTGAAAACATAGAAAACTGATTAGTTTTAATATATATTTTGAGAAAAACTGACTTTCAAAACATAGAAACTGGTTAGATTCGAGGTAACTTTCTTTAAACCATGAAAACTGGTTAAATTCAATTATTATTTTAAACCTGAACTTGATTGATTCAACATATAATTCCAAACCCATGGAAAACTGGTTAGATTCTAATTTTCCTTTAAAAACATGAAAAAAACTGGTTAGATTCAAATTCTCCTTTAAAAACATGAAAAAAACTGGTTAGATTCCAATTCTCCTTTAAAAACATGAAAAAATTGTCTAGATTCAAATGCTCCTTTAAAAACATGAAAAACTGGTTAGATTTAAATGCTCCTTTTAAAACATGCAAAATTAAGTTAGATTCATTGTCTCTGTATTTAGGGCTTTACTAAATGTGCTCAGATTCTATCTGCTTGCAGATTGTTTCAGTGTCACTAAACTTATACCGCAGTTCCAATAAAGATTTCGAATTTTCCTCCAACTCAGAAAGTCCAGGCACCAATTTCCACTGGTCTATTCCGATAATCGAACCCTTGCATCTTGGTGACATAATCCTGGCTCTACCGTTGTGCTACGTCCACACTTATTGGTTAACTGAACACAGATATCGATCGAGATGTAAACACATAATCGATTAGAAAATAAATACTTTCATTATCGTATATTTACGTGTCCAGATTTTGATTATCAATACCAAGTATTCGATACAAGAAACAAATCAGAGAATCAGAAAACAAGACCTTATTTATTGAATGGACCATACGAGGACTACTATCATTAGATGATTGTGACCGTCTCCCTCTTATTAAAGTACTGTTATGTCACAAGGGGGTGATGGCCACTAGTACACTCCTTCCACTTAAAACAGACGATGTCCCACCACACTCTTCTACATATACCACCCAACCTCCACCACTCTTTCATACAACGAGGAACGTATGACAGTGGCAGTTTTTCAAGATACACCCCTTTTCCCATATTGGTAGTACTATCACATGCACTTAATTTTTCAATCTACATTCAGATACATCAGACATTCAGACACCACATTGTTACATAAAAGTGTGGGAAAATCTAGAATCAATACATCAGACATTCAATACATCAGACCTCAGATATGACATCAATACATCAGATACATAGCAGTGCATTCAGTCGCCTTGCCTGTTTAACATATACTGGATAATGAAAACATGAAGAATGTTACGTAAGATAGCGGGGAAAATCAAACAATATATTTTTGAATAATGTGGGAAAAGAAATACATGAAGTAAGATATGCTGATGGCTTGGACATAAGATTCAGGCAAGTTCACGGACAGATGTCGACAGGAGTGGACAGTCCAATGTAAGTAGTGTGAATTAAATCACGCGGTTTAATTCGAAATGTGAAATTCGCCCGTGTGGTGTCGGGATCAGCAAGGGAAACAAAGAATAGCACTGCAACCTACAACGCATGTCGTAAGAGGCGACTGATGAAGAACCTAGGGAAGCTACACTAGTAAATAAAACGCATCGCAGAAATCAGATATACTGGCCTACTTGTAAGCGCATAACTGGCACAACGTACAATCGCTCTTAGGCTAAGATCACATACAAATCACACAGAGCGGTTAACAAGTGGTCGATATGGAACGTTTGAAGAAGATGATATTCTGACAATACAGCGATACTATCAAAATTGGAGAGAGAAAAAATGAATTAAAAATGAATTATGAAAAATGAAATATGTCAATGTGAAAATCTATATCGCAATGAAGAAAAAGAAAAATTATGTCAAATAATAAACGATATATTTTTATAAAGGGGTGGAACAAAAATATAAATAGTAAACAGTTTTCAATATTTCGGTTCCCTGCTATTAATAAATGGAAATGGGGCGAAGAAGACCAAACAAAGAGCATACACAGCCTTAGGAAAACTTACCCCAACAAAATTATATGGATTGTAACTGATAAATCAAAAAAAATCAAATACTAATTAATTCATTAGTAGCACAGAATGGGAAACATGGACATTTAATCAAATGAAGGAAACATATTTGTGCTTTTGAATAAATGTCACATGAAGAGTCTCTGATATCATGGACAGAGAAGAACAAATAGATAGATCTATCCAGAAAGAACTCAAAATCAAAGAAAACTGGAGCTGCAAATAAGAAAGAGAAAACTGAGATATTTTGGACATATAAAAGAATGAAGGTCTGAGAAGATCATGAAGGAGGCATGTACAAAGAGAAGAAGAAGACCAGTTGAGAAGATGGATTCAGGATATAACTGATGGTACAACATCAGTACTAACTTCATCAGAAACAACAAATTAAATGGTTCGGTGACGTAAGCAGATTACCATCAGACAATACCCCAAAACAATGCTGCTCCATACAATGGGTACAAAGCAAAAGGCCGGCCACACAAAAAGATGGACCTCAGAGATAACAGAGGCGACGAAAGAGAGACTATCTACGAACCCATATAGGCCCGTTTTGAAAATCTCTTCCTGACCTGACGCTGTAGGCAACAGGATTCGAGAAAGAAAGAAAGAAATCAAATAAAATTCAAATACTAATTGCATGCCTACCAGTAGCAACGTAAAAAAGTGGGAAACTTTGGACATTTAATAAAGCAGCTGAAAAAATTTTTGTGCTTTTGAATATAAGTGCCCGAAAGGGGTCCTCTGTATATCAGGGACAAAAGAGGGAACAAATGATCTATCTATCCAAAAAGAACTAAAAATCAAAGAAAAACTGGTTGATGCTACAAATAAGAAGAAAATTGAATATTTGGACATATAAAAGACATGAAGGGCTGGAGAGGACCATCATGGAAGGAGGCATGTCAAGAAGAAGAGGAGACCACAGAGAAGATGGATTCAGGATATAATGATGGTTTGAACATGACGGCTGCAGAGGCAGGACATCTGGTATATGAGAGAGAAATTCGGAGGACTGTTGAGTGCAAAGTTCTGTTCTGAAAGTTTTTTCCAAAAAAAGCTATTTGATGATGATGAATAACAGATAGTAGATCATAATGGTATTTTAGTCTCGTAATAACAGATAGTAGATCATAGTGGTATTTTAGTCTCGTAATAACAGATAGTAGATCATAGTGATATTTTAGTCTCGTAATAACAGATAGTAGATCATAGTGGTATTTTAGTCTCGTAATAACAGATAGTAGATCATAGTGGTATTTTAGTCTCGTAATAACAGATAGTAGATCATAGTGTTATTTTAGTCTCGTAATAACAGATAGTAGATCATAGTGATATTTTAGTCTCGTAATAACAGATAGTAGATCATAGTGGTATTTTAGTCTCGTAATAACAGATAGTAGATCATAGTGGTATTTTAGTCTCGTAATAACAGATAGTAGATCATAGTGGTATTTTAGTCTCGTAATAACAGATAGTAGATCATAGTGGTATTTTAGTCTCGTAATAACAGATAGTAGATCATAGTGGTATTTTAGTCTCGTAATAACAGATAGTAGATCATAGTGGTATTTTAGTCTCGTAATAACAGATAGTAGATCATAGTGGTATTTTAGTCTCGTAATAACAGATAGTAGATCATAGTGGTATTTTAGTCTCGTAATAACAGATAGTAGATCATAGTGGTATTTTAGTCTCGTAATAACAGATAGTAGATCATAGTGGTATTTTAGTCTCGTAATAACAGATAGTAGATCATAGTGGTATTTTAGTCTGTAATAACAGAGTAGATCATAGTGGTATTTTAGTCTCGTAATAACAGATAGTAGATCATAGTGGTATTTTAGTCTCGTAATAACAGATAGTAGATCATGAGTGGTATTTTAGTCTCGTAATAACAGATAGTAGATCATAGTGGTATTTTAGTCTCGTAATAACAGATAGTAGATCATAGTGGTATTTTAGTCTCGTAATAACAGATAGTAGATCATAGTGGTATTTTAGTCTCGTAATAACAGATAGTAGATCATAGTGGTATTTTAGTCTCGTAATAACAGATAGTAGATCATAGTGGTATTTTAGTCTCGTAATAACAGATAGTAGATCATAGTGGTATTTTAGTCTCGTAATAACAGATAGTAGATCATAGTGGTATTTTAGTCTCGTAATAACAGATAGTAGATCATAGTGGTATTTTAGTCTCGTAATAACAGATAGTAGATCATAGTGATATTTTAGTCTCGTAATAACAGATAGTAGATCATAGTGGTATTTTAGTCTCGTAATAACAGATAGTAGATCATAGTGGTATTTTAGTCTCGTAATAACAGATAGTAGATCATAGTGTTATTTTAGTCTCGTAATAACAGATAGTAGATCATAGTGGTATTTTAGTCTCGTAATAACAGATAGTAGATCATAGTGGTATTTTAGTCTCGTAATAACAGATAGTAGATCATAGTGGTATTTTAGTCTAGTAATAACAGATAGTAGATCATAGTGGTATTTTAGTCTCGTAATAACAGATAGTAGATCATTAGTGGTATTTTAGTCTCGTAATAACAGATAGTAGATCATAGTGGTATTTTAGTCTCGTAATAACAGATAGTAGATCATAGTGGTATTTTAGTCTCGTAATAACAGATAGTAGATCATAGTGGTATTTTAGTCTCGTAATAAAAGATAGTAGATCATAGTGGTATTTTAGTCTCGTAATAACAGATAGTAGATCATAGTGGTATTTTAGTCTCGTAATAACAGATAGTAGATCATATAGTGGTATTTTAGTCTCGTAATAACAGATAGTAGATCATAGTGGTATTTTAGTCTCGTAATAACAGATAAGTAGATCATAGTGGTATTTTAGTCTCGTAATAACAGATAGTAGATCATAGTGTTATTTTAGTCTCGTAATAACAGATAGTAGATCATAGTGGTATTTTAGTCTCGTAATAACAGATAGTAGATCATAGTGGTATTTTAGTCTCGTAATAACAGATAGTAGATCATAGTGGTATTTTAGTCTCAAGTAATAACAGATAGTAGATCATAGTGGTATTTTAGTCTCGTAATAACAGATAGATCATAGTGGTATTTTAGTCTCGTAATAACAGATAGTAGATCATAGTGGTATTTAGTCTCGTAATAACAGATAGTAGATCATAGTGGTATTTTAGTCTCGTAATAACAGATAGTAGATCATAGTGGTATTTTAGTCTCGTAATAACAGATAGTAGATCATAGTGGTATTTTAGTCTCGTAATAACAGATAGTAGATCATAGTGGTATTTTAGTCTCGTAATAACAGATAGTAGATCATAGTGGTATTTAGTCTCGTAATAACAGATAGTAGATCATAGTGGTATTTTAGTCTCGTAATAACAGATAGTAGATCATAGTGGTATTTTAGTCTCGTAATAACAGATAGTAGATCATAGTGGTATTTTAGTCTCGTAATAACAGATAGTAGATCATAGTGGTATTTTAGTCTCGTAATAACAGATAGTAGATCATAGTGGTATTTTAGTCTAGTAATAACAGATAGTAGATCATAGTGGTATTTTAGTCTCGTAATAACAGATAGTAGATCATAGTGGTATTTTAGTCTCGTAATAACAGATAGTAGATCATAGTGGTATTTTAGTCTCGTAATAACAGATAGTAGATCATAGTGGTATTTAGTCAATAACAGATAGTAGATCATAGTGGTATTTTAGTCTGTAATAACAGATAGTAGATCATAGTGGTATTTTAGTCTCAGTAATAACAGATAGTAGATCATAGTGGTATTTTAGTCTCGTAATAACAGATAGTAGATCATAGTGGTATTTTAGTCTCGTAATAACAGATAGTAGATCATAGTGGTATTTTAGTCTCGTAATAACAGATAGTAGATCATAGTGGTATTTTAGTCTGTAATAACGAGATAGTAGATCATGTGGTATTTTAGTCTCGATAATAACAGATAGTAGATCATAGTGGTATTTTAGTCTCGTAATAACAGATAGTAGATCATAGTGGTATTTTAGTCTCGTAATAACAGATAGTAGATCATAGTGGTATTTTAGTCTCGTAAAACAGATAGTAGATCATAGTGGTATTTTAGTCTCGTAATAACAGATAGTAGATCATAGTGGTATTTTAGTCTCGTAATAACAGATAGTAGATCATAGTGGTATTTTAGTCTCAGAATAACAGATAGTAGATCATAGTGAGTATTTTAGTTCGTAATAACAGATAGTAGATCATAGTGGTATTTTAGTCTCGTAATAACAGATAGTAGATCATAGTGGTATTTTAGTCTCGTAATAACAGATAGTAGATCATAGTGGTATTTTAGTCTCGTAATAACAGATAGTAGATCATAGTGGTATTTTAGTCTCGTAATAACAGATAGTAGATCATAGTGGTATTTTAGTCTCGTAATAACAGATAGTAGATCATAGTGGTATTTTAGTCTAGTAATAACAGATAGTAGATCATAGTGGTATTTTAGTCTCGTAATAACAGATAGTAGATCATAGTGGTATTTTAGTCTCGTAATAACAGATAGTAGATCATAGTGGATTTTAGTCCTAATAACAGATAGTAGATCATAGTGGTATTTTAGTCTGTAATAACAGATAGTAGATCATAGTGGTATTTTAGTCTCAGTAATAACAGATAGTAGATCATAGTGGTATTTTAGTCTCTTAATAACAGATAGTAGATCATAGTGGTATTTTAGTCTCGTAATAACAGATAGTAGATCATAGTGGTATTTTAGTCTAGTAATAACAGATAGTAGATCATAGTGGTATTTTAGTCTCGTAATAACAGATAGTAGATCATAGTGGTATTTTAGTCTCGTAATAACAGATAGTAGATCATAGTGGTATTTTAGTCTAGTAATAACAGATAGTAGATCATAGTGGTATTTTAGTCTCGTAATAACAGATAGTAGATCATAGTGGTATTTTAGTCTCGTAATAACAGATAGTAGATCATAGTGGTATTTTAGTCTCGTAATAACAGATAGTAGATCATAGTGGTATTTAGTCTCGTAATAACAGATAGTAGATCATAGTGGTATTTTAGTCTCGTAATAACAGATAGTAGATCATAGTGGTATTTTAGTCTCGTAATAACAGATAGTAGATCATAGTGGTATTTTAGTCTCGAAATAACAGATAGTAGATCATAGTGGTATTTTAGTCTCGTAATAACAGATAGTAGATCATAGTGGTATTTTAGTCTCGTAATAACAGATAGTAGATCATAGTGGTATTTTAGTCTCGTAATAACAGATAGTAGATCATAGTGGTATTTAGTCTCGTAATAACAGATAGTAGATCATAGTGGTATTTTAGTCTAGTAATAACAGATAGTAGATCATAGTGGTATTTTAGTCTCGTAATAACAGATAGTAGATCATAGTGGTATTTTAGTCTCGTAATAACAGATAGTAGATCATAGTGGTATTTTAGTCTCGTAATAACAGATAGTAGATCATAGTGGTATTTTAGTCTCGTAATAACAGATAGTAGATCATAGTGGTATTTTAGTCTCAGTAATAACAGATAGTAGATCATAGTGGTATTTTAGTCTCGTAATAACAGATAGTAGATCATAGTGGTATTTTAGTCTCGTAATAACAGATAGTAGATCATAGTGGTATTTTAGTCTCGTAATAACAGATAGTAGATCAGTGGTATTTTAGTCTCGTAATAACAGATAGTAGATCATAGTGGTATTTTAGTCTCGTAATAACAGATAGTAGATCATAGTGGTATTTTAGTCTCAGTAATAACAGATAGTAGATCATAGTGGTATTTTAGTCTCGTAATAACAGATAGTAGATCATAGTGGTATTTTAGTCTGTATAACAGATAGTAGATCATAGTGGTATTTTAGTCTCGTAATAACAGATAGTAGATCATAGTGGTATTTTAGTCTCGTAATAACAGATAGATCATAGTGGTATTTTAGTCTCAGTACATACAGATAGTAGATCATAGTGGTATTTTAGTCTCGTAATAACAGATAGTAGATCATGTGGTATTTTAGTCTCGTAATAACAGATAGTAGATCATAGTGGTATTTTAGTCTCGTAATAACAGAAGTAGATCATAGTGGTATTTTAGTCTCGTAATAACAGATAGTAGATCATAAATGGTATTTTAGTCGTAATAACAGATAGTAGATCATAGTGGTATTTTAGTCTCATAATAACAGATAGTAGATCATAGTGGTATTTTAGTCTCGTAATAACAGATAGTAGATCATAGTGGTATTTTAGTCTCAGAATAACAGATAGTAGATCATAGTGGTATTTTAGTCTCGTAATAACAGATAGTAGATCATAGTGGTATTTTAGTCTCGTAATAACAGATAGTAGATCATAGTGGTATTTTAGTCTAGTAATAACAGATAGTAGATCATAGTGGTATTTTAGTCTCGTAATAACAGATAGTAGATCATAGTGGTATTTTAGTCTCGTAATAACAGATAGTAGATCATAGTGGTATTTTAGTCTCGTAATAACAGATAGTAGATCATAGTGGTATTTTAGTCTCGAAATAACAGATAGTAGATCATAGTGGTATTTTAGTCTCGTAATAACAGATAGTAGATCATAGTGGTATTTTAGTCTCGTAATAACAGATAGTAGATCATAGTGGTATTTTAGTCTCGTAATAACAGATAGTAGATCATAGTGTTATTTTAGTCTCGTAATAACAGATAGTAGATCATAGTGGTATTTTAGTCTCGTAATAACAGATAGTAGATCATAGTGGTATTTTAGTCTCGTAATAACAGATAGTAGATCATAGTGGTATTTTAGTCTCGTAATAACAGATAGTAGATCATAGTGGTATTTTAGTCTCGTAATAACAGATAGTAGATCATAGTGGTATTTTAGTCTCGTAATAACAGATAGTAGATCATAGTGGTATTTAGTCTCGTAATAACAGATAGTAGATCATAGTGGTATTTTAGTCTCGTAATAACAGATAGTAGATCATGTGGTATTTTAGTCTCGTAATAACAGATAGTAGATCATAGTGGTATTTTAGTCTCGTAATAACAGATAGTAGATCATAGTGGTATTTTAGTCTCGTAATAACAGATAGTAGATCATAGTGGTATTTTAGTCTCGAAATAACAGATAGTAGATCATAGTGGTATTTTAGTCTCGTAATAACAGATAGTAGATCATAGTGGTATTTTAGTCTCAGTAATAACAGATAGTAGATCATAGTGGTATTTTAGTCTCGTAATAACAGATAGTAGATCATAGTGATATTTTAGTCTCGTAATAACAGATAGTAGATCATAGTGGTATTTTAGTCTAGTAATAACAGATAGTAGATCATAGTGGTATTTTAGTCTCGTAATAACAGATAGTAGATCATAGTGGTATTTTAGTCTCGTAATAACAGATAGTAGATCATATTGGTATTTTAGTCTCGTAATAACAGATAGTAGATCATAGTGGTATTTTAGTCTCGTAATAACAGATAGTAGATCATAGTGGTATTTTAGTCTCGTAATAACAGATAGTAGATCATAGTGGTATTTTAGTCTCAGTAATAACAGATAGTAGATCATGTGGTATTTTAGTCTAAATAACAGATAGTAGATCATAGTGGTATTTTAGTCTCAGAATAACAGATAGTAGATCATAGTGGTATTTTAGTCTAGTAATAACAGATAGTAGATCATAGTGGTATTTTAGTCTCGTAATAACAGATAGTAGATCATAGTGGTATTTTAGTCTCGTAATAACAGATAGTAGATCATAGTGGTATTTTAGTCTCGTAATAACAGATAGTAGATCATAGTGGTATTTTAGTCTCGTAATAACAGATAGTAGATCATAGTGGTATTTTAGTCTCGTAATAACAGATAGTAGATCATGAGTGGTATTTTAGTCTCGTAATAACAGATAGTAGATCATAGTGGTATTTTAGTCTCGTAATAACAGATAGTAGATCATAGTGGTATTTTAGTCTCGTAATAACAGATAGTAGATCATATTGGTATTTTAGTCTCGTAATAACAGATAGTAGATCATAGTGGTATTTTAGTCTCGTAATAACAGATAGTAGATCATAGTGGTATTTTAGTCTCGTAATAACAGATAGTAGATCATAGTGGTATTTTAGTCTCGTAATAACAGATAGTAGATCATAGTGGTATTTTAGTCTAGTAATAACAGATAGTAGATCATAGTGGTATTTTAGTCTCGTAATAACAGATAGTAGATCATAGTGGTATTTTAGTCTCGTAATAACAGATAGTAGATCATAGTGGTATTTTAGTCTCGTAATAACAGATAGTAGATCATGTGGTATTTTAGTCGTGTAATAAAGATAGTAGATCATAGTGGTATTTTAGTCTCGTAATAACAGATAGTAGATCATAGTGGTATTTTAGTCTCGTAATAACAGATAGTAGATCATAGTGGTATTTTAGTCTCGTAATAACAGATAGTAGATCATAGTGGTATTTTAGTCTCGTAATAACAGATAGTAGATCATAGTGGTATTTTAGTCTCGTAATAACAGATAGTAGATCATAGTGGTATTTTAGTCTCGTAATAACAGATAGTAGATCATAGTGGTATTTTAGTCTCGTAATAACAGATAGTAGATCATAGTGGTATTTTAGTCTAGTAATAACAGATAGTAGATCATAGTGGTATTTTAGTCTCGTAATAACAGATAGTAGATCATAGTGGTATTTTAGTCTCGTAATAACAGATAGTAGATCATAGTGGTATTTTAGTCTCGTAATAACAGATAGTAGATCATAGTGGTATTTTAGTCTCGTAATAACAGATAGTAGATCATAGTGGTATTTTAGTCTCGTAATAACAGATAGTAGATCATAGTGTTATTTTAGTCTCGTAATAACAGATAGTAGATCATAGTGGTATTTTAGTCTCGTAATAACAGATAGTAGATCATAGTGGTATTTTAGTCTCGAAATAACAGATAGTAGATCATAGTGGTATTTTAGTCTCGTAATAACAGATAGTAGATCATAGTGGTATTTTAGTCTCAGTAATAACAGATAGTAGATCATAGTGGTATTTAGTCTCGTAATAACAGATAGTAGATCATAGTGGTATTTTAGTCTCGTAATAACAGATAGTAGATCATAGTGGTATTTTAGTCTAGTAATAACAGATAGTAGATCATAATGGTATTTTAGTCTCGTAATAACAGATAGTAGATCATAGTGGTATTTTAGTCTCGTAATAACAGATAGTAGATCATAGTGGTATTTTAGTCTCGTAATAACAGATAGTAGATCATATTGGTATTTTAGTCTCGTAATAACAGATAGTAGATCATAGTGGTATTTTAGTCTCGTAATAACAGATAGTAGATCATAGTGGTATTTTAGTCTCGTAATAACAGATAGTAGATCATAGTGGTATTTTAGTCTCAGTAATAACAGATAGTAGATCATAGTGGTATTTTAGTCTCGTAATAACAGATAGTAGATCATAGTGGTATTTTAGTCTCGTAATAACAGATAGTAGATCATAGTGTTATTTTAGTCTCGTAATAACAGATAGTAGATCATAGTGGTATTTTAGTCTCGTAATAACAGATAGTAGATCATAGTGGTATTTTAGTCTCGTAATAACAGATAGTAGATCATAGTGGTATTTTAGTCTCGTAATAACAGATAGTAGATCATAGTGGTATTTTAGTCTCAGTAATAACAGATAGTAGATCATGAGTGGTATTTTAGTCTCGTAATAACAGATAGTAGATCATAGTGGTATTTTAGTCTCGTAATAACAGATAGTAGATCATAGTGGTATTTAGTCTCGTAATAACAGATAGTAGATCATATGGTATTTTAGTCTCGTAATAACAGATAGTAGATCATAGTGGTATTTTAGTCTCGTAATAACAGATAGTAGATCATAGTGGTATTTTAGTCTCGTAATAACAGATAGTAGATCATAGTGGTATTTTAGTCTCGTAATAACAGATAGTAGATCATAATGGTATTTTAGTCTCGTAATAACAGATAGTAGATCATAGTGGTATTTTAGTCTCTTAATAACAGATAGTAGATCATAGTGGTATTTTAGTCTCGTAATAACAGATAGTAGATCATAGTGGTATTTTAGTCTCGTAATAACAGATAGTAGATCATAGTGTATTTTAGTCTAGAATAACAGATAGTAGATCATAGTGGTATTTTAGTCTCGTAATAACAGATAGTAGATCATAGTGGTATTTTAGTCTAGTAATAACAGATAGTAGATCATAGTGGTATTTAGTCTCGAATAACAGATAGTAGATCATAGTGGTATTTTAGTCTCGTAATAACAGATAGTAGATCATAGTGGTATTTTAGTCTCAATAACAGATAGTAGATCATGAGTGGTATTTTAGTCTCGTAATAACAGATAGTAGATCATAGTGGTATTTTAGTCTCGTAATAACAGATAGTAGATCATAGTGGTATTTTAGTCTCGTAATAACAGATAGTAGATCATAGTGGTATTTAGTCTCGTAATAACAGATAGTAGATCATAGTGGTATTTTAGTCTCTTAATAACAGATAGTAGATCATAGTGGTATTTTAGTCTCGTAATAACAGATATAGATCATAGTGGTATTTTAGTCTAGTAATAACAGATAGTAGATCATAGTGGTATTTTAGTCTAGTAATAACAGATAGTAGATCATAGTGGTATTTTAGTCTCGTAATAACAGATAGTAGATCATAATGGTATTTTAGTCTCGTAATAACAGATAGTAGATCATAGTGGTATTTTAGTCTCGTAAAAAGATAGTAGATCATAGTGGTATTTTAGTCTCGAATAACAGATAGTAGATCATATGTATTTTAGTCTCGTATACGATAGTGATCATGTGTATTTAGTCTCGTAATAACAGATAGTAGATCATAGTGGTATTTTAGTCTAGTAATAAGATAGATCATAGTGGTATTTTAGTCTCGTAATAACAGATAGATCATAGTGGTATTTTAGTCTCGTAATAACAGATAGATCATAGTGGTATTTTAGTCTCGTAATAACAGATTAAAGTGACCCTCATTGTAAGCATTTTACCGTACGGCTATAAATAATGGTTAATAGAGCTAAGGAAACGAAGATAAGGAAACACGAAAAACAGACGTGACAGTATACAACAAAGCGTACAAAATAACATACAAGAATTACAACATACAAGATATAGATTTTTAAAAAGGCACAGATAGGAAGTGTAAAAAAAAAAAAACAACAATCAAACTATTGATATACTCACTGGATGATGTTCCTGATCGTCTACGCCGGCTACTTCCACTATCCGAATCTGAAAGAAGTCAACAAAGAGACTGTGTGATTCTCAAAATATAGCTCTTGTTCTTTCGCATCGCTGGTTCTAGTATAATCACTTTATCCACTTTATTATCACTTTATAAGTCCATTCTATGTGATAGATGTGTGTGTTTTGTCTGTGATCTGTGTGCGCTTTGTGTGTGATCTGTGTCCGATTTGTGTGTGTTTTGTATGTGCTTTGTGTGTGATATGTGTGTGCTTTGTTTGTGATTTGTGTGTGCTTTGTAAGATATGTGTGTTTTGTATGTTCTTTGTGTGTGATATGTTTATGCTTTGTGATATGTGTGTGTGATATGTGTGATTTTGTGATATGTGTGTGCTATGTGTGTGATATGTGTATGGTTTGTATGTGATCTGTGTGTGTTTTGTTTGTGCTTTGTGTATGATATATGTGTGTTTTGTGTGTTATGTGTGTCCTTTGTTTGTGATATGTGTGTGAGAATGGTGTGGTATGTGTGTGAGAATGGTGTGATATGTGTGTGAGATATGTGAGCTTTGGAATACGGGGGGCGTGATAACAAGTTTAGAGACACCTGTTTTAGTATCACTTCTATAGTTGATAACTTGATCTTATGAAGCATATAGGCGGCGTGATAACAAGTTTAGAGACACCTGTTTTAGTATCACTTCTATAGTTGATAACTTGATCTTATGAAGCATATAGGCGGCGTGATAACAAGTTTAGAGACGCCTGTTTTAGTATCACTTCTATAGTTGATAACTTGATCTTATGAAGCATATAGGCGGCGTGATAACAAGTTTAGAGACACCTGTTTTAGTATCACTTCTATAGTTGATAACTTGATCTTATGAAGCATATAGGCGGCGTGATAACAAGCAGTTCTTCAACTGACTATCACGCATGTACATGGGCACTGGCATTCTGACGATGATTAAATCAATTATAGGCTTGAATTTACACATGGAGACGGGAGTTGGAGACGGAATGCAAGAAAATGGGGAGAGAGTGGTGGAGAGATCTGGAAAAGATGGAAGGTCTTGATTGCGGACCTATGCTTCCCTAGGGACGAAGGCATTGATTGCGGACCTATGCTTCCCTAGGGGCGAAGGCATTGATTGCGGACCTATGCTTCCCTAGGGGCGAAGGCATTGATTGCGGACCTATGCTTCCCTAGGGGCGAAGGTCTTGATTGCGGACCTATGCTTCCCTAGGGGCGAAGGTCTTGATTGCGGACCTATGCTTCCCTAGGGGCGAAGGTCTTGATTGCGGACCTATGCTTCCCTAGGGGCGAAGGCATTGATTGCGGACCTATGCTTCCCTAGGGGCGAAGGCATTGATTGCGGACCTATGCTTCCCTAGGGGCGAAAGGTGAAGACAAAAGAAGAAGGCTTAAAATATACTTTCAGAACCCGTTAAGTATAATATAATAATAATAATAATAAGTCCTCTCGTACCGTTATACGTTACATAGGGCCTGTAAGTAATTTCTCCATACCGCTCTATCCTGGGCAACTCGCTCAATCTCCTCCATGGAACTGAGACCGATATTTCCTGCCTCTCTCAGCAAAGTTCGTTTCAGTGTCTCTTTAGGTCGACCTCTCTTTCTTGAACCCTTTGCATCCCACTTCAATGCCTGCTTTGATATTCGTTGATCATTTCTCCTCAAGGTGTGTCCAACATATCTCCATCTTCTCTTTCTTATAACAGTTGTCACTAGTGGTTGACCAGACATGTCTCTAATTTCATCACTTCTTAATTCGTTCCACTTCTTCTGAATTCCGTTAAGTATACCTCCGCATTGATTGCGGACCTATGCTTCCTAGGGCGAAAGGTGAAGACAAAAGAAGAAGGCTTAAAATATACTTTCAGAACCCGTTAAGTATAATATAATAATAATAATAATAAGTCCTCTCGTACCGTTATACGTTACATAGGGCCTGCAAGTAATTTCTCCATACCGCTCTATCCTGGGCAACTCGCTCAATCTCCTCCATGGAACTGAGACCGATATTTCTGCCTCTCTCAGCAAAGTTCGTTTCAGGGTCTCCTTGGTCGACCTCTCTTTCTTGAACCCTTTGCATCCCACTTCAATGCCTGCTTTGATATTCGTTGATCATTTCTCCTCAAGGTGTGTCCAACATATCTCCATCTTCTCTTTCTTATAACAGTTGTCACTAGTGGTTGACCAGACATGTCTCTAATTCATCACTTAATTCGTTCCACTTCTTCTGAACTCCTTTAAAGTATACCTCCCAAAAATAAACTGTATAATTAACCTCATATGAAATCTTCAACCATGTGATCTTGTTTAAACATTCACTATTTTAGTATCACATGTGTAGACGATAAGCACTTGAGTAGAACCTGCAAGTAAACGAAAAATAGGACGCCCTAAACAGACATGGAGATGAAGTCTTCTTGAGGAACTGAAGAGTGCTAAATTGTCCTGGGAGACCATAAAGAAAACAGCCAGATACCGAGAGGAGTGTCGAACAACTGTTGAGACCCTATGCTTCACGAGGAGCGGAGGGGAATAAGTCAAGTCATGTGAAGACGATAACTTAATCATATCCTACCTTCACATTTTGATAACCTAACCACCAAGTCCTCTTATCACAAACCTCCAGCATAACATATTTATTATCACAGATTCAACACCACTATATCAGTCAACCTACCACACCCCCTTTCTTATCCCTTTAACCAGTGGCGGCTCGTGGCCATTTTTCTTCGTGGGGCCAGACACAAATTTTCGGAAAAATTATGTTTTTTTTAGTATTTACTACTATTTGACTGTGGTTGATGGCTACGTCCTTTGGGATATGCCACGATTTTTCACTACTATTTGTCTATTCCGGGAAGTTATTCCTCCTTTCAATTTTTTGGTGGGCCGGGCCCACTGGCCCCTAATGACGAGCCGCCCTGCCTTTAACATATATCCTTCCTACTTCAAACTGATTGTTATCAACAGGTGAAAATATATTATTAGTGTTATATTATTTTCAAACAATCAACATGATAACTCAAGAGTCACTACTTGACTGCTAGACATGAGATAGTCGAGACTGGTTCCGTATAACTTCACTCAGATATCAGTTGTGCATACGTGCGTACGTACTGTTGTAATAAACTATGCAAATATTGTATCTTTATAGATATGGTATAAGTAACGCCCGCGTGGTGCCGGGGCCCGCAAGGAAGCAAAGAATAGTACCACTGCGACCTACAAGGCATCTCGTAAGAGGCGACTGATGTAGGCCCTAATGATGCTACCCTAGTCTTCTTCTTCTTCTTCTGCGATCAACTTTGCTATGCGACTACTCCGGTATGTGTCATAAACAGGGCGGTGCGCTTGAGGTCTTCACCGGTTCCCATAGTTTGTCTTGTAGTGTTGTTTCTGTTGGCCAGATCTCCAATCTCTCACTACTCAGACTAGGGCAGTCTTGCCGGATGTGCTCTGGGGACTGCTTTGGTGCTCCACAGGTGCAGGCTGCCGAGTCCCTGAGACCCATTCTGTTGATGTGTGCTCTTAGAGCTACCCTAGTAAAAAGCGGCGCTGAAATCGAGTGTGGTGGCCTACTTGTAGGCGCATAACTGGCACAACGTACAATTGCTCTTAGGCTCAGATCATATACAAATCATACAGAGTGGTTGACAAGTGATCGATATGGAGCGTTCGAAGAAGAAGAATAAGAAGAAGAATAAGTAAGAGACCGAGTGGAGGAAGAGCTAAGGAAGAGACACTGACGATGAAATAACAGATAGATAGAACAATATTCGACGTTCCATACGTGAGGAACGGAATTGGCCTTCCTACCTCATGGTCACTATGGTCTAGAAATATGAATTAACATACACTTCATACACTTAAGATCTGAAATGGGTACGGGAAAATGTATTTATAAGAGATTATATCATTAGTATGATTGATAGGACCATCATCACTGCACTTCGGTGAGTAACCATGTGTGCTCCGATCTTTCTTACACAGAGAGCTCTCAGCTGCAGTGCACGAACCTGTAGCACCGGCGAGGGTCCCCGCTGTAATTTTGAAGATGGTGAAGATATTATTTGTAGGAACTTTAATTTTAATCTTTTCTTAAGAATTTTGCCCGGGCAGCGTGTTTGCAGCCTGCTCTTCTCGATTTTGAACTGCCAAGGGCTCTTCTACGTGCTAAAAATTGAACACGGGACCAACGTGTTATCGTCCGATAACTAGGAACTCAATCTCACCTATACAGATCCAGGATCTCTGGAAAAATATCCAGATGGCTCCACGAGGGAGCGAACCTGGTACTTTTGGCACCACCTGACCTCTACGCTAAAGAGATCACTAAGGCGATATGCACAAAGACAATGCGTACGCCCACGTTTATGTTGACAGATATTAAATAATTCAGTAACTCATACGGTCATGTTTACCAATGATCGATTAGTTTTATGTTAATATGTGTATATGTCTGTACCTAGAAGTATAATGTTCAATTGATTCTGTCGTTTAATCTTAGATGGCTTCACACGTATTTTTTTTTTTATGTATCTTTAAATATCGTTTATGTTGGAAATACTAATAAATCTACATGTTTAATTTATTACCGTTGAACATTTTTATTCCGGTAAATTGACGTGAGTCAGCCATGACGGTCTCCCTATGGCCAATACACTCTGATACCATGCTACAGTATAACTCCAGATCTGATACCATGCTACAGTATAACTACAGATCTGATACCATGCTACAGTATAACTCCAGATGTGATACCATGCTACAGTATAACTCCAGATGTGATACCATGCTACAGTATAACTCCAGATGTGATACCATGCTACAGTATAACTCCAGATGTGATACCATGCTACAGTATAACTCCAGATCTGATACCATACTACAGTATAACTACAGATGTGATACCATGTTACAGTATAACTACAGATCTGATACCATGTTACAGTATAACTCCAGATCTGATACCATACTACAGTATAACTACAGATGTGATACCATGCTACAGTATAACTCCAGATGTGATACCATGCTACAGTATAACTCCAGATGTGATACCATGCTACAGTATAACTCCAGATCTGATACCATACTACAGTATAACTACAGATGTGATACCATGTTACAGTATAACTACAGATCTGATACCATGTTACAGTATAACTCCAGATCTGATACCATACTACAGTATAACTCCAGATGTGATACCATGCTACAGTATAACTCAAGATGTGATACCATGCTACAGTATAACTCCAGATCTGATACCATACTACAGTATAACTACAGATGTGATACCATGTTACAGTATAACTACAGATCTGATACCATGCTACAGTATAACTCCAGATCTGATACCATGTTACAGTATAACTCCAGATGTGATACCATGCTACAGTATAACTCCAGATCTGATACCATGTTACAGTATAACTACAGATCTGATACCATGCTACAGTATAACTACAGATGTGATACCATGCTACAGTATAACTCCAGATCTGATACCATGCTACAGTATAACTCCAGATGTGATACCATGCTACAGTATAACTCCAGATGTGATACCATGCTACAGTATAACTCCAGATGTGATACCATGCTACAGTATAACTCCAGATCTGATACCATGTTACAGTATAACTCCAGATCTGATACCATGCTACAGTATAACTCCAGATGTGATACCATGCTACAGTATAACTCCAGATGTGATACCATGCTACAGTATAACTCCAGATGTGGTACTTGAAAGTGGCGAAACACGTAATAACAAAGTACTGTAGTTTTACAAAATACAAAAACAATGACAATACACAGTAACGTTTCGACCAAAGGCCTTTATCAAGCAAACGATACAACAGGAGTGACGAATTTCACAGCACACTACATATGGACTTTGACAAAGATATTATAAAGGTTAAAAAAATGAAAATATGTGACTTCTCCTTCTTCTTTGCGTTCGTTCTTTACGACCAATTTTAATCACTCTTGTGATATGTTTGATCTTTGCCAAGAACGTGTATACGTTGCACATTGGTTTAGGGCCCCTAAACGCATAGACTTCTACACGTTTAGGACATGTGCATCCGATTTCAGCCAAACCTCCTTAATCGCCTCTACGACATGCGTAGTAGGTAACAGTGGTTCTATTCTTTACACCCCAAATTTGGGCCCCGTAACCACTCAGGCGAATATGTGACTAAAAACGAATATGTTTTGTGCTGTGAAATGTGTCACTCCTGTTGTATCCTCTGCTTGATAAAGGCCTTTGGTCGAAACGTTGCTGTGTATTGTCATTGTTTTTGCATTTTGTAAAACTACAGTACTTTGTTATTACGTGTTTCGCCATTCTACATAGTTTGACTGCAGTCTCCATATATTGTTATTACTTTCAAGTAGGGTTTTCTGTTGGTAAAATCTTAGTTACTTGTCTGTATCGCCCGAGTGGTTACCGCGGCCCAAATTTGGGGTGTAAAGAATAGAACCACTATTACCTGCCACGCATGTCGTAAGAGGCGACTAAGGAGGTTTGGCTGAAATCGGATGCGTGTGTCTGAAACGTGTAGATGTCTATGTGTTTAGGGCCTACCAAACCAATGTGCAATGTATACACGTTCTTGGCAAAGATCAAACATATCACAAAGAGTGATTAAATTTGGTCGTAAAGAACGAACACAAAGAAGAAGAAGAAGAAGACACGTCTGTATAAATTTGTGTCCTGTTAGATAATATTTATACACTTTGGCTGAAACTCTGATGTGTCTGTCCTTCACGCCGTATGGATCCTAATATATGCGCAATATACGCATGTTATCGGCGCAAACTACGAATATCACAAAGAGTGGTTGATACGATCAGAGATCATACTTAAACAGAAACAACATTACGGTAAATTAGGAAGTTGGAAAGGGGTGGGGTGGGGGAGTAATGGTGAACAGGATCCCAGTACAGTGCTTTGATCAGGTCCTACTTAATGTTGTAGTGACAGGCCTGAACAGTTGAAAGGGAGTCGTGGATGGGGTTTATATTTGTCACGAAAATGGTAATCTCTATAATTTGAATGCGAGTTTACTTTACTTAGTTATCTAAATTATAAGTACATCTGAACTCGGAGTAATGCTCGCCTGAACGGCGATGAATACTGGTGATAAGAAAAGCAAACCTTCACGTAAAAATCATGTAGATTATATTAATCTACATATGATGTCATATTAAGCACCACAACAACGCCTGATTTCATAGCGGGCTAACGCAAAAAAAAGAAGGAAGGAAGGAAGTTGACCAAAGCATTAATTGCAATAAGATGACTCAAAAGCTTATAGCTTGTAATGTGACAAGATAAGGAAGTTCTAATTTAAGTCAAGCAACACCCACGTATAAGTGTTGTTGATGCACGCATAAGTATGTGAATGATGAATAATGAGGATCCTATGGACTGCTAAAATAACTAATGTGGAGGTGTTGAATGAAATCAAGACACAGAGAAAGCTTATCATCAATATAAGAAAGATGCAGTCATCATTTTTCGGGCATGTGATGAGGAGGGAAGATTTAGAACACATTGTGACAACCGGTAAAATCGAGGGTAGACGAGACAGAGGAAGACAGAGAGAGAAAATTGTGGATAGCCTGACTTCGTAGCACGGTAGAGCTTCAACATCTGAGTTGATAGCAAACACCAAAGAAAGAGATTTGTGGAGATCTATGATCGCCTACGCCAGTCGGCACGGCACCTGATGATGTATGTGAATCTACGTATAAGTGTGTTTATGTAACTGTGTGTACATGTCTATGTACATGTGTGTAGGTTTTGCTACGGTAGTGCAGTGTTAGTGCACTTTCTTCATTTACAAGCGATGCTAGGTTACAATTCCTCACTTGACGTGCTGACAGAACGACCCACTCGCAATCAGTACCAGAAAAACATGAGAAATAAAGGCAGCCGGCCGACGTGAGTTGTTAGTCAAAGATAAATACTGGCCAAACAATGTATTCTACAAAAATAAAGGCAGCCGGCCGACGTGAGTCGTTAGTTAAAGATAAATACTGGCCAAACAATGTATTCCACAATATAACCCTTTAGCTGCTAAGGACGTGTATATACGTTTTTCCAATTCAGTGCTAAAGACGCATTAATACGTCTGTTATTATCTCTCCTCTGTGGGCTAAAGACGCATTAATACGTCTGTTATTATCTCTCCTATGTGGGCTAAAGACGTGTTAACACGTTATACATTTCTACTGCCATTGCTATAGGCGTACATTCACGTTTGTAACCTAGAAACAAAGAGTAGCTATTTTAGCTCCATCTTCAGAAAGTATGTAGCAGCGAAAGGGATAACACATCTTCTCGGACGCAAGAGGGTTGTGGATTCAATCCCATACTCTATATTTCATGCGTAAGGAAAGGAATTGGTCCACCTACCTCCTGCACACTATGGACACGAAATATGAAGTGTCAGACACTTCATACCCTAAGGTCTGAAAAGGCTAGGGGAAATGTATTGCAGTGGATACCGTCTCAATCAATACGATCATTGGAAGCTACAGATATATATATTTACTCTCTCTCTTTCTCTCATATATATATATATATGTTATGTTATCGATCGACGTCATGGCACATTGGGCATTCCCATTCGTGCTCTGTCCTCCGTTGCAGCAGCCATCCCAAAGTCCATTTGCTCACAGTACCCATGAGAAGTTGCTTACTATATCTTCTCTCTACCACGAAGACGACACTGTCTGGCATGTCCAAACTTAACGTCTAATTCTCGATATATATATATATATATATTTCTCCATGGTAAATACGTGTCCTCAGAAATTTCACTTTCAAGTTCTTCGTACTAATTATGTCTTTTACTCTGGAATCTAAATTACAAATAACTCTGGTCGGAGTAAGGCTTGCCTGAATGGCGAGGAACACTGGTGAAAAGGTAAGCAAGCCTTCCCGCAAAAATCAGTCAAGGATGCCAGATTAGGCGCCATGACTATGCCTGAATTCATAACGGGCGAAAGATGAATAACTTTATACAGATGAAGTGTCTTATCTATTTATACAAATAAAGCAAAGAACCTATTTTCATACCATGTGGTATATTGGAGAATACGAAACTATGTTTGCATTTTTCTTTGACCAACCGCACAAGGTGGGTGTTAGGGCTCAGCATTTCACCGTTTGCTTTTTATTTCAAATGTTTCTCTACCACCCAATTGAGATTGTGTCTACGTGAGAGCCGTTAATCTTTAAAAATCCTACTCCAACTGGAGATTCTTCTTCTTCTGATCACCGCTTAGACTGGTGTACCAGATTTTCCCATAAATCTCATTCATGTGGAAATCTGATTCATGCAGCTTAGCATCGGTGTGGATTGTACGTCACATCTTCAACTCCATTTGGAACTCTGGTGCTTATCCTTCGGCGATGTGTCCGGTTTCATCCAGCGTTTACTGGGTTCGTTCTCCGTTAGCCTTTTGTTGTCCCCAGCCGACCTGCAAGGCAGCAGTTGCTATTTTCTTTTAGGGTAGTTACCCTTAGACAACCTTCCCTCCCGGGTTGTTGAGCGTCATCTGCCCAGCTGGGAATTCTATCCTGGGACCACTCGCCTAAGAAGTAAAAGCACTAACCACGCACAATGCCATTTCGGTTCTCTTTTTTTTTCTTTGCTTTATATTAAATATTTACACAGTTATACAGTAAACAGTGTGTGATAGCTAAATATAATGTTTGTTATTCACATCAATAAAACAGTTTGCTATTAAACGGCATAACTCACCCGAATCAGACTGTATAGTGGAACAGCTCTTATCTGCGGTCAAACATGTATTACTGCCTTCAGAAAAATCAAAACTGAATTCACCTTTCACACAATCCTTCTTAATCCTATCATTCACTACTCCACCCCTGTCATCCTCGTCTTCGAAATGTCCATCCGCGTTGTCTGCAAATTCCTTCTTTGTAAATCCGAATGCTGTTTCGTAAAGGTCGGAAATACCATCATCAAAGAGTGAGTGCATGCCCCCTGCCAATTCCAGGTCGCCAATGTCGTTTACTTCAGTCAGGACGATGGAATCGAACAGGGGCATGATATGATCCTCTATTGTATCTGTTTATTTGTCTTCCCTTAACTACACACAAACCTAACAAACAGCCTTCTAACACAACACATCTGTGCTGGCATTCGATCGGTAATGCTGCATAGGTTAAAAAGTGTCATGTTGAAACATCAACTGTCACAGGTGTCCCGCGTCAATCCTACACGTCCAGTGAATATAACGAACATAATACTACTACAAACAATAATAATACAATATTGTACCAGCTGTTGCAGGGAGATGACACTTGACAAGATAATACACTTAGCCTGCAACAGACAATTCACATTTAGATCTCTATAAATGTTGGTAGATCTCCTTCCAAAACAATGGCTTCTAATGCGCAGTCAATTTATACAAAAATCAGAGGCGGCGTAAATATAGTTGATAAGGATATTATCAGTGCCCTTCAGAAATGAAACTTATAGAATACATTTCTCACCCGTCTGTTGTCGAAGCTCGCAAGGGAAGTTAAAGAAAATAACAACACTGGGACCTACAAGGCATGTCGCAAGATGCGACTGAGGTAGGAGCCTAGGAAGCCACCTAGTAAATAAAACGTGTCGCAGAAATCGGATGTTCTGGCCTACTTGTAAGCGCATAACTGGCGCAATATACAATCGCTCTTGGGTTCAGATCAGGACCGTGCGGTATATTTTCTCAGTATGATGCAAGCCTTCGAAATGCCGCCCTTAAATATTTTTTCTTTAAAATAACCTTTCATTGTGATTTTATTTCGATGCTAATGCCGCCCCTTACGGAACCGCCTGATGCGGCCACCTCTCTGTATCATAGCATGGCACGGCTCTGCTTCAGATCACATACAAATCACAAAGCGTGGTTTAACAAGTGGTCGATACGGAGAGTTCAAAGAAGAATTATACATTTCTTGAAAAGTCCACATTGATTTATTGCACTAAAACTTGTTATCATAAAAACAAGCCAGAGATTGGTGAAAAGCGCAGACACGAAGAATGATTAAAAAAATATATAACCGGTAATAATGGCCCTATGTACCAAAAATGGCGCACATATAACCTATACTGTTTCACATTGACGCCAATGGAATGAACCCACCTGTCTCAACCTAGTTACACCGCTGTACAATATATTAGTAAAGGTCATGTGTAGCACAATTGTACGTTACTATTATTCTACTTGATAGTCTTTTACGTGTGTAAGACACTTTCAATCAACATAATTTAGTGGCATAATGCTAGGGACACAACAAAAGCAGACATACGTGTATCTGTCACCAAGCTATTTGTCTGTGATCAAAACAAAAGACAACGAAACAATATACTTTTGTATTTATTGTTGACTCCGAATAATCAAAATATATTTTAACTTTTTCTCTTCTTCAAAAATAAGTCATACTTTAAAACACAACTTTGTCGTGTGTGTTTGTGTTAAGCAGGAAACACTTTATAATACCAAACTTTGAAATAATGAACATTTGACAACATCTTATCATGTGGGAATTTGTAGGTAAAGAGACTATTTTTACTCTATAAGTTGTTTCTTTAACGAATTATGAGTTTCAGTTTTTCAGTATATACATTGCATAGCGTGTTTAATCAGTCAGTATAAACAATATGTTATGATCATGCGCAGTAGGACGGGAAGTTACGTGAAAACTTAGTAGCACTAATTGTGAACGGGGAAAAATAAGTTTTAAAATCGGATGTCATTGCTTATGTATTGAAAAAGATAAGTTCAGTCATGAATTTCAAATATAGGGTAAACAAATGCAATGTTATCGATTGATGTGCGATTGAATTAGAACAAATTGATAAATTACCGACAGTTGCTGATCGATATTTGGTTCACATGAATGCCAAGATTGAGACTGAACGACTGCTCTTCATCCGAGCGAACCAAAAGAAGCTTTGTATCGATGATTATAATCACTTGAAAGACACGATTATGAACATTGTGAAGGAGATCGGAGCACCTATTGACATGTCCGGAGTGCAATGAAGATATTCCAAACTGAAACTGATTATGAACAACGATAAATGAACAAAAATGCGCAAAGTTAGTGATTCTGCACTCAACACTAATGAGTAATTTGTGATTACTGAATTTTATATCCTGCAAGCAAAGTTGACAACACGCTGCACTTGTGACAACATTCCGGGAAAATTCCGTGGTTCGGGGTCAACTTATATTTTAAAATATTTGGTGTGCATATGGTATGCTGTTGGACTACAGGAAACCATAATCCTTTGGGCAGGGGATGGGGAATCTAAATTACATGTACCTCTGAAGTCGAAGCCAGGCTCACCTGAATGGCGCGGGACAATAGTGAGAAGTAAAACAAGACTCGCCATTTTTGGTGCCATAACTTCGCCTGATTTTATATCGGGCAAACAACAACAAATATAATGCATGAAACAATTTTATAAAACAACAAATTTATGTAAAAGAAAATGTAATACCCAATTTACTCCCCCCAAAATGTAAATACCAGGCGAAGCTGGGTATCATAGCCAGTGTTATTTTGTTTTGTTTCGTTTGTTCTTCTCGCCCATTTTGATCATTCTTATTGTAATATACAAACAATCTTTGCCAAGAACGGTTAGAACGTTGCCCCCCGTTAAGCCCCTACTAGTGTAGGACGAGCCACAGCCAGGCTCTAGCACAGGCCAGACAACTGGACGGGTATTCCCTGACCTAGATAAGAAAAGGGATCTGAAAATTACAGATGTTTGATAGAACACTGCACGCTTTTTGCAATTTTACTCAATTCTGTGAGTCTATGGTTATTTGTTGGTGAAACATATTCATAATATTGATATTCCTTATTGTTAAACTTAACTTGTTGCATAATATAACTTCTTCTTCTTCTTTGCGTTCGTTCTTTACGACCAATTTTAATCACTCTTTGTGATATGTTTGATCTTTGCCAAGAACGTGTACACGTTGCACATTGGTTTGGTAGGCCCCTAAACGCATAGACTTCTACACGTTTAGGACACATGCATCCGATTTCAGCCAAACCTCCTTAGTCGCCTCTTACGACATGCATGGCAGGTAACAGTAGTTCTACTCTTTACACCCCAAATTTGGGCCCCGGTAACCACTCGGGCGATATAACTTCGATTTATCATTTTGTGTTGATTTTAAAATGAATTCGTCTATATACACCAATACTGGAATGCGAGGTCACGTGGTGTAGTTGGGGTCTGATTTCCCACAATTCTTACCTGAGCCCGAAGGCCCAGTAGTTTATATTTGACTCTGGACGAGCGCATTCGAAGTTGTTGGCTTTAACCAGTGTATTCATAAATGAGTAATTTTTTTTTTTTAAATCAGTAACTGGTTTTCGTAATATGTAGTATTTAGTGTTAGGTCCGTATTTTTCTTTGAAAAAAATGTTATCAACTTCCTGCTTAACTAACCGTCTTTATTGTCAAGTATTTCTCAGAAACCCAATTAAGGCTGTGTCGTTATCAGAGCCGTCTGCGGTTGGAAGAATCCCTACTCGAACTAGGGATCGAACAGAGACCATCCGCCTAGAAAGCAAGTGCTAACTATTGTGCTATAAAAAAAAGTATGTGCATCTCTTTATGTCTCTCTCTCTCTCTCTCTCTCTCTCTATATATATATATATATATATATATATATATATATATATATATATCCTTCTCTCTATTATATAAAATGGAATTTCCGTTAATCAGCAGTAACGTTGATAGCTAAAAATAGTTGTTACGGTCGTTATTGTCATCATCATCATCATCAAGTAGCTTGTCACTTCCGGAACATGGCTCCCATTGTAGCATTGATGAAAAAATGTTCCATTCTGTGTAAGTTGACCGGCGTCAGCAGCAGTCATTCTCAGATCGTCAATGACATCTTGCATCCATCGTCTTCTGGGTCTTCCTCTCATTCTTCTTCCAGGCATCATTCCCTCCAAAATTATGTCTATGCGCTCATGTCGTTTGATGTGTCCGAAATATTAAATTTTCTTCGATTTTATGCTCTATTGGTTATTGGTTACTAAACTGACGTCATTGCACTCCGGGCAGACCCATAGGTGCTCAGTCTCCCCAACAGATATCGAAGAGTATGTATACTGATGGTTCCTGTATATAGTATAGACAACTCTCTTTAATATCAAGCTGTTGCAGAACAGAAGCGTTTGTTCTTTTCTCTGCCAATGATATTCTAAGTACTCTTCTGTAGCATTTGCATTCAAATGCATTAATGATCTTCTCCGCCGCTTAATCAATGGTCCATGTCTCACAACCATATTTTGCCAAGGGAAGAGGACTCTTAAACACTTGATTTTTGTTCTTATGTCAGTTCTTTTCCATAGATTAGTTAGTACTTTTAGTTTTTTCAATGCAATGCGCAGCATTCTTTTAATTTCTTTTATAGTATTCCCAACACTTGTCAGCAATGCCCCAAGGTTTTCAAAGTTGTTGACTCTTTTTATTTTGTGACCGTTGACACATATATTATTAGACCTCAATTCTGTATTATCAGTTGTAAATATCTTCGTTTTGCTTGTATACAGGTTTTGATCTTGGCTATTTTTGTTTAAAACGTGATCTTATCTAGTTCTTGATACCATTGTGTAATGTAGATAATAACACTGTATCGTGCCGATAATGTAGTTAGAATCAATAATTATTTTGTTTAAGGTAGATTTCTGATTAAGCTTAGTTACCTGAACGTCTTGTTTTTGTTTAAGGTAGATTTCTGATTAAGCTTAGTTACCTGAACGTCTTGTTTTTGTTTAAGGTAGATTTCTGATTAAGCTTAGTTACCTGAACGTCTTGTTTTTGTTTAAGGTAGATTTCTGATTAAGCTTAGTTACCTGAACGTCTTGTTTTTGTTTAAGGTAGATTTCTGATTAAGCTTAGTTACCTGAACGTCTTGTTTTTGTTTAAGGTAGATTTCTGATTAAGCTTAGTTACCTGAACGTCTTGTTTTTGTTTAAGGTAGATTTCTGATTAAGCTTAGTTACCTGAACGTCTTGTTTTTGTTTAAGGTAGATTTCTGATTAAGTTTAGTTACCTGAACGTTTTGTTTTTGTTTAAGGTAGATTTCTGATTAAGCTTAGTTACCTGAACGTCTTGTTTTTGTTTAAGGTAGATTTCTGATTAAGCTTAGTTACCTGAACGTCTTGTTTTTGTTTAAGGTAGATTTCTGATTAAGCTTAGTTACCTGAACGTCTTGTTTTTGTTTAAGGTAGATTTCTGATTAAGCTTAGTTACCTGAACGTCTTGTTTTTGTTTAAGGTAGATTTCTGATTAAGCTTAGTTACCTGAACGTCTTGTTTTTGTTTAAGGTAGATTTCTGATTAAGCTTAGTTACCTGAACGTCTTGTTTTTGTTTAAGGTAGATTTCTGATTAAGCTTAGTTACCTGAACGTCTTGTTTTTGTTTAAGGTAGATTTCTGATTAAGCTTAGTTACCTGAACGTCTTGTTTTTGTTTAAGGTAGATTTCTGATTAAGCTTAGTTACCTGAACGTCTTGTTTTTGTTTAAGGTAGATTTCTGATTAAGTTTAGTTACCTGAACGTCTTGTTTTTGTTTAAGGTAGATTTCTGATTAAGCTTAGTTACCTGAACGTCTTGTTTTTGTTTAAGGTAGATTTCTGATTAAGCTTAGTGACCTGAACGTCTTGTTTTTGTTTAAGGTAGATTTCTGATTAAGCTTAGTTACCTGAACGTCTTGTTTTTGTTTAAGGTAGATTTCTGATTAAGCTTAGTTACCTGAACGTCTTGTTTTTGTTTAAGGTAGATTTCTGATTAAGCTTAGTTACCTGAACGTCTTGTTTTTGTTTAAGGTAGATTTCTGATTAAGCTTAGTTACCTGAACGTTTTGTTTTTGTTTAAGGTAGATTTCTGATTAAGTTTAGTTACCTGAACGTCTTGTTTTTGTTTAAGGTAGATTTCTGATTAAGCTTAGTTACCTGAACGTCTTGTTTTTGTTTACTACATAAGACAATGAGGATCACGTAGCAGATTAATATGCTAATTATTCTTTTTTTATTATTATAATCTGCGTTTGACTCAATTACTAAAGAAAATCGTCAAGCAAGCAAAACGATTAGGTATAGGACAATGTTCATTAGAGAGAGACAAAAATGTGGATAGCTAATAATAATATTAGGTCAAACAGACATAAGAATGTGTTGTATCAGCTCTTCGTTTTATATATGTAAATCTGATTCTACAAATAAGAACGAGAAAATTGAGATATTTTGGACATATAAAAAGACATGAAGGGCTGGAAGACCATCATGGAAGGAGGCATAACGGCAAAGAGAAGAAGAGGAAGACCACGGAGAAGAAGGATTCAGAATGTAACTGATGGTTTGAATATGACGGCTGTAGAGGCAGGACATCTGGCCTATGAGAGAGAAATTCCGCTCAGGACAAGCTATTTGATGATAATGATGAAATTGTAGAGGGGAGAAAGAGGGAAGGCTGGTTTACATATATCCGCTATTTTGGACTGGTTTACATGTATCTGCTATTTTGGACTGGTTTAAATGTATCTGCTATTTTCGGCCACATTTTAGCAGTGTAGTTCAACAAAAATGAAAAATAACAATGAACTCTTTAAGGAGAATTCAAGTATAGTGGTTTGTTGCTACTTATAATACGCCGCTGGTTTTAACACTTGAAATGATATCGTAACTTGAAATGACTTGGATGCTGTGAAGAAGAGTTGATCTTACTACACTGCAATATGAGTGTGAGACAGTGCCGGATTAGGCTAGCGCGGGACCCGTAGCAAATTTTAGCGCGGGGCCCTAGGTTTTGTATGATAATAAAATAAAACACAACTTTTACAAACAAACTTTTCTTGATTTAATGTGAGCAAATTTAGAGATAATACTAGACAAATCAATTTCTCTAAGTAAATTACTTTCAATGTTCATTAAGGTGAGGTTATTTAGACGATCTTGTCCCATCATGTTTCTTAACTCACTTTTATACGCTTTAATGTTGAAAAAGAACGTTCTCCGCTGCAGTTAGTAATCATTAAAAACTAGTAAATTCGTAAGACTATTTCTACATTTGGGAAACACGACTCTAATAAATTTTCCATTATAAGTTTCTAAAATTGCAGTTCTAGAGCCTCATGCTTTTCGTTGCAAATAGCAGCAGCTACATTAGTTTTAAGAAGTTCAATGAACTGCATAAGTTCATCGCCTAGGCTTTCTTCCAAATCCTCTTGGTAAGAGCTGACAATATTTGGAGTTTTTTTCAAGATCTCTTCCTCTGTAATAGATTTTAACTGCCGGAGTATTCCAAATACACCAGTCACCCTATGGTACAGCCTAAATCAATAACTTTTCAAACAAAACAGAACAGTTGTCCTTTAGTTTCTGTATAACACAACCAATCTTTCACGTGAGTTTTGTTTGTTGGTGTATGTGTGTATGTGAAAAACGACTTTCGACAAAATCGTGGATTGTTTGAAAGTTGTTTGGCCATTCACCAATATCGTTGGAGTACATTTTACTTTCGTTGTGTTTTTGGCTTGTAGATGATGTTGCTACATTAGAAGCATGTGCTGTGCTTTCTGCCTCTCTTTGGTTTGAAGATGATATGGCTAAATTGGGAGGACTTGTTGTACATTCGATTTCAGTTTGTCTTGTGAAAAATGTGGCTAAATCGTGAAGAGTTGCTGATCTTAATGGTAATATTGGTAATGATGATTCTTCTATAGCACTGCTTTCATCTACTACACAGTAGGACACGTCTTCTGTATTTTCTGCTTCGATTTCGTTGGATTCAGCACCATCACACACGACATTTTAAAATTCAGACAGCTTGCGTGTTTTTGATATAACATCTGGTTATTTTTCCTTTTTCATCTTTCACATAGGCGCAGGGGCCCCCTAGAAGCGCGGGGCCCGTAGCATTTGCTACTTCTGCTACTAGGCTAATCCGGCTCTGGTGTGAGACCACTGCCACACTAAACCTTGTGTACTAATGAGGTATGTTTCCGTTTCTTTCAAGTATTTGTAACTTCTCTTTACTTTTCCAACAAATATTTGTTACTTGGCGGTCGTTGTCATCAATGGTCTACTGTTTAGTATGAAAATGAAAATCGTAGCATATCCTTTACAGGATGTATCCATCAACAACAGCAAACGAGTCGTCGATTTCTAGGCACCCCGTATACGTTCAGTAGTTTGCTATTGCTTTCTGAACGATGATGTCTAATTTTACCTTTTGTAAAATCCAAGGGAACTAATTTGCTTCAAACGTCTCCATCGCGGTGTTTGAACCAGGTACGCTTGTGTACAATTACTTAATACGTAATAACTCGACCAACTCAGCTCTCTCTCTCTTTGCCTTTTTACCCGGGTTGGGGCATAGGCCCTCAACCAACTCATGCCAAGTCCTCCTATCTCTAGCTATCTGACCAACTCAGCTACTTCATAAAAATGCCTCAGGCATGCGTCATTTTGAGTACACTTCGTGGTCAACCTCTGCACAAGGAACAACTTCTTCCATACAAAGTCCTGTCATAAGGACATCATATATTACAACTGGTACTAGACAGCATGACGCCCCCTCTACAAGCGTGATCTAACATCATGCGGTATAGACAAAGTAATCAGGAAGATTTGACAAGAGACAGGTAGGCTTGACGAGCTGCAGTTAGTGATGACTCAAAATGAGAAACACCATCGCATATCGAGGCAAAGGAAAATGATAAGAGTTTATCTTCTACATAAACTCTAGTCCAGCGTTTCCCAAAGTGGGCGGTACTATCCCCAGTAGGCGCTGAAGCGTTCTAGAATTTGGGGGTGTTCAGACGATTAGGGGTCGGTGGCTCCTTAAAGAAGAAATTAATATTAAATATTTTAAAATAAATTATTTTCGTGATTTTGCGATTGAATAATCATTTAAAATTTGAATTCTGCATTTTAATTCATCTTATTCCCGTCTTACACGATCCATTTTTCAATCAATTTTCTATTTCCTGCAGATAATCATTAGAAAATTGACCATGTATGACAGAAATATATATTAATTTTCTATGTCAAAGAGAAAATAGAGCATGCACATATGTGGGGGGCGTTGGCAAACTGTTATAATTTGGAGGGCGTTACAAAGTTTATGTTGTGCATGCTCTAGTCATTGGATTAACCATTTCAGAATAAACCACTATATCCACAACAGGGGACGTAACTCAGAACAGAACACACTACAAGACACGTAACCCAGTGTCTCCCGAGACAAAGAGGCCGGTGAATGAATTACCAGAACAAGGTCATAGTTAGAACGTAGCCTATCCTGCTCTTCTAGCTTATACAAAGCTAAATACGAATAATGGCTACATAGCGAATAGTGATCATGAACCGATTGCAACTTACATACGAGTACTCGAAATGCATCGAGCACTCATCCGGTACAGAGTAGTCCCTACGTACCGAGTACTTTCTATTCAATCCGGAATTGCTACTAATCTTTTAACTGATATAAAGTTAGTAACGAATAACGGCTACAGAACTAATAGGGGCCACGCATCAGTAGTGATAAAGTAGCGAATACTGTTTCCGTAGTCATACTCGTTTCCTTTCGGTTTCAGACAAATATATATATATATATTCGAATACTGAATCATCACTATTCCGAACATCTCTGTTGTATACACATAAATTGTGTAGGAACACATCCGTCTCATACTAAGATTACGTAACAAAATAACACGTTTAATATCACCTCTAGAATATGAGCAATTGAGTATATATTGTAGTGACTAAAAGACAGATTATAAATTCAATCTTTATACCAACACTGTGCTACCAGAGCCAAACATGGGCACTGACAAATGAACAAGAAAGGAAAATTACCACATGCGAAATGAGATGCATCAGGAAAGCAGTAAATAAAACAAGAAGAGACCATATAAGAAATGAGGAAATTAGAAGAACAGTCGGAACAACACCTGCTATTAGATTTATTGAAAAACAGAGACTCAAATGTTTTGGCCACTTGGTCAGAATGAACCCGAATACACTACTTGCAAGAGCGTACAACCTGAAAATGGAATCATCAAGAGGAAAGGGCAGACCAAGAAAAGATGGGTTGATGGAGTTACAGTCATCTTAAAACTCCACAATACCACAGCATATCAAGCGACCGAGCGTGCATTATCTCGAAAACCGATCATCAGTTAAACCTGCTACGCCTAGCGAGAAAAAAGCAGAGTAGGACACAGCATATCAAGCGACCGAGCGTGCATTATCTCGGAAACTGATCATCAGTTAAACCTGCTACGCCTAGCAGCAAAAAAGCAGAGAAGGACACAGCATATCAAGCGACCGAGCGTACATTATCTCGGAAACCGATCATCAGTTAAACCTGCTACGCCTAGCGAGAAAAAAGCAGAGTAGGACACAGCATATCAAGCGACCGAGCGTGCATTATCTCGGAACCCGATCATCAGTTAAACCGCTACGCCTAGAGCAAAAAAAGCAGAAAGGACACAGCATATCAAGCGACCGAGCGTACATTATCTCGGAAACCGATCATCAGTTAAACCTGCTACGCTAGCGGCAAAAAAGCAGAGAAGGACACACCATATCAAGCGACCGAGCGTGCATTATCTCGAAAACCGATCATCAGTTAAACCTGCTACGCCTAGCGGTAAAAAAGCAGAGAAGGACACACCATATCAAGCGACCGAGCGTGCATTATCTCGGAAACCGATCATCAGTTAAACCTGCTACGCTAGCGAGAAAAAGCAGAGTAGGACACAGCATATCAAGCGACCGAGCGTGCATTATCTCGGAACCGATCATCAGTTAAACCTGCTACGCCTAGCAGCAAAAAAGCAGAGAAGGACACAGCATATCAAGCGACCGAGCGTACATTATCTCGGAAACTGATCATCAGTTAAACCTGCTACGCCTAGCGGTAAAAAAGCAGAGAAGGACACACCATATCAAGCGACCGAGCGTACATTATCTCGGAAACTGATCATCAGTTAAACCTGCTACGCCTAGCGGTAAAAAAGCAGAGAAGGACACACCATATCAAGCGACCAAGCGTGCATTATCTCGGAAACCGATCATCAGTTAAACCTGCTACGTCTAGCAGCAAAAAAGCAGAGAAGGACACACCATATCAAGCGACCAAGCTACATTATCTCGAAACTGATCATCAGTTAAACCTGCACGCTAGCGGTAAAAGCAGAGTAGACACGCATATCAAGCGACCAGCGTCATTATCTCGAAACCGATCATCAGTTAAACCTGCACGCTAGCAGTAAAAGCGAGAAGGACACACCATATCAAGCGACCAGCGTACATTATCTCGAAACCGATCATCAGTTAAACCTGCACGCCTGGCGGTAAAAAGCAGAAAGACAAAGAAGAAAGAAAGTATATGAAATGAACGATAGTAAAACCATAATAGTTGTTTGATAGAACGGTAATGAAGCATGGTTTCTGGAGTACGAAGCAGGCGACCAACACGAAGGTGGCAGCAGGACAAAAACAAAACTTGAACATGACAACATGACGTTATAAGAGGCAGGAGAACTTGCAAGAGACAGAGAGTTTTCAGGTGAGCTGGGGGCGGGGGCGTGGGTGGGTGTGAAAGTGACGTTCCGCAAGTGACATGCTACTTCATTAGTAAAACTACTAAGTGAATACAATATGGAGTCTCTGACAATGTATGATGGGAAGAACAAACTTCTGAAATCAGGGAAAGCACGCTTGTATGGCGGGAACACTGATAAGGAAAGCGTGCCTTCACGCAAAAATCAGTAAAAGCAGCATACCAGGCGCTATGACTACGCCTGATTTCATAGCGGGCGATTGCAGACGAAGAAGAAGAAGGGAAGAACTACTTTTAAACCGAAGCACTTCAAACAAAATCAGATGTGAGCATGAATACTTTGACCAAATCTAAAGACGAAAGATTGACTTCATTACACTTGGTTCTACCCCACATGGCTTGCCCCTCTTCCCAGAAAAGACACGCCACATTCCAAGAGAAATGCACAAAACACAACCTCCGTAGCTCCGGTAACAATCTTATGAATCTCTAGAAAAAATTCAATTTGAACAGAACGTCGCAGTCTGGATTCTTCTTCTTCTTCTTCTTCAGCGATCTCTGGTCATGCGCTTAATTTACTGTGGACCACAAACTGGGCAGACAGCTTCAGGTCTGTCAGGTTTCCCAAAGCTTAGTTTTCAGGTCGACTGGGTGTGGCCACATGTTGCTTCTCAGCTCACACAGAAGAGGACAGTCTTGCAGGATATGCTCTGGTGTCTGTTCTGCCTGCTGACACTGGCAGAGAGCTGTTTGACTTATTCCTAGTCTGTATAAGTGTTTGTTGGATTCGAACCTAAGACTTTCGTAACGCAAGACAACGGCCTAACCACTTAACCACACATACTAATGCTTACCATTATACCATTTATTTAACCTATTGCTAACTATTGATAGTAGTTAGTAACACAAACCGTCTTAAACTGACTATATTAAACACACAACCGAATCCAACCGTTGTTAAACATGGACACTACACCAAAACAATTAGAACGTTTAATCTGTCAACAGGAACAGGCAGAACTGACCAAAACCTGAGATTAACTGATAGGATTGGTTGACAGTAGTTACGTCACAATCATATCTCTCGACTGGAAATACCACCAACCCTGACACAAACAAGATGGCCAACCAATAGAAGCGACGATCAACTTGTAGATGACAACTGTTTGCATTAGAAGCACACTGCGGTATGTTAGAACTTGGCCTAGATGGTACACATACTTGAGTAACTACCAACTAAAGATATAGCAATGGCTCACAAGTGCTTTAACAACTTGCAGCTAAAGATACACAATTCTTCTTCAAACGCTCCATATCGACCACTTGTTAAACCACTCTTTGTGATATGTATGTGATCTGAGCCTAAGAGCGAATGTACGTTGTGTCAGTTATGCGACTACAAGTAGGCCAGCACATACAATTTCTGCAACGCTTTTTATTTACTAGAGTAGATTCCCTAGTCCACCACCTTAGTCGCCTCTTACGACAAGTTTTATAGGTCATGATGCTATTCGTTGCTCCCCTTGCGAGCCCCGACAACACACGGGCGATATATACGATAGTAACATTGTTCACAAGTACTTTAACAACTTGCAACTAAAGATATAACATGACACACAAGTACTTTAACAACTTGCAACTAAAGGTATAACATGACACACAAGTACTTTAACAACTTGCAACTAAAGGTATAACATGACACACAAGTACTTTAACAACTTGCAACTAAGGATATAACATGACACACAAGTACTTTAACAACTTGCAACTAAGGATAGACGATAGTAACATTGTTCACAAGTACTTTCACAACTTGCAACTAAGGATATAAGATAGTAACATTGTTCACAAGTACTTTCACAACTTGCAACTAAGGATATAACATTGTTCACAAGTACTTTAACAACTTGCAACTAAAGGTATAACATGACACACAAGTACTTTAACAACTTGCAACTAAAGATATAACATGACACACAAGTACTTTAACAACTTGTAACTAAAGATATAAGATAGTAACATTGTTCACAAGTACTTTAACAACTTGTAACTAAAGATATAAGATAGTAACATTGTTTACAAGTGTAGCCATCCAATCTTGGGCTACTATTCGTATAGTGTTCTATCCTTGGGTCAACGGCACCACTTAATGTAACCGTATAGCTTGCCTAGCTACTGCTTCTTGGCTCTGATATCCTCGGTCACAGCACCATTTAAAATGTATCAGGGTAACCTCCTGATAATGATCCTGTCTTGACTTATTCTTCTATCCTTTGTGTAACCTGATAGGGTTTCATGCCTGTCTGATATACATAATTATTCTATTTCCCTGCTGACTATCAACTTTCACGTTTGTCTGACCACACAACAATATACTAACACGTGATTCTTGAATAGTTATCTATGGGAGAATCAAACAAAGGTGGTTCTCCGTTTTTATTAAAACGACAATTCTACAAAATATTGACACAAATTCATACTTAAAACATTTTACTGTAATGTTAAATCAAATGACCCTGAAATACAATGATACAAAATAAAAGACACTCCTAACTAAATCTGTTCATTAATGAAGCGCCTCTGACCAACGCCTGGCTGATGAGAACCTGGAATATTTTATACTGATGTCTTGAGCTTTCTTCAACCGATCCGTACGTGGTAAAGATGAATACACTGGAATATTTTATAATCTGGCTGTCATAGCTTCCATCAACTGATATGCACGTGGTAAATGAGAATATACAGGAATATTCTACAAACTGGCTGTTTTGGCTTTCATCAACTATCATCTACTGATTCACACGTGGCAAATGAGAATACACTCGAAATTATTATTCACTCTACTACCTGTATCGAATTCCTCATTGGACGAACTACCTTGTTCCACCCCTATCTGACGATAGACCGTCCCTCCTTGCTAACTTCTCGGGGTCTCCTCTGTCTCTATCCGAATCGCCTATCTAAAGTCTTCTGCCAACTGTCCCTCTGTCAAGTCTCTGTGAAGATGTTCTGCCTTGAATCTACAATGTGTATTCTATTTATCCCCTGGCAATTTTCTTTGTTTCTAAATCAGTCATTGTCCTAGAATATTTCTCACGGTCAAATCTATTTTGTTGGCCTGGGAGAAACCCAGCTAATTTGACAATCGTGACCGGACAATCACCCAGACGTTCAAAAAAGAATACAATTAACCTCTCTGGCTCCAGGAAAGAAAAAACAGGGCATAAATTCTTCTCCTAGTTAAGACAACGTCTCTTTGCTAACCTATCTGGTCTGTAATTATTTGTTCCACCGCCCAGGTATATTGTTACCCCTTTTTAATTGAAAAATACGTGCCTATTTGCAGCTTGGTACTAGGGAAAAACCTGGTGTCATATTCCCTGCTACACAAGTACTTTAACAACTTGCAACTAAGGATATAACATGGCACACAAGTACTTTAATAAATTGCAACTAAGATATAACATGGCACACAAGTACTTTCACAACTTGCAACTAAAGATACTGAATATATAGTTAGCACTCATGATGGATACTGTATCCAACAGCCCTGCTTCCGACACGAGACACAGACCAAGTTAGACAACCATACTGCGAGATTTGACCTATCTAACACTCGGGCGGGGCAGGACAGAAGACTATAGAGACTATTGTTGAATCGTGTGTGACGTGGCGGTCACTGTATTGTTGCCGTCTCTCCTACATAAATATAACACACAATAACAGTAGTCTCCGCCGCACTAAAACACACATGCGCATATTTGCTTATACTGTCTAGTTTAAACACTGAAAAACACAAGGGTAGCGATTTCAAACACGGGGCGATAAGCAATAATTTTGACTACAGGGGGGATAACCAACTCAAATGTAAAAAGCGACCTCGACAGACAACTTAATTTACAATACGGAGGAAGAGACATTCAGTTTAAAACACAGAATAATTGCCTACTCTATTTCAAACACAAAGGCAATAACATTCTCAATTAAAAACAAGTGTGATAACCAATTATATATGTTAGTGGGTTGGGTTTTTTAAACCCAGGAACGATAAAATACTTACACAAAATATTGGGAAAAGAACAAGTACAAGATGAAAAAGTAGCAAGCACTGGATTCTCTGCAAGGAGTTCATTCTTATTTTTCATGTTTGTTGGCCTACACGCTATGATATAACCAATAAAAGGTTCGTACTTAGGTTGAAAGGAGCGTGCCTCAGCTTAAAGAGGCTTTAATCCCCTACTAAACAAACAAACAAACAAACGAAAAAGGAGAAGAAGAGGTAGAAGAACAAGAATAAGATGAACATGGAGGAGTAGAGAGATAAGAAGAACAGAAACATGGAGGAGCAGAGAGATAAGAAGAACAGAAACATGGAGGAGTAGAGAGATAAGAAGAACAGAAACATGGAGGAGTAGAGAGATAAGAAGAACAGAAACATGGTTGGAGCAGAGAGATAAGAAGAACAGAAACATGGAGGAGCAGAGAGATAAGAAGAACAGAAACATGGAGGAGTAGAGAGATAAGAAGAACATGAACGAGTAGAGAGATAAGAAGAACAGAAACATGGAGGAGTAGAGAGATAAGAACAGAAACATGGAGGAACAGAGAGATAAGAAGAACAGAAACATGGAGGAGCAGAGAGATAAGAAGAACAGAAACATGGAGGAACAGAGAGATAAGAAGAACAGAAACATGGAGGAGTAGAGAGATAAGAAGAACATGAACATGGAGGAGCAGAGAGATAAGAAGAACAGAAACATGGAGGAGCAGAGAGATAAGAAGAACAGAAACATGGAGGAACAGAGAGATAAGAAGAACAGAAACATGGAGGAACAGAGAGATAAGAAGAACAGAAACATGGAGGAGTAGAGAGATAAGAAGAACATGAACATGGAGGAGCAGAGAGATAAGAAGAACAGAAACATGGAGGAACAGAGAGATAAGAAGAACAGAAACATGGAGGAACAGAGAGATAAGAAGAACATGAACATGGAATAGTAGAGAGATAAGAACAGAAACATGGAGGAACAGAGAGATAAGAAGAACAGAAACATGGAGGAACAGAGAGATAAGAAGAACAGAAACATGGAGGAGTAGAGAGATAAGAACAGAAACATGGAGGAACAGAGAGATAAGAAGAACAGAAACATGGAGGAGCAGAGAGATAAGAACAGAAACATGGAGGAGTAGAGAGATAAGAAGAACATGAACATGGAGGAACAGAGAGATAAGATGAACATGAACATGGAGGAACAGAGAGATAAGATGAACAGAAACATGGAGGAACAGAGAGATAAGTAGAACAGAAACATGGAGGAACAGAGAGATAAGATGAACATGAACATGGAGGAACAGAGAGATAAGTAGAACAGAAACATGGAGGAACAGAGAGATAAGAAGAACAGAAACATGGAGGAGTAGAGAGATAAGTAGAACAGAAACATGGAGGAACAGAGAGATAAGAAGAACAGAAACATGGAGGAGTAGAGAGATAAGAAGAACAGAAACATGGAGGAGTAGAGAGATAAGAAGAACAGAAACATGGAGGAGTAGAGAGATAAGAAGAACAGAAACATGGAGGAGTAGAGAGATAAGTAGAACAGAAACATGGAGGAACAGAGAGATAAGTAGAACAGAAACATGGAGGAACAGAGAGATAAGATGAACATGAACATGGAGGTAGAGAGATAAGTAGAACAGAAACATGGAGGAACAGAGAGATAAGAAGAACATGAACATGGAGGAGCAGAGAGATAAGAAGAACAGAAACATGGAGGAACAGAGAGATAAGATGAACAGAAACATGGAGGAACAGAGAGATAAGTAGAACAGAAACATGGAGGAACAGAGAGATAAGAAGAACATGAACATGGAGGAGTAGAGAGATAAGTAGAACAGAAACATGGAGGAACAGAGAGATAAGAAGAACAGAAACATGGAGGAGTAGAGAGATAAGAAGAACATGAACATGGAGGAGTAGAGAGATAAGTAGAACAGAAACATGGAGGAACAGAGAGATAAGAAGAACAGAAACATGGAGGAGTAGAGAGATAAGTAGAACAGAAACATGGAGGAACAGAGAGATAAGAAGAACAGAAACATGGAGGAACAGAGAGATAAGTAGAACAGAAACATGGAGGAACAGAGAGATAAGTAGAACAGAAACATGGAGGAACAGAGAGATAAGATGAACATGAACATGGAGGCGTAGAGAGATAAGAAGTAGAAAAAATAGAACAAGAAGGAAAAAAGGACAACAAAGACTAAAAATTAGAACATTATGAACTGAAGACAACCCTTACAAGAGATAAATCACTCGGCTGAATGCTTGTATACTATGTACACTATGCTTGTACACTATGCTTGTACACTATGCTTGTACACTATGCTTGTGCACTATGTACACTATGCGTGTACACTATGTACACTATGCTTGTACACTATGCTTGTACACTGTGTACACTATGCGTGTACACTATGTACACTATGCTTGTACACTGTGTACACTATGCTTGTACACTATGCTTGTACACTATGCTTGTACACTATGCTTGTACACTATGCTTGTACACTATGCTTGTACACTATGTACACTATGCTTGTATACTATGTACACTATGCTTGTATACTATGTACACTATGCTTGTACACTATGTACACTATGCTTGTACACTATGCTTGTACACTCTGCTTGTACACTATGTACACTATGCTTGTACACTATGCTTGTATACTATGCTTGTACACTAGGTACACTATGCTTGTACACTATGCTTGTACACTATGTACACTATGCTTGTACACTATGCTTGTATACTATGCTTGTACACTGTGCTTGTACACTATGCTTGTACACTTTGCTTGTACACTATGCTTGTACACTTTGCTTGTACACTATGCTTGTACACTATGCTTGTACACTATGCTTGTACACTTTGCTTGTACACTATGCTTGTACACTTTGCTTGTACACTTTGCTTGTACACTATGCTTGTACACTATGTACACTTTGCTTGTACACTATGCTTGTACACTCTGCTTGTACACTATGCTTGTACACTTTGCTTGTACACTTTGCTTGTACACTATGCTTGTACACTATGCTTGTACACTTTGCTTGTACACTTTGCTTGTATACTATGCTTGTATACTATGCTTGTACACTATGCTTGTACACTATGCTTGTACACTTTGCTTGTACACTATGCTTGTACACTATGATTGTACACTATGCTTGTACACTATGCTTGTACACTATGCTTGTACACTTTGCTTGTACACTTTGCTTGTACACTTTGCTTGTACACTTTGCTTGTACACTATGCTTGTACACTTTGCTTGTACACTTTGCTTGTACACTATGCTTGTACACTATGCTTGTACACTATGCTTGTACACTATGCTTGTACACTTTGCTTGTACACTTTGTACTTTTGTACACTATGCTTGTACACTTTGCTTGTACACTATGCGTTATGTACACTATGCTTGTACACTATGCTTGTACACTATGTACACTATGCTTGTACACTATGCTTGTACACTTTGCTTGTATACTATGCTTGTACACTTTGTTGTACACTTTGTACACTATGCTTGTACACTTGTACACTATGTACACTATGTACACTATGTACACTATGCTTGATACACTATGTACACTGTGCTTGTACACTATGCTTGTATACTATGCTTGTACACTAGGTACACTATGCTTGTACACTATGCTTGTACACTATGCTTGTACACTTTGCTTGTACACTTTGCTTGTACACTATGCTTGTACACTTTGCTTGTACACTTTGCTTGTACACTATGCTTGTACACTATGTACCTTTGTTGTACACTTTGCTTGTACACTATGCTTGTACACTTGTTGTACACTTGCTTGTACACTTGCTTGTACACTTGCTTGTACACTTTGCTTGTACACTATGCTTGTACTATGCTTCATGCTTGTACACTTGCTTGTACACTTTGCTTGTACACTTGCTTGTACACTATGCTTGTACACTATGTTGTACACTATGCTTGTACACTTTGCTTGTACACTATGCTTGTACACTTATGTCTTGTACACTATTGACTTTGTACACTTGCTTGTACACTTTGCTTGTACACTTATGCTATTGTACACTATGCTTGTACACTTTGCTTGTACACTATGCTTGTACACTTTGCTTGTACACTATGCTTGTACACTTTGCTTGTACACTTTGCTTGTACACTATGCTTGTACACTTTGCTTGTACACTTTGCTTGTACACTATGCTTGTACACTATGCTTGTACACTATGCTTGTACACTATGCTTGTACACTTTGCTTGTACACTATGCTTGTACACTTTGCTTGTACACTTTGCTTGTACACTTTGCTTGTACACTATGCTTGTACACTATGTACACTATGCTTGTACACTATGTACACTATGCTTGTATACTACATGCTTGTACACTTTGCTTGTACACTTTGTTGTACACACTAATGCTTGTACACTTTGCTTGTACACTATGTACACTATGCTTGTACACTATCTTGTACACTATTTCTTGTACACTTGTTGTACACTATGCTTGTACACTATGCTTGTACACTATGCTTGTACACTTTGCTTGTACACTATGCTTGTACACTTTGCTTGTACACTATGCTTGTACACTATGCTTGTACACTTGTACACTATGCTTGTACACTATGCTTGTACACTTTGCTTGTACACTATGCTTGTACACTATGCTTGTACACTATGCTTGTACACTATGTGCTTTGTACACTATGCTTGTACACTTTGCTTGTACACTATGCTTGTACACTATGCTTGTACACTATGCTTGTACATCTTTTTGTTACTTGTACACTTGCTTGTACACTTTGCTTGTACACTATGATTGTACACTTAGCTTGTACACTATGTTACACTATGTACTTGACTGCACACTATGTTGTACATACTATGCTTGTACACTATGTTGTACACTATGCTTGTACACTATGTACGTACACTATTCTTGTACACTATGCTTTTGTACACATGCATGAATGAAGGACAGGCGTGCACCAACAGCATCGATTGTTGGGGAGTTCAAGATGGATAAGGGATGTTCTTAGTTCTATTCGCAACTGCATGTTGGATGAGGACACTAAAATAGATGTTGAATCGATGCAACAATTTATGAACCCTACCTGAGTAGGAGTCGCCGCAGCATCAAGCATAGCACTACACGCCTAGTGCTGATGGTGGCTTCTGGGTTTTCAAGAAAGCCCTGGTGCTCTTCCCCACCCCCACTGCACTATAAGAAAAGAGTGAAATTGATAATTCCTGGGGTTTGAGGAAGAAGATACACCGTTTTTAATCAGTTTGGAGTTACCCGTTGTACAAGTAGAACTGGATGCCTGAGGGGTAGAGTAAGGAGTGTGTTTAACTAGCGAGCCACATGAATCATCAGTATGCATACTCTTCGATATCTGTTCGGGGAGACTGAACACCTATGAGTCTGCCCGGTGTGCAATGTCAGTTTAGTAATCAATAACACTGCAATGGCTACTTCATGCGACCAGCTGTGAGCTAATGGGGGGAAAAAATGAACATCGTGGTATATCCTTTACGGGATGTCGCTATCAAGCACAGTAAATGAGTTGTTGATTTTCTAGGCAATACATATACATTCAGTAGTTTGTTATTGATTTCTGAACACTGAGGTCTATTTTTACCGTGCGTAAAAAATCTACGGGAGCGAATTTGCTTCCAAATGTGCATGCGGCGGAGTTTGAACCAGGTACACTTGGGTTGTGATCAAGCCCACTACCGCTTAAGCTACGGACGCCCACTGTACACTACTACTGCCAGAAAACAGAACCTAGTCCTTGAAGATTTAAGAACGGATATTTGTCAAATTTATTTTGTATTTAATTAAGTCTTCATATGTGGTCCAAACTAGGTACATCTGGTCTACTATCTCGGGTATTGTATTCGGGTATTGATAATATACTAACTCTGGTAGGTTACAGGTCATAGAATGAGACCGATGACGTAGAATGGAGGTCAGGAACTGAAAGGTGAAAGTAGAATGAGGGTCTGGAAAGGAAGATGTATAAAGAATGATGCAGGAAACTGACGAAGGACGAGGCTATAAAGTTGGAGATTGACGTAAAATGAGACCATAACATGAATGGGCAAGAAGAACTGGAAATCGTGACGGACGTAGAAGGAGACAAGTACATGGAAAACGAAGCGGAATGAGAGTAGGACCAGAAAATATGAGCGGAGAACAAGAACTGAAGCAGGGGCGGCTCGTCATTGTGGGACCGGCCCCACCAATAATCGAAAGGGAGAATAATTTCTCGGAATAGACAAATAATAGTAAATACTCTAAAAACATGATTTTTCCGAAAATTTGTGTCTGGCCCCACCAAGAAAACTGACCACGAGTCGCCACTGAACTAAAAGATGAATAATTAGACCTGGAAGTGAAGGAGGAATAATGAGACCATGAAGTAAATGACAAATAATGAGATCAGAAAGATAAGGACGAATAATGAGATCAGAAAGATGAGGACGAATAATGAGACCATGAAGTAAATGACAAATAATGAGATCAGAAAGTGAAGGACGAATAATGAGATCAGAAAGTGACGGACGAATAGTGAGATCAGAAAGTGAAGGACGAATAATGAGACCATGAAGTAAATGACAGATAATGAGATCAGAAAGCGAAGGACGAATAATGAGACCATGAAGTAAATGACAAATAATGAGATCAGAAAGATAAGGACGAATAACGCAACGAGGAACGAAAGACGAAGAACTAGACCAGGAACTTAAGGAACAGACCCTTTGAGATAGCAACACAGATCCTTGAATATAACACAGATCCTTGAATATAACACAGATCATTAGAGATCACAACATAGATACTTGGAGATCTCAGTACAGAGCCGTGGAGATAGGACACAGATTCATGGATATAACAATACAGGTGCTTGAAAATAAAAATACATATCATTGAGGATATCAACACAGATCCTTGGGGATAGCAACGCAGATCCATGTGATAACAACACATATCCTTAGGGATAGCAACATATCCTTGAGGATATCAACATATCCTTGGGGATAGCAACACGGTTTCTTGGAAATAACAGTGCAGGTGTATGGAGATAACACACATATCCTTGGAGATAACACACACATCCTTGCAGACAACACACATATCCTTGCAGACAACACACATATTCTTGCAGACAACAACACACATATCACTGCAGACAACACACATATCCTTGCAGACAACACACATATTCTTGCAGACAACAACAACATATATATCCTTGCAGACAACAACAACAACACATATATCCTTGCAGACAACAACAACAACAAATATATCCTTGCAGACAACAACAACAACACATATATCCTTGCAGACAACAACAACACATATATCCTTGCAGACAACAACAACAACACATATATCCTTGCAGACAACAACAACAACACATATATCCTTGCAGACAACAACAACAACACATATATCCTTGCAGACAACAACAACACATATATCCTTGCAGACAACAACAACACATAGATCCTTACAGACAACAACAACACCTATATCCTTGCAGACAACAACAAATATATCCTTGCAGACAACAACAACAACACCTATATCCTTGCAGACAACAACAACAACAACAACACCTATATCCTTGCAGACAACAACAACAACACATATATACCCTTGGAGATAACAAACCACACTTAACAAAAAAATAATATCGACGTGTAAGATATCTCAAACAGTATAAAACTCATGCTATAACACTAGCACACACATTTATTTAGCAACCATCATGGATTGAACGTCTAATCTTGTTGAATGTAGTTCTTTGGTACAGTTTCAACATTAGCAGAGACACTTTCACGATATGATTGATGAGTCACTCTAGCTGATACCCGAAGAATAGTGAGTCATACACAAGATAGGATTAACTGTAGCTACCCAGAATGGTTGCTAGATTGATATTTATTTTATGGTAGCTGTCATACAATCTAGTTCTTTCGAGTTTCGGTGTTATTGTCACTGTCTAAAAACAAAGGGAGGAATGGGTTTCAAGGCGAAGGATTGACTTCATTGTAAAAATGTGTCTCGGAGTTATCTGTACGTAGTTAGTAAGTATGCTGTATTTCTCTCATGATCCCCTGTATACTGTATTTGAGCTGCTTCAGCTGTTTACGGGCTGTCCCTAGCTATATATAGGCTGTCTATAGCTATATGTACACGGTTTATGTGCTGTTTTTTAGCTGTTTCATCTGTTTATGGGCTGTCCTAGCTATATATAGGCTGTCTATAGCTGCCTCTAAGCAGTTTGTACACGGTTGATGTGCTGTCTGAGCTGCCTGTATGCGGTTGATGTGCTGTCTTTGAGCTGTCTAGCTGTTTATGAGCTGTCCTTATGAGCCGCCTGCCCAGCGTGTTCGTAGCGCGTTGGACGACGGGTGACAAGCCCCTGTGAGTGCGGTTCAATTCCGTTGGCTGGCAGAAAAGCCATAGGTTCTCCAGATTTACGGTGTTCGTGGCACCGAACCGAAGGGTTACGTTGTCCATGGCACTGAACCGAAGGGTTACGTTGTCCATGGCACTGAACCGAAGGGTTACGTTGTCCATGGCACTGAACCGAAGGGTTACGTTGTCCATGGCACTGAACCGAAGGGTTACGATGTCCATGGTACCGAAATGAAGAGATGAAAGCTTCAACTGCTTCCGAATTACCCCCTAAAAAAATAGGTCTAATAACTGTCTCTATATGTCTTTGAGCTGTCTGTATAAAGTTTTTGAGAAACATCTGAATTATGTCTGGGCTATTTCTAACAATCTCTGAGCTGTCTGTACGCGGTTTACGAGCTGTCAGAAATGCTTTTTTTCCCTTTTAAAGTCCTGATTAATTTTAAAGCAAGCGAAGTAACTTTGGGCGCCAGAAATGTATAACGCCAGCGGGCACCATGCTGGAACATCCCGGGTCTACATCAACCGACATAACTCGTTAACTATTATACTGGAACATCCAAATAGTTGTGGGACGTATTAGCGTAACTCTATAACACTAACCAGACTGCAAGAATACCAAGTCAAATGTGGCGTAGTTAGACAAGCACTGCACTGGTAGCCAAAGAAGAATAGTCAACCAAAATAGAACTGGTGCTCCCGAGTGGTTACCGGGGCCCAAATGTGGGTGTAAAGAATAGAACCACTGTTACCTGCCACGCATGTCGTAAGAGGCGAATAAGGAGGTCTGGATGAGATCGGATGCATGTATCCGCTAGGGAATGCTAACCCGAAACAAATGCTTGCAGAAAACGGATGCACCAGGCCGTAAGGCGCATAACATGGTGCAACGACCCCTCACAATGAGGAATGGAATAACGGATTCTACGGTCGCCAATCTGCCTCGGAGATTTAGCCACGCAGTAAGAATGTCAGAACTACCATCACGAGGGTGGTCAAAACTTACTGCGGGAAGAGGTCAGCACAAACGGGAAGCAGAAATCATAGGAATTATATCCTATGGAACTGCCCCCAGTATGCAAACTTGAGAAGAAAGAGGTGGCCCACTTACACTAGCGTCCAAGACAAACTGTATGGCGTGGCTGATAATCTGAGGCAGACGGCTGCCTTTATTAAAGAATTCGAAATCCCAATCTAGTGAGAACACAGAAGAACTGGTGTAGTTAGACTAGCACTATACTGGTAGCCAAAGAAGAATAGTCAAGTAAAATAGAAATGGCGCAGCTAGTCGCCACTCCGTCCATGTGGTGTTGGAGCCTGCAAGGGATGTAAAGAATAGTACCACTGTGACCTACAATGCATGTCGTGAAAGGCGACTAATGTAGGTACTAGGGATTCTACCCTAGTAAATAAAAAAGCAACGTACAATCGCTCTTAGCCTCAGATCACATACAAATCACACAGAGTGGTTGACATGTGGTCGATATGGAGCGCTCGAAGAAGAAGAAGAAGTCGCCACTCGCTGAGACACACCGATGAGGAGATGGGAGCACTTATGGACTAATTTGTTCCATATGCAGTGATGATGATCCGACGACTAAACTAAACGCTTGAGACTACCTTCCCCTCAATTTGTTATCATTTCACTTGTTTACAAAGAGCATACATTACATTAGATAAACCAAATGTATTATTCATTACCTTCAGCCAAATCATATAGATTTGTTGCGTTAAGCCAGTGGTTCTCAAAGAGTGTGTTCAGGTGTGCCAGGTGACGTTCCTAGGTGCGCCCTATGAAATCCCAGATCAGGTTTGGCAACAAAGTACAAGCGGACAATAGGGTAAAAAAATCGCTAAGACACATCAGGTCCATGTTTCTCATAGGCATAAAATAAATCCTAAATAAAGGTATGTAGCATTTTCTAATTATTTCTGTATTTCTTTGCTTTTTGTATCATATTTATTAAGTTTGTCTACAATTTTGTGTAGGACTTCAAGGGTGTCACGACTTCAAATAGTTTCAGAACCACTGTGTTAAGCATTAGCCATGATCTTTGACCTATCTTCATAAACATACTAGATAACAGAGTGCAGTGCAGTAAAGTTGTCTTCAAGGGATATAGCCGGTATAATTATCTTTAGCTTTAACTCGATTTAATAACACGACTTGTCACCCTTAGTTCCACCTATGTATAGACCTGGGATGAAAAAAAATGAAAATCGTGGCATATCCCAAAGGACGTAGCCATCAACCACAGTACAACCAAAGTCGTTGATTTTCTAGGCACCACTTATACGTTCAGTAGTTTGCCATTGCTTTCTGAACGGGTGGCGCCATCGTCCTTTGTTAAAATCAACGGAAACAATTTGCAAGCAAACTGTCCGCAGCGTGATTCGAACTCAGAACGTCGGGGTTAATAGACCGAGTCACTAACCCCTAGGCCACTGTTTTAAATGAATGTTTTTTCCCAGTAACAACTCCGGTATAGCGCCCAGTGCCAGAATCTAACTGGACGGTTCTCTATCTAGAACTAGGTAGAATCTACCCAGTCTTTAACGCTGGGTGTGATGAGAGCAACGTTTTTGTTTGTTTGTTTAAAAGGTTTTAAAGGACCGACTTCATTGCACCGGGCTTTACCCCATATCGCTCGGTCCCTCTTCGCAGATATGGCACGCCCCTGTCGAAGTATTGCACAAGCACGAACTCAGTAGCTCCAGCAACAATCCTAGGGCTTCTGGAAAAAAATTGCACTCGTAAACAGAACGTCCGGATTGGAACCCACCACTTTCGACTCACAAGGCAAATGGCTTAACCACTTAGCCACAGAGACTCAATCTGTGTTTGTTTCTTTGTTGCTTGTGTGAGGGATTAAAGCCTCTTTAAGCCGAGACACGTCCGTTCTACCTAAAGATAAGTCTTTTGTTGGTTATATCAGAGAGTATAGGCCAACAAACATGAAATTAAGAATTAATAACTTCTGTCAGAGAATAGAAGATAATTCAGTAGCGTTCTGCAAGCGGTAAACGATGTACCGAAGGGATATAACCGATATTATTGTTTTTATCATAATATAATAGCATAATTTGTTCCCATTAGCTCCCTGAAATATTGATCTGCGATACTTGTATTCGGTATGATTTCTTCCTAATTACGATCCCGGTGTTGGGCAGTCGACTTCGTCATCCCCGACACAGTGTTCAGTTCCTGGTTAAGCCGATCTCTTGCTTGGTCCTCTTCTTCTTCTGCTATCTTCAATCAGCGGACTCTGTTACAATCTGATGTCTCGTAATTTCTCATATGTGGCTCGCCCTAGAGTGGACGTTTCAAGATGTCTTTTCGCGCCGAGGTATCTTAATTCGTGTCTCAGACATTCATAAGTGGCTATAAAACGGGATACGGGTAGAAAGAAGGGTAGGAAAATACCTACAGAGACATGTAGACGAACGTTAGATAGAGAAGGAGAAGAGGCGGGAATGAACTTAGTTGGCTTGTTCAAAACAGATCTGGTTGCTATCAATTTATTGATGCATTGTGCTTCAAAGAAAGCTCAGAGAAGAATTTAAACGATATGGGAAAGACCAAGACAATTATGTAAATATATACAAGAGCGTAGAGAGACAGATATACACGCAGAAAAACAGGGATACACGGAGGGAAAGAGGCATACACGGAGGGAAAGAGGCAGACAAGGAGGGAAAAGACATACAGGGAGGGAAGGAAAGAGGCATACACGGAGGGAAAAGACATACAGGGAGGAAGGAAATATACACGGGAGAAAAGAGTCATACACGGGAGAAAAGAGTCATACACGAAGGAAAAGAGTCATACACGAAGGAAAAGAGTCATACACGAAGGAAAAGAGTCATACACGAAGGAAAAGAGTCATACACGAAGGAAAAGAGTCATACACGGGAGAAAAGAGTCATACACGAAGGAAAAGAGTCATACACGAAGGGAAAGAGTCATATACGGGGGAAAAGAGGCATACACGGAGGGAGGAATACACGGAGGGAAAGAGTCATACACGGAGGGAGGAATACACGGAGGAAAGAGTCATACACGGAGGAACGAGACATACACGGAGGAAAGAGTCATACACGGAGGAGGCATACACGGAGGAAAGAGTCATACACGGAGGGAACGAGACATACACGGAGGAAAGAGTCATACACGGAGGAGGAATACACGGAGGGAAAGAGTCATACACGGAGGAGGAATACACGGAGGAAAGAGTCATACACGGAGGAACGAGACATACACGGAGGAAAGAGTCATACACGGAGGAGGAATACACGGAGGAAAGAGTCATACACGGAGGAACGAGACATACACGGAGGAAAGAGTCATACCGGAGGAACGAGGCATACACGGAGGAGGAATACACGGAGGGAACGAGCATACACGGAGGAAGAGGCATCACGGAGGAAAAAGGCAACACGGAGGGAGGCATACACGGAAGGAAAGAGTCATACCCGGAGGTAACGAGGCATACACGGAGGAAAGGCATACACGGGAGGAAACAGGAGGCATACATGGAGGAACAGAGCATACACGGAGGAACAGGGATACACGGAGGGAAAAGAGTCATACACGGAGGAGGAATACACGAGGAAAGAGTCATACACGAAGGAAAGAGTCATACACGGAGGTAACGAAGCATACACGGAGGGAAAGAGATACACGGAGGTAACGAGGCATACACGGAGGGAACGAGGCATACACGGAGGTAACGAGGCATACACGGAGGTACGAGGCATACACGGAGGTAACGAGGCATACACGGTGGTAACGAGGCATACACGAGTGGTAACAGAGGCATACACGGAGGTAACAGAGGCATACACGGGGTACAGAGGCATACACGTGGTAACGAGGCATACACGGAGGGTACAGAGGCATACACGGTGGTAACGAGGCATACACGGAGGTAACGAGGCATACACGGAGGTAACGAGGCATACACGGGGGTACGAGGCATACACGGTGGTAACGAGGCATACACGGAGAGGTACAGAGGCATACACGGAGGTAACGAGGCATACACGGAGGGAACGAGGCATACACGGAGGTAACGAGGCATACACGGAGGGTACGAGGCATACACGGAGGAAAGATACTTGTAATAAGGCACAGACAATAGGCATATAGTAAGACAAATCGGACAGACAAACAAGTACACGATTGACAAGACCACCAATAGACAAGACAGGCATGCAAGAAGGCACACGGACAGGAGCGATGGTAGATACAGATAACAGGATACAGATACAGAGAACAGATGGTAGATACACGACAGATGAGTAAGTATTCAGATAGATAGGAAAGCGCACATACAGACAATAGGACATATAGACAGGTACGAACTCATACAACAGGTGGACCTGTTAGAAGGTAGACAGACTGGTAATAAAACAGACATGTAAGAAGATATACAGACAAGTAAGAAGATGTGTAAAAGAAAGAGGCAGGTAAGAAGAAGGTAGGCAAACAGACGAACCAGTTAGAATGTAGATAGATAGGTAAGTAGACAGGTAAGAAAACAGGCAGGTAAGAAGGTAGACAAACAAAAGGACATGTTTACAGGTTGCAGGTACGAAGACTGACAGACAGGTAAGAAAACAGACAGGTAAGAAGATATCACAAAAGAGGCAGGTAAGAAAACGGACAGGTAAGAAGACAGGTAAGAATAGAGGCAAGAAATAAGACAATTAGACAGGAAAGACGACAGGTAAGAAGACAGGTAAGAGGACAGGTAGGAAGGTAGACAAACAAGAATATATATCTACAATCGAGCACGAAAAAATGAAACAAATTAGCTGGTCTCGTCACTCACACATGCACACAAAAATAATCGATATGATGATATACTTACGATACATCCACGAAGAATCACTTACAGCTGAATGAAATCGATAGTGGTAATCGGTTGTAAGAAATGGCGAGTATAAGTACTCGTGTGTTTCCGGCATCTTCGGGATAAACCGCCGGTTAACATATGTTCGTTCACAATGGTCATTACACAACAATCCCAATTATTCAAGATTTCAGTTGAGTAACTTTACTTTAGAAACTAATATCCTAGGCGTCCACCACTTCTCGCGAAATCAAACCACTAAAAATTAATGGAAATATTCAACAATTGTCACAAATTGTAAATTAAAGATCTACTTTTTCAATACTTGCTCTGTTATTGCGTACAAATATTTATATATCTATCTATTCTTGAATCCTGTTTTGCCTTTCAGTGTCAGGTCGAAAAATGAGACACATGTAGCAAGCCTCTCTATGCGCTTTTAACAGCAGCTGTAATCCTTGTCTTACTACTGACAAATATTTATTATCGAGGCAAAGTAATTTTACAAAATACAAAATTAATTTTTATATGTTTCGCTGTTGGCATATAGTTTTACTGCAGTCTTCCACTGTATTGTATAGTTTTACTGCAGTCTTCCACTGTATCGTATAGTTTTACTGCAGTCTTCTCATATATTGATAATAATATACTAATATTTAGAAGTCAATGTATAGAAGTATTTGTACATCAAGGATGAAATGAGCTGTTGTTTTTTCCGGAAATTCAGATCTTTTTGTAATACAGAACGGCAAACTTAACCTTGATGACAATGTATGTGTTAGCTTTACTGACAACTAGCTGTCAAGTGAGACAACAGTTATAATGTCTCTGACAAGTACACACTTCCCTGGGTGACTTTCTCTAACCACATGACAACATCATTAAATGAATTAGTCGTGACACGTCGAAACTGTCATGTGACTGGGAAAAAAGAGAGAGAGGAGAAGCGAAACAAAATGTTCCTTTTATAGTTCTCTTTTTAATTGTTTCAATTGTAAGTTAACATAGGCGGCGATTCAGGGGTAATACTTTTTCATATTCTTCTTCGTTGTTCGTTTTCAGACTTAATATTCTCAGAGCATGCCTCCATAGAATGAGTCTCAGGGACTCAGCTGCCTACACATGTAGAGCACCAAAGCAGCCCCTAAAGCACATCTTGCAAGACTGAGCAGCATGAGAATGGAATTCTGGTCAACAGAAATAACTCTTCAGAACAAAATATGGAGGACAGGTGAAGATCTCAAGCGATTTATAACATATACAGAAGTAGTCGCATAGGAGAAGTTGATAACAGAAGAAGAAGAAGAACACTTACACATCTCAAACACAGACTTCAGAGCACATCCTGCAGTTCTACACAACATTTCTAAGCTAATGAAACGAAACATGTCGTCATAAACGAAGCTTAGAGAGTAAGATATGGAGAACTCCCAACTAACGTTCAGCGTCATAGAGGCAACCCATCTCACAGTTTATTGACTGAGCATATGAAAATGTTTGTACTCCTTGCTGAGTCAGCGACGTCTGAGATGGCTGGGACACGTGTGCCGTATGAGCGATGATAGAATCCCAAAGAACATTCTATATGGTCAACTCGCATCTGGTGCTAGACAGCATGGGCGCCATTATTACGATTCATTGACACCTGCAAGCGTGATCTAACGTCATGCGGCATAGACAAAGAACACTGGGAGTGGCTGGCCAAAGACAGGCAAGCATGGCGAGCGGCAGTGAGGGCGAGCGGCAGTGAGGGCGGCTCAAAAGAAAGAAGAAAAGCATCACCACATGTGGAGGAAAAAGAGAGCGCAGAGAGAACATCCTATGTATCAGCTCCAGACTCCAGTTTTACCTGCAGCAGCTGTGGCAAGGATTGCCACTCCAGAATAGGTCCTTACAGCCACAAGAAACGTTGTGATTCAGCACAGAACATACTACGTGACGCAAGACCTATTGTCTCCTGAGACAAGGAGGCCAATGAATATGAAAATAGTAACAACAAAGAAGAAAAAGAAGACTTACACATTAATGACTTTGACAAAAGAAAAGAGATAAGATTTTTTTAAAAACAAGATTATTTGAAACTTGTTAGAAACAAAACCAGTGCTATAGATTATTAAGAAGAAAACCAGTGCTATAGATTATTAAGAACAAAACCAGTGCTATAGATTATTAAGAACAAAACCAGTGCTATAGATTATTAAGAACAAAACCAGTGCTATAGATTATTAAGAAACAACAAACCAAATGGTTTGGCCAACTTGTTTCAAGTTTTCTTAATGTCTTGTTGCCAACGTCGTCTTGATGGTCTCCTGTCTCGACTTGCAGGAACCATGCCCTCCCTTATTGCTTTCACCCTCTCGCTCCATCTATCCATTTCCATCGCAATCTAAGCTATCTATCTATCTAAACTATTGTGATGTTTAATGTAACCTAACATCGGGAAAGAAGGCAAGAGGAAGACCACGGAAAAGATGGTTAGATGGCGTGGCAGCATCCTGTGAAGAGCAAAGATAACAATCACACAAGCCACCAGAACAGCGCAAGACAAAAACAGAAAACCACGACACTGGGCAACAACCCGGTAGCAGTGTGACGACAAAGAAGAAGAATGTAACCTAATATTTCAGTTTCAGACATGTCCAGATCATGTCTCGATTATGTCTCAAATTTGAGACATTATCCGAGACATGATCTGGGATCAATATCTCTCTAGCTCTCTCTCTCTCTACCTCTTAGATCACGTTGAGCAGCAACAAATGCGTACCATTAATCTATATGCTTGTTTGTCATCTTTATTATGTTCCAGCTGTGATTCGTTTCTTTCAGTTCTTGTTCTACTCTTATTCTCCATGTAGTTTTGGGTCTTCCATATTTTCGTTTACCCTCTCGTTCTGAGTGCAGTTTTCGTGACAGGGTTAGTCTCCATTAACCCAATATACCATCATCATCAAGGTGCGTATCCTTTATAGGACGTTGCTCTCTTTGCAGTACATCTGAAATTCACTCTGTCTCTTGCCAGTTCACCTACTTCGTCGATGGTCATGTTCATGGTTTCTTTAATATCTTGTAGCCATCTTCTTCTTGGTCTGCCTCTGCATCCTGGGACAACGCCTTCTAATATTGTTCTTTCCAGGTCATCGTGACGCTTGATGTGACCAAACAATATACCATATTCTTCTTAAAACTTGCTTTTAAAACTTTTTTCTTACTTACCCTCTTAGATTGTTACGTCGCCGCCTATGTAACTGAACTACTATACTCCGTCGCTCGCGCTGACTCACACACTTAAAGCGTTGCTCCTGCATCATCCTCAACGGTCTGTCCAGAACTGACCTAGATATCACGTCAACTTGAAACAGTACAACAATAATTCAACCAAGTGCGGTCAACTTAAACCAAGTGGTCCACGCGTTCACATTTCACGTGTGTTGTGAAATTCAACAATACCACTTTATGGCTTTCGATACGTTTTCTCATTTTATTTATTTTTAAAACCGTAATCTTACCGTCTTTTCATCTTCCTTTTCGCATTATTTAAGTGCAACTAATTTGAAATCTTCTTTTCGAAGCTCCATATCGACCACTTGTTAACCACTCTTTGTAATTTCTATGTGGTCCAAGACTAAGAGCGATTGTACATTGTGCCAGTTATGCGCCTACAAGTAGGCCAGCACATCCAATTTCTGCGACGCTTTTTATTTACTAGCGTAGCTTCCCTAGGCCCCTACCTCAGTTGCCTCTTATGACATGCATTGTAGGTCGCAGTGTTACTATTCTTTGCTCCGCCTGCGAGCCCCGACAACACACATGCGTAATTTGAAGTGAATATGCGGGGGAAAGGAAGCGCGTGTGCGACAGTGAATACTTCAAATATGATTTCATTAAGAGAGCGAAAAGCGGGAGGTAACCCATATTGAGGATATGTTTTTGGTCGTGATACTTACAAGGGACGGAACTCTACACTTTCAATGATGGCGGACAGAGAATTACACCGGAAAGTTGACACAAATTCAAGAGAGGATATGACGTGTTACAACCTACAGCCTTTACTAATAATAATTTTTTAACAACAACAACGAATTAAGTCACGAGCTGGTGAATCATAAATAGCATTTCCAACATTTTGTGACATTAAATTCATGGTCACAAGAAAACACGCACGTGATGGTAAAAACAACATTCTGCGTAACATGCATAGCTCAGCGATTGTTCACGATCATTAGGTGTCAACCAGGTCAAATGGCAGCGGAAAACCAAAGTGCTGGCTTTACAAAATACCATCTCTTAAAGGGAACAACTGAGTTATTTTTGTCAAATAATGGCATTGTTTATCGCTTCTCAGCCTTTTGGGTGATGATGCTCGTCCATCACGGGTGATGATGACCACACAAATTTTCATCAAGGGAATGTAGTTGCGTTATGTTTTGTCTGTGTGTGCGTAGATGACTAGTGAGCCCGATACGGGCTTGAAATGTTCTTGTACAGTGTGGGAAATGGTATACTTGCATTTGTGGGAAGTTTTACTGCCTTTCTATTTTGACGTTTTTGTTCCATCCTTGCTGTTCTATCTTCCTCGCAACCGTGGAACCGTGTCGAAGAAGTGTGCGCCAGGCTGATATGTCTTGAGCAACATTCTCCCAGTTGTTGACATCTATGCCAAAGGATTCCATCGAGTTCTTGAGTGTATCTTTGAATCGCTCAGTGCCTTTAGGATAAGATCAAAGTGTAGAGCGCACTTGATCGAGCTCAAAGGGTGGGAGCTTTCATAGAGGCAATAGGCAACTAAATAAAATTGTAAAATTCCGAGCAGCTCTTGTTCGAAAGATTGACGACGCTCGGTATTTTACATGTTTAAAACGTTACTGGGTGCCACCCTCTGCGACACTAAGGGGGTAAGGGTCTAACAATGGGAGGAGAGGGGTGGCATAGCAATGTTACTTGTTCAACAACTTGTTCCTAATATGATGCTATCCGTGCATACCTGGACCTGACATCAAACGATAGAATAAAACTAATCACGACAGAATGAATGTGTCTTGAAGAATGCTAGAGTATCAAAATAAACCGGATTAGAAATCAAGATATCAGGAAAAAGTGGTACAAACATACATTGTCATGAATTTCTGAAAACAACATATGTAATGGTTACTCGATAACTCATTGCCTCAAACAATGTTATTGATAACATACATTGCCTCACATAGCAATGTTACTCTGATAAGTGGATACAAAGCAAGGGCAGTCCACACAAATGTAGACCTCAGAAATAACAGGCAGTTCTTCTTCTTCTTTGCGTTCGTTCTTTATGACCAATTTTAATCACTCTTTGTGATATGTTTGATCTTTGCCAAGAACGTGTATACGTTGCACATTGGTTTGGTAGGCCCCTAAACGCATAAACTTCTACACGCTTAGGGCACATGCATCCGATTTCAGCCTAACCTCCTTAGTCGCCTCTTACGACATACGTGGCAGGTAACAGTGGTTCTATTCTTTACACCCCAAATTTGGGCCCCGGTAACCACTCGGGCGATAACAGGCAATGAAGAACACTGTTTATGATGCGCACACAAAAACCCGTTCTAGAAATCTCTTCTTATCCTGACACTGTGAGGCAAAACATGATTAGAGAAAAGAAAGAAGAAGCACTTTTGTCAAATTCTTGGTTTAACCCGTGGGACCCAGGCACCCCATAGGAAGCTACCCTAGTGTTGACGGGGGGCTTTTGTTCATACAACTTATATAATAATATACTAAACGAACCAGGTGATTCACTTCATATACATTTATTACTATCATTTGTGGACAATACACGAACACGTCTAGTCGTGCCCAATGTTTATGTCGTCTCCTTGTTTATTCATCGTTACTAACCGACTGTCACTACACAATTACGTATTGTCTACTACGTCACATGTTCTGTATTAGTGTTTGCCATCTGTTTAGAGAGTGCAAACACTAAGTCTACAAATATTATATATATATCCTACCAACTATACTATAAACTAAAGCTACTTGTCTGTACCTCAGCTGCCACCTGGGAGGGGGAGCTGGCTATCCACTACATTAGTAAATAAAAAGCGTCGCAGAAATCGGATGTGCTGGCATATTTGTAGGCGCATAACTGACACAACGTACAATCGTTTTTAGTTTTAGATCACATACAGATCACACAAAGTGATTAACAAGTGGTGTCGATATGGAGCATTCGAAGACGTCAAATTCTAGAAAACGGAGAAGGACGATCAAACATAGATCATGTCTGTGTTCAAGTTGAGCATGTAAAAGTACAGTAGACAATGCGTTCGATGTGGTTAAGTTTGAGACACATAATACAAAGGATGTGGTTAAGTTTGAGACACATAATACAAAGGATGTGGTTAAGTTTGAGACACATAATACAAAGGATGTGGTTAAGTTTGAGACACATAATACAAAGGATGTGGTTAAGTTTGAGACACATAATACAAAGGATGTGGTTAAGTTTGAGACACGTAATACAAAGGATGTGGTTAAGTTTGAGACACATAATACAAAGGATGTGGTTAAGTTTGAGACACATAATACAAAGGATGTGGTTAAGTTTGAGACACATAATACAAAGGATGTGGTTAAGTTTGAGACACATAATACAAAGGATGTGGTTAAGTTTGAGACACGTAATACAAAGGATGTGGTTAAGTTTGAGACACATAATACAAAGGATGTGGTTAAGTTTGAGACACATAATACAAAGGATGTGGTTAAGTTTGAGACACATAATACAAAGGATGTGGTTAAGTTTGAGACACATAATACAAAGGATGTGGTTAAGTTTGAGACACATAATACAAAGGATGTGGTTAAGTTTGAGACACATAATACAAAGGATGTGGTTAAGTTTGAGACACATAATACAAAGGATGTGGTTAAGTTTGAGACACATAATACAAAGGATGTGGTTAAGTTTGAGACACATAATACAAAGGATGTGGTTAAGTTTGAGACACATAATACAAAGGATGTGGTTAAGTTTGGGACACATAATACAAAGGATGTAGAACGGGTAAAGTGTTGACTTAATTATATCGGGTTTGCCATGTAGACTGGCACACCAGACTGCAGAGCACATACTTCAAGACTGTCCCGAATATGATACACTGAGGCAAACTCACTTATCTTATCTTAACCACATTTGCCGTGAAGCATCGTGGGGAGAGTTAGTTTCCTATCATGTGCCAGGTGTGTTGCGCTTGTGCCAGGTGTGTTGCGCTTGTGCCAGGTGTGCATGCTTTCGCAGGGACTCTTAGATGTTATCTATCCATCGTGTTCTTGGTCTAACTCACTGGCCTAACGAAACAACACTCGCTAGAAAACTACACGGACCTCTGTGTGAGTTACAAAAGACAGTGAAGTTCATACATGAGACAATATTGAATATATAGACAAATTTCAAGCGAACGAAAGGAAGGAAGGACATCGGGTTTCTCCATATGACTTCAATCTGTCGGAAGAAATGGTACGCCATCTGCCGAGAATGTTGCACAAAGCACGAACTACGTAGCAACATTCATAGGAACCTCATGAAAAAAAAATGCACAAGTGACTCGGACCGGATGCGAATCCACAAACTTCAGAACGATAGACAAACGTCTTAACCACTGCGCCATAGAGACTCTCACTACAAAGTGGTTTATGGGTAGTTGTTGCATCATCTCTAGCATTGAGCAGTGATATTCTGGGAAAGTGTTCCATGTTAGAGATCACTGTCACAGTCGTTTAGAACAAACTCCGTTCCCAACATATGCATATTGTATGATAGAACGTCCTTGTGGTTACGGACCCGCAAGGAAGCAAAGAATAGTACCACTGCGATCAACAAGGCATGTCGTAAGAGGTTACTGATGTAGAACCTAGAGAAGCTACCCTAGGAAATTAAAAAAACGTCGCAGAAATCGGATGTGCTGGCCTATTTGTGGGCGCATAACCGGCACAACGTACAATCGACCTTAGGCTCAGATGACATACAAATCACACAGAGTGGTTAACAAGTGGTCGGTATGGAGAGTTCGAAGAAGAAGTAGTTCAGTGGCGGCTCGTGATCATTTTTGTTGGTGGGGCCAGACATTTTTTCCCCGATAAATCATGGTAGTGGGTTGCTATATTTTAATTTATAAAATAATAAATACACGTTATACATTATTTTGGTGGGGCCAGGCCCCACTAGTCTTAATGACGAGCCGCCACTGAGTAGTATGATAGGACACAATTTTTAAATAGATGGACAAACTGGTCAGTAGACGTGACAAAATATTTGTGTTCTCAAACCGAGACACTTTCGAGAGTTTGATCGAAACAGAAACTGAGCGCCTTCTAAACGATTTGAGAAAAAGAGAAGTAATATATTTAGCTAAACACTTATGGATCAAAAGGGCTAAGTAATGGATTGGTTAACACACACAAAAACACAATTATATAGTCATAATTTTTAATTACTTTTTACTGAAAATAACTTATTATTAAAATGTTATTAACATATTATCACTAGCGGGAACTTTTAAAAAAAATTCTTTGATATTTTTAATCATGTCGAAAAATTCACAACAACTTAATTCACAATTAACTTTACAGCGTAATAACGCTTTTACAGTTGATTTAGCTATTTTACCTCTTTCTTCCGACCTTATGTTATTCATTATTGAGAATATCCTTTCAACAGTTCCAGGTGTGCCTGGTAGGATGAAAATGTATTCTACATGTATAATTTTGACAAAATTGGGCAGTAAAATGTTCATTTCTTTGAAATGACTGAATCGTTGAAGACCCTTTTCCTTGCAAGTTCTATTTTTTCCAAATGTCATAATTTGCACACCAAATACTGCACTTTTCGGCATTTAAAAAATTGTCCATTCTTCATCATTTGAGGATCATCTTCATCGTAATTGCCCCGATCTCCTTCCAAGCATGTATCTCATTGTGTTTAGGCTAACAACTTCCGTTCTGTGTTGATTGATGTATCTACTGGGGTTTCTCTCCTGGTTTTCCCGTCTTGCCTCAATTCTTTTCCAAATAAACGGGACAAAAGACCATACATTTTTTTTTTTTTTTTCGTCCGCTTTCAACTCAGACGAAGTTCCATCTCTGAAACTGATTTTGCGTGAAAATCTGTTTTTCCAATTTCTTACAATGGCAGCAGCGTGCACTAGTAAATTACTTTACACTGGCAGCCGTGTGCTCAATGTACTCGTAATTTGTATTCCCTCGCCATACAGGCAGATTTTCTCCGACTTCAGAGTACTCACGTTATCGTCCTGAGTAAGACCAGGGGACTCGAACAAATGCCGGACAGTAGGTTCGAACCCGAGCTATGAGGCGTCTCACAGCTAGCAGGCCGAGCTACTATCAACTACTCTAGGCAGTCCCCCGACCATACATTTAAACCGGGACAGTCCCGGTCAGACATGGACGTAAGTAAAGTTTAGTGGTAAGGTTTTACAATCAGAAACCATACTTTATAGTACCAGACTTATACTTTAGCATTGTGTCCGAACTGATTGGTCATAGAAGAAGTCATCAGAGCTGAGCGTAATGCGTTCGACTATCGAATCGTACTCAAGAGGGTTGTGAGTTCAATCCCACACTTGATGTACCACACGACAGGAAAGAAATTAGCCCTCCTACCTCCTGCACACTAGGCCCTATATGAAGTGACATGCACTTCATATCATAAGGTCAGAACAGGCTACGGAAAATCTTATTTATTTATGCGTCTCTAATGCAGTAGTTCTCATCCTGTGTCGTATGTCCCCCAGGGTAGCAAGTTGAATAATGTAGGGGACACTTAGATCATTAAAATGCAGTGTTTCTTAACATGGGGGCGTACATCCCCAGGGTAGCAAGTTGAATAATGTAGGGACACTTAGATCATTAAAATGCAGTGTTTCTTAACGTGGGGGCGTACGTCCTACAGGGTAACAAGTTGAATAATGTAGGGGACACTTAGATCATTAAAATGCAGTGTTTCTTAACATGGGGGCGTACGTCCCACAGGGTAGCAAGTTGAATAATGTAGGGGACACTTAGATCATTAAAATGCAGTGTTTCTTAACATGGGCTGGGGGCGTACGTCCCCAGGGTAGCAAGTTGAATAATGTAGGGACACTTAGATCATTAAAATGCAGTGTTTCTTAACATGTGGGGCGTAGTCCCCAGGGTAGCAGGTTGAATAATGTAGGGGACATTTAGATAATTAAAATACAGTGTTTCTTAACATGGGGGTGTACGTTCTAAAAGGGTGGGTGAGGGCAATTTGAATAATTTAGGTGGATTTTTATTTTTACATTTTTTCCGATCCAGAAGCACTTGAGCTGAAAGCTCTTCGGCTCGGTGTCATGGACATCGTAACCCTTCGCCTCGGTGCCACGAACACCGTAAATCTGGGAACCTGTAGCTTTTCTGCCAGTCCGCGGAGTTGAACCCGCACTTACAGAGGACTAGTCACCCGTAGTCAACGCGCTACGAACACGCTGGGTACGCGGGCGAAGGGTGGATTAAACGCGTGACAGAAGATCGCCGAAGAAGAACAACACATACGATACCGTTATATAATAATTAACAGAAGTTAGAAGAACAAGATGAAAAGTAGCACCAAAAAAAAGATGGATTGATGGAGCCCCAGACAACTTAAATCTCTACAATATCACAGGACATAAAGCGATCGAGAGTGCATCATCTCAGAAACTGATCAACAGTTAAACCTGCAACGCCTGATGGTAAAAAAAAGAAGAGAAAGAAAATAGAAAGAAGAGTAACATCAAGCGACCGAACGTGCACTATCTCAGAAACTGATAACATCAAGCGACCGAACGTGCACTATCTCAGAAACTGATAACATCAAGGCGACCGAACGTGCACTATCTCAGAAACTGATAACATCAAGGCGACCGAACGTGCACTATCTCAGAAACTGATAACACCAAGCGACCGAACGTGCACTATCTCAAAAACTGATAACATTAAGCGACCGAACGTGCACTATCTCAGAAACTGATAACATCAAGCGACCGAACGTGCACTATCTCAGAAACTGATAACATCAAGGCGACCGAACGTGCACTATCTCAGAAACTGATAACATCAAGCGACCGAACGTGCACTATCTCAGAAACTGATAACATCAAGGCGACCGAACGTGCACTATCTCAGAAACTGATAACATCAAGGCGACCGAACGTGCACTATCTCAGAAACTGATAACACCAAGCGACCGAACGTGCACTATCTCAAAAACTGATAACATTAAGCGACCGAACGTGCACTATCTCAGAAACTGATAACATCAAGCGACCGAACGTGCACTATCTCAGAAACTGATAACATCAAGGCGACCGAACGTGCACTATCTCAGAAACTGATAACATCAAGGCGACCGAACGTGCACTATCTCAGAAACTGATAACATCAAGCGACCGAACGTGCACTATCTCAAAAACTGATAACATTAAGCATGAAAGTAGCTACCAAAAGATAACATGGATTGACCGGAGTCCCAGACAACTTAAATCTCAAGCACTATCACAGAACGATAAAAAGCGATCGAAGTGCATATCTCAGAAACTGATAACATTAAACCTGCAACGCCTGATGGTCAAAAACGAAAATAAAGAAAGAATCTAAACTATCATTAGCGACCGAACGTGCACTATCTCAGAAACTGATAACATCAAGCGACCGAACGTGCACTATCTCAGAAACTGATTATCAGTTAAACCTGCAACTGCACTAAACTCAAAATAAACAAAGACGCCGAGTGGTATCTCAGAGCCAAATTGAGGTGTAAGAAATAGAACCACGTTACCTGCAAAGCATGTCGTAAGAAGAGCGACTAAGGTAGGTTTGGTGAAATCGTACAGTGTCTAAACGGTAGAACTATATGCGTTTAGGGCCTACGAAACCAATGTGCAACGTATACAGCGTTCTGGCTAAAGATCAAACATATCACAAAAGAGTGATTAAAATTGGTGCAAAGAACGAACGCAAAGAAAAAGAAGAGAAAGACAAAAGAAAAGAAGAGTAGGACCCCCTTTCTTCAGTGTTGAATCACAGAAAACTCTAATTATATAAGGTTATAGCGGGCTCTGGTTTTAACTACACTTACTCGGTGCATACAAACGGCCTTGAAGTGCACAACACAAGGCCGCTTCCACTTAACATACATTTGTGTTTAGAGACAGATCAAATGCTTCCACTCCTCAGTCTAGGACTTGGAAAACCCAGAAACTCAACTAGCTAGGTCAAGCAGCAACTTGAGTCATGCGCGTTGTCACTAGGATGTAGCATACTTGACATTGTCAGAATATATGAGACAACACTGGAGGGAGTGTACAATAAGTGAAGAGACTGAATTCAGAGACGTGGATTAGTGGTTAGTGCATTGGCTTCTCTGGCGCGTGGTTCGGGTTCAATTTCACGGTGGACATCGGATATTTTTCCGAACAAAACGGCTCTCAGTTCGACCCAGTCTCAACTGGGTACCAAAAAAGCAATGGAAAGTAATGGCTGTCGGCGTGATGTCAACCACATCATCTATCGTGTGCCGACGGTCAATGAAAAATATAGGTCTAACATCCATATTCCTCAATATATCACATTGTATTGTATGTTTTTTAGTAGGGGAGTAACACCTCTTTCAACCTAAGGACGAACCTTGTTTTGGTTATATCAGTGCGTGTAGGCTAACAAACATAAAAAATAAGAATTAACTCCTTGTGGTAAATCCAAGTTATTATGAAGTTATGTTATGTGATCGACGTCATGGCACATTGGACATTCCCATTTGTGCTCTGTCCTCCGCTGCAGCAGCCATCCCAAAGTACATTTGCTCACCGTACCCATGAGAAGTTGATTACTATATCTTCTCTCTCTCTCTACGACGACGAAGACGACACTGTCTGGCATGTTATTATGAAGTATATCTCATGGTATCTTCTTCATCGAACGCTCCATGTCGACCACTTGTTAACCACTCTGTGATTTGTATGTGATCTAAGCCTAAGAGCGGTTGTATGTTGTGCCAGTTATGAGCCCACAAGTAGGCCAGCACATCCGATTTCTGCGATGTTTTTTATTTACTAGGTAGCTTTCCTAGGTCCTACATCAGTCGCTTCTTACGAGATGCCTTGTAGGTCGCAGTGCTACTATTCTTTGCTCTCTTGCGGGCCACAGCACTACACAGGCGACCTCATGGTATGAAAAAGGGTTCCACTACTTTTACTTTTTTCTATAGTAGCTGACTGGCCAACTTGCCAGATGGCAATATGTTAAAAATAAAAATATAATAAAAATGCACATATTTATTATTATTGTATGCAAACTATAATTTACGTTACACTACTATTTTAATTTTAGGCTGGCTAAGGAGGGAACAAAACTTATACAACACAAACACCAAGTGTCACTACAAAAAATCAAGACACATATCAAGGGAAAGTACAAAGAGTTGTGGAGGCAACAAACCCACAGCAAACACGCACAAGATCCCATCAGCAGACTAAACAGAAAACAGCACACAACAATCTTTCGCCTAAGAACAGATCACGCAGGTTCAACTATCACCACAGACTCCCTAAGAACAGATCACGCAGGTTCAACTATCACCACAGACTCCCTAAGAACAGATCACGCAAGTTCAACCATCACCACACTCCCTAAGAACAGATCACGCAGGTTCAACCATCACCACAGACTCCCTAAGAACAGATCACGCAGGTTCAACCATCACAGACTCCCTAAGAACAGATCCAGATCACGCAGGCTCAACCATCACCACACTCCCTAAGAACAGATCCAGATCACGCAGGCTCAACCATCACCACACTCCCTAAGAACAGATCACGCAGGTTCAACCATCATCACAGACTCCCTAAGAACAGATCACGCAGGTTCAACCATCACCACACTTCCTAAGAACAGATCACGCAGGTTCAACCATCACCACAGACTCCCTAAGAACAGATCACGCAGGTTCAACCATCACCACAGACTCCCTAAGAACAGATCACGCAGGTTCAACCATCACCACACTCCCTAAGAACAGATCACGCAGGTTCAACTATCACCACAGACTCCCTAAGAACAGATCACGCAAGTTCAACCATCACCACACTCCCTAAGAACAGATCACGCAAGTTCAACCATCACCACAGACTCCCTAAGAACAGATCACGCAAGTTCAACCATCACCACAGACTCCCTAAGAACAGATCACGCAGGTTCAACCATCACAGACTCCCTAAGAACAGATCCAGATCATGCAGGCTCAACCATCACCACACTCCCTAAGAACAGATCCAGATCACGCAGGCTCAACCATCACCACACTCCCTAAGAACAGATCACGCAGGTTCAACCATCATCACAGACTCCCTAAGAACAGATCACGCAGGTTCAACCATCACCACACTTCCTAAGAACAGATCACGCAGGTTCAACCATCACCACAGACTCCCTAAGAACAGATCACGCAGGTTCAACCATCACCACAGACTCCCTAAGAACAGATCACGCAGGTTCAACCATCACCCCCTCCCTAAGAACAGATCACGCAGGTTCAACTATCACCACAGACTCCCTAAGAACAGATCACGCAAGTTCAACCATCACCACACTCCCTAAGAACAGATCACGCAAGTTCAACCATCACCACAGACTCCCTAAGAACAGATCACGCAAGTTCAACCATCACCACAGACTCCCTAAGAACAGATCACGCAGGTTCAACCATCACAGACTCCCTAAGAACAGATCCAGATCATGCAGGCTCAACCATCACCACACTCCCTAAGAACAGATCCAGATCACGCAGGCTCAACCATCACCACACTCCCTAAGAACAGATCACGCAGGTTCAACCATCATCACAGACTCCCTAAGAACAGATCACGCAGGTTCAACCATCACCACACTCCTAAACAGATCACAGGTTCAACCATCACCACACTCCTAAGAACAGATCATGCAGGTTCAACCATCACCACAGACTCCCTAAGAACAGATCACGCAGGTTCAACCATCACCAAAACTCCTAAGAACAGATCACGAGGTTCAACATCACCACACTCCTAAGAACAGATCACGCAGGTTCAACCATCACCACACTCCCTAAGAACAGATCACGAAGTTCAACCATCACCACAACTCCTAAGAACAGATCACGAGGTTCAACCATCACAGACTCCTAAGAACAGATAGATCACGCAGGTTCAACCATCCCCAGACTCCCTAAGAACAGATCCAGATCACGCAGGCTCAACCATCACCACACTCCCTAAGAACAGATCACGCAGGTTCAACCATCACCACACTCCCTAAGAACAGATCACGAGGTTCAACTATCACCACAGACTCCCTAAGAACAGATCACGCAGGTTCAACATCACACAACTCCCTAGAACAGATCACAAGTTCAACCATCACCACAGACTCCTAAGAACAGATCACGCAAGTTCAACCATCACCACAGACTCCCTAAGAACAGATCACGCAGGTTCAACCATCACAGACTCCCTAAGAACAGATAGTTCATGCAGGCTTCAGCCATCACAACTCCCTAGAACAGATCCAGATCAGCAGGCTCAACCATCACCACCTCCCAAGAACAGTAATCACGCAGGTTCAACCATCACCCATCTCACTAAGAAATCAAGGTCAACATCATATTCCCAAGAACAGATCAGAGGTTCAACCATCACCACTCCCTAAGAACAGATCATGCAGGTTCAGCCTCACCACAGACTCAATAAGAACAGTCACGCGGTTCAACCATACCACAGACTCCTAGAACAGATCACTGCAGTTCAACCATCACCACACTCCCTAGAACAGATCACAAGGTTCAACTTCTCACCACAGACTCTAAGAACAGATCACGCAAGTTCACCATCACCACACTGCCTAAGAGACAGATCATCGAAGTTCAACATCACCACAGACCCCTAAGAACAGATCAGCTGAGGTTCAACCATCACAGACTCTAAGAACAGAGTCCAGATCACGCGATGCTAGACCATCACCACACTCCCTAAGAACAGATCCAGATCACATCGGCTCAACCATCACACACTCCCTAAGAACAGATCACTGCAGGTTCAACCATCATCACAGACTCCTAGAACAGATCAAGGTTCAACCATACCACACTCTAAGAACAGATCACGATGTTCAACCATCACCACAGACTCCTAAGAACAAATCACGCCAAGGTTCAACATCACCACACTCCTAAGAACAGATCACGAGGTTCAAGCCATCACCACAGACTCCTAAGAACAGATCACGCAGGTTCAACCATCACCACACTCCCTAAGAACAGATCACGAGGTTCAACTATCACCACAGACTCCCTAAGAACAGATCACGCAAGTTCAACCATCACCACACTCCCTAAGAACAGATCACGCAAGTTCAACCATCACCACAGACTCCCTAAGAACAGATCACGCAAGTTCAACCATCACCACAGACTCCCTAAGAACAGATCACGCAGGTTCAACCATCACAGACTCCCTAAGAACAGATCCAGATCAGAGGCTCAACCATCACCACACCCCCTAAGAACAGATCCAGATCACGCAGGCTCAACCATCACCACACTCCCTAAGAACAGATCACGCAGGTTCAACCATCATCACAGACTCCCTAAGAACAGATCACGCAGGTTCAACCATCACACACTCCCTAAGAACAGATCAGAGGTTCAACCATCACCACAGACTCCTAAGAACAGATCACGCAGGTTCAACCATCACCACAGACTCCCTAAGAACAGATCACGCAGGTTCAACCATCACCACAGACTCCCTAAGAACAGATCACGCAGGCTCAACCATCACCACACACTCCAAAGCACATCCTGCAGTCATGTCATATCATACATACACCAACGACACGAAACATGGCCTCATGAACAAAGTCTACAGAGCAAGCTATGGGAACTCTCGAAGAACTCCAACTGACATGCAGCTTCATAGAGGTAACCCATCTCATGGTTTAGACGAGCATACGAAACCGAACGCAAAGAAGAAGACGAAGAAGATAAATTTAACAAATTAATAAATAATTTGTTCAAGGGTATTAATACTGTGAAAAATCTTTATTATAAAAAATTTAAATGTGGTTATGTCCCTTTTATATGATAGTTTTATACTTATTCGTTCTCAACAAATAAAGAAATTTGACTTAACAGATGGCCCATGCGAGGCTCAGGAAGAGAGGTTTACAGACACATGGCCAAACCAAACCCTAATATCAACCACCTTACAAAGAAAGATCAGAGCATCGCTTTTACACATACTACTTTCAAATCACACGAACATAATTCAACCACAACACACTTCAGAGTGCCATCTGTGTGCACATCATCATGAAACCTTCCACGACCACCTCTTCAAGTGTTAAGCACTAGATGATGTCAGGAAGATCCTTCTTCCTCCAAGACCAGACAAATGGAACACATTACATGGAACAAAAGAACAACTGAAAAATACATGCAGATACTACTACAAAGCATCATGCCTTTGATGCAAGAGCCCAAGTGCCACTGGATCATTGAAGAAAAAGTGGTGGTACATGAGTGAACGGTTAACTATCTTGTTCAGTAAACTAGTAGATCTATATAACTGTTTAACCACATGTTGATAAGACTGGTCTTAAGGGGTGACAATGGAACAAATAATTACATGAAAATGTGAACCATTTTTATTGCCACATTTTCTATCTGAGTGTACCTCATGGCGACCAACAACCATGATTACAGCACAAATCATGAAGTAAAATTCAGAGTTGATGTTTGTACGAGAAACCACAATTTTAAATCTCACTATTTTTGTACTTCTCGTCTCAGATTTCTCTATATTCCAAGAGTAGAGCATCTCTAAACACTAACTTTGATGATTCTTCTCTCGATAATCTAACTTTGATGATTCTTCTCTCGATAATCTAACTTTGATGATTCTTCTCTCGATAATCTAACTTTGATGATTCTTCTCTCGATAATCTAAGTTTGATGATTCTTCTCTCGATAATCTAACTTGGTGATGAAACTCTCTCGATAATCTAAGTTTGATGATTCTTCTCTCGATAATCTAACTTTGATGATTCTTCTCTCGATAATCTAACTTTGATGATTCTTCTCTCGATAATCTAACTTTGGTGATGACAACCTCTCGATAATCTAACTTTGATGATGACAACCTCTCTAAACACTAACTTTGATGATGACAACCTCTCTAAACACTAACTTTGGTGATGACAACCTCTCTAAACACTAACTTTGGTGATGAAAACCTCTCTAAACACTAACTTTGGTGATGACAACCTATCTAAACACTAACTTTGGTGATGACAACCTCTCGAAACAAAAGATATTAGCAACTCTTCCAAAACATAAATGTGTAGGAGAAGCCCTTAATACATAAATGTGGAGCAACTCTTCAATACATAAATGTGCAGGAAGCAACTCTTCCAATACATAAATGTGCTGGGAAGCAACTCTTCCAATTCATAAATGTGCAGGGAAGCAGCTCTTCCAGTTCATAAGTGTGAAGAGAAGCAAATCTTCCAGTTCATAAATGTGCAGGGAAGCAATTCTTTCAATTCATAAATGTGCAGGGAAGCAAATCTTTCAGATTATAAATATGCAGGGAAGCAAATCTTCCAGTTCATAACTGTGCAGGGAAGCAACTCTTCTAATTCAAAAATATGTTGCGAAGTAACTCTGAGATCTCTGTCTACTATAGACCCTAATCTTCACTTAAAGTAAAGTAGATAGAATCCTTTCATGTTGTTCACCTATCATGAGGGATGACGACCCTTCTGTTCAGAGATTGCAAGTTTACTTGGGTCAGGTCTGTGGAGGTATACTGACTGATGTATATGATGAGGACCTAAAGCTCTTTGACAGTGACATATGTCATGGTGTATATTGGGGAATAGGCAAAGTAATATAGTTTTACAAAGTACAAACACAATATACAGTGATGTTTCACCAAAGGACTTTATCAAGCAAAGAATACAGCTGACGTTTGACCAAAAGGCCTTTATCAAACAAAGAATACAGTGATGTTTACCAAAGGCCTTTACCAAACAAAGGATACAGCGACTTTTTGACCAAAAGGCCTTTATCAAGCAAAGAATACAGTGATGTTTCGACCAAAAGGCCTTTATCAAGCAAAGAATACAGCGACGTTTGACCAAAGGCCTTTATCAAACAAAGAATACAGTGATGTTTCGACCAAAAGGCCTTTACCAAACAAAGGATACAGCGACTTTTTGACCAAAAGGCCTTTATCAAGCAAAGGATACTGCAACGTTTTGGCCAAAAGGCCTTTATCAAGCAAAGGATATAGCGACGTTTTGACCAAAAGGCCTTTATCAAGCAAAGGATACAGTGACATTTCTACCAAAAGGCCTTTATCAAGAAAATGATACAGCGACGTTTCGACCAAAAAGCCTTTATCAAGCAAAGGATACAGCGAGGTTTCGACCAAAAGGCCTTTATCAAGCAAAGAATTGGGAAATACAGTGTTAGGTCCATATTTTCTTTGACATTTTCACGGGTACATGATAGGTAATTTTTTTTAACATCATGTTGGCCAGCTTTACTTTCCAGAACTGTTTGGTATCTAACTAAGGCTGAGTCAACCTGAGAACTGTTTGTGGTCAGAAAAATATCATTCAAACTAGAGATCAAACCGAAACCACCCATCTAGGAAGACAGTGTACTAACCATGCAACCATAGCTATCAATAATCACTTAACATCCCTTGAAATATCCACAGAAAAGAAAGGATTTTAGTTGAAACAAGTCTGGAATAAATACACAGTTGCCGCCCCATTCAGGAGCATTCAGGAGTTTTCAGAGGTTCATCTAAAGAATCATCATATTTTTGCTGTTTGGCGGTCATAGGCGCAATAAAATTAAGTGACATGGCTGCGACAGGGTCAGAGAGCTGGCAGTGATCAAGACACTACTCCCCCTTCATGTGGTGGCTCTGCAAACAGACTGCTATCGAAATAGGGGAAGACTGCAGAAAACTTGGTAAATAGTGAAACACGTACAAACAAAGTACTATGTTTTACAAAATACATCGTCACTGTTTATGTATTTTGTAAAACTATAGTACTTTTGTACGTGTTCTACAAAACTGCTGCACTATTGCTGCAAGCGGTAGGTATAGTAGGAGAGCTGCCGTGCGATAAGGTAGTAGTGCAAGCGCAACCACAAATGTTACAAAATCTATTAGCACTAGAGACAAACAGAATCTCAGAGTAAATGTGTCTACACAAGTTCCTGGCCAACATCTAAAGATGAATAACAGGCACAAATACAGCGCAAGTGTCTTAGAAATTGGTTAAGGAAACCGAATGAATGAATTTTCTGTAAGTCTAAATTCATGTCACCCAGACTCAAGCTGGTTGGCTGTACCAGTATTGCTTGGTCCCTGCAAGAATCTATATATAAACAGTTTATTGAACCAGTCTGTTCAATGTCGATGCAAGGGAAGACTGCAGTAAATTCGGTACCAACGGACAAACATGTGAGACTGGATTGGGGAGGATGGCTGAGCACAGGGTCGAAATTCTAGTTCTTGCGCCTAGAAAAACTGCACTCCTTGTGTTCAGCCTCAGTTCAACTTCTTCTTCTTCTTCATTCACCTGCTGTGAATTCAGGCTTTAGTGATGACGCCTGGTATGGCGCTTCTGATTTTTGCATGAAAGCCTGCTTTACCATTTGAATTTACCGTGTCCCTTGCCATACAGGTGAATCTTCGCCGACTACAGAGGTCCTCAGTTCAACTATTCTGCCTTTCAATGGAATATACAGAGTAGAAGCTAACAGGTTGCCTGGGGATGACAAAATGATACAAAACCCAAAAACTGTTGAGAATATTGCTAATCTGGAACTACCTCACCGATTCAGAAAAAGTGGTAAAACATGAACATGTTCTTTGGGACAAATTATACACCTGTTGTCCGGGGGACTGCCTAGAGTAGTTGATAGTAGCTCGGCCTGCTAGCTGTGAGACGCCTCATAGCTCGGGTTCGAACCTACTGTCCGGCATTTGTTCGAGTCCCTGGTCTTACTCAGGACGATAACGTGAGTACCTCTGAAGTCGGAGAAAATCTGCCTGTATGGCGAGGAATACTAATTACGAGTACATTGAGCACACGGCTGCCAGTGTAAAGTAATTTACAATGTGAACGCTGCTGCCATTGTAAGAAATTGGAAAACGGATTTTCACGCAAAAATCAGTTTCAGAGATGAAACTTCGTCTGAGTTGAAAGCGGACGAAAGAGAAAAGAGAAAAAAAAACACCTGTTGTAATGAGTGGCTGAAAAATGATAGATAGAGAGTGTTGGACAACATTCGATGCTAAAAAATTGAAAATGCCTGGTCAGACAAACCCAAATACTTCCTTAGGTTGAAATTTCCCAATGTGCCTGTCCTACATGTCTATAATTCAAGGCAGAACATATTCCCGTTCTGTGCACAAACCACACAAATTATAAAGAGTGATTAACTTGTTTGATAAGAACGAACACAAAGGAGAAATGTTGTTCTGCAGAAACTTCAGCTTGTTATTTATTTTGAAATATTTGTATTCATATAGCTATTGGTAACCATTTCATTCTCCATTGAAATCACTGTCTCTGTGGCTAAGTAGTTAATCATTTTCATTACGTTCTAAGGGTGGTGGGATGGAGTCCATACCATGTCGTTAATGCATTTTTCTTAAGATTCCTAGCATTGTTGTTGTTGACGAGCATTATGAGGAAACACCGTGCAATGAAGTAAATCTTTCCCATTTTTAAGATTGTATTTATTCCTGTTACAAACAAATCCGACATTATAACAAAATATTTCAACTTGTAGGGGTCACTGATACCCCTCATCATTTATGACCCACCTGTGGTAGATGATCGCATTCCAGGATTAGACTACAGTTACCTTTGCACACATTAGAGAGGTGCAACAATAAACATCTGAGGCTGTTGTCATTATATTGCTTGCGATGGTGTAATCGGCAGCTATTATCAGTAGTAGAGTGACATCTGCAAGTTGGCGGGGGACACTGAGAAAAAGTAAAGCAGGCTTTCAAGGCAAAAATCATTCAGATGTGTCATACCAGGCGTCCAGACTACGCCTGAATTCAAAGTGGGCAAAAGTAAGAAGAAGATGATGAGCATCTGTAAATATTGTTATCTCATCGTCAATATCTATAACTAGGTTTACATTTGTTAAGTTTTGTCATTTACTGAATGGAAGACAAGTATGTGTATGTACCCGAACACAAATATGGTCATGGTGAAGACCCATGTTAAGAGGAGAAAATGGTGGTGGGTCAGGCATATCCTACAGAAGACACAGTTGAGTGTCACTAGACATGCACTTGAGTGGAACCCACAAGGAAAGCAGAATAGGGAACGCCCTAAAGAGATCTGGAGACAAAGTCTTCTTGAGAAACTAAAGTGTATTCAACTATCCTGGGAAGCCATAAGAAAGCAGCCAGAGACAGAGACAAGTGGTGAACAACTATAATTGAGGCCTTATGCTCCCCGAGGAGCGGAATAAGTAAAGTAAGTAAATATATATTAGGTTGGCATTTTAATACCGTCGAGTTTTTGTTTCTCGGGGTCGGTTTGCAGTCTAGGGTTGAGAATCGCTGCGCTAAAGAGTGACGCGAGAAGTGTGTGTAAATGATGTAGGTTTGAAGCACTCTGGTTTAATATTAGCACACACAAAATCGAGATAATGAATCGAATGAATGGATTAACTATAAATATGAATTACACTCAATGAATAAACATGGTATAAAAAGTATCCTAAAAATGATTGTGAAATGCTACTGTGGTGATAAACGTAGTGAGTAACAGAGGGATCCGACAGTTGTGAGAAAGTTAACAATGATTAGTAACAACAGCTTGAAACTCAGACAGTTGACTGAGTTGAGAGAAGACGGACATTTTACTTATTATTACGGGCAACAACAACAACAGCTTCGAGTGGACTTTGGACTTCTTCGAAACTTACCTTCTCCTGACGAGCTGTCACTCATGTTTGGGTATTCATATTGTAAGATCACACTTGACTTGAATCAATAAATTAGAACCTCAAATAAGATAAAAATGTTACGTATAGGACAAATCGCCCTCACCAAATTGCATTGCGAATTAAAATAGTTGGTTATCACGTGATCTGTCATATGACAACAAGGTCATGGCGTACTTGCCAGTAACATGTTTCGTTATGCAACTCCTGACCCCCAATCATTTTATTTTCCAAGGAAACTGTCGGGGTTTTTCTTTTCATAATCTCAATCGATCTTTTATATAATGTGTCTGATATTTCCCTCTAGTTATTTAGGTGGAACAAAGGAAGATATAAAAACATGTGTGAGTTAGGTCAGAACTGCCTTTGCATGATTATATCAATTTGGTAACAGCACAGAAACGAAGTTGAGATTGTATCGACGCACTATCTTGTCAGTAATATTACATGAATAAGAATGACCCAGGAAAGATGTTCACATAATGTCCACCTTTCCATCACGTTGTAACATAGCCTTGACCTAAGAAGAAGGCTATCTAAACTGTCAACAGTTCAAATGGTGTTGTGTTTGTTATATTCGAAGTTTGAATGAATGATTGAATGTTGTTTTTATAACTTGGTTTATTCGTATAAATGTTTGTATTTTCTACAGTTGATTTGGGTTTTTTTTAATCCGTGTTTAACCTAGTTGTTTAATTGTGGTTACAAATTGTTCTTAGCAACTGATTTGTTGTTCTAGCTCTACTCAAACGAAAGAATAGGATAGGAATTCATGATGACCAAGGCGTGGCCTCGGATAACATATGCTGCCGGAGGCAACGACCAAGGTTAAGAAGAGAAAATGGCGATGGATAGAGCGTACTTTGCGGAAGACACCGTCGAGTGTCACTAGAAAAGCATTTGAGTGGAACCCGCATGGAAAACGGAAAAAGGGTTGTCCTAAACAGACCCGGAGACGGAGTATTCTTGAGGAACTGAAGGATGCTGGACTATCATTGGAAGACATAAAGAAAACTGACAGAGACCGGGAAATGTGGCGAACAACTGGCGATGCCCTATGCTTCATGGTGATCGGAGAGAAATAAGTCAAATGTATATCTGTTTTTCATAATGTAAAATAAGGTGGTTTTCAGCTAAAATGCAGGGTAGAGATGTTGCCAAGCAGAGCAGTACTTCGCCGACAACCATTGTCTGTACGTATGTGGAGGGAAACCGAAGTTGCGGTTGCCTGTTTCTACGCCAGTTTCTTGGATCCTAGAAAATGGAGTTGTTATTTTAAAGAAAACTAGTTGATGCTACAAATAAGAAAATGGAAGTATTTTGGACATATAAAAAGACACGAATGATTGAAGAACACTATTGTGAAAGGAGGTATCCCGGCAAAGAGAAGAGGGAAACCACGGAGAAAATAGATTCAGGGTGTCGCCCGAGTGGTTACCGGTGCCCAAATTTGAGGTGTAAAGAATAGAACCACTGTTACCTGCCACGCATGTCGTAAGAGGCGACTAAGGAAGTTTGGCTGAAATCGGATGCACATGTCCTAAACGTGTAGAAGTCTATGCGTTTAGGGGCCTACAAACCAATGTGCAACGTATACACGTTCTTGGCAAAAATCAAACATATCACAAAGAGTGATTAAAATTGGTCGTAAAGAACGAACACAAAGAAGAAGAAGAGGAGATTCAAGGTGTAACTGATGATTTGAACATGACGGCTGCAGAGACGGGACATCTGACTTTTGCGAGGGAGAAATTTCAAAGGACTTACGATGGTAAAGTTCTGCTCATGACAAGCTATTTGATGATCATATTGTGTCTTATGTTTCCACGCGTCGCAACGCTCAGAAAGATTGACTGTGGGATGATTGGATCGTACGTGGTCGCCCTGGAAACAGACTACCGCACTGCAGTCTGGCTAAGTTGGTAGGCATCGAAGGAGAGCTACGATGGCATAGGTAGTAAGTTGTGTTCTCCCAACCTTGATTGCTATGAGATCTGCTCGCAGCATAGACGAACAGAATCTCAGAGTAAATGGACCTACCCGTGTCTCCTGGCCGACGTCTGATGGTGGGAACATTTTCTTGAATGCAAAACAAATATAAGGATTAAGTAAATGGTACGAATCGTCTGTACGCGTAAATTCATGTCACCCAGGAACAATGCTCGCACCATAATTGCTCTTTGCTTAACGAAACTGCCCTCCCTGGGAAAACCGGTCTAGGTAAGGTTGGACGAGCAAAAAATCTAAATTTGCGTTTTTGCGCCTGATAAAAACTACCTCCTTGGAAGAAATGGGGTGGATGATGTTGGTGAGAGCAAAACCAAAAGTTGCGCTCCTAGCGTCATATGAAACTGCCCTTTTTATTTACTCGTATTCAACGTCAGCCTAATATTTCCCGTCCTCCTAAAAGAAAAAAAAAAAAACAGAGTAAACACTGCAAATTCCTTGGTGCTGACACGCGTCCCAAAGCGGTTGAAAATATTTATAGCCTGGAATAACTTCAACGTAGCCAGAAAAGAAAGGCCGAAAATGTAAAGATTTGTCTTCTCATACAAGCCTAAACAGTGGCAAAGGTCGACATTTTGCGGACGCAATAGTCCTACATGCGTAGAATGACGTAAACCGCATGTGAACGCTCCCTGCTTAGACCAAAATAAAGGCCACAATAAGCAGCCGAAAATTGATCGCTCGAGTGAACGCAACCCTCCGTCTGTCCCTGCAGGTTGGTCGCTGGCTACTCTCTCGCATTTGTTACACAAAGGTCACATAGAGTGGTCAACGAGTGATTGTTCTAGAGCATAGATTCCCAAACTTTTTCGGCGCACCGCCCACTTTGCACGACATAAACTTTGTAACGCCTCCCCCACATTATAACAGCTTGCCAACGCCCCCCACACATATATATACATGGTCTATTTTCACTTTAAATTGATATATATGCATGCCATACATAGTCAATTTTCAAATTATTATATGCATGAAATAGAAAGTTGATTAAAACAATGGATCGTGTAAGATGGGCATAAGATGAATTAAAATGCAGAATTAAAATGTTTAATGATTATTCAATCGCAAAATCACGGGAAAAAATCCCCCAAATGCTTCCAAACCCACTATCGCCCCTCCTGGAAGGCTTAAGCGCCCACAGGGGGCTGTACCGCCCACTTTGGGGAACGCTGTTCTAGAGTAATTGCAGAAGTCGCTCTTTAGACTATAATCACATGCAGGTTATCTAGTGTGGTCAACAAGTGATGTCTCTAGAGCGTCTACCGCGCTAGAAGCAAGGGGCTACTGAAGTGCTTACCAATAGACTACCCGACCGAGTAGGAGTTTCCGCAACACTAGGCATAGTACTGCACGTCTAGAGTTGTTGGAGTCTTTTAGGCCTGCAAGGAAACCAGGTGAGAACTCCATTCAAATATAGGAAAACGGGTGAAAACCCATAATTTCGGGTGGAGGGTGGGGTGGATGGGGGTGGTGGCTATCTACAACAACAAACAAAACCAGCATTATACAATACGATCTTCCTTTCTTAGTATCAACATTGGATACTTACAAACGCCCGAGTGGTTACCGGGGCCCAAATTTGGGGTGTAAAGAATAAACCACTGTTCCATGCATGCATGTCGTAAGAGGCGACTAAGGAGGTTTGGCTGAAATCGGATGCACATGTCCTAAACTTGTAGAAATCTATGGTGTTTAGGGACCTTCCAAACCAATGTGCAACGTATACACGTTCTTGGCAAAGATCAAACATATCACAAAGAGTGATTAAAATTGTCGTAAAGAACGAACGCAAAGAAAGAAGAAGGATACTTACAACAAATGAAAAATTACAACATAGATGAAATGACTGTGGAAATAGTGGAAGTAGCAAGAAGAGATCAAATAAAAACCATTAATATTTGAGACTTGGTATGAACAACACCAGTGTTAGAGAATATTAAGAATTAACAAACCAAAATGTTCGGACACGTAGCACAATTACGGTCCAACAGTACACCGCACCGATCACTATTATTCAGATGCAATGGTTCAATGTCTCAGGTCACCCACGTAAACGATCTACCTCAGAAATATCAGAGTTGGAAGGAAACACCATATTCTAGGCGCACTTGAGGGTACTTGGTAGAACTCTTAATATACCCTGAACGCTGGGAAACACACCAGAAATAGAGAACAGATAGATAGACAGATGGACAAAATTACTGTAAACAGACACATAAAAAGACCGAGAACATTTGTTTATACTACAAACTAGGAGTGAGTGGTCAAATAACTGCCGTGAAGCGTCGTGGGGAGAGTTAGTTTTCTATCTTGTGCTAGGTGTGTTGCGCTTGACGTTGTCAGTCCATGCTTTCGCAGGACTCTGAGATGTTATCTATCCATCGTGTTCTTGACCTGCCTCGTGCTCTGCGCCCTGAGTGTCGATTATTATAGGCACGTGATGGTAGTAAATGTGGTTCCATTCTCATTAGATGGCCGAACCACTTGATTCTTTGCTTCTCAATATAATGTATGCATGGTATAGTACCAACGATGTTCTGATATTCTCGTTTCTCACTCTATCTCGCATTGTAACGTTGACAGCTTTTCGTAGACATCTCATTTCACATGTTGTAATCTTTCTTTCTTGTGTCTTAGTTAGGGGCCATGTTTGGCACTGATAGCAGATAGTTGGAATAAATATGCAGTTTATCAGTTGTCGTTTGACTGCTATGTTAATGTTTGGATGTTTTAATAGTGGTGACAGTTGGTATGTCACTGCATTTGCCTTCTGGCATCTAGTCTCGATTTCTCTGTCCATCTTTCCATCTGCTGTGAATAGTGTCTTTCTTCGCCTCTATTATCTCTGAGGTCCACCTTTTGAACGACCGTCCTTGTTGCTTTGTATCCACTGTATCGGAGTAACATTGCTCTCTGTGGCGCACTGCCTGTTAGTAATCTACTTATGTGGTCGAACCATTTAATTTGTTGCTGCTGATAAAGTTCAATACTGATGTTGTACCCACTTTTTCCTGATGTCTTCATTTCTAAATCGGTCTCTTCTTGATACTCCCAGCATTCTGCGTCTTCATCTCGGTTGTGACTAGTTTTCTTCTATCATTTAATGTCAGTGTCCAGGTTTGGCATTGGTAGCATTATGTGGGGAGAAATATTGTGTTGAACAATGTTTTTTTTGTGTTCATGGTGACATGGTTGCATTTTAAAATTGGCGCCATTTGTCCTAGTGTTTGATTTGCTATGTTGCATCTATGTTGAATTTCGTTATTCTTCCGTTTGCTGAAAAGATGCTCCTTAGGTGTGTAAAGTCTTTGACTTGTTTTAATGGGCGTTTATCGATTAAGATATTGGTGGTGTTTTCCTCTCTTGTGAATGCCATTACTTCAGTTTTGTCGATGTTTATTCTCAAATCTCATATTGAATTCGTTGCATGCTAACTGGAGTCTATTAATGTGTTGCTGTAGCTGTTCTTCGGTTGTTGGTACGATTGTCTGCAAAAAGAAATTCGTTTCCCAATGTTGTTCTCTTCACTAGTGTTAACAGTTTTACAGATCTGATCGATATATCGATTAATGTAATAAAGTGTAAACTAGTAGTGTAAAAAACACTAACCAAAACACTAAAACAGAGAGAAACTGAATTGAATAGGAAATTGTGTGATTAAAGTATTCAAAGTGTGCCATTTGTCTGTTCTCTCTCTCTCCCGCACTCTTTCTGTTTTATTTTACTTGTTATATTTGTATATACTTTTAGAAAAAAATGTTATTAAAGATCCTTTTTATTTCCAATTGTACATTTTAAAACAAGTTTTATTCCGTATCCGATGTCGGTTCTGGTAATGTTTTTGTAAATTACAAACGTCACAATCCCATATGTAAAAAAATGGCGGATAGAGAGGAAAGAAGACATTCCACGATGAGAAGTAAATCGCGGTACGTATTTTATTTTACATTTCATGTGTTAAGAATCATGAAACTATTCAATATCGTGACTTTAGTTCGAGATGATACAATTCTGAAAAGACTTAATTGGAATATTTTATTTTAGTAGTTTAGTAGACTAGGCTATGAGTCTAGTCAACTCTAGTCTATTTCAACTGGATACTCAGTCATAAACATCATAGTATTCATAGTACTAGACTCTAAAGTCTATAACTGAGTATCCAGTTGTTGAGTATGATATATGATCAGTATACTATAGATAGTATGATTACTATTATTAGTATTAGTATGAATACTCACACTATGATTAATAATTAATCATGAGAATCAAATTTCCTATTAACAAAAACTGTTTTCGATCTATCTTTAAAAGTAAGTTAAAGTAAATTCATTTACCTTTAAAATGGTATATTACACTAATTACAGTATTACTCATAAACATCTTTTAATTATTAAGAAAGCTGCAGCTGAATTTGTATACACCTGTGTAAATCAAGTAAATGGGATCTCAATTTAATTCAGCTGCAACCCGTACTTCAATTCAGTTGAGTAGCTAAATAAGGGGAAGACTGCAGTAAAACTTGGTAAATAGTGAAACACGTACAAACAAAGTACTATAGTTTTACAAAATACATAAACAGTGACGATAAACAGCAACGTTTGACCAACAAGGCCTTTATCAAGCAAGCGAACAAACGGGAGTGACAAATTAAAATGAAACACAAATGGACGACCAAATACCAACGTATCTAAGGAAAATCTGGAATAAAAACGAATAACGAAATAAATGTAACACAAAAACACACATAAAAACTAGAAATAGAAAAGAAACAATGAAACATCTAGAAAATATATAACTTGAATACATGCAACATATACCCATATAGATTATAAAGCATGGGAAGAGAAAGTACTAAGAAGCATAAGAATGTAATACATGCAACATATACCCATAGAGATTACAAAGCATGGGAAGAGAAAGTACTAAGAAGCATAAGAATGTAATACGTTGAGCCTGCGTGATCGAAGGTACCATACAAAGAAATCAACCGATTCTCCAGAGCAAATCGACTACGATCATCAGAGGAACATGATCGGATGGCTGTGACCTGGACATCGCAAGCTCCTGAATGGCCAGTATCATTGAAATGGGTAGCTACAGGGTCACAGAGCATTGGCATATATCGCGCAAGTGTTGGGCGAATCGGTCACTGAGTCTCCTGCGGGTTTCCCCAATATAGGCCTTGTTGCACCGCTTGCAGATAATGGCATAGATAATATTACGGGACTCGCACGTGAAACTGTCTTCAACAACGAACGTGGCTTTTGGAAAAGACACCGTGCGGTCTGTATTACATAAGCACAAGTGTTGCAGCGCCGACGCCACACTGGATGGTGCCAAAATGACTCTGGATGTTAGGCTTGAGGCGACTGTGAACCAACATATCCTTAAGGCTTCTGTCCCGTCTGTACGCCACCAAAGGATAGTGTTGGAAGATTGAACGTGTATCAGGATCAGACTGAAGAATGGAGAGATGACGGAATAAGACTTTCTTCACAAGGAACTATGAGGGTGGAAAGTTAAGACAAGTTTCACCCTGTCAGAATTGGAAGTTCTATGCTGGTTAGAGAGCCTCTGCTAGAATTTGCTGAACGCGCGCATAGCAGAAGCAAGCACCTTATCCAGGGTATAAGTGCTTACGAAGAAATCCAGCATCTGATCAGTTAAAGTTATGTTTTTGTATCTTATCATTTTGTCAGCTCAAAGTGCGATACAAGATAGAAGACCCATTTCATTCATTGCCATACTTATCAGATATCATTTTCCGTTGCAAGCACAACACAGTCAAGACATTCTTTACACCTCATAAATAGTGGGTCTGGAATGATCCAAAAGCAGCAGCACTAAGTACTCTTTTTTAACTGGGTGCAGAACTTCAAACTGTGTCAAATATGACCTCAGATCTTCAGTACCCTTCTAGCTATCCATGGTCATAGTTAAATAAATTCAAAAATGGCAAAATCAGTGGATCTGCAGAAATAAAAAACAGTTGATCTACTATCTACCGCAATAACAGTGGGCCTAGAATGAGTAGAAGCAGTTTATGTAACCTTTCTTAACAGGATACTCAGCCACAAACTGCCTCAAATCTTCTCAGTAGACTTCTTGTTTGCCATGGTAAATCAGTTACATGTAAATTTGAAGGAATGCTCAGTGAATCTCAAAAAAAAAAAAATTATTGTTCCTGTCCTAGCAAAATATTTATTTTACTAACTCAGTGAATGGTGATAACTTAAATTAACAAATTGCTTTAAACACTATAACACAAACATTTGTTACGCATTTTACACTTACTACAATTAACTATTTCCACGCGGTTATTTTCTCAATTTATAAGCCGTTAATTCAAGAGAGGTAAAAAAAAAACCGATCCCAACTACTCGTCAATAAATAAATATATATATATTATTATATACTAAATTGAACGAAACTGGACAACCTAATAGAATAACAAGGTTGAAAAGTAGTATAAGTAAAACAGTAGAAGTAAAACTAGAAAGACTTCTAAGGGAAACAAGTCTATGGCGCAGTGTGCGGCTAATAGCGTGCAACGGACTTCTGCCATGGCGCAGTGTGCGGCTTAAAGCATGGAAAGAGTTAATAAAACAATTACTAACAATATGCAACATCGTTTTGTAAGTTAATCGGAAAATATGAGGAAAAAATTTTTAAAAAGCGGACAATCAGAAAATATGAAAGGAAAAAAAAAAATTGCGGACGTTGCACGTCGGTAGAAAGTCTGTTACATATGGCGTGCAAAAAATTGAAGTACAATATGTTGATAACCCCTTCACGCTCCAAATTTCATACATTCATGTTGAATTGGATGCTGAATTCAAATATGATGATTTTACGAACCCTTTTGATAGAAGTACATAATTACTTCAAACTTATCTCACGATGACAAAAGATTGTACTTTCTACAGCAATCTATATTTTCGTTTGAATCAAACACCAGAGTATCGAGAAGTGAACGGCCGACGTGAAAAACATTCGATATATGCCGTGACAATCTTGTGGAATCTCGCAAAATCAATATAAAGTGGTATGTTATGCCATTTGACATAAATCCAGCGCACATTCACATGTCACTCTTGAAAGGTTACTTCTGGATTTTGCTGCAATAGAGAGCTAACAAAATATCGAAGTACCTACTACCAATATCGACACAAACAATACATATTCATTATGATGGTTATCTTTAAAGTTATCAATTAAAACAAGTCACAACCGCTAATAAATCAAGCTCAGAACCGCTAAGCCACAGATGCCCACTATTTTTGTTTACCATAGATAAACGTGGAAAAATTGTCTAAAAGAAAAATTAATCTAATAATGGGACACATAAATTTAATGACTTTTACATTTTTGTTTCTCATGCCAACAGAGATGAAACAAGCAGTCGTAAACGTGACAAAAAGAAGCATAAACACAAGCATAAACACAAGAACAAACGTAAACATGAAAGCAGTGATGGCTCACACAGGCATAAAAAGAAAAGACAAAGCTCACACACTGACATTGATCACAATGTGAGTGACATTCTGGACAATTCAAAAAGACCAAAATATGACCATGATGACCTAGAGTTAGAGAGGTTAGAAGCAGCAAGACACGCTCTGAAAGCAGAACTGAATGGCAGTGGCGGAGATGATGCACTGAGGGCTATCAATCTAGTCTATAGGGTAAGGTGTGATTGTTGAGACTATATGGGATGTGATTGTTGAGACTATAGGGGGTAAGATATGATTGTTGAGACTATATGGTAAGATATGATTGTTAGAGACTATAGGTAAGATATGATTGTTGAGACTATAGGTAAGATATGATTTGAGATATAGATAGTGATTGATTGAGACTATAGGGTAGATTGATTGTTAGAATATGATTGTTGAGACAATGTGTGTCCTATCTATAGCCATCGTCTCTTCCGTAGCTTTTTCTCCACTGGTATCTTCTTAGTTCTTTCATTGTTCATAATCTTATACTATCTCAGTCCCTCTATTCTACTTAAACATACATTTACGAAGGTCTCTAGTTTTCTAGTGGTTTCTTTTGTTGTCATCCATATTTCCAAGCCATAAAACAGCACTGACTTCACATTTGATTGAAAGATTCTCAGCTTTGTGTTTGTTTTGATCTCCTTTGACTTCCATATGTTACTCAATGCAATAAAGTTTCCCCTCTATAAATATATATTCTTGAATAAACTGCTGTGTATGTGTTATATTTTATATAAATTTGTTGCAATGTTATTTCAATAAACTGTTGGATTTCATATATTTTTTTTTTTTTGTGTATAACAAAACAGGGCTATGGCACTGACTCTGAAGAAGAGGAAGGGGAAGTTGAGCATGAAAACTTGAAAGAAGATCTACGCAAAGCTAGAGAAGTGTTGGCACGTATGGACTCTCAGATTAGCAGCCAAAGTCAACGAAACAGCAAACATATACCATTGCCGTCAGAGCCTGTAGATGATGCATATATTCAGCGTAATGATTTTACCATGTATGAGGACTTTACAATTTCCAGATCTAGAGAGCGAGTCGGAGTTGAGGAAACAGACAGAAACAGAAGACGAATAGAGACAATCAGACAGGAAGATAGAAATAGTGCAGTGTGGCCAAGGTCTAATGACACAACTGATCCCGAGGTTTGGATCTACTCGATGAAGGATTAGAACTATTGGACAGTGTCGGCATAGCTTTATCAACTACCTCTACCATCCCCATTAAAAAACTGACACCATCATTAGCTGCTAGGTTGGGGCCAGAGGTCAGCACTGTGCGAGCAAAGGTGCAGAGTCTTGTCCATTCAGCGAAGGCTAAATCATCAGGAGATGAATCTCTTCATTCACCACAAAAAGAGAGGCATCAGCAGCTTCGAAAAGATGAGGGAAAGGAGAATAGGGTTGTGGAGATTCTGGACAGTGATCAGGAGGAAGGAGAGGCGAGAGAGGAAGAAAATAAAGAGATGGAGGTGATTCAAATTGATGATAATGATGATGAAATTGTGGAGGTGCGGAGTCGGAGAAAAAAGATGGAAAATTCTAGCAACCAGCCAGATCCAGATATAAGTATCGTGGAGGAGAAGTCCCATGGACCACCTGCCAGGAAGGGAGACAAGAAACGCAAAAGAAGCCCATCAAGGTACCTTGTATTTGTTCTTAAGTTTTAAAGATTAGTTTTAGTTTGGTTCTCTTCTACTCCTAGTTTGTTTTATCTGGTAAATTTGTTGGTATTTCGATGACATGTTTAGGGATTCAACAGAGCTGGATTTGTGCACCCCAGTGTCATTGTACAATTCCAGGTAGAGTTGATTCCATAGTCTAACCAGCTGAAAATGGGTGTACAGACTTTCATAGTTGTAAAAGTTAAGAATGTCACCTGTGCTAAGATGAAAGTGCTCTATAGCTAATACCTTTAAGTTAGCATAAAGGTATTAGTCACATATGTGAGACTTCTGTGTAAATGCATTGATTAAAATAAATTTGAAACCGTGACTTCTTCTTCTAACTATCCATATCGATCACCTGTTAACTAACTATTCTATGTGATTTGTATGTGATCTGAGCCTAAGAGCGATTGTACGTTGTGCCAATCTTGCGCCTACAAGCAGGCTAGCACATCCGATTTCTGCTATGCTTTTTATTTACTAGGGTAGCTTTCCTAGGTTCTACATCAGTCACCTCTTACATTCCCCGCCACACCTCTTGCCTGATTTAAACATATTCCAAAACTGCTGATGTAGGACGATCTTGATGGGGACAAGCGACTTGTTGATGGACACCCTTGCGTAGTGTTATCCGTCTTCTGGTATTGAACATCCTGCCGAGAGCTGCAGTCTTCAGGGTACGATACAAAGCTCTAGAGAATATTCACATAGAAAAATGAGATAGGAAAAATAGTGTTAACCTGCTTCCTTTGGGATTGAAACAACAGCGGCACAAGTCTGTTCTTTGCCTCCCTAACCTATACTGTTAACATCCACCTCCCTACTGACAGAGAACCGATCACAAGATGCCCCGGCCCACCACCATGGCTAAACATAAAACAACTAGTAATCCAGAAATACCTCCTTGATAAAACTATAAACAAAGCAACACTTGCACCGATCTTAAAAACCTGTGCACTGGAGACAATAGACAGTTATCCAACTTCCTCTATCCATGCCTACACTGATGGTTCAGCTTTCAAAGCCACTACTTACGCTGGCTGCGGCATATACCTGAAATATCCAGATGGAACTACCAATAGTTACTGTACCCCTTGTGGTAATATATGTTCCAACTATGAGGCAGAGATTATAGCCATAAAGACCGTTGTAGAACTAGTCCACCAGCAGTTTGAACTTGGAGAGAATATTGTCCAAGACATAATAGTATTCACTGACACAGTCCACACTACAAGCTTTAGAAGAACAGCAGAATCAGTTAAGCGAGATCCATTCATTGGCATCAGTCATCCACAATCCGATTTCCTCCTTTGATATTAATGTCATTCTACAGTGGATCCCAGGACACACAAATATCCCAAGAAATGACAAGGCAGATCATCTGGCCAAACAGGGATCATCAAAACCACAGATAGACAAAGCTGTTAGCATACAAAGTATAAAACAGATTCTGAAAAACAACTCCAGAGAAGATTGGCTCAACTGATGGGCTATGGGGATGACTGGTCGGGACATGTATGCAGAGATGAATAGACCAAACCCCCCAAAGGGCAATATAAATCTGCTACAACGAAAAGATCAAAGCACTATCTTTCAGTTAAGAACAAGACATGTTGGACTGAATTACCACCTACACAGAATAAACCCACCACACCTACCACACTGTAGAAATTGCAGTCATTCATATGAGACAGTACAGCATATCCTTGCTTGAATGTCCTGGACTGCATAAAGCTAGACAAGAACTCCTCCAACCACACCCATCTGTTCATAATACCCTTTACACTAGTCTTCCACAATTACAGAACATATGCAGATTCTACAAATTGGCTGCCCAAGAGTGAAAACTCGCAGCCCTGGTTAGAAGAAGATGATACTGTTGACATATTATTTGTGTGTTGCCGGGTCTGACCGGGAGCAAAGAAAAGTAACACTGCGACCTACAAGGCATGCCATAAGAGACGACTGAGGTAGGGACCTAGGGAAGCTACCTAATTAAATAAAAAGCATCGCATAAATCGGATGTGCTGGCCTACTTGTAGGCACATAACTGTCACAGCGTACAATTGCTCTTAGGATCATATCACATACAAATCACAAAGAGTGGTTTAACAAGTGATCGATATGGAGCTTTCGAATTAGAAGAAGACATTATTGATTACTTGTAAATTCCAACATTTATTAATGTTGAGGTGATTTTTAATTTTGATTTTTTTTTGTAAACAGGAAAGATAGCTTCAATGAGAAAGCAGATCGCAAAATGTCTGGTCATGATAAAGAGTCATCAAGATCAAGAAAGGATGAAGTTAAGAAAACAGATGAAGCTAGAAGAAAACGAGAAGATGGTAGCCGGAAGGATGAGAGACGAAGAGGTTTTGAAGAAGGACATAGGGGGCTAGAAGATGGTAGAAGAGGATTAGAAGATGTGCGTAGAGTTGAAGAAGGCAGAAGGGGAATAGAAGATGTGCGTAGGGGAACTGAAGATGTACATAAAGGAGTTGATGATGGGCGGAGAGGGTTTGAAGATGGTAGAAGGGGATTAGAAGACCTGCATAAGGGAGTTGATGATATACGTAAGGGACCTGATGATGGGAGGAGGGGATTTGAAGATGGAAGAAGGGGATTTGATGATGGTAGAAGAGGTGTCGAAGATGGGCGTAAGGGACCTGATGATGGACGCAGAGGATTTGAAGATGGAAGAAGGGGAATTGAAGACAATCGCAGGGGCTTGGATGTGAGAGATCGTAGAGATGGAGAAAGACCTGATGCAAGAAGAGTCACTGATAGACCAGGCAGAAGGGATGATGCATGGCCTCAAGACCGAGGAGCAAGGCGGAGAACTCCCAGTCCATTCATGGGAAGAAGGTCAGTCTTCATTGATTATCACATTACAAATAGGCACCACAATAAATTTCAGATATTTTATAACTGACATGCTTTTATGTATCTGTACTGTATTATCTCAACCAACTATTATTGACTGAACATTTTCTATTTTGGTCTACAAACAAGATAAAATTTAACTGATTTTACCTGTCACCATGCACACTGTTTACACAACTGGCTGTAATGTTACTTGGTGGCGGACTGCAGAGTAGTTGATAGTAGCTGCCTGCTAGCTGTGAGGCACAGCCTCATGCGTTGAACTACTGTCCGGCATTTTCGAGTCCTGATTTACTCAGGACATAACATGAGTACCTCTGAAGTCGGAGAAAATCTGCCTGTATGGTAGGAATACTAATCACAGACACTGAGCACAGGCTGCCAGTGTAAAGTAATTTACAATGTGACGCTGCTGCCATTGTAGAATTGGAAAAACTGATTTTCACGCAAAATCAGTTTCAGAGATGAAACTTCGCCTGAGTTGAAAGCGGACGAAAGAAAGAAAAAACAAAAACTTGAGTGAGCAGTTTGATATTGTTTATGTGTCACAGCACAGTATCACACATGATATTGTTAAGAAAGTGCTCATATTAGAGAGTTAATGTCATATAAATAGAGATTGCATTGTGGGCCACGTTTTATCTTCTTCAGCGATCTCTTGTCATGTGCTTAGTTTACTGTTGGCCGCAAACTGGGCTGTCAGCTTCAGGTCTGTCAGGTTCACCAAAACTTAGTTTTTAGGTCAACTGGGTGTGACCACATGCTGCTTCTCAGCTCACTCAGGAGAGGACAGTCTTGCAGGACATACTCCAGTGTCTGTTCGGCCTGCTGACACTGGCAGAGAGCTGTTTGACCTATTCCTAGTCTATGTAAGTGTCTGGTATGTAGGTGAAATATAATGACCTGATCTGTTCTGCTTAGATCTTTGAGGAAGTCTTCAAAATCTTATCCAGTGTTTGCCTTCAAGTCTACACTGTGCATCTTCGCCTCTTGATAAGACTTGGTAAATTTTCTCTTTGGCACTACATTCCCTAGCTAAGACATCAACAGTCTCATTGCCTACAATGCCACAGTAAGATGGAATCCACTGCAGGTGAATTTATGCCTTTTTTTTAGCTGAGCAATTGCGAAAGTTCAACCACTTGTTAACTCACTCTTTGTGGTCTGCATGTAAGTTGCATCTTATAGTGTGAGTTTGTTGTACCAGTTGCGCCTACATACTCCTAGGCCAACACATCTGGTTTCTGCATGCTTATTTTTTGGGTTCACATCCCTAAATCACAGATTGATTACCAAAAAAAAAACCTAACTTAGGGGAATCTATAGTTGAATGTATTGAAGTTTCCATCCTCCGGAGGCTTACATGGATCTGCTGTTCTGGGCATGCTGGTGTTTGTGGCAATGAGAGAGCAGACAAGCTTGCATCAACAGCATTGGTTGTCAGGGAGTTGAAGATGGATAAGGGGGATGTTCTTTGGTCTCTTCACAACTGCCTGTTGGATGAGTACACTCAAATATATGTTGAATTGATCCAGAGATTTAAGGAGTTTGGAGTTACCCGTAGTACAAATAGAACTGGATGCCTGAAGTGTGGATTGTGTTTAACCAGCGAGATATGGAAACCATCATTATGCATCCCCTTCGACATGTGTTGGGGGAGACTAAGCACCTATGGGTCTGCACGGAGTGCAAAAACAAATAAACAAAGAATAACTAAGTAAGTAAGTATTCTGATCGTGAACAGATATGCTTTTCATGCGTTCTCTTCGCCCGAGTGGTTACCCGGGCCCAAATTTGGGATGTAAAGAATAGAACCACTGTTTACCTGCCACACATGTCGTAAGAGGCGACTAAGGAGGTTTGGCTGAAATCGGAATCATGTGTCCTAAACATGTAGAAGTCTATGCGTTTAGGGGCCTACCAAACCAATGTGCAACATATACACGTTCTTGGCAAAGATCAAACATCACAAAGAGTGATTAAAATTGGTCACAAAGAATGAACGCAAAGAAGAAGATGCGTTCTCTGGGTAAAGTTACAGTCTAGGTTCTGATGTACACTTTATTACTTTGCTTGATAGGTATCGTGAAGGAGATAGAGGTCGAGATCGCAAAGGCAGGTCGCAAGAAAGGGACACAGATAGATCAAAATCTAAAGAGCCAGAGGATAAATTTAAAGACAGTTTGTCTGAGGGTTTAACTTTACAACGACAAGAATCTGACGAAGATGAAGAGTAAGTATTTCAATATTCATTTGTTTAGTTGCTATATATTTTCATCATTTGTTTAGTTGCTATAAATTTTCATCATTTGTTTAGTTGCTATATATTTTCATCATTTGTTTAGTTGCTATAAATTTTCATCATTTGTTTAGTTGCTATATATTTACATCATTCATTTGTTTAGTTGCTATATATTTTCATCATTTGTTTAGTTGATATATATTTTCATCATTTGTTTAGTTGATATATATATTTTCATCATTTGTTTAGTTGATATATATATTTTCATCATTTGTTTAGTTGCTATATATTTTCATCATTTGTTTAGTTGATATATATTTTCATCATTTGTTTAGTTGATATATGTATATATATAAAAATATGGCATATAACGTAGCTATCAACACAGTAAACAATTGTTGATTTTCTAGGCACCACTTATCTTCATGTAGTTGCTATATCTTTCTGACAGTGCATTTTTGTTAAAATCATCGAAACAATTTGTAAGCAACTTGCTAGTGATTGAACTCAACTTCGTTAATACAGTTCACTAACTAGCCACAGCCATTCATGTTATATATATATATATATATATATATCATTTGATATTATATATATATTTTATATATATATATATATATATATATATATATATATATATATATTTAACATTCATTTGTTGGTTGCTATATACTTTTATCATTCATTTGTTTAGTTGCTATATATTTTCATCATTTGTTTAGTTGATATATATTTACATCATTCATTTGTTTAGTTGCTATATATTTTCATCATTTGTTTAGTTGCTATATACTTTCATCATTTGTTTAGTTGCGATAAACTTTGATCATTCGTTTAGTTGCTATATGATTTCATCATTTATTTGTTTAGTTGCTATATACTTTCATCATTCATTTGTTTAGTTGCTATATATATTTAACATTGATTTGTTTAGTTGCTATATATTATCAATATTCATTTGTTAGTTGCTATATATTTTCAACATTCACATATGGGCAAAGCATAGTAACAGTAGTGGGGCAGATTAGAGTAATGCATACACGTTCGCTTGTCGGCTCGAACAGAAGAGAGTTGTTGGTTAAATCCCACACTCAACGATACAGACATTAGGGCCTAGACATGTGTAGTGACAGATACTTCATACTCTAAGGTCTGAAAAGGCTATGGGACATTAAAGTCAGGAACCTTTGAATTCTTCACAAGAAGTTATTTCCTATTTTTCATGTTTGGTGGACGTGCGTTCAGATATTACCAAAAAGACTCTTAGATTGGAATGGGGCATGACTCAGCTTAAAGATGCTTTCATCATCATCAGTCCTTGTCAAGCCGAAGGGCACATAAGGCAAAGATAAAAAAATTTCCACTCAGTTCTTCTGTGCATTCTTTCTTTATAATCAATTTTAATCACTCTTTGTGATATGTTTGACTTTGCCAAGCACATGTATACGTTGCACATTGGTTTGGTAGGCCATTAAACGCATGTCTCTACACGTTTAGAACACATGCATCCGATTTTAGCGAAACCTCATTAGTCGCCTCTTACGACATGCATGGCAGGTAACAGTGATTCTATTCTTTACACCCCAAATTTGGGCCCCATTAACCACTCGCATTACTCCACATAAGTTCAATGTTGTACCCTTTATTTATACATCAAACCTAGTCCTATGCTTGATCGTTTGAGCTCTGTTTAAAAATTCGTCACTTGCCCCTAAACTTATATTTTTCTGATATCAGTTCAGTGTTCACTGCATTGCATGTCTAGGCCGCTGTTCTTTTCTCATCCTTAGGACATGTTCAATCCAACGCCTAGATCTCTCATGTCTCTTTGTTTATATCTTCCAGACCAGTTAGTACTTGAGGTCTGATATTGCTTATCTTATCCTTGTATGTATACCCAAGAATTCTTCCTCTCTCTCTCTCTCTCTCTCTCTCTCGATCCCTGCCTAGATCGATGAACCAAATTTTCTCATAAATTTTGCTGTTTTTTTAGGGACTCCATCCCCGTCTCTCCGTACAGCTTCTCGCAAAGCTCTGTGTTATCGAGCCAGGTTTCGTTTCTTAGACCTGCTAACAACTGGCAGTCTTGCAATATGCGCTCTGCCATCATGTCCGCCTTTTCATAGTGTCACAAGCTAGTTGTGCCAATTTTGAATTTGTTGAACATGTGAGCCCGAAGTTTGTTATGGCTGGTACGGAGGCAAGAATTCTTCTAAGAAGTCTTTCTTTGAATCCTCTTAACATACTTTCTATTTCCTTCAGTTTTCCAAATTTCAAATGCATAGAGGAGGACTGCCCTCTTAAGATGCTTGAATGTCTTACAAAACACACAAACGATAGCAAATGAGTTGTGGTCCGCTATTGTGAGATATCTTGATGACTAAATAAAATTTCCTGTAGCCTTTTCAGATCGTAGTCCTTTCACACAGTGTTCACTGTAGTGGACACCTACTATTTGTTCGTTTCATAGCTACATTTGCATGTTTGGATACCTCAGAAGCATTCAGATTACTGCTAGGAACTAGCTGTGGATGATGTGTCTATTACCAGAGTTGTAAATGAACTTTGTACTTCTACTGTGTAGTCAAGGTGGCGGACAAGGCAAATTCATCCAAAACATTCATACGAAAGGCTTAAGGTGTAAAGTCACTTCACATTTCTAGTCCCTAGTATGCAGAAGGCAAGAGGATCAATCCCTTTCCTCACGCGTGGAACATCGAGTGTGGGATTGAACTGACAACCTTCTCGTGTCCTAGTCAATAGACTAACACTTATGCTAATCCATCCCATTTCTTGATGACTACATGTGATAATTTTCATTTGTTTCAAAATATAAAGTTTTGTGCTAAATGTCTATATATAATAAAAGATCTCCTGTGTAGGTTGGATATTTCACTTGATGATGATGATGAGGATGCTGATGCTATCATTGCAAGGAGGAGACAAGAACGACAGGCTCTCTTAGAGGTTAGTTCATAGAGACTTGATTGTTTAGTAGTAAACTGTCGTTACTGCCTGTAGTATCGCTTTTTAGGGAGGTGCAGGACAGGTGGGATGAGAGCGTGAGGAATTTAATGGCTAGTGCAGTCGCAGCCAAGCTGTCAGGTTAGCATTTTTCATTTATGCCCACAACAGAAAAAATCCTTGGTCGTACTGTGAATTGAACACAATTCTATTACATCACATGACATCAAAATAACCATGCAGTGGATCCCTGGACATTCAAACACACCTGGAAATGGCAAAGCAGATAGGCTAGCCAAGAAAGGGTCAACACAGGAACAACCAATCACAGCAACAACTCTCCATACAGCAAAGCAAATCCTAATGACAACAAATAAAGAAATTTGACTGAACAGATGGGCCATGGGAAACACAGGAGGGGAGGTGTCAGCCATATGGCCAGCCCTAACCTTAATGACAACATCAACCACCTTACAAGACGAGATCAGAGCACCATTTTAGACTCCGAACCCAACACATAACACTTAATAATCACTTGAACAGAATTCATCCACAACACACTCCAGAGTGCCAACTGTGCGCACATCATCATGAAACAGTTCACCACCACCTCTTCAGGTGTCAAGCACTAGAAGACATCAGAAAGACCCTCCTTCCTCCAAGGCCAGATAAATGGAACACATTATACGGAACAAAAGAACAACTTACAAACACATGCAGATACCACTACATAGCATTGGGCGAAGGGCAAAAGCTCAAGTGCCGCTGGATCATTGAAGAAGAAGAAGAACACATTTCTGGATTTTGGACAAGTGTGGCATGGGGGCCGCGCTCTAATCCATTTGGCCAGACACTCCCCAGTGTTTAGTAGTGACTAAAGTACTTTCTTATTACACAAGCATAGTAGGATTATACTGTCGTTTCTAGCAGATATAGTGTTACAAATATGTCTGACATTTAGTAGCGATTATGGCTCATCAACTACTAGTAACAACTGTTATAAGAAGGAGAATATGGAGGTATGTTGGGAATACCTTGAGAAAAAAGGGTCAAAGAATACCAAAGCAGACATTATAGTGGGAGGCAAAGAGTTAAAGAAAGAGATGGTCCCCTAGGAAATCTCTGAAATAAACTGCTTAGAGAGGCAAGAAATTTAGGCAATATATTATATATTGTATATATAGACAATATTTCAAACGAACAAAAGAAAGGAAGGTAAAATGAACAGATATGTTAGTCTGACTTCAATTATATGTCCATTGATTTCAGAATTTAAACAAAGCCAGTTTGATAGAGACATCCAACTCAGTGGACATACCAGTGACAGTAGACAATCCTACTCCAGCTTTAGTTGAAATCTCACAGACATTTACAGCAGAGGAACCGAAAGTTGAAGAGGAGATACAAAACAAGCCTGTAGAAGAAAATAAAGAAGTTTATCAACAGGATTATGATGATGACAATAACTTGAGGTAATCTGATATTTTTGATTTATATGTGTATCTGTTAAGTGTTCATACTTTAGTTTGGACTGTACTGATTTTAAGTAGTATTGTATTGCATAAAGAGTTCTAGGAATACAAGGGAAGTACGGGACCAGTTAACAAGATAAATAAGTAGATATTCTACACATGTTTTGAAGGTCCCGAAAAAGACAATTGCCAAACGCTGATATCAACCACTACCTTAATTTCTTCTTTTCACATCGACTAACCGTGAAGGGAAATGTTTTCTGTGTTTGTGCAAGCACTGTTTGAATCTAACATGATTTTCTATGTTGTGTAGTTGACACTGTTGGAAAGACACAGCGGCTATTTTTTAAAGTCAAGGCTATTTTTTAAAGAGATAAATGGTTGTAGTCTTGCTTGTCTTCATGGCTAGATGATAGGATGGGAGAGAAATAAATATAGTTTTTCAAATCAGTGTTTAGCAAAATTTGTTTCTCTGACCCTCAAATACCTATATGATGCTCGTCCATCACGAGTGATGATGACCACACAAATTTTCATCCCAGGGAATGTAAGTGCGTTATGTTTGTGTGTGTGTAGATGACTAGTGAGCCCGATGCTGGCTTGAAATGTTCTTGTACAGTGTGAGCAAGTTATACTTGCACTTGTGGAAAGTTTTACTGCATTAACAAAAAATATCTATATAATACCTACTTGTCTCATAGTTTGTGTTCTAGGATTACTTTCTGTCTCATATCATTAAAACAACCAATAGACTTAACTTCTATATTAGTTCAGCTGCTGAATTGACTTGTACTTTGAATGCTAGATATAATGAATGGAAGATAGAATGGATATTGTTTACATTTCTCTTGCAAAGATTTAAAAATAACTTATAATTTCACATGTTTTGTGCGTGAAGAAAGAATGTACATCGTTACAGATTTCAATCTTATTTATTGTAAACTAAACTGTATTTCAAGTTGTTGTGATCAGATAACTTTTGATGAAACTTGTGGAACTGACATCCTATCCAGTAGATACTATTAAATATTGAAGTGTTTAGTGTGCAGTAGTTGTACATATTTGCATGTTTCTTTTATCATTTCATTATTGTTTTGTGTTTCTGTAGCAGAGAGGAAATATCACGGGTCAGTAGAAGTCCAGAGAGCAGAGACGGACGAAGTCGAAGTGTTAGCCAGGGAAATAGCAGAAATAAAAGTCGAACAGGCAGTGAAAGTAGTAGTGAAGACAGAAGCGAGCGTGAAGCAGGCACAGTCGTAGCAACAGCCATGATCGAGATGAAGTAAGAATGCAGCGACGTAACAATAATAGTGAGAGGATCAGTCGTGATCGAGAATACGAAACGGCGAGCAGAGAAAGTCGGAGGTCGAGTTATAGTCGTAGCTCAAGTGGCAGCAACAAGTAAGTCTTATTTGTTGAATGTCAAGATATGTTTTCATTAATAGTGCCTTCTGTAAGTCTGACTTTATTTGATCATTTAACTGAACTACCAGTGTGTTGCCGGGGCTCACAAGGGAAGCAAAGAATAGTAACACTGCAGCCTACAAGACATATGTCATAAGAGTCGACGGATGTAAAGTCCTAGGAAGATACCTAGTAAATAAAAAGCATAGCAGAAATCAGATGTGCTGGCCTATGTGTACGCATATTAACCTGCTACCTTCTAGGCCGGCTGGGGACAGCTAACGGAGAGCGAGGCCAGTAAACGCTGGTTGAAATCGGACATGTCGCCAAAGGACAAGCACTAGAGCTCCAAATGGTACTGAAGATGTGATGTAAAACGGTCTTGGCTAAGGTTGTTTATATATCAAAATAAGAATGATAAAAATGGCCACAAGAACGAGACGAGAGAGAGAGAGAGATATGTAGGCATATAACTGGCACAATGTACAATCGCTCTTAGGCTCAGATCACATACATATCACACAGTGGTTAACAAGTGGTCAGTATGGAGCGTTTGAAGAAGAAGTACCTGAAGCCATTGTGACAGACCCAGCAAGCAGAAAGTGATTAAATTTATTCTCTAAGAATGATGAAGGCATTTCACAAATCAGCTAACAGCCCATACTCTGTACAGCAAAACAGGATTCGATAAAAGAGGAAGAAGCAACTTGAGGAATAAAATGAGGAATATCTCTTACTTTGTTTGCTAATGAAGATATGCTGGATTAGGGATCATTGACTAGCTAGTGAAGAGATATATATATATATATATGGAGTCATTTTGTTGAAGAAAGTAAGTTTAATCTATTTATAAATAATGAACATAAAATTGGACGAATTCAGAAGTGATGAAACCAGAAAAATTTCTAGACAACCACTAGTAACAACTGTTATGAGATGATGGAGATATGTTGGGCATACCGCACGTGTGGTGTCGGGGCCTGCAGGGGAAACAAAGAATAGCACCACTGCGACCTACAAGGTATGTCGTAAAAGGCGACTGATGTAATACCTAGGGAAGCTATTAACAAGTGGTCGATATGGGGTCTTCGCAGAAGAAAAAGTTGGGCATACTCTGAGAAGAAATGATCAAAGAATCACTAAGTAGGCATTGAAGTGGGAGGCTAATGGTTAAAGTAAAAATAGACTTTCTATGGAAACCCTGAAATGAACTTTACTGAGAGATGTGAGAAATATCAGACTCAATTCCATAAAAGAGATTGAGTGAGTTCTGCAGGACTGATCGATATGGAGAAATTACTTGTAGACCATATGTAACATTTCTTCTGCATTCTCACTAGATTGGGATTTCAGATTCTCTAATAAAGGCAGCCGTCTGCCTCAGATTATCAGCCACGCCATACAGTTTGTCTTGGACGCTAGTGTAAGTGGGCCACCTCTTCTCACGTCTGCACACTGTGGACAGTTCTGTAGGATATAATTCCTATGATTTCCGCTTTCCCGTTTGTGCCGACCTCTTCCAGCAGTAAGTTTTGGCCACCCTCGTGATGGTAGGTCTGACATTCTTACTGCGTGGCTAAATCTCCGAGGCAGTTTGGCGACCATAGAATCCGTTATCCCATTCCTCATTGTGAGAGGTCATTGCACCATGTTATGCACCTCAAGGTCTGGTGCCTCCGTTTTCTGCATTCCCTAGCGGACACGTGCATCCGATTTCAGCCAAACCTCCTTAGTCGCCTCTTACGACATGTGTGGTAGGTAACAGTGGTTCTATTCTTTACACCCCAAATTTGGGTCCCAGTAACCACTCGGGCGGTATGTAACATATAAAGGAATGTGAGAAATATAATGATAATAACTTTGTTGACAGATCACGTAGTGGCTCAGACAGCGACAGTGAACGCAGCAGTTCAGACGGTGAACAGCAGGTGCCTGCTAGAGAACAGGAGACCAGTAGTAACGTTTATAAACCAGTTCAAGAACATGATGTGCAAGATACTGGTGTGCAAGATACTGCTGTACAAGATACTGCTGTACAAGATGTTAGTGGACAAGAAAATGGTACAGGTTAGTACTGTTGAATTATTATAGTCATGATTTTTTTAAATGATGCATGAAATGACATGAAAATCTTCAAACCACAGTTTTTATAACCCTTTTTTCTGCACAGAAGGTGTGATCGACATCAACCAGGCATGTCACTAACATCTGGTGACAGATAGTGGGACCATCTTCATATATGTACTGACAAAAGCTACCAAGAGACAGTTTTTATTACCAACATAATATCTGTATTGCAGCACTAAGTAGCCATAAAAAACTAAAGGACCTATATATATATATATATCCCTCTCTTACCGTTATACATTACATAGAACCTGCAAGTAATTTCCCCAGTATGGCTTATGGTACTGTTTCAATTATGTACCCCATATTTAACTGCCTGATAGCATTGCTTGAAAGAGTGTCAACAACTGAGTTGACCATCAATGCTGGGAACAGAAAGTCGTAGAGATTCACGATTGGCAACATCATCATGTAGAGAACATGAATTTGTTGTTTTTCATACACAATAAATCCAGACGTAGTCATGGCATCTCTTGCTGATTTTTGCGTGAAATTTTGTGTTCCTTATCACCGCTGTCTCTAGCTATTCAGACAGGCTTTACTCCAAGTTCAGAGGTAATTGTAATTTAGATTCCCAAGTAAAGGATCAGGGTCTCCTGTATTCCAACAGCTCACCAAATTGTTTTGGCCTACGATTGACAAACCATGAAATTTCCGTGGTATAGAACATGATGATAATGGACACATTTTAAAATATATTAGTCACAAAATGAAAGGAGATCAGTGAATATACCAAAATGGTCTACAGACTCCTGAATACTTAAACCTTTCAACGCCATATACGGAAATATACAACTTTTATATATTGTTTCGTTGTGACTCGCTATATATGTCACATATAATCCACGTTTTATATAACTGAAATTCCCATCCGGGTATTTACTGGTTGAACTGCGCTTTATTTCTCTGGGATTGTGCTGCGTGAAGGTTTGATATTTTATAGTGAATTTTAAAATCGTAGAAAAAGTTTCTAGAATTTTCTGGAAATGGCTGCTAATTATAGTTCCGATAGTGATAGTTCTGATATCTCTTTTCACGATCATTTCATGGAATCGCCCGAGTGGTTACCGGGGCCCAAATTTGGGGTGTAAAGAATAGGACCACTGTTACCTGCCACGCATGTCATAAGAGACGACTAAGGAGGTTTGGCTGAAATCGGATGCATGTGTCCTAAACGTGTAGAACTATGCGTTTAGGGGCCTACCAAACCAATGTGCAACGTACACACGTTCTTGGCAAAGATCAAACATCACAAAGAGTGGTTAAAATTGGTCGTAAAGAACAAACGCAAAGAAGAAGAAGATTTCATGGAATTAGAAAAGGATACTTGTGTGTCATTGACATGGAAAGTGACATAGATGTTTCTTACTGTGATTCTGACCACAAGGCGCGTTGATAATAAGAAAAGAACTTTCATGCAAAAATCAGTCAGATGTGCTATACTAGGTGCCCTGACTATGCCTGAATTTATAGCGGACAAACGCAGAAGAAACCTGTCCCCAGAAAATTTAATTGAAAGAGAAATTCTAGGACATCAGTGACTCCCTCTTGCTGATGACATTATTAATGTATACAACTTATCTTTCTGTTTCAATATCTGAGCTTGAGAAACTGATAGAAGAAGATGTATATTTTAATTTTTGTTGACAATTGGACATGTTAAGTCTTGATAACTACATATTTCTATCCTTTTCTTTGTTTAGATCAAAAAGCCAAGAAAGAAGGCGATCTTGTTGACATGTTTGCAGATACTGAGGATATGTTTAGTGATAATTACAATGTAAGTATATATACCATTAAGTCCCCTGTGAGTGTGTTTCAATTACGCAGGCTGGCAGAAAAGGCTCATGTTCTCCAGATTTACGGTTTCGTGGCACCGAGAAGGTTACGATGTCCATGGCACTGAGCCGAAGAGCTGAAAGCTCAAGTGCTTCTGCAGTGCCAGCTGGCGTAGGCAGTCATGGATCTCCACAAATATCAACTCATATATCTAGTGTTTGCTATCAACTCATATGTTGATGCTTACCGTGCCATGAAGTCGGACTATCCTACATTTTCTCTCTCTGTCTTCCTCTGTCTCTTCTACCCTCGATTTTACCAGTTATCACAATGTGTTCTAAACCTCCCCTTCTCATCACGTCTGAAAAAGGACGACTGCCTCTTTCTTATATTGATGATAAGCTTTCTCTGCGTCTTATCTCATTCAACACCTTCACATTAGTCATTTTAGCAGTCCATGGGATTCTCATCATTCCTCTGTAAAACCACATCTCTGTGACCCTCAGAGATTTTTTAATTTGTAACCCGCAGATATATCAGTATATATGTACTAGTCACAGACTTGTCACTGATAATTTATAAGTTTAACCAAACTGCCACAGAGAAGTATAACAGTTATGGAATGTATTTCTGATATCTGTTATCTCTGGTTTACTGATGTCTTGTCATATTTGGTATGCTAAATATAGCGTCTGTAGCTCAAACGGTAGTGAGCTCGATCACAACCCAAGTTTACCAGGTTCAAACTCTGCGGTGGGCAAGTTTGGAAGCAAATTCGTTTCCGTGAAATTTTTACAAAAGGTACAAAATAGACCTCACAGTTCAGAAAGCAATGGCAAGTGCCTAGTAAATCAACAACTCATTTACTGTGCTTGATGGCTACATCATGTAAAGAATATGCCACAATTTTCATTTTGCAAAGATGACAGACATCAGTCTTAGCATGCCAAAGATGACAGACATTAATCTTAGCATACCAAAGATGACAGACATCAGTCTTAGCATACCAAAGATGACAGACATCAGTCTTAGCATACCAAAGATGACAGACATTAATCTTAGCATACCAAAGATGACAGACATCAGTCTTAGCATACCAAAGATGACAGACATCAGTCTTAGCATACCAAAGATGACAGACATCAGTCTTAGCATACCAAAGATGACAGACATCAGTCTTACACCAAAGATGACAGACATCAGTCTTAGCATACCAAAGATGACAGACATCAGTCTTAGCATACCAAAGATGACAGACATCAGTCTTAGCATACCAAAGATGACAGACATCAGTCTTAGCATACCAAAGATGACAGACATCAGTCTTAGCATACCAAAGATGACAGACATTAATCTTAGCATACCAAAGATAACAGACATTAATCTTAGCATACCAAGATGACAGACATCAGTCTTAGCATACCAAAGATGACAGACATCAATCTTAGCATACCAAAGATGACAGACATTAATCTTAGCATACCAAAGATGACAGACATCAATCTTAGCATACCTACAATCAGATTAGCATACCAAAGATGACAGATCAGTCTTAACATACCAAAGATGACAGACATTAATATTAGCATACCAGAGATGACAGACATCAATCTTAGCATACCAAAGATGACAGACATTAATCTTAGCATATCAAAGATGACAGACATCAATCTTAGCATACCTCTCATTAGTCTCATTAACATCTGTAATTGTTGTCTCATCATTCATTGGAACATACCTACTCGAGGACAAATATATTTCTCTGAGATCATTATTGCTATGTATTGAACAAATCATTCAATAGAAACTCATGTTCTTGTTGACCTGTTAGTGTATCAGAAATGTTGTATTTTGTGTCCACAGAGTCCGGGTCTCCGACGTGGCTTGATGGGCATCCCCGAGAATCCAAACTTGACAGACAATTGGGACGATGCAGAGGGATACTACAGTCAGTTGTTCTCTAATCATTTTTTATTTCTCTCAAATTTCCTCAATCTTGTCTCTTTGTTTACTTGCTACATGTAACGGAGACAGATACGTGACAACGAAAGACATTAATGTGTCAATCCATGGACATTCATGTGTATCCGCCATCGGTAGACCAAGAAAAAGATGGATTAATGGAGTTGAAGACATCTTGAAACTCCACCTAGAGAGAAGAAGCGCCTCACGCAACAAAGTCGCGATATTCACCGATGCTCTCTCTATCATCACGGCACTAAAAAGGGCAGCCAAAACAGAGCTCAATGAACTAAAAGCGATCCTCACTATACTGGTGAACTCACTTAAATGCACAGTCATTCAGTAGATACCATCACACCGCAGTATAAGCAGAAATGAGGAAATGTGTCTTGGCCACAATGTCCACACTCACCCTCACTGTCTCACCTCACTGTCTCAATTCTTACCCATATTGTCTCTCATCCACACTGCACATTTATTTATTTACTCTAGCTTTGCTCTATTTCATTCTTTTCTCCATCACTCTCATCCATCCCCCTTTCACACACATACAACACATTATCTGACAAAACTTACATATTTTCTGATCACCTGAGACACAACCTGTGTGATGTTTCACCTTTCACACACATACACAACTTACATTATCTGACAAAGCTACCTATTTTCTAATCACCCTGAGACACAACCTGTATGATGTTTTCCTTTGGTTGAAGTCTCCAGTGTTAAATCAACCAATCGCTCATCTCTAATATTATCCCTCCCTCCCTACAGGAGTACGTATCGGAGAAACCCTTGATAAACGATATTCTGTGTATGCATACAAAGGTCAAGGCATGTTTAGTAATGTTGTCATGTGCCGTGACGCTGCGCGAGGTAACACAGATGTAGCCATCAAAGTCATTCGAAACAATGATATGATGTAAGTATCTAGATTACATTAAGATGTGACCATCTATGTCTAATAAACATACACCTGAACATATTCTTCTATGTATAGTTTGTGTGTGACATATAACTGAACATATTCTCCTATGTCTAGTCTGTGTGTGACATATAACTGAACATATTCTCCTATATCTAGTCTGTGTGTGACATATAACTGAACATATTCTCCTATATCTAGTCTGTCTGTGACATATAACTGAACATATTCTCCTATGTCTAGTCTGTGTGTGACATATAACTGAACATATTCTCCTATATCTAGTCTGTGTGTGACATATAACTGAACATATTCTCCTATATCTAGTCTGTGTGTGACATATAACTGAACATATTCTTCCTTCTCTAATCTGTGTGTGACATATAACTGAACATATTCTCCTTTGTCTAATCTCTGTATGACATATAACTGAACATATTCTTCCTTCTCTAATCTGTGTGTGACATATAACTGAACATATTCTCTCGTCTAATCTGTGTGTGACATATAACTGAACATATTCTCCTTTGTCTAATCTCTGTATGACATATAACTGAACATATTCTCTCTTGTCTAATCTGTATGTGACATATAACTGAACATATTCTTCCTTCTCTAATCTGTGTGTGACATATAACTGAACATATTCTCTCGTGTCTAATCTGTGTATGACATATAACTGAACATATTCTTCCTTCTCTAATCTGTGTGTGACATATAACTGAACATATTCTCTCGTCTAATCTGTGTGTGACATATAACTGAACATATTCTCCTTTGTCTAATCTCTGTATGACATATAACTGAACATATTCTCTCTTGTCTAATCTGTATGTGACATATAACTGAACATATTCTTCCTTCTCTAATCTGTGTGTGACATATAACTGAACATATTCTCTCGTGTCTAATCTGTGTGTGACATATAACTGAACATATTATGTTTGATGTCCTGATTCATGTCCATGTAATTGTGTTATTCATCTCATACCCAAACTCATGTTTCCAGGCTGAAAACTGGTGTGAAGGAGCTGGAGTTTTTGAGGAAACTTAATGATGCAGATCCTGATGACAAATTTCACTGCCTACGATTGTTTCGCCATTTCTACCACAAGCAACATTTGTGTCTTGTGTTTGAACCACTCAGGTACTTAGTTGGATATATCAGCTGTTGTTGTTTAATGTTTAGATGGATATCTTAGTATGCTTGTCACTTGATTGTTGAGATTGTAGACACACATTGATTTATGTTTGGTGAGTTCAATATGGGGGACTGCTAACTAAATTGTGATTCTATATCCTTGTTGAATGTATTCTAAGTCCATGTCCAGTAGTGGCTAGACTGTGATTGTATGTTACGGTCTAGTAGTGGCTAGACTGTGACTGTATGTTACTGTCTACTTCTTCTTCTTTGCGTTGTTCTTTACGACCAATTTTAATCACTCTTTGTGATATGTTTGATCTTTGCCAAGAACGTGTATACGTTGCACATTGGTTTGGTAGGCCCCAAAGCGCATAAGACTTCTACACGTTTAGGACACATGCATCCGATTTCAGCCAAACCTCCTTAGTCGCCTCTTACGACATGCGTGGCAGGTAACAGTGGTTCTATTCTTTACACCCCAAATTTGGGCCCTGGTAACCACTCGGCGTGTTACTGTCTAGTAGTGGCTAGACCGTGACTGTATGTCACTGTCTAGTAGTGGCTAGACTGTGACTGTATGTTACTGTCTAGTAGTGGCTAGACTGAGACTGTATGTTACTGTCTAGTAGTGGCTAGACTGAGACTGTATGTTACTGTCTAGTAGTGGCTAGACTGTGACTGTATGTTACCGTTTAGTAGTGGCTAGACTGTGACTGTATGTTACTGTCTAGTAGTGGCTGACTTGACTGTATGTTACTGTCTAGTAGTGGATAGACTGTGATTGTATGTTACTGTCTAGTAGTGGCTAGATTACAGTTGTAAGTCTTATGTCTATTATTGACTAAATTGTGATGGAATGTCTATGTCTAGTATTGACTAGATTACGATTGTATGTCTAATGTCTAGTAGTGGCTAGATTACGATTGTATGTCTTATGTCTAGTATTGACTAAATTGTGATTGTATGTCTATGTCTAGTATTGACTTAATTGTGTGTCCATGTCTAGTAGTGGTTAGATTACGATTATATGTCTATGTTTAATATTGATGGTTGTCTATGTCTATCATTGACTAAATTGTGTGTCCATGTCTAGTAGTGGCTAGATTACGATCGTATGTCTATGTTTAATATTGATGGTCGTCTGTCTAGCATTGACTAGATTGTATGTCCATGTCTAGTATTGACGAGATTTCAATTGTATGTTGTCTAGCATGAACCTGAGAGAAGTGCTGAAAAAGTATGGCAAAGATGTTGGTCTTCACATCAAGGCTGTGCGGTCATACACTCAACAGTTGTTGCTAGCACTGAAGCTGTTGAGGAAATGCAGCATCCTTCACGCTGATATTAAGCCGGACAATATCTTGGTGAGTACACTATCTCATACATATACACAATGCACATACATATGCAGCACACACAAACACATATAGATAGCAGGCTATAGATAGCAAATGGTTTTTTTTCTAATCTACTTTGCCTTGTTTATTCTACTCTGCCATCCCCTCTTTTTCTCTCTCTCTATTTTGCCATCTTTTTTTCTCTCACTCAACTTTCTCAACTCAACTTTGCCATCTTTTTTTCTCTCCACTCAACTTTCTCAACTCAACTTTGCCATCTTTTTTTTCTCTCACTCAACTTTCTCAACTCAATTTTGCCATCTTTTTTTTCTCCCACTCAACTTTCTCAACTCAATTTTGCCATCTTTTTTCTCCCTCCTTTCTCAACTCAATTGCCATCTTTTTTCTCCACCACTTTCTCAACTCAACTTTGCCATCTTTTTTCTCTCACTCAACTTTCTCAACTCAATTTGCCATCTTTTTCTCCACTCAACTTTCTCAACTCAATTTGCCATCTTTTTTTCTCCACTCAACTTTCTCAACTCAACTTTGCCATCTTTTTTTTCTCTCACTCAACTTTCTCAACTCAACTTTGCCATCTTTTTTTTCTCTCACTCAACTTTCTCAACTCAATTTTGCCATCTTTTTTTTCTCTCACTCAACTTTCTCAACTCAACTTTGCCATCTTTTTTTTCTCTCACTCAACTTTCTCAACTCAACTTTGCCATCTTTTTTTTCTCTCACTCAACTTTCTCAACTCAACTTTGCCATCTTTTTTCCCTCACTCTCAACTTTCTCAACTCAACTTTGCCATCTTTTTTTCCCTCACTTTCACTCAACTTTGCCATCTTTTTTCTCCAACTTTCAACTACTTGCCATCTTTTTTTTTCCAACTTCCATCTTTCTCCACACTCTAACTTTGCCATCTTTTTTTTCTCTACTCAACTTTCTTCATTTACCAACTTTGCCATCTTTTTTCTTCCACTCAACTTTCCTTTCATCCCAACTTTGCCATCTTTTTTCTCTTCACTTCCAACTTTCCTAACTCAATCTTTGCCATTCTCTTTTTCTGTAATCTTCAACTTTTCCAACTCAACTTTGCCATCTTTTTTTTCTCCCACTCAACTTTCTCAACTCAACTTTGCCTTCATTATTTTTCCCCACTCAACTTTGCCTTCATTTTTTCCCCCCACTCAACTTTGCCTTCATTTTTTTTTTCCCATCTCAACTTTGCCATCTTTTTTCCCATTTCAACTTTGCCATCTTTTTTCCCATTTCAACTTTGCCATCTTTTTTCCCATTTCAACTTTCCCTTCTTTTTTTTCCCCACTCAACTTTGCCTTCATTTTTTCCCCACCTAACTTTGCCATTTTTTTTTCTCACTCAACTTTGCCTTCATTTTTTCCCCACCTAACTTTGCCATCTTTTTTCTCACTCAACTTTGCCTTCATTTTTTCCCCACTTTACTTTACCTTCTATTTATCTTACTTTGCCCTAATTATTTCCATGTCATGACATACTCTCTAATCTTGTGACAGCATGCACATGTCTCATATTTTCTGTAATCTTCACAGGTTAATGAATCCAAAATGGTGCTGAAATTGTGTGATTTTGGATCAGCCTCTCATGTGTCAGAAAATGATATTACTCCATACCTTGTCAGCCGATTCTACAGAGCCCCAGAAATCAGTAAGTTTTACTGTAAAGTTGATATACCTTCTTAACTGCTGTAAAACAGAAATCTACATCTACACACTAAAGTTTGTAGATATTGATTGATATCAGACAATTTCTTAACAGCTTTTAATATAAAAAAATCAACAATACAAATCAACAATAATTAGAATAAAGTTAAATTTGAAAAATGTCAATTTATTGCAAAATGACAACAGCTAGTAAATACTTTTGGTTTGACAAACATAATCATAAACAGTATATGTCAGGGTATTGTGTCATTTAAGTTACAACCTGCATGTCGATATAGGTATGAGACAACTGCAAACCAGTACGTTATGTATATGAGACACTTGTAGACCAGTATGTTATGTTATGTGATCGACGTCATGGCACATTGGGCATTCCCATTCATGCTCCGTCCTCCGCTGCAGCCGCATATAAAAATCCATTTGCTCACCGTACCCATGAGAAGCTGATTAGTATATCTGCTCTCTCTACCATGAAGACGACACTGTCTGGCATGTCCAAACTTAATGCCTAATTCTCGAATTCATTCCAGTGTAGGAGACTCACTCGTGTCACATAAATGAGAGCGTACCTCATTGATATCATATGTATGTTATGTATATGAGACACCTGGAGACCAGTATGTTATATATATGAGTCACATGCATATCAATTTGTTCAATATGCTGTCCAATGTATGTTATATATGTGATATACCAGTGTTTTTTACTTACTTAATCCCGTCATGCCTAGTGACACATGGGGCTTCAGAAAGGACTTTCCATGCTCTCCTGTCCGTGCAACCTTCAGCGCAGAGCCCCACGTCAGAGATGCGGTGTCCAGTTCCTCTTCCATCATGCGCCTCCATGTTGTCCGTGGTCTGCCTTTCTTTCTCTTTCCCTCTGGTGTCCAAGTGAGGGCTATCCTTGCAGGCATTTCTTGTCTCATTCTTATAACATGTCCGAGCCATTTCCATCTTCTCTTTTGAGTATGTCATTCATTGCCTCTTGTCTTGTGTCTTGGAGTAGTTGGTTATTGGATATTTTTACTGGCCAAAAGATTCCCAAGATTCTGCGAAGACAAGAGTGGTGGAAAACTGACAGCCTGCTAGTATCTCCTTTGTCATCCTCCAACACTCCGATCCGTAGAGCAAAACTGGCAAAACAATGCTTTATAGAGTTTAAGCTTTGTGGTCCTATTTATACCAGTGTTTAACATATGTTATACGTGTGAGATACCAGCATGTTGATATATAAAACACCAGCAAGTCAGTATGTTGGTGTATGTGACACATATGACATCTATTCAGTCTAAGTGTAAGCTAGATGTAATGACATTTAATCTGATTGAATTTCCTGAAACTTGATTAACCTAATCAGCATTCATTACCACTTAAGTTGAACATTTCTTTGATGTGCTTGACTGCTTTCAGTTCTTGGTCTGGGTTATGATCACAATATTGACACCTGGTCTGTTGGCTGCACCATCTATGAGCTGTACACAGGTAAGATCTTGTTTCCTGGTACAAGCAATAATGACATGCTGAAAACTGTCATGGACTACAAGGGCAGGATACCCAACAAGATGATTCGCAAGGGCATGTTCAAGGACCAACACTTTGATTCATCTTACAACTTTCTGCACCATGAGATGGATAAAATTACACAGAGGGTAAGCATTGTGTTTGTTTGTAGAAACAAGGTTGTTTAGTAACTATATCGACACAGGTCTCTATGTTTGTTTGTTTCGTTCGTTCTTCTCGACCATTTTGATCATTCTTTTTGTGACATATAAATAGTATTTGCCAAAAACGATTAGAACGTTGCGCCCCAGTTAGGCGCCTACTAATGTAGGACGAGCACATCCGAAACTGAAGTTTTCTGCCTAGTCTCTGTGTTAATTATTTAGTATGTTAAAAGATTTGAGGTCTGGAAGTTCAACCCCTATAGACCTGAGTGAAACAGTCCCAATTGTTAAGAACCCCAAGGAAGAAGAAAGATAGGGAGTGTTTCCTGAGCATTTTTCATACTCAGGTAATTCTTCTTCTTCTTGCTTTCGACCGCTATGAATTCAAGCATAGTCAGGGTGCTTGGTATTTGCTTGAAGACCTGCTTTTCTTTTTATCAGTGTCCCCCCACCATACTTGCTTGCCTTCTCCAACTTAACTCTTAGTGGACCAAGCGCCACGCTAAGTGGCGTTGGAAGTGGACGTGTTTTTACATTCCGCCACGCTAAGTGGCATTTGGTTATCAAAACGTGAAAGCGCTTGTAAAAACGTGACTTTTGCCCTGGTCTACTAAGAGTTAAAGGTGACTTAAAAACACTGGTCATGTTTTGCAGTGACATAAGTTTTAAAAAGCTCCTACTCAGATGGGGTCTATGTGTGGTTACTGCAGTATAACAGGCACAGAGCTATTATCTTTGAGGAAATGTTCCAGATAAGTGGATCACTACTACAGACGTTCATAACAGACATTTCTTGCATCAACAGACAGATCAACATTTTGTGGGGACTAAATCTAGCAATAAACTTGGTAAGAATGCTGCAGTAGTTAACATTTGACAGTCCCAGAAGGATAGAAACTAGAACTGGGCCGGTAAAGGAAGACAGCTAATAGGATTGTGTTGCATTTTTTTAGTGGATAACCCCAAAGTCATAATGTAGAAGAGATCATAGTATTGTGTTACGCTCTTGTCTAGATGACCCCAAAGTCATAATGTAGAAGAGATCATAGTATTGTGTTACACTCTTGTCTAGATGACCCCAAAGTCATAATGTAGAAGAGATCATAGTATTGTGTTACACTCTTGTCTAGATGACCCCAAAGTCATAATGTAGAAGAGATCATAGTATTGTGTTACACTCTTGTTTAGATGATCCCAAAGTCATAATGTAGAAGAGATCATAGTATTGTGTTACACTCTTGTTTAGATGACCCCAAAGTCATAATGTAGAAGAGATCATAGTATTGTGTTACACTCTTGTTTAGATGATCCCAAAGTCATATTGTAGAAGAGATCATAGTATTGTGTTACACTCTTGTCTAGATGGTTCCAAAGTCATATTGTAGAAGAGATCATAGTATTGTGTTACACTCTTGTTTAGATGATCCCAAAGTCATATTGTAGAAGAGATCATAGTATTGTGTTACTAGATGGTCCCAAAGTCATATTGTAAAAGATCATAGTATTGTGTTACACTCTTGTCTAGATGGTTCCAAAGTCATATTGTAGAAGAGATCATAGTATTGTGTTACACTCTTGTTTAGATGATCCCAAAGTCATATTGTAGAAGAGATCATAGTATTGTGTTACACTCTTGTCTAGATGGTTCCAAAGTCATTTGTAGGGGATCTAAATCTAGCAATAAAGCTTTGTAAGAATCTGCAGTAGTTAACTCTTTAGAGTCAGTCCATGAGAGGATAGATAACTTAGAACTGCGATGACCGAAGAAGGAAGAAGCTATAGATTGTGTTGCACTTTTTAGATGGTCCCAAAGTCATAATGTAGAAAAGATCATAGTATTGTGTTACACTCTTGTTAGATGGTTCCAAAGTCATATTGTAGAAGAGATCATAGTATTGTGTTACACTCTTGTTTAGATGACCCCAAAGTCATATTGTAGAAGAGATCATAGTATTGTGTTACACTCTTGTTTTAGATGGTTCCAAGTCATATTGTAGAGAGATCATAGTATTGTGTTACACTCTTGTCTAGATGACCCCAAAGTCATATTGTAGAAGAGATCATAGTATTGTGTTACACTCTTGTCTAGATGACCCCAAAGTCATATTGTAGAGAGATCATAGTATTGTGTTACACTCTTGTTTAGATGATCCCAAAGTCATATTGTAGAAGAGATCATAGTATTGTGTTACACTCTTGTCTAGATGACCCCAAAGTCATATTGTAGAAGAGATCATAGTATTGTGTTACACTCTTGTTTAGATGACCCCAAAGTCATATTGTAGAGAGATCATAGTATTGGTTACCTCTTGTCTAGATGGTTCCAAAGTCATATTGTAGAGATCATAGTATTGCGTTACGCTCTTGTCTAGATGGTCCCAAAGTCATATTGTAGAGAGATCATAGTATTGTGTTACACTCTTGTTTAGATGGCCCCAAAGTCATATTGTAGAAGAGATCATATATTTTACATTTTAGAGGAAAGCAATTGTAGAAATCAAATTTGTATGTTATTGTTGATGACCCTCAAACTCAAAGCATCTAGTAGTACACTCTATGTTTTGTGCTCCAATCTCTTTCCTAGTACATTTTAAGAGGATTTTTTAAATCAGGTAGTTTGATAAACCCATTCAATGCACCGAATGAGAGTTCCGATCTTTTTGAAATATGTGTATAAATATTTTGTAAGAAATTAAAAAAAGTCTTTCCAATTCATTAGAAATTGACATGTTATTGGAGAGCTGATTTGATGTCTATGTTGATTATTGAGAAAAACCGAGTTGGAAGTTGATTCTCAAATATTCTTAATATAAACATGACAACAGGTTTTTCAAAGAAATATTATTTGTTGTTGTTGGAATATTTGATCACTCATTTCTTTCAGGAAAAAGTCACCTGCATCACTTCAATCAATGCTACCAAAGACATGCTGGCAGACATGGTCCCATACAACCGCCTTCCAGAGGATCAACTTCGCAAGGTCACACAGCTCAAGGATCTTTTGGACAAATTACTAACCCTTGACCCTTCCAAGCGAATCCCTATCAACCACGCACTCACTCACCCATTTATTACAGAGAAAATTTGAATGAGATTGGTTATGTTTGTTTTTTTAGTAAACATGTTGGTTTAATTAGCAAAACAAGTAGTGAAAGTAACAAAGCTTGATGGTGAGTCTACAAATCTCCATACATGACAATGTGGAAAATAAACACCATCCATGAGTGGTGAAAGTCTGCACAAAGTAGTAAAGAGCATTGGAAGTGGTGATCCTTTTGACAGCAGTCTGTCAAATTTACCAGATAATTTTTCTATTGACCTCATGTTTGGAAGAAGATTTGTACTTGGCTGAAGCACTGGCTGTGTTGACATTGCCAATATGTGTCATCAACAGATTAGCCAGCCCTGCTTTCTTTAGAAGAACATTTACACATGTCTGAAGCAACAGCCTCCTGATTGTGCTGATATTACTCAGCTGTATCATCAACAGACTAGCCGGCCCTGCTTTGTTAGAACATTTATATGTGGCTGAAGCCCTGGTTCTGACTGTTACATCACCCAACAGTGTTAAGAGCAGATGTCTGCAGCTATATGCTTGCAGCATTATTGGCAGAACAGAAAATGGGCAACTTAGAGACACTTGATTCAAGTTTAGTTTAGTTTTGATATAAAATGATGTCTTCAGTTGGGGCACAACCATATGGTACATACTGTAGTTTAAACCTTGAGTCAGCCATGTGGTACATACTATAGTTTGAACCATGAGTCAGTTATGGAGCGTATATTATAGTTTGAACTAGATGCAAGACTTAGAGCAATAGCTGTTTGTTTATTTTGGAGAAATGATGTCAGTTTTAACTCTTTCCATGCGCAGTTATTTTCTCAATTTTTTTTCTAACAGTTAATTCAAGGAAGGCAAAAAAAATATATTTAAAAAAATAATCATGACTACTCGTCATTATATATATATAAGCATGCATATATCTTATTATATACTAAATTGAAGAAAACTGGACAACCTATTAGATTAACAAGGTTAAAAGTAGTCGAAGTGGTGCTTAGAAAATCAACTCGTTTACTGTGGTTGATGACAACATCCTGTATAGCATATGCCACGATTTTCATTTCAAGGATATGAAGACATACTTAATCCAAGATGACTGGTTAAATGTGACTTAAGAAGAGAACGACCTGGGACTTAAGTCTGTTAGTTAACTTAATTTCTTCATTTATGACTCTTGAATAATATATGTAATAATACTTGCTCAACTTGAATGTTGGTATCATTGAACAAACATATAACAGAAAGTTCTAAAATGTAGTTTTACTTATGAACACAATTATTCAGATGGAGATGTTGACTGTATAAGTTTGTAGTCATATATAAAACCTGCATATCTAATTCTTCTCTTCCACCGTTTACTTCTTTATAGAAGTGTTGGGGGTGGAGATTAAATGTAGTGTGCTTGTTCTAATGCACTTTATAAGTTGCTATTCATTTTCTTGAGACTGTCGCTCTATCTTTTGCATAGCCTTCCTATTTTGCTCTGTATTCATTATACCTTTTCAGTGTGGCTCTCTGTGGTAGATGATACAACAGCATTCTTGTCAGGTGTCCGAACTATTTAATCTGTTATTCTTTTATGAATTGCATGCCTGGTTTCACATCCAGTCTTCATCTGATTTCTTCATTTCTAATTTTGTCTCTTACTGTCACACCTGCAGCTCTTCTAAGACACCTCATCTCCGTCGTTATGATTTTCTTCTCATTAGCTGCTGTTATTGGCCATGATTGGCACTGGTAACATAGTGTTGGCCAGAAAATCGTTCTTATAAGATTTTCTTTAGTTTTTAGTAGTATTTAAGTGCCAACTGCCGCAGTACCTGGTTAGCTTTTTTGCATCAATTGCTGATTTCCTATCCTACTTCAGCCTACAGTAAAAATTGTCCCTTTTTCTTCTTTGAACCCCCAGGCATTATGAGTTTTCACCATTTTTCCGATGTTTAAGTTGGGAGAGTACCGGATTTCTTTAAGACCCAGAAACCTCCGACTCTAGGCGTGTAGTGCTATGCTTAATGCTGCAAGACTCTAGTCAGGTACACAAGATCACTACAAATGAATTTTTCTAGTGATCTTGTGTGTGCTTGTTCTAATGAAAACTGCATATGAATCCATTAATATATTTTGTTTCAGTTATTCATTTACTTATTGGTGTTTAGTTCGCTACTCTCGCTCGCAGTTAGGGTTTTTATATGCTTTTTGTTTCCTTCTAAATTCAGAGAATTTAGTTGTTTTTGCTAAACAGTGTCTGTATGTGCAGCATTTATCATGTAACTATTGATTTTGTTTTCACGTTTGTAAAGTTATCAGTTGTTGATACAGACTAGCAAATGTTGAAACAAAATATATATATTTTTTTTTTTTTAGTTTTCTTCTTGAAAGGGTAAGGGTCATTATTTGACCAGGTAAAATGAAAATCGGATGCTCCTGTTTTACATGTCTTAGGGGTTTATGAATCGGGGCGTAACATATTTGAGACGCAGATCACAAAAGGGATTAACTTCGTTGATAAGAATGTCATGAAGAAGAATCATTTGATCCTAGTTGGCAAAAATCTGTGCAGAAATTTTTTCTTAAATCTAGTCTAAGTTTTTTGTTTGGGTGATATTTTTTCTTAATAATGATCTTGTTAGTTTCATGCAGGCAGGTATATCTTGTTGTTTCTAATATCATCTTTGGTTGTTGGTCATGGTTGTGCTTCATATGTACAACGTCAACATTGTTGCTTCTAACTACATCTTTGGTGGTAGTTCATGTGTCTGTGCATTATATGTACCAGTCAACTTTGTTGCTTCTAACATCTTCTTTGGTGGTAGTTCATGGCTGTGCTTCAGAAGGCACAAGACCAACTTTGTTGTATCTAACAAAATCTTTGGTTGTAGTTCATGGCGGTGCTTCATATGTACAACATCAACATTGTTTCTTCTTACAACATCTTTGATGGTAGTTCATGGTTGTGCATCCTATGCACAAATTCAAATCTTTATTGGTAGTTCAAGGCTGTGCATAATATATACTAGTCCACTTTGTTGCTTCGAACAACATCTGTGGTAGTAGTTCATGTTTAGGCTTCATACACATAAGACTAACTTTGTTACACCTGACAACATGGTGGTATGTATATTGAAAGGGTCTGAGCATGAACTATACAAGCTATCATATGTTCTATTTGTTCTCTGTCCAAACAGATCTAGTTGTATTAATCCTTCAGACCACAGATTATCACAACCAGATTTTCACTCCGTGTATGATGATGGTACATTTGGTGTTTCCAAACAAATCTATTAAATTTGTTTCATTAATTGACTGCTTTTGTTTGTTTTTTTATCCTCATGCAAATGGAGCCAAAAATAACTTGACTTCAACCTATGATATCAACACTTCCTGACAAAGATGGTCACATTGAATTTTACATTTCAAGGTCATCACTACAGTTGAAGATAAAGGTTGCCATTGAGTACTTTGACCCTTTTTTGTTTTTCTTCTTTGTTTCTTAGGCTTCAGCACTTTAATAATCGTGATTTTTTTTTTCCTTTCAAAGTACATATCCTGCAGAGAGAAGCAGTAGCATAGTTGTTAATGAATTTGCTTCTTACGCTAGCGGTCTGGATTCAGTTACACAGTAAACGGAATTTTTCAGACCATACGGCACTCAGGTTGACCCAGCCTCAATTGGGTACCAGGAAAAGCGCTGGGAAGTAAAGGTGGCTGATGATGTTGACCACATCACCCATCGTATTCCGACGGTCAAGGAAAAATACAGGCGTAACACGTATATTACCTTATATACCATATGGTATAAAAAGGGTTTCTGTACTTTCAATACAGATCCACGCAAGTTTCTTGTTGGTTATTACTGACTTGTTTGTCTAAAGAATTGCATCAGTGCCATTCTCATGTCATGCCATCAGTGAGACTGTTCTGTATACAAGTCTATTTCTATTAATGTTGTTCCATCTATGAATAAATCATACAGTTGGTAACAGTTACAGAGGCAGCTTGTCTATATTTTTCTATTCTTTGGTTTTTTGGTTTTTGTGTGTTGTTCAGCTCTTATAACTTTCTGTGTGGGTTATTCTTCTAAGGACCTTATTTTTCTTCTTCTTGGTATTGTCCTGCTCTATTTGTCATTCTATCTGGGTGCTGTCCTGCACTAGTTGTCATTCTCTCTATGTTGTCCTGCCCTAGTTGTCATTCTATCTGGGTGCTGTCCTACACTAGTTGTTAATTTCTCTGGGTATTGTCCTGCAATAGTCATTCTCTCTGGATGTTATCCTGCACTAGTTATCATTCTCTCTGGATGCTGTCCTGCACTAGTTATCATTCTCTCTGGATGCTGTCCATTACTAGTTATTTTCTCTGCCTATTGTCCTGCACTAGTTGTCATTCTCTCTGGATGTTGTCCTGCACTAGTTGTCATTCTCTGTATGTGCTGTCCTGCTCTAGCCTTCACTCTGTTTGTACACACTGTTCTGCTGTAGCTCTCTGTAGGTGTTGTCCTTCTCTATCTGTCATTCTGTGTGTTTCACCTTAACACCAACTCAGTGTTTTCTCTGATCATTGTTATTCATTGATATCACCACACACATTACAAACATCACATTATATTTATCATTTCCACCATTACTGCTTTTTTTTTTACCCTTGGATACACAGAAAACACTTAATTTTTTTTTCTTATATACATTTTGTTATAAGAATTAATTGTGAACCTAAAATTAGTGAGACAGAGTTGTAAATTTCTAAACACAATCTTCGCTCATGTCAACTGTACAAGAGAGATGCAGAGAGAACATATGGTCACCTGAGACTATGCTGCTTCTAAATTTGAGTGTTTGACTCTCAGTCAATATTTAGAAAGGTTCAAAAAAGGTATTTTGCTGAATGGGCTAATGTCATCTAGTGTGACTACCAACCTTCAGTGACTTAATATGTCGGTATAAATACAACAATTGTGTCACCACAAGAAATATGTCACTTGAATATAAATGTCATTACAACAACTGGATGGTCTGAAGTGAATCATACAGTTCATTGGACTCATTGTTGCTGTGATCTAATGACTGACAGAAGAACGACAAAGTAAAATAATATTACACTTTTTTGCATCAATCTGTGTCGTAGGAATGGAAATAGATTTTCCGCACAAAGAAATTAGATATAATGGCACAGTGCAGCAATAATACATTACATAGATGTGGGAAGAGCCACTAAAAATCTATATTTTTCATTGAGAAGCTTTCTTGAAAAATTTGGGGGTGTCTTGCTATTGTCTGTGATGAATCTCGCAAGTGACACAGCTGGTCATTCTGCCATTACTATCTTCAAGCTAATGTGGACTGGATATTGTCACAGATTAGTCATATTGCAACTTCTACAAGATTTTTCTTGCTTACTAAAATACTATCTCGTCATGACAGAGATGAAGTGTCTACGCAGAATGATGTGAGTATCAAGAAGAGACCAGTTTAGAAATGAAATCAGGAAAAAAGTGGGTATAACATCAGTACTGAACTTCATCAGAAAAACACATTAAATGGTTCGAAAGACAGCAGAAAATACATTCCATTAAAAAAACACAACATGCCTAGCTCTTTTTTTTTACCTTGGAAAAAATAATCACTGGCAATTTACATACCCATTTTCCAAATATCATCATCATCATCTGCAGTTAGCAGCAGCTGTTTTCATTAACACAATCATTATTTCCAGCATCTAAATTTGTGTACTCTTTGTTTTTTCCTAGGTTGACGTTTGCTTGCAGCCAAACTGGGACTCTTAATAAGGTTATAATTACACACGTCACACTCTTGTCACATTTTATATGCTATCACAATAGTGATAGATTATTCTAGGCTGCCTGCATTTGGCCGTCGCTTGGTGGGATCTAACTTCTATCTAGTTCTGATGTTTTTTCGTTTTATATTCACTAGTTTTGAATTTCAAGGCTGGCTGGCTTTTGTATCTAGTGATAGTTGAATGGCTCTTTGATTTGGCACACATTCATTTTCTAAGTAGATTATTCTGGGCCGTCTGTATTTGGCTGTCACTTGGTGAGATCTAATTTTCTTTCATCTAGTTCTGATGTTTTGTTTAATAATCGCTAGTTTTGAATTTCAATACAAGACTGGCTGGTTTCTTTATCCAATGATAGTGCTGAGAGGCTTTTTTTGATTTGGCATATTCTTTTTCAAAGTAGATTATTCTGGGCCGTCTGTATTTGGCTGTCACTTTGTGGATCTAGTTTCTACCTAGTTGTGATGTTGTTTTGTTTTATAATTGCTAGTTTGGAATTTCTACGAGACTGGCTGACTTCTGTATCCAGTGATGGCTGTTTGCTTTGGCACACATTCATTTTTCTAAGTAGATTATTCTGGGTCGCCTGTATTTAGCTGTCACTTGGTGGGTCTAGCTTCCATCGAGTTTTGATGTTGTTTTGTTTTATAATCGTTAGTTTGGAAGTTCAGTACGAGACTGGCTGGCTTCTGTAACCAGTGAAAACGTTGAATGGCTGTTTGATTTGGCGCACATTTATTTTCTTCTTCAATAAACTTCTATGCGACTACTCTGGTATGTGTCAAACAGGGCAGTACATTTGAGGTCTTCACCGGTCTCCCATAGTTTGTTTTGTAGGGTTGTTTCTGTATTATATTTTCTAAGTGTGTGGATCCATTCATGTTGTATGTAGCCAGACTGGATTTTCTTGAGCATGTTCATTGAGTCACTAAGAATACATGCATGTTTGTAATCTTGTGTGCCAAGCTAGCTTAATGCCCTGGTCACCATGATTGTTTTCATTGTAAGGCTACTTGTTGTTACATCAAATGCACCACTTAACTTCTGATTCAGTATCTGCCCATTTAGCAGATTTTGGTTGCTCATTTTTGTTTGCCCCAAATCTTCAGTTAATGTCTCTCAGACAGGTGGTATAAAATTGTCTGATTGTTTCTCTTTCGGTTGTCCTCCAGTGCTCAGATCCATACACAGGTACTGACAGTACACCATCACTGCATGATCTGCCTATCTTCTTCTTAATGATCCAGCCGCATTTGGGATCTTGCCTTTCGACCCAATGCTATGTGGTAGCATCTGCATGTGTTTGTAAGTTGTCCTTTTGTTCCATATAATGTGTTCCATTTATCTGGCCTTGGAGGAAGGAGGGTTTTCCTGATGTCATTTAGTGCTTGACACCTGAAGAGGTGGTGGTAAACGGTTTCATGATGATGTGCACACTGCTGACACTCTGAAGTGTGTTGTGATTGACCTGTTATTATTAAGTGGTTGGTGTTGTTCAGAATCTAAGAATGGTGCTCTGATCTCGTCTTATATGGTGGTTGATGTTGTCATTTGCAAGTAATGTGCACCTCATGACTTCTTTCTTCTCCATTGTCCAGTTTACTTATTGACTCAATAATATTATGTATTTCAGGGATTACTTGGCCAGTGTCAACATTTCTGGTGTGATTAAAGTTATTACAATTTATGATATCATTTGAAAATAGTGTGGGTATATCTTGATGTACTTTGTGGTTACATTTAACTTGTAAAGTTGTGACCTTGGGGTCTATGGTGGGTAGAGGTAAGGTGTTCGCCTCTCGTTACAAAGGTACTCGGTTTGTTCCTTAGTAGAACCATCAGGATATATTTCCAGAGATTCCTGATCTTTGTGTAGGTTATCAAAGGTAATTTCTATGAGGTCTTGAGTGTGTAGACATTTTGTCGCTATTATTATATAAATTAAGTTTTTGCAAACCTCCTTGGAAAACCAGAGTAATTCTCCTTTTCTTTCATTGCGCTCGTTCTTATCGATCAAATTAACCACTCTGTGATTTGTGTTATTTGTACCAAGAACATGAATATGTTGTGCCCAGATTGTTAGGCATCTACGGCATGTGGGACAGGCACAGTCAAATATGGCCTAAACAGAATCATTGCCGTACATCTTCATTGTGTCTCCCCCAATAGGTGCTCAATCACTTTCAGTAAGATGTCACTTTCAGTAAAATATCACTCCGACAGAGACAGACCGCTCATACAGTAACTCAAAGTTTGCAAATCTCCCCCCATTACTCTGAAAGTCCAGGCTCCCATTTTCATTCGCATGAGTTGGGAAACAATTGTATATGGTAATTGGAACATCATGTTGGTGCCTATATCCAACTTCGTGTAACTTTGTTCGGCACCCTAAACTGGGTCAGAATGTTGTTACTAAATATGTAACTTCTTCTTGCGTTTGCCTGCTATGAATTCAGGCATAGGCATCTGGTATGGTGCTTCTGACTGATTTTTGCATCCTTGTTATCATTGGCCCCCCCCACCACCATAAGGCGTGCCGGAGCCTTCTCCAATTTCCAGAAATTAAATAAATATGTAACTCACAACAGTTATACATCAAGAGCTACCCAGCAATCATTTTTGCTTTTCCAAAATGTATATTTTAATCTACATAAAATATAAACAATAATTTCTTCTGAAAATTACAAGTTTGTTTTCCTATCCAACAATTTATTTGGAATCTATTTTGGATGTGATCAGTAAAATTGGGGTAAAAAAATGAAAAATACTGTTAGCTGCATCTGCTTTATTGTCCAATAATAAAACATAGTGAGGGTTAGTTAGGTCATGCAGAGAAAAGTTCATTGATAGACTACACCAGATATGTTAGGTGGCCTTGTCACTATTGATTTATTTAATCACAGATTGTTTTTCTATTGTTTCAGGTAAGTGACATTTGTTTTAGCTGGACCAGAGAGGTTGCCAATTGTGAGTTTGGGGGTGCTTTGCACCATTTTTCTAAAGAACGAACGTCCTACACAGGCCTTGAATCGTCATTTGAGTTTTGGATGTCATACACAAGCCTTGGGTCATCATTTGAGTTTTGGATTATCTGTGATCTAGCAAGGGAAGGCACCGCTAGCAGTGATTGTTTGCATGAGTAGTCTTGCACTGGATGTTGAGCAATGTCATCAATTGTATCAACAGTAGAATATAGGATGATAAGTTTAAGTATAAGTAATGTACTATTTGACAGCAGTGGTAAGGTCACTAATAAATAACAATAAAATTTTGCGTAGCCTTTTCAGACCGTAGGGTATGAAGTACCTGCCACTTACATTTCTAGACCCAAAAGTGCAGGAGGAAGGAGGACCGATTCCTTTCCTCACATGTGGAGTGTCAAGTGTAGGATAGAGCCCACAACTCTCTTGTGTCCGAGTTGATAGACGAATCCACAACTATCTTGACTCGACAGGCTACAGCGTACACATTGCGCTAATCCATCCCATAAGGTCACTAATCTTTCCCATACGGTCACTAATCCGTCCCATAAGGTCACTAATCTGGTCTTCTGTCCCATAAGGTCACTAATCCATCCCATAAGGTCACTAATCTTTCCCATAAGGTCACTAATCTGTCCCATAAGGTCACTAATCCGTCCCATAAGGTCACTAATCCATCCCATAAGGTCACTAATCCGTCCCATAAGGTCACTAATCCGTCCCATAAGGTCACTAATCCATCCCATAATGTCACTAATGCAAAAATTTAAAAAGAAATAGAAAACCCATGGGAAGAAACTGACATAAAAACAATAAGTTTTGTTTTTTACGAGCATGTATTTTTCCCATAGTAACTTATTACTGTGAGCCATAGGTGATTGATAAAGCAGTTGAAAAATGGGCCAATTCAAAGAGTACAGAAGAGTTACAGTGCTACAGAAGAGTACTCGGAATACTATAGATATAACAAAAAATGGGAGAAGTTCTAAAGAGGAAGGATTGAGTTTATTGCACCAGGTTTTACCACATATGGCTTGGCCCCTCTCTGCATAAATAGTGTGTCTCCTGTCGAGAGTATTGCACAAAGCATGAACTCTCTAGGTTAGGTGATAATGCTAGGGTCTCTGGGAAAAATACACTCGTGAACAGAGTGGTGCAGCCTGGATTCAAACTTACAACCTTTGGAGAGCAAGGCATGCGTAACCACTTAGCCCTCTGAAGTACTAAAGTTGAGAAAAATGAAATATTTTGGACCATACCACATGATTCTCTGGAGAAGATCAGATTAGAAGGGTTTTAAAGCCAAAGGATTGACTTTATTGCACCAAGTTTTACCCCATATGGCTCGGCCCCTCTCCGCATAAATGGCATGTATCCTGCAGGGAGTATTGCACAAACTCCGTAGCTCTGGCAACAATCTTATAGGTCTCTGGAAAAAATGCACCTGTGAACAGAGCGTTGCAATCTGGATTCGAACCCGCACTAGTGATTACCGGGGCCCAATTTGGGGTGTAAAGAATAGAACCACTGTTACCTGCCATGCATGACGTAAGAGGCGACTAAGGAGGTTTGGCTGAAATCGGATGCATGTGTCCTAACGTGTAGAAGTATATACGTTTAGGGGCCTACTAAACCAATGTGCAACGTATCACGTTCTTGGCAAAGATCAAACATATCACAAAGAGTGATTACAATTGATAGTAAAGAATGAACGCAAAGAAGAAGAAGGATTCGAACCCATGACCTTCGACTCGCAAGACAAATCTACATAGATATTGCTGTATATAAAGTGCTGTAACATGAGTTGTGGTGTGTGGCATAGTGTAAGTTAAACAATGTATTATAGAATAAGCTGTGTAAGGAGTTAAATAATGAGTTATAGATGTGCTGTTGTTCTTCTATACTTTTCATTTGTAAAGCACATTAAAAGAAAGTGATGATTGTTAAAATATGGACTTTCTTCACTGTATATAGACTTGTGTGTTATATTGTGTTGAAATGCCCGCCTGCCCAGCGTGTTCGTAGTGTGTTGGACGACGGGTGATAAATCCTTTGTGAGTGCGGGTTAAATTCCGCGGGCTGGCAGGAAAGTCACAGGTTCTCCAGATTTACGGTGTTCGTGGCACCGAACCGAAGAGCTGAAAGCTCAAGTGCTTATGTATCTAAAAAAAAAAATTGCCTTGAAATATGTTACCCCATTTGGTGCGAGGCCCGAAAGGGGGAAAAAAATAGTATCACTTGCGGCCTACAAGGCATGCGTAGAGACGACTGATGTAGGACCTAGGAAACTACCCTGGTAAATAAAAAGCATCGCAGAAATCATATATGCTGGCCTACTTGTAGGCGCATAACTTGTACAATGTACAATCGCTCTTAGGCGCAGATCACATATAACTCATGCCCGAGTGGTTACCAGGGCTCAAATTTGGGGTGTAAAGAATAGAACCACTGTTACCTGTGCGCATGTCGTAAGAGCGGCTAAGGAGGTTTGGCTGAAATCGGATGCATGTGTCCTAAACGTGTAGAAGTCTACCAAGTAAACATTTAGAGGCCTACCAAATAAATGTGCAACGTATACAAGTTCTTGGCAAAGATCAAACATATCACAAAGAGGATTAAAATTGGTCGTAAAGAACGAACGCAAAGAAGAAGAAATATAAATCACACACGAGTGGTTAACAAGTGGTCGATATGGAGCGTTTGAAGAAGAAAGTAGTCTTGAAATATGTTACACATTGTTTAAAAACAATCTAAATTAGTATGTAAGATATAGTAGTTGTATACATGTGCTTGACAGATGTGGGATTCTGTTTCACCCCTAGGGAGACATAGGTCAGCAACCAAGGTTTTCCAAGCCCCGCTATCCCAAAGGCCATATCTTTCCACTCCCATTTTCCTGCATTCTGTTTCCAAATCTCACCTCCAGGTGTTCCTGGGTCTTCCCTTACTTCTATTACACTGGGGGTTCCATTGGAGGGCCTGTCTCGTGATGCGGTCAGGAGGTCTCAGTGTGTATCCTATCCATCGCCACCTTCTGTCCCTATCTCTTGTTCACCCCTGCGTTGTCTGCGCTCTATCCCACAGCTCCCTATATGTGATTGCTTGGTTGTTGTTTCTGTAGCTATCTAGTGTTTTTATGGGTGCGGTAGCTTGCTCTACCACGTGGTCCACGCAAAAGGTGGACATCAGAGATAACAGGGGCCACGAAAAACACTTTATGGAGTGCACACAAAAACCTGTTCTAGAAATCTCTTCTTATCCTGATGGTGAGAGGCAAAACAGGATTAGAGGAAAGAAGAGACAGATGGTTGGTCTGAAAATCAGTCAAGAACACCTGTGTGTTGTCGGGACTCGCAAGGGGAGCAAAGAATAGTAACACTGATCTGCATAGGCATGTTTTAAGAGGCGACAGAGATAGGGGCCTAAGGAAGCTACCCTAGTAAATAAAAAGCTTTGCAGAAATCTGATGTGCTTGCCTACTTGTAGGCGTATAACTGGCACAATGTACAGTCGCTCTTAGGCTCAGATCACACAGAGTGGTTAACAAGTGGTCGATATGGAGCGTTTGAAGATGAAGTCAGAAGAAAACAGAAATAATGACTGAACATTACCAGCGAAACTAGATGATCTTCTTCGTGTTCGTTCTTTACAACCAATTTTAATCACTCTTTGTGATTTGTTTGATCTTTGCCAATAACTTGTATATGTTGCACATTGGTTTGGTAGGCCCCCAAAACGCATAGACTTCAACACATTTAGGACACGTGCATCCGATTTCAGCCAAACCTCCTTAGTGCCTCTTACGACATGCGTGGCAGGTAACAGCGGCTCTATTCTTTACATCCCAAATTTGGGCTCCGGTAACCACTGGGCAAACTAGATGATAAAATACTTTCAAATACGACTGCATCAGATAAAAACATCTTGGAAGTGTTATCAACCTCTAAGGATTAGTTGGATCTGACATTAAAATCGGACTGAGTGAGGTACAACATAACAAGAGAAATATATCACACATTAATAATAATAATTCCTCTTGTACCGTTATACTTTACATAGGGCCTGCAAACAGTTTTTCCATACCACTCTATCCTGGACAACTCGCTCAATCTCCTCCATGGTACTGAGACCGATATTTCTTGTCTCTCTCAGCAAAGTTCGTGTCAGGGTCTCCTTAGGTCGTCCTCTCTTTCTTGAACCCTTTGCATCTCACTTCAATGTCTACTTTGATATTCGTTGATCATTTCTCCTCAAGGTATGTCCAACATATCTCCATATTCTCCTTCTTACAATATTTGTCACTAGTGGTTGATCAGAAATTTCTCTGATTTCATCACTTTGAATTCGTTCCATTTTATGTTCATTATTTTTCACAGACATCTATCTATTTTCAGATCCATTCAACTTGCTTTCTATATCTTTAGATACCACACGTTACAAGAGAAAAAACATAGCACACATTACAACAGGAAAAACATAATGCACACATTACAACAGAAGAAACATGAGTGCACACATTACAACAGGAAAAAACATAATGCACACATTACAACAGAAGAAACATAATACACAGATAAAAAACAGCCTAAAGAAGAAACCAACAAAGTATATTTAATTTGGTGTATAAACTAATAATACCAAAGAGTAATAAATAACAAGGAAATCTCCATATGGCAAACATTTCAAGAATGAATAATTGCAATTATAGTAATCACATGACAAGACATCAACTTGTAATAAACATTCAACTTCTCGATTTCTGTTATTATCATCAATAAACAACTCTCTTTTCTATGTTGATATTTCTCAATAATCCTTGATTTATGATTTGTCATCAACAAACAACTCTATTTCTATGTTTATATTATCATCAATAATCAACATTTGTTCAGACACAATTATCAGAAGGATCTCTGCGGCTAAGTAGTTAATCTGTTGCCTTCCATTCTGAAGGTCATAATAATGTTCGTCAATCAAATATGATTATAACCACAGTTACTTCATCCAACAAACAAATGTAATATCAGTCAATGGACACGTAGGTGACTTGTCAGTCCGATGCGTGCCTTGAAGAGTGAAGGATGAGTCAGTGACTAGCGCAGCAAGTTTGATTAAAGTGAGGAAGAGTTGCGCTAAACGTCGACCTCACTCTCTCTCCTGTTTCCAACAAGATCCAGTGGCAAGACAAGTCGAGACGACTGGTGGAGGATTCAGGTGCAGTGGATGACCAGGGTGTACTACGTGCCTCACCGTGCTCAGTACGTTCCACAGCGCTTTGCTGGTACTCGCCGTTGTGTCCGTTGAGCCACAGAAGTGGTTTCTTCCGCACCCTCTGTCGAGTCCAGTCTTTACATGCAAGGTAGGCAAGACCTATTTCACCGATTGGTTGTTAACCATCCGGCTACCCTCAGCCTGGTTTGGTTGGCCTGCCAATGCCCATATGATGGCTACTGCCGCATGCTGACAGCTGCTATGAGCAACAGGTGAGAGCTGAATGACAGGTTTGGTCCAATGTTCAGAAATCTGCCCTTAAACGGGCATGGCAGCTTCGTTACAGAGGTACTACCAATCCCTGGCACATCATATCATTTTGGCTTCCTTGCTATGCGCCTTGAAGTAGGGGTCATCCAGAGCCAACTATAAACTACTAGGCTATAGCCTGGCTGTGGGTCATCACACTAGTGTGCTGACCCACTTAGACGCGATGTGGCTTGTAGGCGCGCGCTGAACATACTGACCAGAGGTCAGGTCTGAAGGTCATAGATCGAATCTGAACCATGTGGTTGGTTCTGTTCACGAATGCATTTTTGCAGAGACCCCTAGAATTGTTGCCGGTGTTACGGAGTTCATGCTTTGTGCAATATTCTCGGCAGATGGCTTGTCATTTCTGCGGAGAAGGACAAAGTCTTATGGGATAAATCCTGGTGCAATGAAGTTTTTAGACTTTTTATCAGCAATCAATGTTGTTGAAATCTTGGGGAGAATATCAAGTTTTACTTTCACATTTAGTTTTTTTCCTTTTTGAGAAGTCCAAACAGAAATATGTTTTCTTTATAAAGTCTGTTGATGATTTACAGTGTCAGCCCTATTTTAAGTAAAATATCTCAGCATAGTCAAGTGCCATTTACATTACTGGGTATCCGTGCCTGTTTGGGGGAGACATGTTCTGTCTTTGGTAGGAATATCATGGAACATATAGAAGAAAAGGCAGGAATAACAGTTGACGGACAAAACATGAACAATCCTAAGATACGCTGATGACACAATTCTCATGGCTACAAATAAACAAGATCTACAAGACTTGATAGACATACTAGTGAGAGAAAGTGAAAAGAAAGGAATATAAAGAAAACAGAGGTAATGGTTATCTCCAAGAAACAGGAAACACTAAAATGCAATATCAAAATAAATAACACAACACTGAAACAAGTCCACAGATTCAAGTATCTGAGAACATTTCTAATATCAGATGGAAGATGTAAAACAGAGACTTCGATTTAATCAATATCGAACTGGTGTGTTGGGCTGCTGGATTTGTTGAGGCGGAGATTGGAGCACCTATGGGCATGTGAGGAGATTGGAGCACCTATGGGCATGTCCGGAGAGTTATGATGGTAGTTCTCATATAACTGCTAACCAAGTTTCTACGGTTGTATAAATATATAACAATTCATAAATATAACACTACAATTTTCCCTCTGCATTCACAACAAAACAGTTAATAACACATGACAAAAGATGAAGTGAAAGGTGGATCTTGCTAAAATTGAGAGTTGAAAAATGATGACTACATTTGGAAACAAATTCATGAGACCTTAATAGAAAATGCACTCAGACACAAATTGTTGTAGATAAATAATTGATTGATACTGATAACAAATTACGACATATAATTCGACACAAATATCTTTCCTTCTTATCCTTTGTCACACAAACTTCAGTTGATCGAGTAAACACACTTGAACTTTTACATCCCAAGCTTAGTCCCCTTACCACTCTATAATGAAGATGTTGTCGGAAAGGGCTATCTCCTCTTAACACTATCCTTGATTAACATGTGATTACAAGAGGTTACCTGTTTAATGTAACATTTCTCCAGTGTGGTAGAATTCAGTAAAATATTCAACAAATCTATCTGGGGTCTTCAAAAATAGATTTTAAAAACATTTAAATAAGATTACTCTCGAAATTAACCCAAACATGCCATCATACATTTGTTAATTAAAGATGTTCTAATTTGTTAAATCCTTTACTTGGGGATCTAAATTACAAGTACCTCCAAAGTCAGAGTTAGACTTCACCAGGGACAGTGGTGATAAGGAAAGTCAGTCTTTGTGAAGAAATCAGTCAGAGGTAGACTTCACCAGGGACAGTGGTGATAAGGAAAGTCAGTCTTCGTGAAGAAATCAGTCAGAGGTAGACTTCACCAGGGACAGTGGTGATAAGGAAAGTCAGTCTTCGTGAAGAAATCAGTCAGAGTTAGACTTCACCAGGGACAGTGGTGATAAGGAAAGTCAGTCTTCGTGAAGAAATCAGTCAGAGGTGCCATTCTTCTTCTTGTTCTTGAGTTCGGTCGTTATAAATTCAGGTATAGTCAGGACATGGCGCTTCTCACTGAATTTGGTGTGCGCGCCTGTTTTCCTTATTATCAATGTCCCCAGGCATACAGATGTACCTTATCCGACTTCAGAGGTAACTAGGGGCCATGACTATGCCTGTTTTCATAGCAAGTAAACAAAACAACAAAATTATTACAGTCCAACTTGGCCAAACTTTTGAAAGTGTAGACATTGATATCAATGAACCTCTATTATCTCATAGATAGTTTATATAGCACTATTATCTCATAGATAGTTTATATAGCACTATTACCCATAGATAGTTTATATAGCACTATTATTCATAGATAGTTTATACAACTATTATCTCATAGATAGTTTATATAGCACTATTATCATAGATAGATTAGCACTATTATCTCATAGATAGTTTATATGAACTATTTCTCATAGATGAGTTATATGAGCACTATTGTCATGTAATTTATTGAGCTCTATTATCCCCAGATAGTTATATAGCTATTTCTCATAATAATATATACTATTTCTTAGATAGTTTATATAATATATATCTCATAAATTTATAACTATTCTCAAAATTTTCTTGCACTATTATCTCAAGAAGTTTATAACACATATCCAAGATAGTTTATAAGCATATTTCTAATGAGAGTTGAAAATGATTGACTACATGTTTAAACAAATCTCATGAAGTTACCTATATATAGAAAATAGCACTCATTACTCAAATAGTTGTAGATAAATATATTATTGATAGTTTATAACACAATTACTCAAAATAATATAGCACTATTTTCTCTTCTTATCCTTTATCACATAGATAGTTGATCAGTAAACACATTGAACTTTTAGCAAATTCTCAAGTTAGTTTCCTTTATCCACTATATAATGAAGCATATTATCTGGAAAAGCTATCTCTCTAATACTTTTGCCTATTAACATGTAGATTAAAGAGTTTACCTGTTTTAATGTAACATTTCTCATGGGTAGATTATAAAATTTTATTCAACAATTATACTATTGATCTTCAAATAGATTTAAAAACATTTATCAAGTTTATATAGACATTAACTCAAAGATGTCTATATACATTTGTTAATTAAAGATGTTATCTCATTGATGTTATATCACTATTATCTTGGGATATAATTAGCATATTATCCAAAGTAGTATTAGACTTACTCAGGATAGTGGTATAAGCAAACTCAGTCTTTATAAGAAACCCAAGTCAGAGGTAGACTTCACTCAGGACAGTGGTAAAAGGGTATTAAGATAGTTTATAAGAAATTATTCAAGAAGTTTGCCATTTCTCATGTTCTTATATGGCCTATAATTCAAGTGTTATATAAACATGCCGGTTTGCACTGATTATATCATGTGTAATGCCTATTATCCATTATTATAGTAGCACTTATCTATGATATCTTATCCGACTTCAAGTGTAATAGAACTATTACTATGCCTGTTTATATAGCACTATTATCAAAACAACCAAAAGTTATTAGCACATTGCCAAACTTTTAAAGTTATCTATGATATTAATGAACCTCTATTATCTCATAGATAGTTTATATATCACTATTATCTCATAGATAGTTTATATAGCACTATTATCTCATAGATAGTTTATATAGCACTATTATCTCATAGATAGTTTATATAGCACTATTATCTCATAGATAGTTTATATAGCTCTATTCGCCCGAGTGGTTACCGGGCCCAAATTTGGGGTATAAAGAATAGAACCACTGTTGCTTGCCATGCATGTCGTAAGAGGCTATTAAGGAAGTTTGGCTGAAATTGGATGCACATGTCATAAACGTGTAGAAGTCTATGCATTTAGAGGCCTACCAAACCAATGTGCAACATATACACGTTCTTGGCAAAGATCAAACATATTACAAAGAGTGATTAAAATTGGTCATTAAGAACGAACGCAAAGAAGAAGAAGAAGAAGAAGAAGTAGCTGTATTATCCCATGAATAGTGAAAATAGCTTTATTTAGATACAACAAAATCATTAACATATCACAGTGTTTAATCTGTTTATAAATGATTGATAATTATAAGTTTCATTTCAGAACAGTAACAAACTATTCACACAAAATATTTGTTCAAAATATTCACACAAAATATTTGCACAAAATATTCACACAAAATATTTGCACAAAATATTCACACAAAATATTTGCATCAAAATATTCAATAAAATATTTGCACAAAATATTCACACAAAAATTTGCAAAAATATTCCAGCAAAATATTTGTTCAAAATATTACACAAATATTTGTACACAAAATATTCTACAAATATTTGTTATAAATATTGCTACAAAATATTCAACAAAATATTTGTTCAAAATATTCACACAAAATATTTCACAAAATATTCCACAAAATATTTGCACAAAATATTTCACAAAATATTTGCACAAAATATTCCACAAAATATTTGCACAAAATATTCAACAAACTATTAACACAATATATTGTACACCAAGAAATCTTCCAAAGTATGGGATGCGGTTAAATAGGGTCTGAACATTAGTGATCTTCAATTTGTACAAAATATTGTTCCTAATATTTTGTTTCATAATTTGCAATAATTTAGGAAAAGCATATTTTTATTTTTAGATCTGGTCCTTGCCTCAAAGAACAATGCTACTCCGATACAGTGGATACAAAGCAAAAGGCTGTCCACGCAAAAGTTGGACTTCAGAAATAACAGAAGTGATGACAAACACTATGAAGTGCACACAAAAGCCAGTTCTATAAATCTCTTTTTATCCTGATGCTGTGACCCAAAACATTATTAAAGACAGAACTGAGGAAGTCCTGTGATGGGACACAACTGTGTTTATTTTATAAAGATGTTACTCGTTCAGTGAATTATGTGAAAATTTAACTACAATTAAATCTGTGAGATAATGATAGAAGAGATATGTGTTGTATCATCAATGGCTCTCTGTGTTGTATCATCAAGGGCTCTTCGTGTTATATCATCAATGGCTCTCTGTGTTGTATCATCAATGGCTCTCTGTGTTGTATCATCAATGGCTCTCTGTGTTGTATTATCAATGGCTCTCTGTGTTGTATCATCAATGGCTCTCTGTGTTGTATCATCAATGGCTCTCTGTGTTGTATCATCAATGGCTCTCTGTGTTGTATCATCAAGGGCTTTCTGTGTTGTATCATCAAGGGCTCTCTGTGGACTAAGTGTTGTATCATCAATGGCTCTCTGTGTTGTATCATCAAGGGCTCTCTGTGTCGTAGAAGTTAGGTGCTCGCCTCTCATACCAAAGGTACCAGATTCGCTCCCTCGTAGAGCCATATGGATACTTTTCCAGAGATCCCTGATCTACGTGTAGGTGAGATCGAGATCCTAGTCCTATCGGAGATGGACGATTAAACATAGGTCCCGTGTTCAATTTGAGCACGTAAAAGAACCCTTGGAGTTCAATCAAAATTGAGAAGAGCAGGCTGGAAAGCCGCTGCCCAGGCAAAATTCATAAGAAAAGATTAAAAATAAAATTCATACAAAAATATCTTCAAAATTACATCGGGGACCCTCATCGGTGCTACGGAGTTTGTGAACTGCAGCTGAGATCTTCATGTATAAGATAGAGATAGGAGCACACATGGTTACTCACCGAAGGGCAATGATGATGATCTTGTCAATCAATCAATCAATCAATCAATCAATGTAGTGTATCAAGATGATATTAATTTCGAACACTTGCTTTTGAGGAACTTGGAAATACTAAAAAAAAAAAAAGTTAATTGCATATCCTTTACAGGACTTTGCGAATCAACCCCAGTTTCTTAACGCTGTTTGTTATTTTTCTAGGCATTATTACGTTCAGTAGTTTGCCATTGCTTTCTAAACGGGTGGGCCATCGCCCTTTTGTAAACATCCACGCGAAACAATTTGCAACCAAATTGTTCGCAGCGTGATTCAAACTCATAACGTCGGGGTTAATAGACCGAGTCACTATCCCCTAAGCCACAGACGCCACCAATTTCTTATTTCTGAGTGTAGTTACCCTAGTATGCTATCCTGCACACAGTGTGAAACTCTACTGACATCTCTGATAAAACAAAACTCAGGATATTCAGCTCACATATGAAATATGTGTTGTTGTATGGCTTGGAAACGTGGTGTGTCACCAAGTTAAATACAAATAAGATTCAGACTTTTGTTAATAGTTGTCTTTGGTGGATTCTCAGACTGAGATGGTAAGACAGAATTGCAAACATAGAACTGCGGATATGAACAGGATATGGATATGAACAAATGACAATAAGACGTGACAGAAGATAGGAGATATACTGGCTGGCTCTGCAACTCTGGAAGGGGGTCTTCTTCTTCTTTTGTCGTCACACTGTTACCTGGTTGTTGCCCAGTGTCGTGGTTTACTCTTTTTGTCCTGCGCTGCTCTGGTGGCTTGGGGGATTGTTATCAGAATGCGGGTTTAACCAAGTGAAAGTGATGACATTTTGAACACCCTTATAGAGTGTGGTTGCAAAGAAGATTTTCATTTAAACCAGCGTTTCCCAAAGTGGGCGGTACCGCCCCCATGTGGGCACTGAAGCTTTCTGGGGGCGCGTGTGGGTTCAGAAGCATTTGGGGGCGTTCAGGCGTTTAGAGGTCAATGGTCCTTTTAAAAGAAATTAATAATATATATTTTTACATACATTTTTTGGTGATTTTGCGATTGAATAATCATTAAAAATTTGAATTCTGCATTTTAATTCCTCTGATACCCATCTTACACGATCCATTTTTTCATCAATTTTCTATTTCATGTATATAATCATTTGAAAATTGACCATGCATTACAGAAATATATATCAATTTTCTATGTCAAAGAGAAAACAGAGCATGTATATATGTGGGAGGGGCCGTTGGCAAACTGTTATAATGTGGAGGAGGCGTTACAAAGTTTATGTTGTGCAAAGTGGGCGGTGAGCCGAAAAAGTTTGAGAATCTATGATTTAAACCAATCCATGTAAACTGCTATATTGCAAGAACTTGGATTGAAAACTGGAGTGGCCAGACAAGAACAGGCGTATGGTAATACTCATCAATCAACATCGAACTGGTACGAGTAGACGCTGGACGTTATTGGAGATATAGCGAAGGAGATCGGTGCACCTATGGACATGTCCGGAGTGCAATGAAGAGATTCCAAACTGAAACTGAGCTGAAATTAAACAAGGGAGACATGAACATGATACAGGGGAGAGACTTGAACAAGCGACAGGAAGACGTGATCAAATGGCATAGTTCATATTAGATACACAATCTACAAATTAATATAAATATATCTAAAACAAAATGGGTTCTTGATATTTAAAACAAAAAATATTATATACAGTGCATCAGTCGTACATGTGCGCATAACAATATATCATCAAAACAAGTAGTTCAAAAGTACAAGTAGTTTTATGATGTGTATTTAACAAGTTCATGTAGGCAGTGGCGGCTCGTGATCATTTTTGTTGGTGGGGCCAGACATACATTTTTTCGGAAAAATCATGGTTTTGGGTTGTTATGTTTTAATTTATAAAATAATAAATACACGTTACACATTATTTTTGTGGGGCCCGGTCCCAGTGGCCCTTAATGACGAGCCGCCACTGCATGTAGGTATATACAGTCTCAAAGTACATGCGTCACTGCTATAACAAGTACTAGGATTTAAATACATATGAAACACGTTGATTTTTTTTTTTTTTGGGCCTGCTTATGCAGTCGTAAAGGAGTATGAATGTGCCAATAGAATTGCTGGTATGGCTATTGTATAAATAATTTTTAAAAATGAAATGGTCCGTAGCCTGGTCATATATTATGGTATCAAATACCTGCCACTTCATATTTCTAGGCCCTAGTGAGCAGGAGGTAGGAGCGTCAATTTCTTTCCTCCCGTATGAAACATCGAATGTGGGATTGAAGCTACAACAATCTTGTATCTAAGTCAATAGGCAAACACTTATGCTTTACGCTAATTAGTACCAGATTAAGCGGAATGTAGAAAGCGGATGAGAAACGTCTCAGAGTAAGCGGAATGTAGAAAGCGGATGAGAAACATCACAGATTAAGCGGAATGTAGAAAGCGGATGAGAAACGTCTCAGAGTAAGCGGAATGTAGAAAGCGGATGAGAAACGTCCCAGAGTAAGCGGAATGTAGAAAGCGGATGAGAAATGTCTCAGAGTAAGCGGAATGTAGAAGCGGATGAGAACATCACAGAGTAATGGGAAATGAAAGCGGATGAAAAGTCACAGAGTAGCGAATGTAGAAGCGGATAGAAATGTCTCAGAGTAAACTGAATGTGAAGTGGATGAGAAATGTCTAGGTAAGTCGAATGGAAACGGATGAGAAAGCATTACAGATAAGCGGAATGTAGAAAGGGATGAGAAAGTCTAGAGTAAGCGGAATGTAGAAAGCGGATGAGAAACATCCAGAGTAAACGAATGTAGAAAGCGGATGAGAAACATCTCAGATTAAGCGGAATGTAGAAAGCGGATGAGAAACGTCACAGAGTAAGCGGAATATAGAAAGTGGATGAGAAATGTCTCAGAGTAAGCGGAATGTAGAAAGCGGATGAGAAACATCTCAGAGTAAACGGAATGTAGAAAGCGGATGAGAAACGTCTCAGATTAAGCGGACCGTAGAAAGCGGATGAGAAACGTCTCAGAATAATATTCTGAATTCTCTAAGGAGAGAGAACGTGAAACGATTGAAGAAATGAGGAGAAGTCTGCAACACTAACCAGACTGAAAGAATATCATATCAAATAAAGTATACCAAGACAAGTAGAGCACTATACTGGAAGACAAAGAAGAATAGTCAACCAACTAAAAACTGGTATCGTTAGTTACAACACATGATAAATAAGCTGGGGATATCTGTAGTGAAGTGGTTTCTCTGGCACTCTGAGGGTTGTAGGTTCGAATCCTGACTGTCGCATGTGCAATTCTTTTTAGAGATCCATAAAATTATTGTTAAAGCTTTGGAGTTCATGTTTTGTGCAACACTCTCGTCAGATGGACGGAGCCACACAAGAAAAACAAGGTTCAATGAAGTCAATCATTTATCTTTGAACACTTTTATTTAATAGACATTTGTCTTTAGACACTTTTATTTAATAGACATTTGTCTTTGAACACTTTTATTTAATAGACATTTGTCTTTGAACACCTTTATTTAATAGACATTTGTCTTTGAACACCTTTATTTAATAGACATTTGTCTTGTACTTTATAGACATTGCAGCTCTTTATTTAATAGACATTTGTCTTTAGATATTTAAAGACATTGTCTTTACTACTTTATTTAATAGACATTTGTCTTTAGACTACTTTATTTAATAGACATTTGTCTTTAGACTACTTTATTTAATAGACATTTGTCTTTGACTACTTTATTTAATAGACATTTGTCTTTGACACTTTATTTAATAGACATTTGTCTTTAGACACTTTATTTAATAGACATTTGTCTTTGGACACTTTATTTAATAGACATTTGTCTTTGACACTTTATTTAATAGACATTTGTCTTTGAACACTTTATTTAATAGACATTTGTCTTTAGACTACTTTATTTAATAGACATTTGTCTTTGAACACCTTTATTTAATAGACATTTGTCTTTGAACACCTTTATTTAATAGACATTTGTCTTTAGACTACTTTATTTAATAGACATTTGTCTTTAGACACTTTTATTTAATAGACATTTGTCTTTAGACACTTTTATTTAATAGACATTTGTCTTTGGACACCTTTATTTAATAGACATTTGTCTTTGGACACCTTTATTTAATAGACATTTGTCTTTGAACACCTTTATTTAATAGACATTTGTCTTTAGACTACTTTATTTAATAGACATTTGTCTTTGAACACCTTTATTTAATAGACATTTGTCTTTAGACTACTTTATTTAATAGACATTTGTCTTTGGACTTCTTTATTTAATAGACATTTGTCTTTGGACACCTTTATTTAATAGACATACTGAGGTGAAAAAAACAGAACACTATCTCCCAATTTGTTCGGTGTACAGTAATGATAATCTGATAAATAAAAACATATGATATCATCAGATAGAAAGATATATTTAGGAAGTAAACACATTTTTTAAAAGCCTAACAAACGAAATGTATTTTTCGGAAAAGGATGAGCAAAGGTTGTATCCAATCGTTGTCAATAGCAACACTAAAGAGATTTATTTTGTTCATAAATTCAATGTCGGTTCCAACTTCATTGCAACAGGTCACCCCATAATTGCGTCGTTCCTGTGCCAACGAAAATCACACGAAATGCTTACAACTGGTCCGGTGTGAACAAATTCTAGAATGAAACAGCCGTACCGCTACAAAAAGCAACATGCATTGCAGAAATGCATATGGCCGTCGCTAAAGTGTTAACACAAAACTGTTCATAAATTGAATTGCAATTCATGTCGAAGGGAACATCAATCACGACAAAATCCAGCTTTATTGCAAACACAATATCATTGCATATAGCAAATTGAGTCGGTTTGTCATAACTGCTGTCCGCCATTTTCTGAATACCCACAACAAGCGTACGATTGACACAGCAAAAGACATTCCATGCAACATTCATAGCTCACAGCGTTGCTCAAGCACTAGCTCAATAGCTCGGCAAACGAAACCGGAAAATACCCGAAAAAAACCATGGTGGAAATGCGCTAGCAAAGTCCAGTTTTTTAGTGTTTAATCACATAGCATGATATGAAATGAAGTGAATTATGGACAGTTAATAGACGTACAGGAAGATTAATAGAAGCAAGAAATGTGTGGTTGACAGAGAAATGTCAAAATTATTAAATACAATTAGATGGAAACTTAATTAAAGATAATTCAATAAGGGAGCTAATCAATCAAGACAATATCTTTTTTTCTCTTAATTCCCCTTGAAGCATTGACATCAACAAATTTCCTCCAATCATATCTGTCTTGAACAAGCCAGCTTAGTTCTTTTCAGATCTGTCATTCTTCTTTTAGTACAAGAAATCGACGCAAGAAATTGAAATGACAGCGGCAACACTGAGATCATTTTATCTTATCTTATCTTATCTTAACCACATTTGGCGTGAAGCGTCGTGGGAGAGTTAGTTTCCTATCTTGTGCCAGGTGTGTTGCGCTTGACGTTGTCAGTCCATGCTTTCGCAGGGACTCTGAGATGTTATCTATCCATCGTGTTCTTGGCCTGCCTCGTGCTCTGCGCCCTGAGTGTCGATTATTATAGGCACGTGATGGTAGTAAATGTGGTTTCATTCTCATTAAATGGCCGAACCACTTGAATCTTTGCTTCTCGATGTACTGTATGCATGGTATAGTACCAACGATGCTTCTGATATTCTCGTTTCTCACTCTATCTCGCCTTGTAACGTTGACAGCTTTTCGTAGACATCTCATTTCACATGTTGTAATCTTTCTTTCTTGTGTCTTAGTCAGGGCCATGTTTGGCACTGATAGCAGAGAGTTGGAATAAATATGCAGTTTATCAGTTGTCGTTTGACTGCATGTTAATGCTTGGATGTTTTAATAGTGGTGACAGTTAGTATGTCACTGCATTTGCCTTCTGGCATCTAGTCTCGATTTCTTCGATCATTTTATAATACCAGTATATATAGAGATCATCATCCTACAGGACACGGACTATACTCAATATATACAAATTTAAAAAATGCGTCGACTCGAGTAACTTACGAGTATATACTTTAATTCTCCATAAGAAGTTAATTCGTATTTTCCATTTTTATTGGCCAGCAGACTCTGGCTAACCAAAAGAAAGTTTACCAACAGGTTGAAAGAGACGTGCCTCGAATGAAAGAGGCTTTAATCCCTTCATCATCAAGGCGTGTATCCTTTATAGGACGTTGCTCTCTTTGCAGCACATCTGAAATTCACTTTGTCTCTAACCAGTTCACCCACTTCGTCGATGGTCATGTTCATGGTTTCTTTAATATCTTGTAGCCATCTTCTTCTTGGTCTGCCTCTGCGTCCTGGGACCCTGCCCTCTAGTATTGTTCTTTCCAGGCCATCGTGACGCTTGATGTGACCAAAGTATGTAATTTTTCTGTATAGTATGTTGTTTATCAGTTAATTCTCTTTAACATTTAGTTCTTTCAGGACATCGGTGTTCTTTCTTTTTTCTGTCCATGGTATTCGTAGGATCTTTCTGTAGCATTTAGTTTCGAAGGACTGGATTTTCGTTCTTAATTTCTGTGTAATAGTCCATGATTCACAACCATAAGTAACCACTGGGAAAATGCATGCTCTCAATATTTTTAATTTTAGTATTTTGCTGGTGCTTTTCCACATGTTCTTCATTGTGTTTAACTTCTTGATTGCTGGTGCTTTGCCACATGTTCTTCATTGTGTTTAACTTCTTGATTGCTGATGCTTTGCCACATGTTCTTCATTGTGTTTAACTTCTTGATTGCTGATGCTTTGCCACATGTTCTTCATTGTGTTTAACTTCTTGATTGTCTGGTGCTTTGCCACATGTTCTTCATTGTGTTTAACTTCTTGATTGCTGATGCTTTGCTACATGTTCTTCATTGTGTTTAACTTCTTGATTGCTGGTGCTTTGCCACATGTTCTTCATTGTGTTTAACTTCTTGATTGCTGATGCTTTGCACTTTCTTCATTTGTTTACTTTTGATTGTATGCTTGCCATGTTCTTCATTGTGTTTAACTTCTTGATTGAACTTTGATCTGCTTTGCCACATGTTCTTCATTGTGTTTAACTTCTTGATTCTGTTGCCATGTTCTTCATTGTGTTTAACTTTGATTGCTGTGTTTCACATGTTCTTCATTGTGTTTACTTTCTTTTTGACATTCTCTTGTTTCTTCTGATTGCTGGTGCTTTGCTACATGTTCTTCATTGTGTTTAACTTCTTGATTGCTGATGCTTTGCCACATGTTCTTCATTGTGTTTAACTTCTTGATTGCTGGTGATTTGCCACATGTTCTTCATTGTGTTTAACTTTTTGATTGCTGGTGCTTTGCCACATGTTCTTCATTGTGTTTAACTTCTTGATTGCTGGTGCTTTGCCACATGTTCTTCATTGTGTTTAACTTCTTGATTGCTGATGCTTTGCTACATGTTCTTCATTGTGTTTAACTTCTTGATTGCTGGTGCTTTGCCACATGTTCTTCATTGTGTTTAACTTCTTGATTGCTGGTGCTTTGCTACATGTTCTTCATTGTGTTTAACTTCTTGATTGCTGATGCTTTGCCACATGTTCTTCATTGTGTTTAACTTCTTGATTGCTGGTGCTTTGCTACATGTTCTTCATTGTGTTTAACTTCTTGATTACTGGTGCTTTGCCACATGTTCTTCATTGTGTTTAACTTCTTGATTGCTGGTGCTTTGCCACATGTTCTTCATTGTGTTTAACTTCTTGATTACTGGTGCTTTGCCACATGTTCTTCATTGTGTTTAACCCTTACATTACAAATAAACCCCCAAAAATTAAAACTTTGATTCTGCGCAAGGAGTTAACTTTTATTTTTCATTTTTTGTTGGCCTGCACTCGCTGATATAATTCCAAAAGGCTAGATTTTAGTTTGAAAGGAACGTGCCTCGGCTTAAAGAAGCTTTCTCCCCACTTAACAAGCAAATCAAATGTGCGCACAGTTCTACTGTATGGATCAGAGACATGGAAGTTGGGATCAAAGAGTACATAAAACTGAGACCACCTGACGCACAAGCATTGTTAAGCACATACCTAAGCTCAGTTATCCACCTGAAGCACAGGCATTATTAAGCACATACCTAAAACTGAGACCACTTGACGCACAGGCATTGTTAAACACATACTTAAACTCAGCTATCCACCTGAAGCCCAAGCATTGTTAAACACATACCTAAAACTGAGACCACTTGACGCACAGGCATTGTTAAACACATATCTAAACTCAGCTATCCACCTGAAGCACAGGCATTGTTAAACACATATCTTAACTCAGCTATCCACCTGAAGCACAGGCATTGTTAAACACATATCTAAACTCAACTATTAAGTTAGGTTATGTTATGTGATTGACTTCATGGCACATTGTGCATTCCCATATGAGCTCCGTCCTTCGCTGCAGCAGCCATCCCAAAATCTACCTACTCCCCGCACACATGAGAAGTTGATTAGTATATCTTCACATTTTACCACGAATACGAAACTGTCTGACATGTTCAGATATAACTTCTAATAAAAACTTTTAAATGATAAGTGATCGTATTATGACAAAAAATGATATACTTTCTAAATGGAAGGATCAGTACCGTGTCGGGCTTTGATACAGAGAGGGGGCCACATTAAAATTTAATTTGAACCATTCGATAATTAGAAATCCTCAGAAAGTTTTTTTTTTAAAATCATAATCGAAAGTTATTTTAAAGAAAAATATTTAAGGGCGGCGTTTCCAAGATTTGGATCATACTGAGAAAATATATCGCACGGCCCTGGGAAGGACACATATCAACACAGAATAATGTGGCACAGTATTAACTAGTCGCCAGGGAAGGGCCTCGAATGCGATCTACAAAATGTAATCACAAAATAATCTATAGAGAAATGAGCAACGGTTAATCGGCCTTCTATTTAAAATAGAGTTGTTTTGCAAATGACATTTATATTGTTTGTATGGTCATAACATATATTGTAATTCTATAAATGTGTTTTCTATATGTCATACTATTTGTCACATTCTGTGGGCGGAGTCATAACTGTTTTCCCTGCTTGTGTTCCGGCTGGATAAATCCTTGACGCTGTTCTTGGAGAGAGACAACTGGTAGCTGTACAACTGTTTCTCTAGTGCGTAGTTCTCTGCCTGCAATGCCAGAATCTCACGCCTGAAAGACAACAAAAACATGATTTTAGTACATTAACTCTTTATAAAATGTATTTTGTTTAGCATTATTACCAGTGGCGGCTCGTCATTAAGGGCCAGTGGGGCCGAACCCCACCAAAATAATGTGTACCGTGTATAAATTAAATTATAACCTAACCCAATACCATGATTTTCCACACAAACATATGTCTGGCCCCACCAACAAAACTTAGCACGAGCCGCCACTGATTATTACCATTTAACCATTAACCCCTTCACCCCGTAATTCATTTTATATCCCGGCTCGTTTACTTTGCAATGTATACTAAATTAACCATTATACTGTCTTTATAATAATTAATTCCTCTCGTACCGTTATACGTTACATAGGGCCTTCAAGTAATTTCTCCATACCGCTTTATCCTGGGCAACTCTCTCAATCTCCTCCATGAAACTGAGACCGATATTTCTTGCCTCTCTCAGCAAAGTTCGTTTCAGGGTTTCCTTAGGTCGTCCTCTCTTTCTTGAACCCTTTGCATCCACTTCAATGCCTGCTTTGATATTCGTTGATCATTTCTCTTCAATGTGTGTCCAACATATCTCCATCTTCTCTTTCTTATAACAGTTGTCACTAGTGGTTGACCACCCGAGTGGTTACCGGGGCCCATTTTGGGGTGTAAAAGAATAGAACCACTGTTACTTGCCACGCATGTTGTAAGAGGCGACTAAGGAGTTTTGGCTGCAATCGGATGCATTTGTCCTAAACGTGTAGAAGTCTATGCGTTTAGGGACCTACCAAACCAATGTGCAACGTATACACGTTCTTGGTAAAGATCACACCTACCACAAAGAGTGATTAAAATTGGTCATAAAGAACGAACGTAAAGAAGAAGAAGACTAGTGGTTGACCAGACGATTCTCTGATTTCATCACGTCTCCTGAATTCGTTCCATTTTATATTCATTATTTTCCGCAGACATCTATTTTCAAATGCATTCAACTTGCTTCTATATCTTTAGTCATTTTCCAACTCTCGCTGACATATGTTAGGATTGATACAACATTTGAATTGAAAATTCGTAATTTAGTTTAATACTATATAACTTGCAGTTCCATATTTTATTTAGACTTTTAAATTATTAAATTAAACTGTCTTTGCATCATCTTAAATAATACTATATGCCAATATATCGGCTCTAACGGGCGAAAGAGTTAATGTTGTTTACAGCAATTATTTTAAACAACATTATTTTGATCAGTCAATAAAGAGGTTTTAAAAACAAAAACAAAAATTGATTGATTGATTGAGTGATTGAGTGATTGATTGAGTGATTGATTGAGTGATTGAGTGATTGATTGAGTGATTGATTGATTGATTGATTGAGTGATTCATTGAGTGATTGAGTGATTGATTGATTGATTCATTGATTGATTAATTAATAGTATCATCATCTTTGAAATTTGGTGAGTAACTATGTGTGCTCTGATCTATTTCTGACACAAGAAGATCTCACCGACAGTGCACCAACTTGTAGCACCGTCGAGGGAATCCGACGTAATTCAGAAGATGGTGAAAAAAGCTCGTGTGTTGCAGTGGCTCTCAAGGGGAGCAAAGAATAGTAACACTGCGACCTATCAGGCATGTCATAAAAGGCGACTGAGGTAGGAGCCTAGAGAAGCTACCCTAGTAAATAAAAAATCATCGCAAAATCGGATGTGCTGGCCTACTTGTAGGCGCATAACTGGCACAACGTACAATCGCTCTTAGGCTCGGATTACATACAAATCACAAAGAGTAGTTAACATGTGGTCGATATGGAGCCCTCGAAGAAGAAGATGGTGAAAATATTTTGTAGAATTTTAAAAATCGTTTGAACGAATTTGTAAAGTATTAACTGGGAAGACGGTCAGATCCGCTCAGACAGCAATAACAAACTAATGAACAAACAGTGATAGGAAACTATGACAGACAACAATAACAAACTAATGAACAAACGTGATAGGAAACTATGACAGACAACAATAAACTAATGAACAAACAGTGATAAAACTATGACGACAACAATAACAAACTAATGAACAAACAGTGATAGGAAACTATGACAGACAACAATAACAAACTAATGAACAAACAGTGATAGGAAACCATGACAGACAACAATAACAAACTAATGAACAAATAGTGATAGGAAACTATGACAGACAACAATAACAAACTAATGAACAAACAGTGATAGGAAACCATGACAGACAACAATAACAAACTAATGAACAAACAGTGATAGGAAACCATGACAGACAACAATAACAAACTAATGAACAAATAGTGATAGGAAACTATGACAGACAACAATAACAAACTAATGAACAAATAGTGATAGGAAACTATGACAGACAACAATAACAAACTAATGAACAAACAGTGATAGAAACTATGACAGACAACAATAACAAACTAATGAACAAACAGTGATAGGAAACTATGACAGACAACAATAACAAACTAATGAACAAATAGTGATAGGAAACTATGACAGACAACAATAACAAACTAATGAACAAATAGTGATAGGAAACCATGACAGACAACAATAACAAACTAATGAACAAATAGTGATAGGAAACTATGACAGACAACAATAACAAACTAATGAACAAACAGTGATAAGAAACTATGACAGACAACAATAACAAACTAATGAACAAATAGTGATAGGAAACTATGACAGACAACAATAACAAACTAATGAACAAACAGTGATAGGAAACTATGACAGACAACAATAACAAACTAATGAACAAATAGTGATAGGAAACTATGACAGACAACAATAACAAACTAATGAACAAATAGTGATAGGAAACTATGACAGACAACAATAACAAACTAATGAACAAATAGTGATAGGAAACTATGACAGACAACAATAACAAACTAATGAACAAATAGTGATAGGAAACCATGACAGACAACAATAACAAACTAATGAACAAATAGTGATAGGAAACTATGACAGACAACAATAACAAACTAATGAACAAATAGTGATAGGAAACTATGACAGACAACAATAACAAACTAATGAACAAACAGTGATAGGAAACTATGACAGACAACAATAACAAACTAATGAACAAATAGTGATAGGAAACTATGACAGACAACAATAACAAACTAATGAACAAATAGTGATAGGAAACTATGACAGACAACAATAACAAACTAATGAACAAATAGTGATAGGAAACCATGACAGACAACAATAACAAACTAATGAACAAATAGTGATAGGAAACTATGACAGACAACAATAACAAACTAATGAACAAACAGTGATAGGAAACCATGACAGACAACAATAACAAACTAATGAACAAATAGTGATAGGAAACTATGACAGACAACAATAACAAACTAATGAACAAACAGTGATAGGAAACTATGACAGACAACAATAACAAACTAATGAACAAAAGTGATAGAAACTATGACAGACAACAATAACAAACTAATGAACAAACAGTGATAGAAACTATGACAGACAACAATAACAAACTAATGAACAAACAGTGATAGGAAACTATGACAAACAGCAATAACAAACTAATGAACAAATAGTGATAGGAAACTATGACAGACAACAATAACAAACTAATGAACAAATAGTGATAGGAAACCATGACAGACAACAATAACAAACTAATGAACAAATAGTGATAGGAAACCATGACAGACAGCAATAACAAACTAATGAACAAACAGTGATAAGAAACTATGACAGACAACAATAACAAACTAATGAACAAACAGTGATAGGAAACTATGACAGACAACAATAACAAACTAATGAACAAACAGTGATAGGAAACCATGACAGACAGCAATAACAAACTAATGAACAAACAGTGATAAGAAACTATGACAGACAACAATAACAAACTAATGAACAAACAGTGATAAGAAACTATGACAGACAACAATAACAAACTAATGAACAAACAGTGATAGGAAACCATGACAGACAACAATAACAAACTAATGAACAAACAGTGATAGGAAACCATGACAGACAACAATAACAAACTAATGAACAAACAGTGATAGGAAACCATGACAGACAACAATAACAAACTAATGAACAAACAGTGATAGGAAACTATGACAGACAACAATAACAAACTAATGAACAAACAGTGATAGGAAACTATGACATACAACAATAACAAACTAATGAACAAATAGTGATAGGAAACCATGACAGACAACAATAACAAACTAATGAACAAACAGTGATAGGAAACTATGACAGACAACAATAACAAACTAATGAACAAACAGTGATAAGAAACCATAACAGACAACAATAAAAAATAAAACTCGGTCACATTATATGTCACAGTGGTTTGGAGAGAACAATAATGGAGGGTATGGTTCTTGGAAGGCGAGACAATGGTTCACCAAGATGATCAGAGTTATCAATGTGTTCATTCATCTGTTCATGCAACAGAATGGAGGACAAACAATTTGTAGACAGACAAAGACTGACCACAAAAAAAAGTGGTTGGTTGTGAAGACATCTTGAGAATGGATAAACCAGACGGTCTGAAACTTGTTACTTTTTATGTCACAATCAAGAAGTTGATTAAGTTATTAATTATGAAACAGTTCTGTGTGTGACTGGTGATCGTTGACTTCCGTACATCATATTACACCCATATTGGATTGTCAAAACTTAGTAGTAATAGATCAGAACGTCTGGGATAATTATTAAGTTGATAAAGGTCAAAGTTCGACAATTTTGACATTAGCTTCTCTTTCTCCTTCTTCTCTTCACCATTTACTTCTTTATAGAAGGGTGGGGGTGGGGGAACTTAGTGATCTTGTGTGTACTTTGTTTAAGGCACTTTGTAAGCTGATATTCATGTTCGTAAGGCTGTTCTTGATACCGTCGCTCCATCTTTTGCGTGGTCTTCCTCTTGATGTGTACTCATTATACTTTTTTTCTGTGTGACTGGTAGGCGATACCAGGGCATTCTTGTCAGGTGTTCAAACCATGACATTAACTGCAGGACTAAAAACATCTAAATATAGCAGAATGAAAGGGATTTCAACCAATGACAACTGAAACTAGTGAAGACAGCTAAAATTATGATGCCATCACGTTCTCTGTGATCAACTTTAACATCTTCTTTCTCCCTTTGTCGTCACACACTGCTACCAGGTTGTTGCCCTGTGTCGTCACACTCTGCTACCAGGTTGTTGCCCAGTGTCGTGGTTTTCTGTTTTTTCTTGCGCTGTTCTAGTGGTTTCTTTTGTCGTCACACTGCTACCAGGTTGTTGCCCAGTGTCGTAGTTTTCTGTTTTTATCTTGCGCTGTTCTAGTGGTTTGGGTGATTGTTATTTTTGCTTTTTGACCGGATTCTACTATGAAATCTAATCATCGTTTTCGGGGTCTTCCTCTCGCCTTCTTTCCTGATGTTCTGTTGTAGAAGACTATGTATACTGTGGAGTTTGGATGCATTCTTATTAAGTGGCCAAACCACTTCATTCTTGTTTCTCAATGTAATTCAAGCAAGGTTCTGTGCCAACTTTCTTTCTTATGCTGATGTTGGTGACTGTTTTTTCTGGTGTTGTTGGTAACTTTTCGCAGGCATCGCATTTCACATGTAGTTATTTTTGTGACTTCACTGTGTTCATTGTCCATGTTTGACTCTGGTAACACAACGTAGGTATGAACTTTAACTAATTATATATATATACATATATTCCTTTCGTACTGTTATACATTACATAGGGCCTGTAAGTAATTTCTCCATACCACTCTGTTCTTGTCAGCTCTCTGAATCTCATATTTCTCTCGTACTGTTATACATTACATAAGGCCTGTAAGTAATTTCTCCATACAACTCTGCTCTTGTCAGCTCTCTGAATCTCTTGTATAGAATTGAGTTCAATGTTTTTAGCCTCTCTAAGCAACGTTCGTTTCGTGGTTTCCCTAGTCTGTCCTCTCTTTCTTGAACCCTTTGCTTCCCACTTCAATGCCTGCTTTGATTTCCCTAGGTCGTCCTCTCTTTCTTGAACCCTTTGCTTCCCACTTCAATGCTTGCTTTGATTTCCCTAGGTCGTCCTCTCTTTCTTGAACCCTTTGCTTCCCACTTCAATGCCTGCTTTGATTTCCCTAGGTCGTCCTCTCTTTCTTGAACCCTTTGCTTCCCACTTCAATGCCTGCTTTGATTTCCCTAGGTTGTCCTCTCTTTCTTGAACCCTTTGCTTCCCACTTCAATGCCTGCTTTGATTTCCCTAGGTTGTCCTCTCTTTCTTGAACCTCTTGCTTCCCACTTCAATGCCTGCTTTGATTTCCCTAGGTTGTCCTCTCTTTCTTGAACCCTTTGCTTCCCACTTCAATGCCTGCTTTGATTTTCTTTAAATGAACGCTACTTGTATTGCTTCCGACCGAAAGCATTGCAAGACAGGCACTGTCTTGGAACCCGCAGGGAAAGAGGAGTAGGGAAGGCCTAGACAGACCTGGAGAAGAGAGCTGAAGGCTGATATTAAAAGGATAGCTCAAACATGGAAAGAGTTGGAAAGGATGGCAAGGGAGAGGAAGAGATGGAAGAAGTTTGTTGAAGACCTGTGCTCCGTTGGGAGTTGAAAGGTGAAGAAGAAGTAATGAACGCTACTTGTATATTGTTGGTTACAAAATTATGGCTAAATTAATTTAATGGATAATATAATTATGTCACTGCTCACTGGAGAATACAATGAACACTCGAACTATGACCTGACATGACAGACTGAATTATGTCACTGCTCACTGGATGTCACAATGAACACTCGAACTATGACCTGACATGACAGACTGAATTATGTCACTGCTCACTGGATGTCACAATGAACACTCGAACTATGACCTGATATGACAGACTGAATTATGTCACTGCTCACTGGATGTCACAATGAACACTCGAACTATGACCTGATATGACAGACTGAATTATGTCACTGCTCACTGGATGTCACAATGAACACTCGAACTATGACCTGACATGACAGACTGAATTATGTCACTGCTCACTGGATGTCACAATGAACACTCGAACTATGACCTGATATGACAGACTGAATTATGTCACTGCTCACTGGATGTCACAATGAACACTCGAACTATGACCTGGCGGACATGATTTTGTTACTCTCTCTAGACCTAACAGCGAATTCTCAAACTATGACCCTATGGTTAAGAATTGCTGTAAGTCTCCATATATTCTTTCTCTTATTCTTCTTTTTAATCACAGATAATTTGCAGAGGCGGAACATCTATCATATGAAAGATACACATTCCAAAGGATTGTTAGGGTGACAAAGTTCTGTTCAGGACAAGCTATGTGATGATGATGATGATGATGTCTGTTGTTAATCTGTTTATGTGACCTTTGCGTCCGTCATGCTCTAACTCCTACTCACACCTTGAATCCATCTTCTCCGTGGTCTTCCTTTTCACACTTTTCCGGGATGTGTCCTTCTATTATAGTATTCTCCAGCCCTTGGTGTCTCTTTAAATGTCCAAAATATCTCAAATTTATCATTCTTATTTATAGCATCAGCCAGTTTTCTTTGATTTTGAGTTCCACCTGGATCCATTTATCTATTTTCATCTCTGCCCATTGTTTATGGAGAACTCTTCTGTAACACATATTAAAAAGCACATCTATTCTCCATTTGTTTGTTAAATGTCCATGTTTTACACCCATTTAGTTATTGGTTAATTAATCGACGTCATAGCACTCATCACTAGTGACAACTGTTATAAGAAAGAGAAGATGGAGATATGTTGGGCACACCTTGAGGAGAAATGATCAACGAATATCAAAGCAGGCATTGAAGTGGGATGCAAAGGGTTCCAGAAAGAGAGGTCGACCTAAGGAGACCCTGAAGCGAACTTTGCTGAGAGAGGCAGGAAATATCGGTCTCAGTTCCATGGAGGAGATTGAGCGAGTTGCCCAGGATAAAGCGGTATGGAGAAACTACTTGCAGGCCCTATGTAACGTATAACGGTACGAGAGGAATTATTATTATTATTATTATTATAGCACTCATCGAAGATCGATAGGTGCTCTGTTTCCGCCAGCATATGTCAAAGGTTATGGGCTCTGATTGTTCATGTGGCTCGCTGGTTAAACACACGCCTCACTCTACCCTGCAGGCATCCAGTTCTACTTGTGCAACGCGTAGTTTCAATCTCCTTAGACCGATGACTAGATTCAATACATTCAATAGGCGACTGCCCAAGAGACCGAAGAACATCCCCCTTATCCATCCTCAACTCCCCGACGATCAATTCTGTTGATGCAAGCCTGCCCGCTCTCTCTGATGCGTTGCCATTGGTAATATGTATGCTTTCATTATTTTGATCCTTTGTTTTCCTATTAATTCCATTCCATATTTTTAGCTGTTTCAGTCGTTGTAAGGATACATACAATGTTTGTTTTTCTTTTAATTTCCTTCATCCAATTTCCTTTTCTTGTTAGCGGTGAACCGATGTATTCAAAACTGTTCACATTTTCTAATTTTCCTACTTTGATAAAAATATCTTTTGTTGCGCCTATTTTATCAGTTGTAATTATTTTGGTTTCTACCACATTGAGATGTAGATTTCGTTTTCCGCATATTACACTGTCAATGCAGTTTTTTAATCAATGTTTTCTCTCGCTAATGGTATTTTGAATAACTTAACTTTTGTCACTTTACCGCTTGTATCAGCTTCCGCTCGTGTGAGGCCGGCGCTCGCAAGGGAAGCAAAGAATAGTAACACTGCGACCTTCCAGGCATGTCGTAAGAGGCGACAGAGAAAGGGGTCTAGGGAAGGTAACCTAGTAAATAAAAAGCGTCGCAGAAATCGTATGTGCTGGCCTACATGTAGGCACATAAATTGCACAAAGTACAACCGCTCTTAGACTCAGATACCATACAATTCAGAGTGGTTTAACAAGTGGATGATATGGAGCGTATTATATTACGTACTATTCTTTGCTCACTTTGCGAGACCTGGCAACAAATGGGTTGTGTACTCAAAATCTCAACTAAAACGAATATACAAGATTCGTTACAGGAATATCCATTACTGTCTAGGGATCGATACCCTCGCTACTACATTTAATAGTATCGAATATCTGTCTATCTGAAATCGAAATAAAATTGTAACATTTGATTACAGCCCCTCTCCCACCCCTCTCCCACCCCTCTCCCACCCCTCTCCCACCCCCTCTCCCACCCCCTCTCCCACCCCCTCTCCCACCCCCTCTCCCACCCCTTCCTCATCCACAAACCTATCATCTCAACACTTTTCTTGATAAATCATTCGGCTCTTTAAAAATATTTTTTCTCTCTATTTCAGCGTTGCACAACACGGTGTCAGAGGGAGCCACCGTGCCAGTGTGCTACATCCTTGGTACACATTTATCCAAATTTCAACAACAAAAAATGTGTTTCAGAATAACATTATGATTCAGTTGTTTTCTCATAAACACAATATTTAAACATAATTAAACTAGTAGTCAGTATTACAGTTTCATATGTTATTATTTGTATATATTTTTTTTTTCGATCCAGAAGCACTTGAGCTTTTCAGCTCTTCGGCTCGGTGCCATGGACATCGTAACCCTTCGGTTCGGTGCCACGAATACCGTAAATCTCGGGAATCTGTGGCTTTTTCTGCCATCCCGAGGAATTGAACCCGCACACACAGAGGGATAGTCACCCGAAGTCCAACGCGCTACAAACACGCTGGTCAGACGGGCTATTTTTTGTATTCATGTTACTATTAATAATACGTTACTTTGCCACCCCAACATAATAATTCTTTGGGCCCTACGCAACAACCACAAGTAGTTTGAAAATGGAAGTTCGGGCGGTTACGGAGGCGGTGAACTGGCTGGCATCTCACAACTTCTCTCGTGTTTTCCTACTCAGTGACTCCATGAGCATGATTCGTAAAGTCGAATCAGGAATGGTGAGACGCAACTGGGTGGAGGTACTGGTACAGACAATGATCAGAGAAATCACCTTCATTTTTGTCCCTGGGCACGCAGGAGTAGGGGTAATGAACAAGCTGATAGATTGGCTGGCTTGGCTACAATATCAGAGGAGCTGCCATGGATCGAAATGACATTCTTCTCGCATTGAGAGAGTCTTTCCGAACAGAAGAGTTTCAGGGCTGTGAATCCCACTCGCTGACCAGATTGAGAGAGATGGTGTCAATATTGGTGCAGCCCGAAAAGAACGACATACTAAATATGCAAAGAGATTGATTAATCAACATCGAACTGGCGTGTTGGATCGCTGGACGCCGCTGGATTTGCTGAGGTAGAGATCGGAGCACCTATGGACATGTCCGGAGTGCTATGATGATAGTCCTCATATAACTGATAACTGATAACTGATATTAATAATATGTTATTAGTATTATTATTGCAATTGCCACATGGCGCTCGTGCCTCCATAGTCATAAGTTAGATGCGCCCCAATATATACAAACTTTGGATAACAATGATCTACTTAATAGCACGATCATCATCCTTCATCATCATTGGATTATTTGTCTCAGGAGACAATAGGTTTTGCGTAACTTATTTAGTTTTGCGCTGAATCACATTTCTTGGGACTGTAAGGGCACATTCTTGAATGGCAGTCCTTGCCACAATTGCTGCAGGTGAAACTGGAGACTGGAGCTGATACATAGGATTGTCTCTCTGCTCTCTGCGCTCTCTTTACCTCCATATGTGATGGTGTTTTTCTTATTTTCCTTTTGAGCTACCCCTCACTGCCGCTCGTTATGCCTGCCTGTATTTGGCCAACCGCTCAAAGTTTTCTAGGTTTAAGCCGCATGAAGTTAGTTCACGGTTGCAGGTGTCAATGAAGCGTAATAATGGGTGTCCATGCTGTCTAGTACCATTTGCGAGTTGACCATATAGAATGTTCTTTGAGATTCTATCCGATAGTACCACGGCAAACTGGGAACTATTCTCTGGAATCGAAGATGCATTCCATATGCGACTACCATTTTACGATTCATATAATGAGTATTGACGCGACAATTCTGTTTAGATCTGGAAGTAGCTAGTATGACCTAGAAAAGACCATACATGCTGCTTGATCAGAGCTCGTTACATGGTTATTACTCTTATCATGACCAATCCTACGTATTTGACAGATACTCGGTACATGTCCGGTATTCTTGAATAGGTTTTAATCAGATAGTAGATATTGGTTACTGTCCAAGTTTAGTACCTACTTGAGACAACTTAAAGAGACTACTCGTTGAAGCAATATCCGTTACTGTCGTCTGGAAATCGATAACTAATATGTAGTAGTATATCGCGGTTGTAATCGTATCCGATAGGATGTTAGAACTACAGTGTGCCGTTGTCGCATTTAATGTATTTCTAGACATATTACATTCTTCTTCTTCTTTGCGTTCGTTCTTTTTAATCAATTTTAAACGACCAATTTTAATCACTCTTTGTGATATGTTTGATCTTTGCCAAGAACGTGTATACGTTGCACACTGGTTTGGTAGGCCTCTAAACGCGTAGACTTCTACACGTTTAGGGCATGTGCATCCGATTTCAGCCAAACCTCCTTAGTCGCCTCTTACGACATGCATGGCAGGTAACAGTGGTTCTATTCTTTACACCCCAAAATTGGACCCCGATAACCACTCGGGTGGACATATTACATAATGAATATCTTAACAGACTGTACATTACGTTATCAACGATTCAGACGATGTACGAAAACATACAGATCCCAGTTGGTCAGACTGGACCAGATCAGATCTTAAGACAACCGTGGGAAGGCTGTGGTAAAACTGAATAAAAATAGGGATGAAGAAAGATATCATCTATCAACGTTTCATTACTTTAGTTATTGTTGTTAATATTAGATGATTGTGATTTCTGAGGGAGTTTTGTGAACGGGTCTTGTCTGCTAACAAGAGATGGGAATGGGAATGAATAAATTAAAATTAGAACAAACATGGCCTTCATCATCATCATCATCAAGTAGCTTGTCCTTTACGGAACTTTCCTCACATGGCAGCAGTCCTGAAAAATTATATTCTTTTCAAGTTGACCGGTGTCAGCAGCAGTCATTCTCAGATCATCAATGACATCTTGCACCCATCGTTTTCTAGGTCTTCTTCTCATTCGTCTTCCAGGCACCATTCCTCAAAAGTATCTTCTCTAAGTCCTCAAGTTGTTTGATGTGTCGAAATATTTAATGACAAACTCATGACAACATGGCCTTACAAAAATTAAACAACCAAAACAGTATGGAAATGGAACTGATAAGAAAACAACGATCAGAATACTAAGAGCATGCATATTCCCAGTGGCAACGTATGGGTGTGAGGCATGGACATTTAACAAGGCAGTGGAAAAATATATATGTGTTTTTGAATATAAGTGTTACAGAAGAGTCCTCCGTATATCTTGGACAGAGACGAGAACAAATAGATATATCCAGACAGAGCAGAAAATCAAAGAAAACTGGCTGATACTACAAATAAGAAAATTGAGGTATTTTGGATATATAAAAAGACACGAAGGGTTGGAGAAGACCATTTTGGAAGGAAGCATCCCGGCAAATGAGACGAGGAAGACAACGGAGAAGATGAATTCAGGATGTAAATGATTATTTGAGCATGACGGCTGCGGAGATCTAGCATTAGAGAGAGAGAGAAATTCCGAAGGACTGTTGGGGTGGCAAAGTTCTGCTCAGAACAAGCTATTCGATGCTGATGACGTTTGTTAATATTATATATATATCTTCTATGAGCTCAATCTCAAACCCAAGCGTATCTAGTTCAAACTCTACTGCGGGAAATTTGGAAGTAAATTCGTTACCGTGGATTTTTGCGAACGGTAAACATAGACCTCACCGTTCAGAAAGAAATGGCAAACTACTGAACTTACAAGTGGTGTCTAGAAAATCTACGAATCGTTTACTGTGGTTGATGGCTAAGTCATGTAATGGCTAAGTTGTATGTCCCGATTTTCATTTTTTCAAGTATGTTCTAGGACAGACATCTTCATTAATAATTTAAAAAAACAAAAAACCCCACCATATATTGAGAATTCCAGATATCATCAATCATAAGGATTGTAATCTGTTAAATGATTGATGCACGTTATGTATTCCTTCACCAGATATTATATAATATGGAAAATATGGAAAAATACTATATTGAAGAGACGGGTATTGTGATGAAATTATAACAGAGTGGTCAAAAGGGGGGACAAAGTAGGAAATCCGTTTTCATACCATGAGAAATTTGGGGAAATACAGCACCCATCAGGCACCCAACAACTTCACTGACAGCTAAGCAACAGATGATCAACAGCATTTTCATACCTAATTTGTGTTACCTGAGCCAAACATGGACAATGAGCAAAGCGCAGTCGCAAAAATAACTACATGTGAAATGTGATGCCTTCGAAAAGTTACCAACAACACAAGAAAAGACAAAATCATCAACATCAAGATAAGAAAGAAAGGTGGCACAGAACCTTGCTTTAAATACATTGAGAAACAAAGAATGAAGTAGTTTGGCCACTTAATAAGAATGCATCAAAATTCCACAGTATACAGTCTTCTACAGCAGAACATCAGGAAAGAAGGTGAGAGGAAGAACCACGAAAAAGATGGTTAGATTGCATAGCAGAATCCTGTCAAAGAGCAAAAATAACAATCACCCAAGTTACCAGAACAGCGCAAAACAAAAACAGAAAACCACGACACTGGGCAACAATCCGGTAGCAGTGTGACGACACTGGGCAACAACCCGGTAGCAGTGTGACGACACTGGGCAACAACCCGGTAGCAGTATGACGACACTGGGCAACAACCCGGTAACAGTGTGACGATACTGGGCAACAACCCGGTAGCAGTGTGACGACACTGGGCAACAACCCGGTAGCAGTGTGACGACACTGGGCAACAACCCGGTAACAGTGTGACGATACTGGGCAACAACCCGGTAACAGTGTGACGATACTGGGCAACAACCCGGTAGCAGTGTGACGACACTGGGCAACAACCCGGTAACAGTGTGACGACACTGGGCAACAACCTGGTAGCAGTGTGACGACTCTGGGCAACAACCCGGGAGCATTGTGACGACACTGGGCAACAACCCGGTAGCAGTGTGATGACACTGGGCAACAATCCGGTAGCAGTGTGACGACACTGGGCAACAACCCGGTAGCAGTGTGACGACACTGGGCAACAACCCGGTAGCATTGTGACGACACTGGGCAACAACCTGGTAGCATTGTGACGACACTGGGCAACAACCTGGTAGCATTGTGACGACGACAAAAGAAGAAGAAGACAGTGTTAGGCTATTATTTAAAAAATAAATTCAAACTAACGACACATGATATGATTAAGAACAGGATAAAAATCCATGATGACCCAGATTAAGAAGAGAAAATGGCGGTGCATTGGGCTTACCCTACAGAAGAAACAGTCGAGTGTTAGTAGACAAGCACTTGAGTGGAACTAGCAAGGAAAATGAAAAAGGGGACATCCTAACTAGATCCTAGGACGGCGTCTTCTTGAGGAACTGAGGGATGCTGGACTGTCCTATGGGGCAATAAAACAAAAAAAACAACTAGAGACCATGAAAAGTGGCGAACAACTTTTGAGGCCCTATGCTAGACGAGAAGCCGAGAGGAATACGTCAAGTCATATACGATGTGTGATGTGGTCATTATCACATTATCTACCTTCATTTTCTAGTTTTTTTCTGGTGCATAAATGATATTAAGTCGACATGAGAGAGGTTACGGTGAGGGGAAATTCCTCCCACTGTAGAATCTGATCCTGGGACCACACGCTTACGAAGCAAGTGCAATAGCCACTACGCCATATCAGTTCTCAGACTTGACTGTGGTTAGTCATATGGCAATTGCCATACCTTTATTTGCTTTCGCAATATTTATATACTTTTCTACAGGGTGTTCAACTTAAAAGCAGCCTGTGAATGGAGCTAATCTGGCATATAGGTATGGAAATGGGAAGGTTCAGTTATGACGTGGTATAGGTCAAGGTTGTGTGATGGTGTGTAATTGTAGTGCGGGAAGGGGCGATGAACAAATGTGACGTAGGACAAGCTAGTCAGAACGGTTTAAATAGTAAATAGACGAGATGCAATGCGTACCTGGCAAATTTCTATTTATTACTGGGGCTGCTTTTAAGTTGAACACCCTGTATATCACTTGTTTGATTGTCTATGCCCCAAGACACTTTGTGTACCTCTAAACAGTTTTCTTCGTCACTAGAAACGTTTCTGCGTTACTACACACTTTCTTGCGTCACCAGACACTTTCTTGCGTGACTAGACACTTTTCAGCGTCACTATACAAAACCATAATTGTTCCATACACTTCCTCCAGTTTACATCACAAACACACACGCCCGAGAAAATACACACGAATACAAAACATACGTACACACACACATACACGAATGTGCAATTCTTCCACACGGAGATAGTAAGAGATAAGACGTCTTTCATACAAATGAGGATAGCAACAGAGACAGGCAGGAAGGCAGACAGACAGACATGAAGGCAGACAGACACACCGGAAGGCAGACAGACACACCAGAAGGAAGACAGATAGGCAGACAGACAGACGGACAGACAGACAGACAGACAAATAGACATGCAGACAGACAGACAGACAGGAAGGCAGACAGACAGACAGAGAACATGGATGTTGAAATAGTTTGTAGCTCACGACATCTGATGCTTGTGTAGTCTAGTAACGTCATCAATATTTGTGTAGTTTGGGTTGGTCAGCAAATGTGAGTCCATCCATTCGATGTGAACAGTCAACTTGTGGTCATCTGCTTCAATAAACTGACAGTCTGGCTCCTTCAGCTGAAATCAGACAGAATCAGAAACGAATCAGATTAACTCTTATCAGTGGCGACTCGTCATTAAGGGACAGTGGGGACAGGCCCCATAAAAAATAATGTATAACGTGCATTTATTATTTAATAAATTAAAATATAATTTAAAAAAACAAACATGATTTTCTCGAACATTTGTGCCTGGCCCCACCAGCGAAAAGGAACACGAGCCGCCACTGGCTCTTATTATACAACGAACGGGTCTACTGAATAGATCATTTAATATGGAAACCATTAGTCATTGAGAATACTAAGAGTTTCTGTAGTGGGCGTCCGTAGCTTAAGCAGTAGTGAGCTCGATCGCAACCAAAGCGTACCTGGTTCAAACACCGTGGCGGGGTAGTTTGGAAGCAAATTAGTTCCTTTGGATTTTTACGAACGATAAAAATAGACATCACCGTTCAGAAAGCAATGGCAAACTACTGAACGTATAAGTTGGCTAGAAACGTATGCCTAGAGAATCGACGACTTGTTTACTGCGGTTGATGGATACGTTATGTAAGAGGATATGCCACGATTTACATTTTTCATACTAAAAGTTATTGGTTATTGGTTACTAAACTGACGTCATTGCACTCCGGCAGACCCATAGTTGCTCAGACTCCCCAACAGATATCGAAAAGTATGCATACTGATGGTTCCTGTTGCTCGCTGATTAAACACACCTCTCACTCTGCCTCTCAGACATCCAGTTCGACTTGAACAACGGGTAACTCCAAACTGCCTAAATCGTTGGATCGATTCAACATCGATTTTAGTGTCCTCATCCAACAGAGAGTCGCGAAGAGACCGAAGAATATCCCCTTATCCATCTTCAAACTCCCCAACAATCGATGCTGTTGATGCAAGCCTATCCGCACTCTCATTACCGTAAACACCCGCATGCCCAGGACAGTATATCCACGTAAGCCGCTGGAGGTTAGAATACTAAAATAAAATAATACTAAAAGTGAACGTTAACAGAACACTAAAATACAAGACGCGTTTCATAAAATATTCACAATTAATTTGCTACGGTAAATACCACAGTAAAAAGTTTCTTATATCTTGGTCAGATGATAACAGATGACGGCAGATGTATAACAGAAATTAAAAGAGAATAGGAATGGCCAAGGATAATTTCAATAGTATGAGAAAGTTACTGACATCCAAACAAATTACAAACAGGCTAAAAATGAGAATGATCAAATTCTATATATATCCTATATTAATGTATGGCTCAGAAACATGGACAATGAACAAGCAGTTAGAAGACAGAATTGATGCATTTGAGATGTGGATATATAGAAGAATAGGCAGAGTTTCATGGACAGAAAAACAGACAAATAAACAAGTTTTAGAAAAACTAGGCATGAAGAAACAATTATTAAGAGAAATAAAATTCAGACAAGTAAAGTATTTTGGGAACATAAAAAGGCATGACACCATGATAAAACATTTACTAGAGGGAAAGTTGAGGGGAGAAGAGCAAGAGGAAGACCGAGAGATAAGTGGGAGGAAACTTTAAGAAATGGACAGTTTACAGTCTGGCAGTGTGCAACACCAAGGCGAAAGACAGAGGATGCTGGAGATTCATTGCAGTCAACCTTCGATGTGAAAACGGCACCTGATGATGATGAAATACCTCAGAGAAGAGACCAATTTAGAAATGAAGACATCAGAAAAAGGTGGGTACAACATCAGTACTGAGCTTCATCAAGAAACAACAAATTAAATTATTCGACCACATAAGTAGATTACCAACAGACAGTGCACATCAAAGAGCAATGCTACTTTGATATAATGGATACAAAACTAAAGTCCGTCCACACAAAAGTTGGACCTCAGAGATAACAGAGGCGAATAAAAAACACTGTTTATGAAGCGCATAGAAAAATCTGTTCTAGAAATCTCGTCTTGTCCTGACGCTATGAGGCAAAACAGGAGATAGAGAAAAGTAGAAGACATGTTATAGGAGGGGGGTTTATTGAAGTAGTATCCTTTTATCTAAAGTATGGTTATTGTATTGGGCTGTACAGGTGTTCCCTGTAGTCAGGATGGCGTTCATGGCTAATGTTATATATCCTTCCCTGATTCTTGTGTTGGGATTAAACATGTACGCTTATCCCTAACAGTAGTAAGTTTGATGATGATGATGTTACCGGTTCAAAAGGACTGATGGCCAACAACAACATTATGAATCACATGACTCAGTCTGCTTCAACATCATATAGATTTATTAATATTCATCACGAGCTTCTTAGAACACGTCTGACCCTTCTGCTTAGAGAGTGTAAACACTAAGTCTGCTAATAAAATATCTAAATATATACAAACTACACTCTAAAGCTAACTGTCTGGTTCCTCAGCTGTCACCTGGGGGCTGGCTAGCCACTACAGACAGAAGAAGAAAAAGTACTTTACTTTTGTCAAATCTAGGTCAGACACAAGAGACACGAGGAGACAGTATGAGGGCTACACATACACACACACAAAAACAAGAAAAAAATTGACGAGAATGTCTGATGACAGTAAATAAATGAGGTTAAATATCAGAAGGAATATTGTATTTAGTTTTTGTTTTCAGACTCGGGTCGTGTTCGTACAAATTTAACTACGTCTAGAACAGTGATTCTGAAAGTGGTGGCTCTCGTATCAGAGTCGGCCCGCTAGTACTTAATCAGCGGCCCGCGAAGTGTTGTCTCAAGAAACTTAACACGCATCCTCACTTAGATCTCGGCCTCTAAAGACCTTGAAGAAAAAAACTGTCTTTCGATTAAAAAATATTATTTTTCTTAATTTATCGTCACACTGCTACCGAGTTGTCCCTCCTTGTCGTAGACTAATGTTCTAATTTTTCGTTTCTCTGATGATTTGAGTGATACATTTTTGTATCTTTTGACTTGATACATGCTCTTGATCTATCCATGTTTTTCTTGGTCTTCCCTTAACCTTTCATCCTCATGTTCTGCTGTAGAAAAACAGCTTTATAGACAATGAACTCTAGCTGTATTCTTTCTAGTTGAAAAACCTTTCCTTTTTGTTTATCAAAACATGACACCAACCATACTTGTTATATCAAAACTTGTTATATCAAAACTTGTTATATCAAAACTTGTTATATCAAAACTTGTTATATCAAAACTTGTTATATATAAACTTGTTATATCAAAACTTGTTATATCAAAACTTGTTATATCAAAACTTGTTATATCAAAACTTGTTATATCAAAACTTGTTATATCACAACTTGTTATATCAAAACTTGTTATATCAAAACTTGTTATATCAAAACTTGTTATATCAAAACTTGTTATATCAAAACATGACACCAACCATACTTGTTATATCAAAACATGACACCAACCATACTTGTTATATCAAAACATGACACCAACCATACTTGTTATATCAAAACATGACACCAACCATACTTGTTATATCAAAACATGACACCAACCATACTTGTTATATCAAAACATGACACCAACCATACTTGTTATATCAAAACATGACACCAACCATACTTGTTATATCAAAACATGACACCAACCATACTTGTTATATCAAAACTTGTTATATCAAAACTTGTTATATCAAAACTTGTTATATAAAAACTTGTTATATCAAAACTTGTTATATCAAAACTTGTTATATCAAAACTTGTTATATCAAAACTTGTTATATCAAAACTTGTTATATCAAAACTTGTTATATCAAAACTTGTTATATCAAAACTTGTTATATCAAAACTTGTTATATCAAAACTTGTTATATCAAAACATGACACCAACCATACTTGTTATATCAAAACATGACACCAACCATACTTGTTATATCAAAACATGACACCAACCATACTTGTTATATAAAAGCGGAACGAAGGTAACTCTTTCAATATTTAGTCTGATTTTCATGCAGCACAGCGCACAATATAGAAAGTGCAACGACTTGAATATTCACCAATAATAAACAGGCGGTGGCGTCTATGGCTTACGGGTGGCGTCTGTGGCTTAGGGGATAGCGACTCGATCTATTAACCCCGACGTTATGAGTTCGAATCACGCTGCGGACAATTTGGTTGCAAATTGTTTCGCGTGGATTTTACAAAAGGACGATTGCACTACCCGTTCAGAAAGCAATGGCAAACTACTGAACGTAATAATGTCTAGAAAAATCACAAACATCGTTAAAAAGCTGGGGTTGATTTGCAAAGTCCTGTAAAGGTTATGCAATTAACTAATAAACAGGCACATTTTTGCGTTAGAAACATGCAAATTTTAAAATGTACACCAATGGCACTTCTTTGTTCTAGTTGTAATTAATATTAAATATTAGAGCTGTCCAAGTGATTATCGGGGCCCAAATTTGGGATGTAAGGAATAGAACCACTGTTACCTGCCACGCATGTCGTATGAGGCGACTAAGGAGGTTTGGCTGAAGTCGGATGCACGTGTCCTCAATGTGTAGAAGTAAACCTGCTGCCCTGCAGTATGGCTGGGGACAGTCAAAGGCTAACGGAGAGTGAACCCAGTAAACGCTGGTTGAAATCTGACACGTCGCCGAAGGACAAGCACCAGAGATCCAAATGGTACTGAAGATTGTGACATAACATTACGTTTTTGACAAAGGCTGTTTATATATCCAAAATAAGAATGATAAAAATTGCCGAAAAAGAACGATCGTCAGAGAGAGAGAGAGAGAGAGAGAGAGAGAGAGAGAGAGAGAGAGCTCATTTGATTGTGTGTTACTGGAACAAACAAAAGTGTCATTGTATTTAGGTCATTCACTTCTCGAAGTGTGAAATACCGTTATGCAGGCACAATCTGTCTAAGTTTGATTGTATTACCGTTATATTATTTACATTTATCCAAGTTTATGAGTACAAATACAGTGGATACAAAGCAAAAGGTCAGCCTCGCAAATTGTGGACCTCAAAGGTACCAGAGCCGACGAAAAACACTGTTTATGAAGCGCACACAAAAGCCCATTCTAGAAATATCTCCTTAATCTGACGCTGTTCGGCAAAACAGGATTGGGGAAAAGAAAGAAAGAAAAGATCTAAGTTTGCTTTTTTAATCATCGTAACAGGAAGAGAAAATATTTTTTATTGATGAAAGAGCAACCGATTTTGAAGCTATGCATGTGCAGGGGACGGGGCATATCTTTTTAATATGCTCAGTTTCATACTGTTTGGGACTTACAGATTTTAAAATTTGTGTCGGCAATAAAGTTGCCAGTCACATTGTGACAAATTATGATAGTTATTGAGACGTCTGATAGTTATGATAGTTACTGAAACAACCTGGTAAAATCGAGGGTAGACGAGACAGAGGAAGACAGAGTAAATTTTGGATAGCCTGACTTCACGGCATGGTAGAGCGTCAACATCTGAGACGATAGCAAACACAAACGATAGAGATTTGTGGAGGTCCATGATCGACTATGCCAGCCGGCACGGCACCTGATGATGACTGAGACTTCAGTAGTAACGACAGTAATGAGGACTATATGTTTTCTGTACAGTAGGAAGCATTCATTCTTCAGCCGTACACGTACTATAGTTACGCTCAGGTCTGAGCCGTCTTCGAGTCGCGAATCATCTTGGTTCGTGACGGAAATGTTGAATGCGACTTTGTACTTGGTCAGTGGAATTGTATTGTTTCAGTTTTCTCTAGAAGTTGGACATTTTGCTTTTGTGTGAAACAAGCATTGTATTTATAATTAATATTCATTAATTACTTAACGTAAATATTTCCACAAGATCAGTGTGTCGCAACGAAATTTTCTCTCTCTTTCTCTCACACAACTCTCTCTCTTGTTCTCTCTTTCTCTCCCTTTCTTTCTTTCCATCTTTGTCTCTCTATCTTTTTTATCGATCTTTCTCTCTTTCTCTTTCTTTTTCTCTCTTTCTCTTTCTATTTCTCTCTCTTTCTCTTTCTCTCTCTTTCTCTCTCTCTGTCTCTTCTCTTCTTTTCTCTCTCTTTCTCTCCCTCCCTTTCTTTCTTTCTTTCTATCTTTGTCTCTTTTTATCGATCTTTCTCTCTGTCTCTCTCTTTCTCTCTCGCTTTCTATCTCTCCGTTTCTCTCTTTTTCTCCCTCTCTCTCTTTCTCTCTCTTTCTTTCTACTCTTCACTCTTTCTCTCTCTCTTTCTCTCTTTCTTTTCACTATATTACTCTCATTTTCTCTCTCTCTTCTCACTGTAATTTAATAACCACATTTGTGTTTTTCAGACTTTGTTCAAATATCGTTTGAGCTGTTTAAATTCTTAATTTAATTATGTTTACAATACGTACTGCTGGCCTAACAATGTTACACAAAGAGAAATGAAGATTGTGCTAGGTTACACACAGAGAAGTGAGTTGTTGTAAATTGATGTGTTACACATTGAACAGCAATTCAATAACATCATTTGAAGATTTACATCTAAAACGTGAATGTATTTGTTTTATAATTTCGTAATTTAAATTTGTAAAACACATGCAAAAATATTGTCTTTTGTCTATCCCCAGGTGGATGATGGAATTAGTTGTCCTCTCTTGCCGTTAAGCGTAAGGGGGGAAGCTTTAATTTGTGTTCCAGAGTCTGATGAGTTGCCTTTGTTGTGTTATATCCGTGTTTATTTAGTGTAGTCTTGATATTGTCTATTGTGTTTCCCAGGTGATGAGGGAAAGGCGACTAGGACATGCAGTAAAGTGGGGCACGGCAGGGACAGTCTAAAAAAGAGATTTCGATGGGCACATGAAGGCGGGCTTTTAAAGCAGAGCTCAAAGACAAGCAGACGGCTAGGTTTGAGGCATGGCCTCCGATAAAATACGACTGACGGGCTCAGGTAAAACTTCTAGGAAATATGACCACAACTATGGCGTGATCCTCACTTTCCAGTACTGTTGTATATAAACTCACTTTCCAGTACTGTTGTATATAAACTCACTTTCCAGTACTGCTGTATATAAACTCACTTTCCAGTACTGCTGTATATAAACTCACTTTCCAGTACTGCTGTATATAAACTCACTTTCCAGTACTGCTGTATATAAACTCACTTTCCAGTACTGCTGTATATAAACTCACTTTCCAGTACTGCTGTATATAAACTCACTTTCCAGTACTGCTGTATATAAACTCACTTTCCAGTACTGCTGTATATAAACTCACTTTCCAGTACTGCTGTATATAAACACATTCATTTAAAAAACAACACGCAAAATCAGGGTTAGATAATGCAACAAGTTAAGTTTAAAGCTAAGAAATATTAGTATTAAATAACATTTGACATCAATAAATAACCATGAATTAATAGAATTGAGTTAACTTGCAAAAAATCGTATAGTGTTCTATCAAATATATACAAAAAACCAGCCCCACTTTAAGAGAATTTTGATTTTCCGTATGAGATATCGGTCTTATGTTGCAGTGGGCTATGGTTTGAAGTCCAAGGCACAAGATCAAATATGGGACATTTTTTTTCTGTGTTGTATGTGCTATTAGATATGACGAGGACTAGTGATGATGTAATGCGGGGATCTCTGTGGTTAAGTGGTTAAGCCCTTGCCTTGCGAGTCGAAGGATTTGGGTTTGAATCCGGATCGAGCAGTTCTGTTCACGAGTGCTTTTTTCAGATACCTCTAGGATTGTTGCCGGAGCTACGGAGTTCTTGCTTTCTGCAATACTCTCGGCAGGTGGCGTAGATGAGCCGAGCCATATGGGGTAAGGCCTGGTGCAATGAAGTCAATCCTTCGGCTTGAAAACCCGCTGTTTACGAGATGATGTAATGACTGATATTGAGTTTATTTTCGACTTGACGCGATGGTAACCGACTTCAAGAGATGTGTAACCTGAGACTGAAATTGTAGGAATGTAACATTAAGTTGTATCTGTCAATAAAACTATCAAGTGTGTGGTAAATGATATATGAAGAGTGACGGGTGTGTCCGGGAAAATATCGTATATACGCTACCATTGCTGTCAACTCTCACAAATAAAGATCGGAAATAATCGTCAAACGAAATATAAACCATTTTATATTTGGGAAAGCTGAAATGTGCCTAAGATGACATTATGACAGTGAAAGCGAGATGAAACCGGGTTTCAGAAAATGACGGGGAAAAAAGAATTTTCAATGAACTATGTCAATTAAATCGTCATCGATATTATTCAAATACCCTTTACTGGAATGACAGTGTAAAGAGCAATGAAAGCGTCGATATTCTTGCTGGTACGGCGGCTGTGTACGAGGCTGATATTATTCTGAATTTTTTTTTGTAAATGGGACGCGCAAATGATAAATAGAAGGAGTTGAATCTACAATCCTAACCAGCTGCGAGAATGCTAAATCAAATGTGGTGAGCTAGACAAGTGCAAGACTAGCACTACACTGTTAGCCATAGATGAAGAATAGTAAACCAACATAGAACTGGTGTAGTTAGTTATCACACGCCGTGAGACATTCTGAGGAGGATATCAGAGCACTTATATCGGAGCACTTATGGACTAATTGGTTTGATGTGTAGTGATGATGATCTGACGACTAAACTAAACTGAGAGACATTCTGAGGAGGAATCAGACACTTATATCGACACTTATGGACTAATTGTTTGTGGGGCAGTGAATATGATCGATAACTGGATAAGATAAACTAAACTAAACTGAGAGACTACTATTCAGAGCACTTTATCAGAACACTAATGGACTAATTGTTTGCTGTGCAGTGATGATAATCTGATAAGTAAACTAAACTAAACTGAGGACATATGAGAGGAGATCGGAACACTAATGGACTAATTGTTGATGTGCAGTGATGATGATCGAATAAACTAAACAACTGAGAGGATATGAGAAGATCAAACACTAATGGACTAATTAGTTTGCTGTGCAGTGATGATAATCTGATAAGTAAACTAAACTAAACTGAGAGATATATTGAGAAGGAGATCGAAACACTAATGGACTAATTAGTTTGCTGTACAGTGATGATGATAATCTGATAAGTAAACTAAACTGAGAGATATATTGAGAAGGAGATCGAAACACTAATGGACTAATTAGTTTGATGTGCAGTGATGATAATCTGATAGATAAACTAAACTGAGAGATATATTGAGAAGAGATCGAAACACTAATGGACTAATTAGTTTGCTGTACAGTGATGATGATAATCTGATAAGTAAACTAAAATAACTGAGAGATATATTGAGAAGGAGATCGAAACACTAATGGACTAATTAGTTTGCTGTGCAGTGATGATAATCTGATAAGTAAACTAAACTGAGAGATATATTGAGAAGGAGATCGAAACACTAATGGACTAATTAGTTTGCTGTGCAGTGATGATAATCTGATAAGTAAACTAAACTGAGAGATATATTGAGAAGGAGATCGAAACACTAATGGACTAATTAGTTTGATGTGCAGTGATGATGATCTGATAAGTAAACTAAACTAAACTGAGAGATATATTGAGAAGGAGATCGAAACACTAATGGACTAATTAGTTTGCTGTGCAGTGATGATGATAATCTGATAAGTAAACTAAAATAACTGAGAGATATATTGAGAAGGAGATCGAAACACTAATGGACTAATTAGTTTGCTGTGCAGTGATGATGAATTGATAAGTAAACTAAACTAAACTGAGAGATATATTGAGAAGGAGATCGAAACACTAATGGACTAATTAGTTTGATGTGCAGTGATGATGATCTGATAAGTAAACTAAACTAAACTGAGAGATATATTGAGAAGGAGATCGAAACACTAATGGACTAATTAGTTTGATGTGCAGTGATGATGATCTGATAAGTAAACTAAACTAAACTGAGTGACATATTGAGAAGGAGATCGAAACACTAATGGACTAATTAGTTTGCTGTGCAGTGATGATGATAATCTGATAAGTAAACTAAACTAGAGACATATTGAGAAGGAGATCGAAACACTAATGGACTAATTAGTTTGATGTACAGTGATGATAATCTGATAAGTAAACTAAACTAAACTGAGAGATATATTGAGAAGGAGATCGAAACACTAATGGACTAATTAGTTTGCTGTGCAGTGATGATAATCTGATAAGTAAACTAAACTGAGAGATATATTGAGAAAGAGATCGAAACACTAATGGACTAATTAGTTTGCTGTACAGTGATGATAATCTGATAAGTAAACTAAACTGAAGTATATTGAGAAGAGATCAAACACTAATGGACTAATTAGTTTGCTGTCAGTGATGATATCTGATAAGTAAACTAAACTGAGAGATATATTGAGAAAGAGATCGAAACACTAATGGACTAATTAGTTTGCTGTACAGTGATGATAATCTGATAAGTAAACTAAACTGAGAGATATATTGAGAAGGAGATCGAAACACTAATGGACTAATTAGTTTGATGTACAGTGATGATAATCTGATAAGTAAACTAAACTGAGAGATATATTGAGAAAGAGATCGAAACACTAATGGACTAATTAGTTTGATGTACAGTGATGATAATCTGATAAGTAAACTAAACTGAGAGATATATTGAGAAGGAGATCGAAACACTAATGGACTAATTAGTTTGCTGTACAGTGATGATGATAATCTGATAAGTAAACTAAACTGAGAGATATATTGAGAAAGAGATCGAAACACTAATGGACTAATTAGTTTGCTGTACAGTGATGATGATAATCTGATAAGTAAACTATTCTCAAACTATTATTCAAATCTCTCTAGTGAGTATAAACGAGGTTTCTGCCAGATACAGTGTTATATAAAATATCTGCTTTGTTGACTAAGATAATACACAGCCAGGCTCTAGTACAGGCCAGACAACTGGCCGGGTATTCCTTGACCTAGATAAGAAAAGGAATCTGGAAATTACAGATGTTTGATAGAACACTGCACGCTTTTTTGCAATTTTACTCAATTCTGTCAGTCTATGGTTATTTATTGGTAACAAATATTTATAATATTGATATTCCTTATTGTTAAACTTAACTTGTTGCATAATATAACTTCGAGTTAGCATTTTGTGTTGATTCTAAAATGAATTCGTTTATATACACTAATGCTGGAATGCGAGGTCACGTGGTGTAGTTGGGGTCTGATTTCCCACAATTCTTACCTGAGTCAGAAGGCCCAGTAGTTTATAGTTGGCTCTGGATAATATCGGCAGTTTTCTCCTTCTACATTGCTTTTGTTTTTATCAACCAAGTTAACCACTATTTGTGATCTGCGTGGTGTGCGTCGAAAACGTGATTAAGTACGCCCCGGTTCTTAGACCAACCCCGCCCCTACGACATGTATAATAGACGCATCCAAATTTCGTTCTAAGTCGATGCTTGAGTTTTCCTGATCTGACACTTCCTTATATCTTTCGTTCTTTATTTTACACTGACCGTCAAATCTGATTACTTGTCAACCACTCAATGCAACGTTTTATGATCTGAGTCAAATAGCATGTTTATGATTGGCCACTTATTCTGGCTCGATGAGATCTTTAGGATAGGAAACATTCTCAATCGTTTTGGGACATTTGTAGTTTTTGTTATTCCACAGGATTTCGAGTTTTTGTTATCACACGGGATTTCGAGTTTTTGTCATCACATGGGATTTCGAGCTTTTGTCAAAACATGGGATTTCGAGTTTTTGTCAACACACAGGATTTCGAGTTTTTGTCAAAACATGGGATTTCGAATTTTTGTCATTACGCGGGATTACGAGTTTTTGTCAACACATGGGATTTTGAGATTTTGTCCTCTCACGGGGTTTAGAGTTGTTATCATCACATGGAATTTAGAGTTTTTGTCATCACACAGGGTTGAGAGTTCTTATCATGACACAAGATTTAGAGTTTTTGTTTAGTAATTTCATTTTTGGAAAACGGAAACGTTGTACACAGGGTGCTCTTAAAAACGTTGTACACAGGGCGCTCTTAAAAACGCTGGTCTGTAAGGCTAGGCACTGGGTACCGTAAGAAATAAAGGTTGATGAATTATGGTGCAAATATTTTGTAAGTTATTTTATTTTTAAATCTTTCTAAAAGATTTTGCATCGGGCAGCGACTTTCCAGCCTGCTCTCCTCGATTTCGAACTACCAACGGATTCTTTTACGAGCTCAACTTGAACACAGGACCTACGTTTTATCGTCCGTCTCCGATAGGACTAGGAACTCGATCTCACCTACACTGATATTAGAGATCTCTGGAACAATATCCCGAAGGCTCCACTAGGGAGTAAACTGAGTACCGTTGTAACGAGAGTCGAGCACATAACCTCTAAGAAACAGAGACACTTTGACGTTGATAAAACGTTAGTGACAAGCTGCAACTCAATGTTCTATTGCCATACAAATAAGCTAACAAAGAGAGAGAGAGAGAGAGGAGAGGAGGGAGAGAAAGAGAGAGAGAAAGAGAGAAAGAGAAGAGAGAGAAAGAAAGAAAGAGAGAAGAAAGAGAAAGAGAGAGAGAAAGAGAGAGAAGAGAGAAAGAGAGAGAAAAGAAGAAGAGAGAGAAAGAGAGAGAGAAGAAAGAGAGAGAAGAGAGAAAGAGAGAAAGAGAGAGAAAGAGAGAGAAAGAGAGAGAGAAGAGAGAGAGAGAGAGAGAGAGAGAGAGAGAGAGAAAGAGAAGAAGAGAGAGAAAGAGAGAGAGAAGAAGAGAAAGAGAGAAAGAGAGAAAGAGAAAAGTGGGAGAGAAAGAAAGAGAGAGAAGAGAGAGAGAGAGAAAAGAGAGAGTGAGAAAGAGAGAGAAAGAGAGAGAGAGAGAAAGAAAGTGAGAGAGAGCAAAAGAGAGATTTTCTAATTACCAATGTATATTATTATAATCAAATATCTGAATGGTGTCAACCGTTATGAGAATTGAACCAGGAAATTAATTAACAAATGAAAATCGTCATGCCTAATAATACATCCGATCTCGTGACACACAAACAAATAACTTTTACATATCATTGGTCAACCGGCTCTGTCCAATCGATAACTCAGTCAAGCAGACGAGGCTATTATTATCCGAGACATCCGATTGGATCGTAAACTTACTTGGAGGAAAATGATGGACATAAAATTGAACAATAGCTCTCTTCCCCCATTCCACCACCACCCTTGAGATTTATGAGCTAGAAGTCTTTTTGCTTGAGCTGTAGCTCATATTAAAATACAAGGATGAGATTGTACTGACACTGATTTTTACTTGAACGAGATTTTACTGGGAACCGATTTTTGCTAGGATGAGATTGTACTGGGAACCGATTTTGCTGATGAGATTGTACTGGGAACCATTTAGCTTGGAGAGATTGTACTGGGAACCGATATTATTAGATGAGATTGTACTGGAACCGATTTTTGCTAGGATGAGATTGTACTGGAACCGATTTTTGCTAGGATGAGATTGTACTGGGAACCGACTTTAGCTAGGATGAGATTGTACTGGGAACGACTTTCTTGGACGAGATTTACGGGAACCGATATTATTAGAATCTTAATTGATGAAATTGATTGTCTGTAAGACAGATGATTACTAACGATTTGTAGAAAGCAAACTTTCTTTGATGATTGTACTGGGAACAGACTTTAGCTTGACAGATTGTACTGTGAACCGACATATTATTAGATGTGATTGTACTGGCCTTTTTAAACCGAGTTGTAGTTTTTGCTAGTTTACGTAACGATTTGAGATAGTGTACTGGTAACCGATTTTTTGCTAGGATGAGATTGTACTGGGAACCGACTTTAGCTAGGATGAGATTGTACTGGGAACCGACATTCTCTTGGAAAACAAAGATAGAACACAAATCTTAATTATAAAATTGATTGTCTGTAACACACATGTCACAACGAAAAGTTGAGAAAGCCAAACTTTACAATTCTGCATTTTAAACAGCTTAATCCTGCAAAAATGTGCCGTTCAACGCGACTATTTTCAACCCTTTACGCGCCTTTTTAAACCGAGTTATGAGTTAGTTATGCTAGTTTTAAAAACGTATACATTTAATAGTGTGTTTAGTCAGCAATTATACTAGGTCACAGAACATGTGCAGCGGTAAACGGAGTAAAATATAGTTGCACTACTTGTAAACGGGGGATGTAAATTAAAAATCGGATGAAATTTGATTCTTCTATCAAAGCACATGAGACACTTTCAGTTTTTGCATTTTATATAAAGCGATTTTGTTGGGTAAAATATCATGTAATATACAACTTTTAAATAAAATAGTAAAGGATTCTATTTTCATACCATGAGGCAGGTATACATACAGGCAGGCAGACATATATATATATATATATATATATTCAGGAGAAGTGATGAAATCAGAGACATGTGTGGACAACCCCTAGTAACAACTATTATAATAAAGAGAAGATGGAGATATGTTGGACACACTTTGAGAAGAAATGATCAACGAATATCAAAGCAGGCATTGAAGTGGGATGCTAAGGGTTCAAGAAAGAGAGGTCGACATAAGGAGACCCTGAAACGAACTTTGCTGAGAGAGGCAGGAAATATCGGTCTCAGTTTCATGGATGAGATTGAGCGAGTTGCCCAGGATAGAGTGGTATGGAGAAATTACTTGCAGGCCCTATGTAACGTATAATGGTACGAAAGGAATTATTATTATTAGTATTATATATATATATATAAGTAAACAGATACGTAGGTAGGTAGGTGGGTCGGTGGGTGGGTGGATGATAGATAGATAGAGATAGATAGGTAGATAGAGATAGATAGGTAGATAACCATACAGACAAGCAGATAGATAGACAGACAAGGAGACAGTAAGAAAGACAGAAAGATATAAAAATAGATAGTCCCACACACACATAACCAGGTACAGGATAAACTAAACACACTTGATTGGAGGTCACGGCAGCTACAAATATACATTTCTAGAAGAAAAACACAAATAATGAAAGAATTAACCAGACAAAGGTAATGAAAGAATTAACCAGACAAAGGTAATGAAAGAATTAACCAGACAAAGGTAATGAAAGAATTAACCAGACAAAGGTAATGAAAGAATTAACCAGACAAAGGTAATGAGAGAATTAACCAGACAAAGGTAATGAAAGAATTAACCAGACAAAGGTAATGAAAGAATTAACCAGACAAAGGTAATGAAAGAATTAACCAGACAAAGGTAATGAAAGAATTAACCAGACAAAGGTAATGAAAGAATTAACCAGACAAAGGTAATGAAAGAATTAACCAGACAAAGGTAATGAAAGAATTAACCAGACAAAGGTAATGAGAGAATTAACCAGACAAAGGTAATGAAAGAATTAACCAGACAAAGGTAATGAAAGAATTAATGGGGTCAAAGGCTCATGAGGTCATGGTGGTAACATGAGCCAGGGTTAGGAGGGCGCGCTAACCAAGACCCTGCCCCAACCTCCACGCGGTGACCCTGGAAACAGACTATGGTTCCGGTCTGGCTAAGAGGGGCAGGGATCGGGAGAGAAAACTACTGGTAGTGGTAGCGGTGCAAGTAGTAATACACGATAAAGATACATACAAACAAAATGCACTAATCTCCTGACCGATGTCCAACAAGATATTGCCCAAGTCCCTGAACGCAAAGAAACAGCAACGAAACGTCTCAGACATGGATGAGAGGTGCATCCAGTGACCAAACGTATGCCCACGTAGGGCGAAGCTCGAAGCCCTGAGGGGGGGGCAAACATTGCCAGCCCGTCGGCAAGAATAAATAAGACAGGACCGTAACGAATAAAAGTCTACCCTCGTGTTGGTGCGAGAGAAGATTGCAGCTGACCTAGTATTGGTAGCCTGGTGCAGACACATGTACTGGGCAAGGTTTGCCGAGCGCAAAAGAACAAGTTGCGTTTAGTGCATAACGAAACTACCCGCCCTGGGAAAACCGTGCAAGGTACTGTGCGACAAAAATTAACATCCCCGGAAGAACTGAGGTTGGTGATTCCTAACGGACTGCCAGCCATGGGGCAACCGGGCAATGTTCGATTGCAGTCGTAACTAACATCCCCGGAATAACTGGGGCGGGTGATGGCGGCGAGCGAAAAACCCACAGTTACGCTGATAGCGCCGACTGAAACGACCCTCTACATTGTTTGTACTCGGCCCCATGCCAGTGCTTTCGACGTAAATTGCAAATTGCCACGTACCAATGCGCGTCTAGAAAAGGCTGAGAATGTTCCTTCTCTGGATCAGACTCAAAAATGTACGGTAAAGCAAGGCCGACAATGTACGGACCTGACAGGAAGTCCGGGTCTGAACATTGGCGAAGGCCGACACTTTACACGGTGTCTTATACGAGTAAGACGCCGTCCGAGGATAAGCTTACAAGCCCCGAGAAATATTTCTCAGTCAGAACGGCATAAACAGCGTAACTCACTGTCCCGGCGTAGATCACAAAGCCCAAAAATACGCCAAAGCTGATCGTACCCTAGGGAAAGCTCACCCTAGTAAATCAAAAGCTGGCTGAAAACGAACACCCACCGAAGGATAAGCAACTGGGCTCCAATAGGTGCTGAAGGCTGGTGCACGTACATTACGTTCGGACGTTTGGCTGTTTATATATCACAATGAGAATGATTAAAACAGGCCTAGAACGATCGAAGAAGAAGAAGAAGAAAGAATTAACCAGACAAAGGTAATGAAAGAATTAACCAGACAAAGGTAATGAGAGAATTAACCAGACAAAGGTAATGAGAGAATTAACCAGACAAAGGTAATGAGAGAATTAACCAGACAAAGGTAATGAGAGAATTAACCAGACAAAGGTAATGACAGAATTAACAAGACAAAGGTAATGAAAGAATTAACCAGACAAAGGTAATGAAAGAATTAACCAGACAAAGGTAATGAAAGAATTAACCAGACAAAGGTAATGAAAGAATTAACCAGACAAAGGTAATGAGAGAATTAACCAGACAAAGGTAATGAGAGAATTAACCAGACAAAGGTAATGAAAGAATTAACCAGACAAAGGTAATGAGAGAATTAACCAGACAAAGGTAATGACAGAATTAACAAGACAAAGGTAATGAAAGAATTAACCAGACAAAGGTAATGAAAGAATTAACCAGACAAAGGTAATGAAATAATTAACCAGACAAAGGTAATGAAAGAATTAACCAGACAAAGGTAATGAAAGAATTAACCAGACAAAGGTAATGAGAGAATTAACCAGACAAAGGTAATGAAAGAATTAACCAGACAAAGGTAATGAAAGAATTAACCAGACAAAGGTAATGAGAGAATTAACCAGACAAAGGTAATGAGAGAATTAACCAGACAAAGGTAATGAGAGAATTAACCAGACAAAGGTAATGAGAGAATTAACCAGACAAAGATGATGAGAGAATTAACCAGACACAGGTAATGAGAGAATTAACCAGACAAAGGTAATGAGAGAATTAACCAGACAAAGGTAATTAGAGAATTAACCAGACAAAGGTAATTAGAGAATTAACCAGACAAAGGTAATGACAGAATTAACGAGATAAATAACAATCCGATTTCCCTGGGGTGAAGCCCCCACTTCAAGAGGTAGACTCATACACCTACTTGAGTAGCAATATAGACTTCAAGGGAGGAACATATAGCGATATCAGAATAAAAATGTAAACGCAAAAGAAGCAATGGTAAATGTGTGGAAGTCTAAAGAAATCAAATCTCTCTCTCTCTCTATCTCACTCTCTCTCGGATCACTGCCCAGACCGATGTACCAGATCTCCCCATAATTTCTATTCATGTGGAAATCTGATTCATGCAGCCTTAGCATTGGTGTGTTTTACGTCACATCTTCAGCACCATTTGGAGCTCTGGTGCTTATCCTTCGGTGATGTGTCCGGTTTCAGCCAGCGTTTACTCGGTTCGCTCTCCGTTCTGTAGTCATCTAGTGTTTTTATGGTGTGGGTAGCTAGGCCACCCCAACCTTCTTAATCGCCTCTTACGACATGCATGGTAGGTAACAGTGGTTCTATTCTTTACACTCCAATTTGGGCCTCGGTAACCACTCGGGTGGAAATCAAATCTAGAACCATCCATTTAATTCATTCATCCATCCAATCCACCCTATCCTTCCATCTACCCTATCCTCCCATCCATCCTATCCTTCAATCCACCCTATCCTTCCATCCACCCTATCCTTCCATCCACCCTATCCTTCCATCCACCCTATCCTTCGATCCACCCTATCCTTCCATCCACACTATCCTTCCATCCACCCTATCCTTCCATCCACCTATCCTTCCATCCATCCTATCCTTCCATCCACACTATCCTTCCATCCACCTTATCCATCCATCCACCCTATCCTTCGATCCACCCTATCCTTCCATCCACCCTATCCTCCATCCACCCTATCCTTCCATCCACACTATCCTTCCATCCACCCTATCCTTCCATCCATCCTATCCTTCGATCCACACTATCCTTCCATCCACCCTATCTTCCATCCACCCTATCCTTCCATCCACCCTATCCTCCCATCCATCCTATCCTTCCATCTACCCTATCCTCCCATCCATCCTATCCTTCAATCCACCCTATCCTTCCATCCACCCTATCCTTCCATCCATCCTATCCTTCAATCCACCCTATCCTCCCATCCATCCTATCCTTCAATCCATCCTATCCTTCCTCCATATCTTCCATCCATCCCTATCCTTCCATCCATCCTATCCTTCGATCCACCTATCCTTCCATCCACCTATCCTCCCATCCACCTATCCTTCCATCCACACTATCCTTCGATCCACCCTATCCTTCCATCCATCCTATCCTTCGATCCACCCTATCCTTCCATCCACCCTATCCTCCCATCCACCCTATCCTTCCATCCACCCTATCCTTCCATCTACCCTATCCTTCCATCCATCCTATCCTTTTATCCACCCTATCCTTCCATCCACACTATCCTTCGATCCACCCTATCCTTCCATCCACCCTATCCTTCCATCCATCCTATCCTTTTATCCACCCTATACATCCATCCGCCTTATCCATCCAATTCACACTTTCCTTCCATCCACCCTATCCTTCCATCCACATTATCCATCCAATCCACCCTGTCCTTCCATCCACACTATCCTTCCATCCACCTTATCCATCCATGCACCCTATCCTTTCATCCACACTATCCTTCCATCCATCCTATCTACACAATCCATCCATTCACCTATCCTTCTATCCACCCTATCCTTTCATCCACACTATCCTTCCATCCATCCTATCTACACAATCCATCCATTCACCTATCCTTCCATCCATCCTATCCATCAATCCTCCATATTCATCCATCGACCCTATCCATCCATCTATTCATATATCCAACATTCCATCCATTTATTCCTCCATCCATCCATCCATCCATCTATCTGTATGCTTCCACTGTTATCGCTAAGCGCTGATTCAGGACGCGAATGCTGGCCCTAATTATAGTCATTCCGTCTGGTTGTAATATATTTGTCATCAATCCACTTTTGTCTTAGGTGCCCTCCTGCTATTGTAGCTGAACTGCGTTGGTACAGTGCCAGAACTGGTGTTAGATGCATGGGCGTTCATACTTCAAGTCACTGGAGGAGGAGCAAGGAAGGGAAGGGGAACGGCACGTTTATCCTTTTCCCCTACCGAATTGAAAATGACTTTTTGACAGAACAGATTTCTACGAATCGGGTCTTCTCCATTTACACGTAATAAAAAGATCCGTTCTCCAGGCTATCTCATGTTCCAGACAAAACAAACTCATTCAGGACATACGGCAAAATATCAGCTTGTTGTCAAAAAATCCGAACTGGTCTTACAGTGGATACCAGCTCACTGTGGTATACCAGGAAACGAAAAGACTGACAAACTCGCAAGGGTTGGAGGGAGCCTAACACAACACCCCCCAACACAAAGTTTTACAGAAGCAAAGACTCTCCTGAAACAATCCAGAAAAATGATGTGGAGAAAAACAAATGGAGAATACAACCAAGAGCAAGACAGTATAAATACACTAAACAGAAAAGTACAGGCCACAGTCTTCAGACTTAGAACGGTACACTGCAGTCTCAGAGCACACCTCCACAGAATGGGTGCTCGGCAGCCTGCACCTGTGGAGCACCTAAGCAGTCCCAAGGGCACATCCTGCAAGACTGCCCTAGTCTGGGTAGTGAGCGATTGGAGATCTGGCCAACAGAAACAACACTACAAGACAAACTATGGGAACCGGTGAAGACCTCAAGCGCATCGCCCTGTTTATGACACATACCGGAATAGTCGCATAGCAAAAGTTGATCGCAGAAGAAGAAGAAGAACACGTAATAAAGTAATTTTAAAAATTAATTTTGACGCACCCCCTTCCCCAAACGCCCTGAAAAAAGTATGTCGACGTTCATGATTTGATGTTCCTAAAATCTGAAACTAACATAACGCCATCATCATTATCATGTTCCTGGCATACCACCAGGGGCGGCTCGTCATTAAGGACCCGGCCCCACCAATAATCTAAAGGGGAATAACTTCCCGGAACAGTAAATACTCAAAAACCATGATTTATCCGAAAATTTGTGTCTGGCCCTACCAAGAAAAAGACCACGAGCCGTCACTGCATACCACTATTAAAATAACTGGGCATCTTTGTGGCTAAGTGGTTACGCCTTTGCCCTGTGTTCCAAAGATCATGGGTTTGAGTTCGGACCACGCATTTCTGTTCACACGTTCATTTCCTCCCCAGAGATACCTAGGATTGTTGCCGGAGCTAAGGAGTTCGTGCTTTGTACAATACTATCTGAAGTTGGCGTGCCATTTCTGCGGAAAGGGACATAGCCATTTGGGGTTTAAAAAAATGCGGTGCAATAAAGTCAATACTCGGTCTATACCTTTATTTGTGTTTCTATTGTCATTGTCTATTGTCTTGTCTATTGTCTATTGTCTTGTCTATGTCTATTGTCTGTTGTCTTGTCTATTATCTATTATCTATTGTCTATTGTCTATTGTCTATTGTCTATTGTCTATCTATTGTCTATTGTCTATTGTCTATTGTCTATTGTCTATTGTCATTGTCTATTATCTATTATCTATTGTCTATTGTCTATTGTCTATTGTCTATTGTCTATTGTCTATTGTCTATTGTCTATTGTCTATTGTCTATTGTCTATTGTCTTTTGTCTATTGTCTATTGTCTCTTCCCAGGTGGAAGATGTAGTTGGCTGTCCACTCTTGCCGTTAAGCGTATGGATTAAACCCTCTGTGAGTGCGGGTTCAATTCCGCGGGCTGGCAGAAAAGCCACAGGTTCCCCAGATTTACGGTGTTTGAAGGGTTACGATGTCCATGGCAACGATCCGAAGAGCTGAAAGCTCAGGTGCTTCTGGATCGGACACACAAAAAAGCGTATGGATGGGAGCTTTAATTTGCGTTCTAGGGCTAGATGAGTTAGCCCTTGTTGTGTTATATCAGTGTTTATGTAGTGTAGTCTTGATATTGTCTATCCATCTTTTTCTTGGTCTTCCTTAGCTCTAGTACCCGATCTCTTTATCTATGCCGTTATTGGTGGTTGGTTAATTTCATTCTCATTAAATGTCAAACCACTACATTTGTTGTCTTTCGATGTTTGTGCATGAATTATGCCCACTCTGCTTCCTGATGTCCTCATTTCGTAAGTCTGTCTTTCTGGTGACTCCCATGCCTTCCTCAACATTTCATTTGCAAATTGATTTCTATCCTATTTTATTGGTCTATCCATTAAAATAGTACTAGATTCATTTTATTCTATGCCGTTATTGGTGATTGGTTTAATTTATTCTCATTAAATGTCAACCACTACATATTGTTCTTTCGATGTTTTCGGGCATGAAGCGTGACACTTCTTCGATGTCCTCATTTGTCTGTCTTTCTGTGACTCATGCCTTCCTGCATTTCATTCAGGTAGCCTATCCTATTGTTTTCTATCCATTAAAATAACTAATGACAAATGGTTCTGAACTGTGTCTTGTATCGACATATTTATAAACATTGCTGACGGATTAATATCTGAACTCGAGAAACGGACTAAACAGGAAGAGATATTTACATGCGCATGACTACTAATCCGGCTCATCGAATGATGAAACAATACGATTGTTCTCCTTCATTTTTTGGTGAAAATCAACAAAATAAATGTGCGGATACCATGCACTGCTTGGCTCGCGACCAGACATATTCAGCAGCCATGCAACGACTGACTTCTACTAATGAAACAATCTAAGCAACTAAAACAAAAATCTAAGTTAATATTGCAATTATTGTTATAGTCTTGGTCTATATACATATTGTTAGTATTGTTGTTCTAGATAGACTGTTGTTGTTATTGATACAGTCAGACTGTTGTTGTTCTAGTCAGACTGTTGTTCTAGTCAACTGTTGTTGTTATAGTCAGACAGTTGTTGTTATTGATACAGTCAGACTGTTGTTGTTTTAGTTGGACTGTTGTTGTTATTGCTAGAGTCAGACTGTTGTTGGTATTGCTATGAAAACTGTTGTTATAGTCAGCATGTTGTTGTTATCGCTACAGTAAGACTGTTAGTGTTATTGCTACAGTCAGATCGTTGTTGTTATTGCTATAGTCAGACTGTTGTTGTTATTGCTATATTGATATTATTGTTGTTATTGCTATAGTAAGAATGTTGTTGTTGTTGCTATAGTTGTTTTATTATTATTGCTCTCGTTGGACTGTCGATATTATTGTATTAGACCAACACAACATTGGTTACAGCTGTAAATCCAAATTACACAGGTCATGACCTGGAATAGCCTGGGTATAATTAGGACAGCGTGTCCTATTTTAATCTTCAATATTGCATATTCGTTACTAAACTGACGTCATTACATTCCGGGCTGACCCCTAGGTGTTCAGTCTCTTCATAATGTTTAATGAATTAGATTTTTATCACTTGTAGAAACAAAACCCATTCCTCATGTTAGCGAAATCCAATAATCCAAGCTGAGTCCTTAGAACAGACTGTCTTCGACCACTTCTGACAAAAATGAAAGCTTTCAGTGAACTGGTGGCTGAGTTATCGTGTTTCTTCTTCTTCTTCTTCTTCTTCCTCTTCTAATTATTCTTCTTCCTCTCTTCTCTTCTAATTCTTCTTGCTTCCTTCTTCTCACTCTTCTTCTTCCTTCTACTTCTTCTTCCTCTTCTACTTCTTCTTCCTCTTCTACTTCCTCTTCTTTTTCTTTTTCTTCCTCTTCTACTTCCTCTTCTTTTTCTTCTTCTTCTTCTCTTATACTTCTCTTCTCTTCTTCACTTCTTCCTCTTCTTCTTCCTCGTCTTCTTCTTCTTCTTCCTCTTCTTCTTCCTCTTCTTCTTCCTCGTCTTCTTCTTCCTCTTCTACTTCCTCGTCTTCTTCTTCCTCTTCTACTTCCTCGTCTTCTTCTTTCTCTTCTTCTTCCTCGTCTTCTTCTTCTTCTTCCTCTTCTACTTCCTCTCTTTTCTTCTTCTTCCTTCTTCTTCCTCGTCTTCTTCTTCTCTCCTCTCTACTTCCTGTCTTCTTCTTCCTCTTCTACTTCTCTTCTTTCTTCTCTTCTTCCTATTCTACTTCTTCTTCTTCTTCCTCTTCTTGTTCCTCTTCTACTTCTTCTTCATCTTCTTCTTCTTCAACATCTTCTTCTTCCTCTTCTTCTTTTTCTTCTTCTCCTTATTCTTGTGTTCACCTGCTATAAATTCACGCTTAGTCAAGGCGCCTGGTATTGCGCTTCTAGTTTATGCGTGAAGACCTGCTTTTCTTTTTATCAGTGTCTCCCGTCATACAGGCGTGCTTTACCCGACTTCAGAGCTAGCTTATTGTGTTTCACAAATGGAATATATTTTTTTAGTAACAGCTACTATATGTGAACTACCTCTCTTTATTTTGTGCATCTTTTAGCCCAAATTGAATCAAGGCCTCAACTAACTCCATGCCAAGTCTTTCATCATTATCTATCTCTGAAGCTTTCAAGCTCTTCTATATCGATAACTCTATTCAAATATCTTCTGTATCGATAACTTGATTCAATATCTTCTGTGTATCGATAATCTCTGATTCCAAATATCTTCTGTGTATCGATAATCTCTGATTCCAAATATCTTCTGTGTATCGATAATCTCTGATTCCAAACATCTTCTGTGTATCGATAATCTCTGATTCCAAATATCTTCTGTGTATCGATAATCTCTGATTCCAAATATCTTCTGTGTATCGATAATCTCTGATTCCAAATATCTTCTGTGTATCGATAATCTCTGATTCCAAATATCTTCTGTGTATCGATAATCTCTGATTCCAAATATCTTCTGTGTATCGATAATCTCTGATTCCAAATATCTTCTGTGTATCGATAATCTCTGATTCCAAATATCGTCTCCATGTATTTCAGGGTTTTCCTCGTTTTCGCTTTTACTGCGGGTTCCATGCAAAGGAGCTTCTTATTATATTCCCATGGGTTTCTCAAATGATAGAAGGAAACTAGTCACGACAGAGATGAAGTCTCTACGCAGAATGCTGGGAGTATCAAGAAGAGACCGGTTGAGAAATGAAGACATCAGGAGAAAATGTGGGTACAACATCAGTAATGGACTTATCAAGAAACAACAAATTAAATAGTTCGGCCACATACGCAGATTATCAACAGATAGTGCACATCAAAGAGCAGTGCTACTCCGATGCAGTCTATGCAAAACAAAAGGCATTCCATGCAACAGGTGGACCTCTGAAATAACAGAGACGGCGAAAAACACTATTTATGAAGCGTACACAAAATAGTAATGTTCAAAGTTATCCATCATCATCAACATCATCATCATCATCAAATCGCTTGTCCTGAGCAGAACTCAGCCACACTAACAGTCCTTCGGAATCTCTCTCTCCCAGGGGCGACTCCTCATTAAGTGCCAGTGGGGCCCGGCCCCCACCAATAATCCAAAAGGGGGAATAACTTCCCAGAATAGACAAATAATAATAAATACTCAAAACAGCCATGATTTTTCCGAAAATGTGGCTGCCCCATCAAGAAAATGACCAGGAGCCGCCACTGCTCTCTCCCATAGGCCAGATGTCCCACCTCTCAAACCTACAGTTACACCCTGAATCCATTTTCTCCTTGCTCTTCCTCTTCAAAGTCTTTATTTCTGATTAACTGATAATTTGTTTAGTATGAAGCTGGTACATATCTCACCTAACACATCCTCGACCCTCCACCAGTTTTAGAAATTCCTAGTTGTAACAAGATAATCATGAAACTAAGGATACTGTGATATCTGTTACTAACACAAGAGTAACACAGAAGAGCTATTATTACTATTATGCTACTACAAAATGATTGAATATCCAAAAAATGGGATTGAAAAATTAATAATGGAAGTGCACAAGAAAAGCGAAAAACAAAATTTATATCTCAATGTGTCAAAAACAAAAATAGTGACAACGGATAAAATAAGCACAACAAAAGATATTTTTATCAATGGAGAGAAAATAGAAATTGGGAACAGTTTTGAATATATCGGTTCACTTCAAACAAGAAATGGAAATAGGATGAAGGAAATTAAAAGAAGTACAAACATGGCTTTACAAAAATAAAACAACTAAAACAGTATGGAACGGAACTGATAAGAAAACAAAGAACAGAATACTAAGAGCATGCATATTCCCAGTGGCAACATATGGGTGTGAAGCATGGACATTTAACAATGCATTGGAAAAACATATATGTACTTTTAAATATAAGTGTTACAGAAGTGTCCCTCTCAGGGGCGGCTCGTCCTTAAGGGCCAGTGGGGCTTCGTATATCTTGGACAGAGAAGAGAACAAATAGATCTATCCAGAAAGAATACAAAATCAAAGAAAACTGACTGATGCTATAAATAAGAACAAGAAAATTGAAGTATTTTGGACATATAAAGAGATACGAAGGGCTGGTGAAGACCACCATGGAAGGAGGCATCCCAGCAAAGAGAAGAGGAAAACCACGGAAAATATGGATTCAGGATGTAACATGGTTTGGGCATAACCGCTGTAGAGGAAGGACTTCTGACTGTGTGAGAGAGACAAATTCCAAAGTACTGTTATAAAGTAGCAAAGATCTGCTCATGACAAGCTATTTAATTATGACAAAATGATAATAAAAGCAACAACTTGGCAGCAGAAACTGTTGACAGAACAACTAAAATTGTTCTAGAAACATAAAACCCCCCAAAAGTATTTATCTAATATTCACATGGGCACGGCTATTGTTGTGTGCTATTGTAAATCCAATAATTTCTCCATTAACTGCGTCTGTCAAACCATATTATATGTTTCATTCTCTTGCTTTCTTTTCTTCCTCTCTTTTCTTCCTCTCTCTCTCTTTCTGTCTCTCTCTTTCTCTCTTTTCTTCCTCTTTTTCTTCCTCTCTTTCTCTTCCTCTTTCTTTCGCTTCCTCTCTTTCTCTTTCTGTCTCTCTCTTTCTCTCTTTTTCTTCCTCTTTCTCTTCCTCTTTCTTTCGCTTACTCTCTCTTTCTCAAACTCTCTCTTTCTCTCTCTTTTCCACTCTCTATCTTTTCCTATCTTTCTCTCTCTCTCTTCTATCTTCTTCTTTCTCTTTCTGTCATCTCTCTTTCTCTCTTCCTCTCTTTCCTCTCTCTTTCTCTTTTCTCTTCGTCTCACTTTCTTTCTTTTTCGTCCCTCTTTCTCTCTCTTTCTCTTCCTTCCCTTTCTCTTCTCTTTCTTTCTTTCCTTTTCTTCTCTCTTCTCTTCTCTTCTCTCTCTTTTCCTCTTCTCTTTCCTATCTTTCTTCTCTCTCCTCTTCTCTCTTCTTCTCTTCTCTCTTTCTCTTCCTCTTCTCTTCCTTCTCTTTCTCTCTCCTCTTTTTCTTTCTTTCTCTTCCCTCTTCTCTCTCTCTCTTCCTTCCCTCTCTCTCTTTTCTTCCTTCTTTCTCTCTCTCTCTTTCTTTCCTCTTCTCTTTCTCTTTCTCTCTCTTCTCTCTCTCTTTCTTCCTCTTTTTCTCTTCCTTCTCTCTCTCTTCCTCTTTCTCTTCCTCTCTCTTTCTCTTTTCTCTTTCTCTCTTCTCTTCCTCTCTTTCTCTCTTTCTCTTCCTCTCTCTTCTCTCTCTCTTCTCTCTCTTCCTCTCTTTCTTCTCTTTCTCTTTCCTCTCTTTCTCTTTCTTTCTTTCTTCTTTCTTCTCTTTTCTCTCTCTCTCTCTTCTTCCTTCTTTCTTCTCTTTTCTCTCTTCTTTTCCTCTTCCTTCCTCTTCTTCTTCTTTCTTTCTTTCTTTCTCTCTTTCCTCTCTTTCTCTTTCTCTTCCTCTCTCTTTCTCGTCCTCTCTTCTTTCCTCTTTTTCTGTTCTTTCTATTCTCTCTTTCGCCCGTGTGTTTCCAGGGGCCCATAATGGGAGCAAAGAATAGTACCACTGCGACCTACATGGCATGTTGTAAAAGGCGACTGAGGTAATGGCCTAGGGAAGCTACCCTAGTAAATAAAAAGCGTCGCAGACATCGGATGTGCTGGTCTACTTGTAGGCGCATAACGAGTACAATGTACAATCGTGCTTAGACTCAGATCACATACAAATCACAAAGAATGGTTTAACAAGAGGTCGTTGTGGAACGTTTGAAGAAGAAGAAGAAGAAGAATGTCTCTCTTTCTCTCGCTTTCTTTATCTGAATAAATTCTGTATTTATTTATCATTCACATTTTCTCTCTCTTTCTATTTATTCTTGATAAATTCGTATTTATCTCGCATTTTCTCTCTCTTTATCTCTGTATCCTCTTCGTGTCCCGAGTGACACATAATGCTTCCACAAGAGACTTCCACTGTTGCCGTTCTGCTGTCTTTCTACCAACCGTCTCCCATGTCAGGTCACACGCCTTCAACTCTCTCTCCACTGTTCTTCTCCATGTTTCATTTGGACGTCCAGGCCTTCTCTTCCCATCAGCTGTCCATCTAAGAGCTGTCCTAGCCAATGCCCCCACTGGCATACGGCATATATGTCCAAACCACCTCCATCTTCGTTTCTTAATGATAGTCTCCAAGGATGCACAGTCTGTTCGTTTCAAAGCTCCTCATTTGTTATGGTATTTGGCCAGAAAATTTTCAGGATTCTTCTTGAACATTTATTCTGAAAGATCTCCAACTTGTGTATTATGTGTTGGATCATTTTCCAGCATTCACTACTGTATAATAGCACTCCCAGTACATTACTTCTATATATGTTAAGTTTTGTTCTAAGATTTAGTCCTTTTGTTTTCCAGATTTTGTTGAGCATCGCAAAAGTTTGTCTTGCCGACTTGATTTTTTCGATGATATCCTTTTCTGAGTTGTTTTTTTCTATATCTTCTTTATTTACATATGTTTCACATGTGTGTATCTCTCTCTCTGTCTATCTCTCTCTCTCTCTCTCCGTATCTTTTCTCTCTCTCCGTATCTTCTCTCTCTCTTCTCTCTTCTCCGTATCTTCTCTCTCTCTCTCTCTCTCTCCGTATCTTCTCTTCTCTCTCTCTCTCTTTTCTCCGTATCTTCTCTTCTCCTATCTCTCTCTCCGTATCTTCTCTATCTCTCTCCTCTCTCTCTCCGTATCTTCTCTATCTCTCTATATCTGGATAAACTTTTTTTTTTCATCTATCATACACATTTGTTTTTGTTCTCGTTATCTTCTCTCTCTCTCAATCACGTCCTCTGTATTTATCATCTATGTTTCTTTATCAATTTTACTCCTTTTATCACGTTCTTCATATCTCTCATATATTCAAAATCGAGAAGAGTAGGCTGGAAAGTCGCTGCCCTGGCAAAATTCATTAGAAAAAAAATTCAAAATAAAATTCCTACAAAAATATCTTCATCATCTTCAAAATTATATCAGGGAACCCTCACCGGCGCTACGGAGTTCGTGCACTGTAGCTCTGAGATTTTCATGTGTAAGCAAGAGATCGGATCACACATGGTTACTCAACGAAGTGCAATGATGATGGTCCTATCCAGTGGCGGCTCGAGATCATTTTTTGGGGGTGGGACCAGATAAAATTTTCGGAAAAATCATGGCTTTGGGTTGTTATATTTTAACTTATAAAGTAATAAATACACGTTACATATTATTTTTGGTGGGGCCCGGTCCTACTGGTCCTTAATGACGAGCCGCCACTGGTCCTATCCATCAATCAGTCAATCAATCAATCAATCCATCAATCAATCATTCAATCAGTCAATCAATCATCTTAAAAATACTGAGAGTCGGTATATCGTCTCTGAAGAGTAAACGGGTTAAATCACTAAGCAAGGAGAAACTTGTGTAGATAGTTATACCAAAAAAAAAAATTCTAATATTTAAGTAAAAAAAACCAAAATGTACTGTCATTACTGCCTGTGGCAATGTAGAGGAGCCTCTGACCGAATGGATTAGAGCGCGGCTCCTATGCGAGAGACCCGTGTACAATTCACGATAAGGCCAAAGAATTTTTTTTTCTGTTGTGGACATAAAAGAAAAATCCTGAAAAGCTTCGCAGCGATTGCATTGCCATTCTTTCTGCTTCTTTCTTCACCTTCCCTAGGAAGAATAGGTCCGCAACCAAGGCCTTCAAGCCCGCCTATCCAAGGCCATCTTTTCCAGATCTCGCCACTCTCTCCCGTTTTTTTGCATTCCATCTCTAACTCCCGTCTCCAGGTGTTTCTGGGTCTTCCCTTACTTCTATTGCCGGGGTTTCCATCGGAGAGCCTGTCTCGATGCTGTCAGGGTTTCCTCAGTGTGTGTCCTATCCATCGCTACCTTCTGCTCATTATCTCCTGTTCCACCTGCCGTTGTCCTGCCCTATCCCACAGTTCTCTATTTGTGGTCTTATTTGTGGTCATTGCCATGCAGTCCTTAAATACCGCAGGATCTCGTCCCTAGTATCCTACACCGCTCTAGACAGCAGTACTATAGGAAGTAACGACGACAACAGTACTGCTTGTTAGGGCAGTGTAGAACAGGGGGGAACGTCAGCCCGAGGAATTTAATGATCGCATGGCAAGGGTTGAAAAGCTGCAGACATTCATCAATAGATGCCGGGCGCAGGATACTCCATTTGAGATGGTATGACAAGACCATAAACAGAGAACTGTGGGATAGGGCAGGACAACGGCAGGTGGAACAGGAGATAATGAGCAGAAGGTGGCGATGGATAGGACACACACTGAGGAAACCCTCTGACAGCATCGCGAGAAAGGCTCTCCGATGGAACCCCAGGGCAATAGAAGTAAGGGAAGACCCAGAAACACCTGGAGATGGGAGTTAGAGATGGAACGCAAAAAAACGGGAGAGAGTGGAGAGATCTGGAAAAGATGGCCTTGGATAGGCGGGCTTGGAAGGCCTTGGTTGGGGACCTATGCTTCCCTAGGGGAAAGGGTGAAGAGAGAGAAGAGATGGCAAGGGCAGTCACAACAAAACTGTTCAGGTTAAGTTTTTATACTCCTGACCAGCGTCGGCTCGTCATTGAGGGCCAGTAGGGCTGGGCCCTACCAAAAATAATGTGTAACGTGCATTTATTATTTTTTAAATTGAAATATAACTTAACCCAAAACCATGATTTTTCTGAACATTTTTGTCTGGCCCCAACATCAAAAATGAACACGAGCCGCCACTGCTCCCGACACACAAATCATCCATGGCCTTACTGTGGATTGAACACAGATCTCCCGTAATGGGAGCCACGTTCTTATCCATTCGACCAGACGATCCTCAATATTTAATAACAATTTGAAAAAAGCCAAATTATTTTAAAGAAGAGATGGTATATTATTTTTTAATTTCAGTTAAAATCCAAATAAACCAGGAAAAGTCAAATAAATTCTTTGTCCCAGAAAAACATGAAGAAAAAAAGCCAGATTTAGGAAATTTGGTTTATTAAACGCCAACATGGCAGACCTATTTTAACTCAAAACCAGGCTCAAAATGGATTCAGTCGCGTGTTCTGGTTTTGTATTCACGACTGGTTACTATGTTCTTGCGGTAGATCAATTACCCAATATGACCCAGCCAGTGGCACAACACTCCAGACCAGGTCGTCGTCAGGGGCGTACTCTTTTTGAACTATTCTGGGAAGGGGGGTTGGATACTGTGATTATTATAAGAGACTGTAATATATAAGTAAGTGGCGGGGGATACTAATAGTAAGGATAGCAGGCATTCACGCAAAAAATCAATCAAAAGTGCCATATCAGGCGCCCTGACTACGCCTGCATTCATAGCGGGCGAATGTAAGACGAAGAAGAAGATGGTAAGTAAAGGAATACGGTTTCATAGTTAGTTAGTTTGTTCCTTTCGTGCCAAAGGGGCACATAGGGCAGAGGTTTTAGATCTCCATGTGATACGGTTCTTTGCTAGCAGTTGCAGATCTTGTATGGTTTACATCCCAATAGTTTACTTTCTTGTTGGATGGTTCTTCGAAGAGTGGTCTTTGGTCTTCCACGTTTTCTTTTCCCAATGGTGACCACATAAGGACTTGTCGATTTAGTCTCTTTTCGTCTGATCTAAGACATGACCTAAATATTTCCACCTTCGTTTCCTTATAATATTTGATACGGGTTGTTGGTGTGTTCTATCTCTCACTGTGTTGTTAGAAACGAAATCACTCCATTTTACTTTTAATAATTTTCGTAGACATTTATTCTCAAAGCTGTCCAGTTTCTTATCAATTTTCTTTGTTGATTTCAACTTTCACAACCATAGGTCAGTACAGGAATCAACATGACCTAGATAATTTAACTTTTGTGCATATACTAAGGTCTTGAGATTGCCAGATATTCGTTAATTTAGTGAAGGCACTAGCTGCTATAGCAATACGAGATTTCTTTCATCGTGTCTCCGTTGTTTGACACTTTACTACCCAAATATGTAAAATGTTAAACTTTCTCCAGTGTTTGGCCATTTATTACGATGTTGTCTGTCGAGTTTGTGAGGTCCATAATTTTGGTCTTGGCAGAATTAATCTGGGGACCAACCTATTCTGCAAGTGTGCAAAGATTGCTCGTTAGTTTGTGGGTTGCTTGTGTGGTTGAATTCAATATGGCACGTCATCGGCAAAGTCAAGATCAAATAGTCTGCTGTTATTAAGCCATTTGATGCCTAGCTGATCATCTTGGGTGCATTTGCGCATGATCCAGTCTATAGCTATCCCAAAAGCATAGGTGACATAACGCAGCCCTGCTTCACACCCGAATTGATTGTGAACCAGTCTGAGTTTCCTGCATCTGTTCTTACACAGCAGGATGCTTCAGAATAGAGGGCTTTTATAATATTGATGTACTTTTCCTGGAAGCCGTAGGTCTTAAGAATCTTCCAGAGAGTAGAACGATGAAGACTATCAAACGCTTTCTGAAAGTCTATAAAATATATCACTAGTGGTGACTGGAATTCAATTGATTCTTCTATAATGGATCTCAGCGTGAAGATATGATCGGTACAAGAACGATGTGGACGAAAGCCAGCTTGTTCTTCTCTTAGCCTTGCGTCGACGGCTTTTTCAGCCTCTCCATCAAAATACTGCAGAATAGCTTGCCAGGTGTTGATAGCAGAGTTATTCCGTGCCAGTTGTTGCAATTTGACAAATCGCCTTTTTGGGAGCTTGAATATCACTCCGTCTTTCCAATCTTTTGGAGGGTCTCATTCTGCCAAACATCGTTCATTAAGGTACGTAGGAATCCCATTGATTCCTCGTCAGTTGCTAGCATCTCTCCTGAAATATCGTCGCTACCGCTGGCTTTGTTGTTTTTCAGTTTCTTGATGGCTTGTTTAATTTCTTCCATTGAGAAGTCGTCAATGGTTGCATTTAATGATGGCATTTGTATTTCTGTTTCAAAAACTGGTTATTATCACTGGGTTGGGTCTTTTTCCTATGCGTTCCCGGCCTAGACTGATGAACCAATTTTTATCATGAATTTTACTGTTGTTTTTAGGGACTCCGTTCCTCCGTACAGCTTTTCTCGAAGCTCTGTGTGTTGTGGCCATGACTCTTTCCTTATACCTGCTAACCATTGACAGTCTTGCAAGACATGTTCTGCCGTCAAGTCTGCCATTTTGCAGGGGCACAGGCTAGTTGTGCCAATTTTAAATTTATGGAACATGTGGGCTCGGAGCTTGTTGTGTCCGGTACGGAGGCGAAGTATGGCAACTTGTTCACTGCGAGAGAGACCATAGTATCCGTCACTGTCTGTGTACTGAGGGTGGTCTTTTGCCCATTTGCTTCTATAGTGCGAACCGATGGTTGTTTTGACTTCCTCATAACTGATCTCGAGATCAGTCTGAGGTAGCCGCCCGCCCTCTTTGGCTAGTTTGTCGGCTGCTTCGTTTCCCCTAACGTTGCAGTGTGACGTATCCACTGGATGACGTTGGGTCTATTTAATACCTCTTTAAAATGTTCAGCCCATCTTTTCGATTGTGCTTGTTGTGATGGTATGGATTCGTTGTTTTCCCTTTCACGGGACAGCTTGCCGTCGGCGAATGATTAGTTAGCTGTTTCATAATATGAAAGAGTGTTTTACTGTTCCCTGTTTTGGATGCTGTTTCTGCCTCTAGAGATAACTTCTGGATGTAATCACGTTTATCTTTGCGAGCATTTGCTTTAATATCTTTGTCCAGTTGTCTATATTCAAGGACTGTTGATTCGTTTTGAGTCGATAGCATTCTTAGTTTAACTTCTTTTCTTTCTTGGATTTTTGCCATGTTTCTTCACTTAACCAATTCTTTCTTTCCTTTTTTTATATATATCCTGCTGTTTCTGCTGCTGCAGATTTAATAGTGTTCTTAAAAAGTTCCAATGATTTTCTATGTTCTTCTCGGTATGTCCTGTTGTAGTGACGTTATGTAAGTTGGTGAATCTATTATGAATATCGACATTATAGGAACTTTGAATGTTTGGTAACAGTAGGTGTTTAGAATCTATTATATTCACGGTTTCATACCATGAGGTAAATTAGTGAAAAACGGTGTGAGAAGAACTGTATCTTTATTTAAATATCGGCACACGATGAGTAATGTGGTCAAGATTGCATCGACCGGTTTTCCTTTCTAGTGTTTCTTTCGTACCCATTTGTCGTCGTCGCTACCATCGCCCGTGTGGTACCGGGGTCCACAAGTGAAGCAAAGAATAGTACCACTGCGACCTATGAGGCATTTCGTAAGAGGCGACTGATGTAGGACCTAGGGAAGCTACACTAATAAATAAAAAGCATGGCAGAAATCCCCTCTTCTCTCGCCCCACTCCCTGTCCCCACCTCTTTATCTCTTCATCACTGCTCTCTACCGCTCTTTCCTATTCTCTCTCCCCCTTTCTCCCTGTCTCTACTTCTTTATCTCCAGCTTTTCCTTACTACTTCTTCCCCTCTCTTCCCCCCCTTTCTCCCTGTCTCTACTTCTTTATCTCCAGCCTTTTCCCTTACTATTTCCCCTCTCTCCCCCTCTCTCTCTCCCCCTTTCTCCCTGTCTCTACTTCTTTCTCTCCAGCCTTTTCCCTTACTATTTCCCCTCTCTCCCCTCTCTCTCTCTCCCTCCTTTCTCCTCGTCTCTACTCTTTCTCCTCCAGCCTTTTCCCTTACTCCTGTTCCCTCTCTCTCCCCCTTCTCTCCCTTCTCCCCTCTCTCTCCTCTCTCTCCTTCTCCCAGCTTTCTCCCCTTCCTACTATTCCCCTCTCCCCCTCTCCCCTCTCCCTTCTCCTCTTTCTCTGCATTTTCACTATGATACTTAATCAAAGGAGGTAAGCTCGGCATTTCTCAGGAGACATACGTGAAGTCAAGATGGACGTCAAGTAAGTAATGTCAGAAAAATTGCATTCTTATGCTAATTTGTCACGGACTGAGAGGATACAATCTTGGACAAGTCAACAGAATGGAAGCTTTGTCAGAAGCAATCAATCTCAGACAGACAGACAGATAGACAGACCAACAGACAGACAGACCAACAGACAGACAGATAGACAGACAGACAGACATACAGACAGACAGATATACATACATACAGACAGACATCAACAGACATACAGACAGACATAGACAGACATACAGACAGACATCAACAGACAGACAGACACAGATAGACAGACATACAGACAGACAGATAGACAGACAAATCAACAATTATAGTAAAAGTAGAGAACGAAAAAAGAAAAACAGAGAAGAGAGGCATAGACAGAGATGGCAGATAGATAGAGAGAAGTGAGAAATGTATATGTAAAGAGAGATAGAGAGAGAGAGAGAGATAAGTGAACTACAAAGAAAAGCAGAGTGGGAGGAGAAGAGAAGTGAACTAGAAAGAGAAAGTGAGAGTGAGTGAGGAGAGAGAGAGAAGGAACTAGAAAAGAAAGAGAGACTGAGTGAGAGAGAGAAAGTAAACTAGAAGAAAGGAGGACTAGTGAGGAGAGAGAGAGAGAGAGTGTACTAGATAAAGAAAAGAGGTGGACTAGAAGAGAGAGAGAGAAAGAACCAAGATGGAGACTATAGGAAGAGGGAGAGAGAGAAAGAACCAAAGAAGGAGACTATAGGAAGGGAGAGAGAGAAAGAACCAAGAAGGAGACTATAGGAAGAGAGAGAGAAAGAACCAAAAAGGAGACTATAGGAAGAGAGAGAGAGAAAGAACCAAGAAGGAGACTATAGGAAGAGAGAGAGAGAAAGAACCAAGAAGGAGACTATAGGAAGAGGGAGAGAGAGAAAGAACCAAAAGGAGACTATAGAAGGGAGAGAGAAAGAACCAAAAGGAGACTATAGGAAGAGGAGAGAGAGAAAGAACCAAGAAGGAGACTATAGGAAGATGGAGAGAGAGAAAGAACCAAGAAGGAGACTATAGGAAGAGAGAAGAAACCAAGAAGGAGCTATAGGAAGAGGAGAGAGAAAGAACCAAGAAGGAGGCTATAGGAAGAGGGAGAGAGAGAAAGAACCAAGAAGGAGACTATAGGAAGAGGGAGAGAGAGAGAAAGAACCAAAAAGGAGACTATAGGAAGATGGAGAGAGAGAAAGAACCAAGAAGGAGACTATAGGAAGAGAGAGAGAGAGAAGAAGAGAGAAAGAACCAAGAAGGATACTATAGGAAGAGGGAGAGAGAAAGAACCAAGAATGAGACTATAGGAAGAGGAGAGAGAGAAAGAACCAAAAGGAGACTATAGGGAAGAGAGAGAGAGAAAGAACCAAAAGGAGACTATAGGAAGAGGGAAGAGAAAGAACCAAAAGGAGACTATAGGAAGAGGAGAGAGAGAAAGAACCAAGAATGAGACTATAGGAAGATGGAGAGAGAGAAAGAACAGAAGAGACAAGGAAGAGGAAGAAAGAACCAAAAGAATATAAAAAAGAAGACAAGAAGAGAAGAAGAAAAAAAAGAGGAGAAGAGAGAGAGAGAAAAACAAAAAGGAAGATATTAAGGAGAGAGAATAAAGAAAAAAATAAGAAAAAAAAGAAAAGAAGAGGTATCGAAGAGGGAGAGAGAAAGAACCAAGAAGGAGACTATAGGAAGAGGGAGAGAGAGAAAGAACCAAGAAGGAGACTATAGGAAGAGGGAGAGAGAGAAAGAACCAAGAAGGAGACTATAGGAAGAGAGAGAGAGAGAGAAAGAACCAAGAAGGAGACTATAGGAAGAGAGAGAGAGAGAAAGAACCAAGAAAGAGACTATAGGAAGGGAGAGAGAGAAAGAACCAAAAAGGAGACTATAGGAAGATGGAGAGAGAGAAAGAACCAAAAAGGAGACTATAGGAAGATGGAGAGAGAGAAAGAACCAAAAAGAAGACTATAGGAAGATGGAGAGAGAGAAAGAACCAAAAAGGAGACTATAGGAAGAGGGAGAGAGAGAGAAAGAACCAAGAAGGAGACTATAGGAAGAGAGAGAGAGAGAAAGAACCAAGAAGGAGACTATGGAGAGAGAGAGAGAGAGAAAGAACCAAGAAGGAGACTATAGGAAGAGAGAGAGAAAGAACCAAAAAGGAGACTATAGGAAGAGGGAGAGAGAGAAAGAACCAAGAAGGAGACTATAGGAAGAGGGAGAGAGAAAGAGGAGAACAGAAGAGAGAAGAGGAAGAATATGAACGAAAGAATAATTTAAAAAAGTTAGCAAGAAAGAGAAAAAGTGTGAGAGAGAAACAGAGAGAAAAAACGAAAAAAGGAAATATTTAAGGAAGAGAATAAAGAGAAAAATAGAAAAAAAAGAAATAAGATGATCGAAAAGGAGAGACAGAAAGAGATAGAAACCAAGAGTGAGGAAACGATAGCGAAAATGGAGAGAAGGTAAGAAAAAGCATCAAAGATTAAGAGATGAGAATAGAGGATACGGAGAAAAAAGAGATAACGTGAGAGAGGTAAAGGAGTCTTCCTTTCTCTAATACTGTTTTGCCTCACAGCTTCAGGATAAGAAGAGATTTCTAGAACGAGCTTTTGGTTCGCTTCATAAATAGTGTTTTTCCCAGCCTCTGTTCTTTCTGAGCTCCATCTTTTGCATAGACAGTTTTTTTGCTTTGTATCCACTGTATCGTAGTAGCATTGTTCTATGATGCGCATTGTCTGTTGCTAATCTACTTATGTGGCTGAACCATTTAATTTGTTGTTTCTTGATTTCATTTCTCAACAGGTATCTAAATTGTTGAACACTAGACTTGATCTACGAGGCATGTTCAAATGAAAACGGGACTTGTGGATTTATTTAAAAACTATCATACGCAAATTAACAGTTTCAACGGAATTAAACAAAGCAACCACTTGTGAATAATAATGCACCTGGGTTCATCAGAAAAATATCCGTATGCATTTAGGCAAGCATCCCACTGTTTAGGTAGACGTCGAATGTCATCCGAGAAAAAGGTGCGTCGCTGCTCACTGAACCATGTGGTCACCGCTGTCTTCACGTCTGCGTCGCTGTTGAATCGCTGTCCATTTAGTGCTTTCTTCAACGGTCCGAACAAATGGAAATCACACGGGGACAAATCGGGACTATAGGCTGGATGATGAAGAACTTCCCAATTCTTCTTTGCCAATGTTTCCTGCACAATTTTTGCGACGTGCGGACGAGCGTTGTCGTGGAGAAGAATCACACCTTGAGAAAGCTTGCCTGGTCGCTTAGCCTTGATGGCCTTATGCAGCTTGTCTAAAGTGTCTTTATAATGGGCGGCATTGATGTTGACACCAGGTTCCTTAAAATCGGCCAACAAAAGCCCTTCATGGTCAAAAATGCGGTCACCATAACCTTCCCAGCAGAAACCTGTGTCTTGAATTTTTGGGTTTTGGTGAACCTGGATGTTTCCATTGCATGCTGTCAATTTTGCTGCTCGTTTCATAGTGGTGGCACCACGATTCATCACCTGCCACAATGCTCAACAGAAATGCATCACCCTCTGTCCTGTAACGCATCAAGTGGTTCAAACTCCACCCCATCCGTTCTTCCTTATGGTGGTCAGTCAACATCCGTGGGACCCACTGTGAACACACCTTCCGATAGTTCAATTTCTTCCGAACAACCATGTGGGCTGTCCCAATTGACATATGAAATTCTTCTGCAAGCGAACGAATGCTCCAACGACGGTCAGTCAGTACTGCTTTATCAAGCAAGGCTATGGCTTCTTCTGTTGCAACAATATGCGCCTGATCTGGCAGTGCAAGATCTGCTGACAACGCTCGTCCGCACGTCGCAAAAATTGTGCAGGAAACATTGGCAAAGAAGAATTGGGAAGTTCTTCATCATCCAGCCTATAGTCCCGATTTGTCCCCGTGTGATTTCCATTTGTTCGGACCGTTGAAGAAAGCACTAAAGGGACAGCGATTCAACAGCGACGCAGACGTGAAGACAGCGGTGACCACATGGTTCAGTGAGCAGCCACGCACCTTTTCTCGGACGGCATTCGACGTCTACCTAAACAGTGGGATGCTTGCCGAAATGCATACGGAGATTTTTCTGATGAACCCAGGTGCATTATTATTCACAAGTGGTTGCTTTGTTTAATTCCGTTGAAATTGTTAATTTGCGTATGATAGTTTTTAAATAAATCCACAAGTCCCGTTTTCATTTGAACACGCCTCGTACAACCTGTTGTATTTTTGACAGATGCAAAATCAGCACTCCAAGCACTCCAGTCCAGAAAATTGCCAGGTCTACCGGCTCTACTGTCTAAACTGTCCAAGCAGCGCAAGGTCGTCTTTGCAGTGGATACCGTCGCACTCTGGAATACCAGGAAATGAAACAGCAGACCGATTGGCCAAGGAAGGTGCTGCAAAGAGCAACGGATGTGCCAGTTACCTACCACCAAAAGAAAAGGATGATTAAATCAATGAGAAAGCCACAAATACCAACACAAGACAATTACTATAATATGAGCAGATTGGAACAAGTTGTCATTCTGCGTCTTAGAACAGGACACAATCGGCTCCGCAGCCACATGTATTCAAAATTCAAGATTGGCAATTCAGCCATGTGTACGTACATGTGGACAGGCACACCAGACTACAGAGCACATACTTCAAGACTGCCCCAAATATGATACACTGAGGCAAACTCACTGGCCTAACGAAACAACACTCGACAGTAAACTACACGGACCTCGTGTGAGCTCAAAAGACAGTGAAGTTTATACAAGAGACAACATTGAATATATAGACAATATTTCAAGTGAACGAAAGGAAGGAGGAACCAGTCTCTTCTTGTTACTCCCAGCATTCTGCGTAGAGACTTCATCTCTGTCATGAGTATTATTCTTCTATCATTTGATGTCAGCGTTCAGGAAGAAGAGAGCACAAGAGAAAATCAGACAGATCGAAACGAGAAAGAAAGACATGAAGAAAGAAACAGAAAAGCAATGAAAACATAAGGCTATAATAAAATAGTAAAACGGTTTAAGAGATATAGATTAAAAAAGAGAGAGAGAGAGAGAGAGATAGAGAGAGAGAGCGAAAAATAAAGAGAAATAAGAGAGAGAGAGAAAAAAAATTAGAGAAATAAGAGGAGAGAATAGAGAAATAGAGAGAGAGAGAGAAATAGAGAAATAGAGAGAGAGAGAAAGAAAAATAGAGAAATAGAGAGAGAGAGAAAAATAAATAGAGAGAGAGAGAGAAAAAAAAATAGAGAAATAGAGAGAGAGAGAAAGAAAAATAAAGAGAAATAAGAGAGAGAGAGAAATAAAGAGAAATAAGAGAGAGAGAGAGAAATAGAGAAATAAGAGAGAGAGAGAAATAAAGAGAAATAAGAGAGAGAGAGAGAAAAATACAGAGAAATAAGAGAGAGAGAGAGAAATAAAGAGAAGAGAGAGAGAGAGAGAGAGAGAGAAAAATAAAGAGAAATAAGAGAGAGAGAGAAAAATAAAGAGAAATAAGAGAGAGAGAAATAAAGAGAAATAAGAGAGAGAGAAAATAAAGAGAAATGAGAGAGAGAGAAAAATACAGAGAAATAAGAGAGAGAGAGAGAGAGATAAATAAAGAGAAGAGAGAGAGAGAGAGAAAAATAAGAGAAATAAGAGAGAGAGAAATAAAGAGAAATAAGAGAGAGAGAAATAAAGAGACATGAGAGAGAGAGAGAGAGAAAAATAAAGAGAAATAAGAGAGAGAGAGAGAAAAATAAAGAGAAATAAGAGAGAGAGAGAAATAAAGAGAAATAAGAGAGAGAGAGAGAGAGAGAGAAAAATAAAGAGAAATAAGAGAAAGAGAGAAATAAAGAGAAATAAGAGAGATAAATAAAGAGAAATAAGAGAGAGAGAGAAATAAAGAGAAATAAGAGAGAGAGAGAGAGAAAAATAAAGAGAAATAAGAGAGAGAGAGAAAAATAAAGAGAAATAAGAGAGAGAGAGAGAAATAAAGAGAATAAGAAGAGAAAATAAAGAGAAATAAAGAGAGAGAGAGAGAGAGAGAGAGAGAGAGAGAGCGACAGGGACAGAGAAAAAGAGAGAATTCTGAAAAAATATGAAAACCTATTAGAAAGGACAACAACTCACAGAGTAAACTTCACTAGATAGTCAGAGATAAAAACATACGGACAAATAAGAGGGGAGGATAGACATACAAAGAGTGTGATGGAAGAAGGGAGGAGTGGGGTGCGAAACACCGAGATTTGACAATTGAAGAGATAAAAGGGTAATGTACAGAGATGGAGAGAAGGAAAGAACGCGAGAGAGAATGAGAACGTAAACGAGAGAGAATGAGAGAGATAGAGAGAGAGTGAAAGAAAGAGAACGAGAGAGGGAAAGCGAGAGAAAAGAGAGACGGGAGATATAGAGAGAAAGAGAGAGATATAGAGAGAAAGAGAACGAGAGAGAATAGAGAAAAGAGAACGAGAAAGAGAGAAAGAGAGATAGAGAAAGAGAAAGGATAAGAGAGAAGAGAGAGAGAGAGAAGAAAGAGAGAATAGAAAGAGAGAAAGGAGAGAGAAAGAGAGAGAAGAGAGAAAGAAAAGAGAAAGAGAGAAGAGAGAGAAGAAAAGAGATAGAGAAGAGAAAGGATAGAGAGAGAGAAGAAAGAGAAAGAATAGAGAGAAGAAAGAGAAAAAGAACTAGAGAAAGAAGAGAGAAAAGAGAGAGAAAGAAGAGTGAGAGAGAAAAGAGAGAGAAGAGAAGAGAGAGAGAAAGACAGAAAGAAGAATGAGAGAAAGAAAGAAGAGAAAGAGAATAGAGAGAAGACAGAGAGAAAGAGAATAGGAGAGAAAGACAGAGAGAAAGAGAAGAGAGAAGAAAGAAAGGAAAGAGAACGAGAGAGAAAAAAAAGAAAGGAAAGGGACAAATTGAAATGATATATATACACACAGATTGTGAAAGCGAAAATTGAGAAACACAAGACATGGACGAAGTTAAGATCGACTTATGTCGAAGGCGTTTATCAATGTCACACATTTTCGTCCTATTTAATCTCTCAAATGTGCCGCCACCGGAAACATCCCATAAATCTGGATACTCCTAACATGTTTTGATCTATATCACAATCTTCTCTGCACGTTTTTGAGCTCGGTCGCGTGCTTCTCGCGTGCCTCTCGCGTAGCTCCAATGTTTCTGCATATACTACTTGTTTTAATACGTTGCGCCAATGGAAGCGATATACAAGTATATATAGGGAAGGTGAACATTGCCTTGTATGTATAGATTCAATTGTTACATATGATAATTATCGCAGTACTAAAGTAGTAGGAGTGTGGAGTAGTGGAGGCTGCGCAGTACTAAAGTAGTAGGGGGTGTGGAGTAGTGGAGACAGCGCAGTACTAAAGCGGTTAGTGTGTAGTGTAATGTACACATTGGAAAACTAGAGCAGTGGGTTGGAGCGTAGTGGAGACAACACAATACTAGAGCAGCGGGTTGGAGCGTAGTGGAGACAACACAATACTAGAGCAGCGGGTTGGAACGTAGTGGAGACAACACAATACTAGAGCAGCGGGTTGGAGCGTAGTGGAGACAACACAATACTAGAGCAGCGGGTTGGAGCGTAATGGAGACAATACAATACTAGAGCAGTGGGTTGGAACGTAGTGGAGACAACACAGTACTAAGGCAGTAGGGGTCATAGGCCAACTACTATATCTAACCAAGAACTGGTAGCGTCTGTGGCCTAGGGGATAGTGACTCGGTCGGATAGTGACCCCGACGTTCTGAGTTCGAATCACGCTGCGGATAGTTTGGTTGTAAATTGTTTCGCTTGAAGTTTTACAAAAGAACGATGGTACCACCCGCTCAGAAAGCAATGGCAAACTATTGAACGTAATAATGCCTAGAAAAATCCCAAACAGCGTTAAAAAGCTGGGGTTGATTCGCAAAGTCCTGTAAAGGATATGCAATTAACTTAACCAAGAACTGCTAGCACAGTGTCAGTAAGAGAATTTGAAAACCATCATCCAAAAGAGACACTAGAGATGGATCAGACACATGGATGTACACGTAAATGAATGCAGGGGATGGCAAAATAAATTTGTAAAAACAATTTAATTGGTAGTTTAGTTTACTTCGAGGAAATGGAGAAGACCAGACCCGCATACAAATCTTTTATTAAAAAGTCATATTCAGGGAGAATAGGGGATGGGGAGGAGGGTAGGGAGTACTCACCTCTCCTCCATCGCCTTAACATATGAACGTCCATGATCTTAACATATAGACGTCCATGATCTTAACATATGAACGTCCATGATCGAACATGTGATACGCATGGAGTCTAATTATGTCACAAAAACTTCACTGAGATGGACGCTAGAGGGTAAGTGGGGAAATGGGGAACGCCTGAGTGGTTACCGGGTCCAAATTTGGGGTGTAAAGAATAGAACCACTGTTACCTGTCACGCGTGTCGTAAGAGGCGAGTATGGAGGTTTGGCTGAAATCGGATGCATGTGTCCTAAGCGTGTAGAAATCTATGCGTTTAGGGTCCTACCAAACCAATGTGCAACGTATACATGTTCTTGGCAAAGATCAAACATATCACAAAGCGTGATTAAAATTGGTCGTAAAGGACGAACGCAAAGAAGAAGAAGAGGAGGAAATGGGGAAAAGCCAAAACGACATGAAGAAGAACCAGTAGAACAAGAACTGAAAAAATGAATTACAGCTGGAATATAAAATAGAGAACGGCCAAGAATAGTGAAGAAGAGTGTGCATGTGTTTCTGCACTAAGCGCCAGAGGCGTCACAGGCTAGATCAGTCTACTCTACCCCTAGGTAAACTCCCACTTCAAGAGGTAGAATCATACAATATTTGGGCAGTAATGTAGACACCAAGGGTGGAACACATCAAAATATGAATACAGAAGGCAAGAGGAGCTTTCATTGCACTGGGAAACATACGGAAGTCTAAAGAAATCAAATCTAAAACAAAAATTCGGATATTTAACTCTAATGTTAAAGCAGTTCTGCTGTATGAGTCAGAAACATGGAGAACTACTCAAACAATAATGCATAAACTGCAAACATTCATCAACTGGTGTCTGCGCAGAATAGAGGGAATAAGATGGTATGATAGGGTCACAAATGAGGAACTTATGGAGAGAACAAGACAGATTCCAGTGAACCAAGAGGTTAAAAAAGATGCTGGCGTTGGATAGGACACACTTTGCGAAAACCAGAGGGAATATAACAAGAAGCGTACTTTCCTGGAACCCGCACGGACAGCGAAAGACGGGGAGGTCGAGAAATACATGGAGACGAGATTTGAAGGTGGAGATCAACTATATAAAGAAGAGCTGGAGGAGGCTGCAGGAGGTAGCTAGAGATAGGAAGACTTGGTACGAGTTGGTTGAGGGCCTATGCCCCAATCTGGGTTTAAAAAAGCGAGAGAGTGAGAAAGAAAGAGAAAGAGAGAGAGAGAAAGAGAGAGAGAGAGAAAGAGAGAGAGAGAGAGAGAGAAAGAAGAAGAGAGAGAGAGAAGAGTGAGAGATGGGAGTAATATAATACTTTAATTATTTTTTCTCAATTTTTTCTTTATTTTGTTACCGTATATCTACACAATCCGAGGAAGGGGAATGGATGGCAGACAAGCAGAGACACACACAGATCGATAAACAGGCTAATAGATTCAACAGACGCACACACATACAAATTAGACAGACAGAATAGAATAGTATATTGTAGCGTAATATTTATCTCGGCGGTGCTATAACTACACTTTTTTATGTAGGCGACGAAAAATAACCTTACACCGGCTAATTACGTATTCCTAGGACAAACAGCAATTATTCGTATTAACTGTGTTACATGAGCGCAGACAGACAGGAGGTTTCGGGGCAGGAGGGAGGGGGTAGTAGGGGCTAGGCAAAATGCATTTTAGAAATGTTGGTAATTTACTACGCGTACCGCCCGTGTGTTGTCGAGGCTCTCAAGGGAGCAAAGAATAGTAATGCTACGATCTACAAGGCATGTCGTGAGAGGCGACTGAGGTAGGGGTTTAGGGAAGCTGCCTTAGCAAATAAAATCGTCGGAGAAATCGGATGTGCTGGTCTACTTGTAGTCGCATAACTGGCAGAACGTACAATCGCTTCTAGGCTCAGATCCCATACAAATCACAAAGAGTGGTTAACAAGTGGTCGATATGGAGCGTTTGAAGAAGACTACGTGTACAATTTAGATGAACGTGGATTCTCCGAAAGGATTTTCATATTGGTTGGCCTACACGCTCTGATACAACCAATACAAGACTCGTCCTTACGTTGAAAGGGCAGTGTCTTGGTGTAAAGAGGCTTAATTCGCAATCATACAGAACATAAGAAAAGAAGGCGAGAGGAGTACCACGAAAAAAGATAGTTAGATGGTATTGCAGAATCCTGTCAAAGAGCAAAAATAACAATCACACAAGCCACCAGAACAGCGCAAGACAAAAACAGTAAACCACGACACTGGTCAACAACCTGGTAGCAGTGTGACGACACTGGTCAACAACCCGGTAGCAGTGTGACGACACTGGTCAACAACCCGATAGCAGTCTGACGACAAGAAGAAGAAGAAGAATTGACAATATAACAAACAAAGCTTACAACGCGGAAATAGTCAGATTCAGATTAGATTTTGATTGCGGGTTTCATGAGAAATATTAACTTTATAATAATACTAGCAGACAGTGGCGGCTCGTCATTAGCCAGTGGGCCGGGCCAGTGGGCCGGGTCCCACCAAAATAATGTGTAACGTGTATTTATTATTTTATAAATTAAAATATAACCTAACCCAAAACCATGATTTTTCCGAAAATGTGTGTCTGGCCCCACCAACAAAAATGAGCACGAGCCGCCACTGCTAGCAAATGTACCCGTTCTTCGCACGAGAATTTAGTTTAAATCTGAAATATTGAACGCTTTTACAGTTACATTTGCTATCCTTTTTCGCTGATCTTCCAAGTCGTTCCTCTTAAGTTCCCTTATCATCGCCGTTACACTCCTCCGATGCTTGTAGTCAAGCCTAATAACTAATCTTTCCTCCTTTGTCTCCATGTTTCTGGCCTTCATTTTTCTTTTATTTTCATTCTCCAACCGCATATCTCTAACTCGTTTCATGGTCTCCTTAGGTCGTCCTCTCTTTCTTGAACCCTTTGCATTCCACCTCAAAACCTGCTTTGATATTCGTTGACAATTTCTTCCCAAAGTGTGTCCAACATATTACCATCTTCTCTTTCTTATAACAGTTGTCACTAGTGGTTGACCAGATATTTCTCTGATTTCATCACTTCTCCTGAATTCGTTCCATTTTATATTCATTAATTTTCACAGACATCTCTTCTTCTTCTTTGCGTTCGTTCTTTACGACCAATTTTAATCACTCTTGTGATATATTTGATCTTTGCCAAGAACGTGTATACGTTGCACCTTGGTTTGTTAGGCCCCTAAACGCATAGACTTCTATACGTTTAGGACACATGCATCCGATTTCAGCCAAACCTCCTTAGTCGCCTCTTACGACATGCGTGGCAGGTAACAGTGGTTCTATTCTTACACCCCAAATGTGGGCCCCGGTAACCACTCGGGCGTTTCACAGACATCTATTTTCAAATGCATTCAACTTGCTTTCTACATCTTTAGTCACTTTCCAACTCTTGCTGGCATATGGTAGAACGATTCACAGTTAAAAAATCGAGAAGAGGAGACTAGAAAGCTGACGCACGGACACAATTCATTACAAAAGATTACAAATACAGATTCCTACAATAATATCTTTTTCATCTTCAAAATTACATCCGGAATCATCGCCGGTGCTACGGAACTCGTGCACTGTAGCTGAGATCTTCCTGTATAAGAAAGAGATCGGAGCACACATGGTTACCTACCGAAGTGCAATGATAATGGTCCAATCAATCAATCAATCAAGAAGAAAACTAGTTAACAATTTTCCAGAAAACTAATAAAACATTTTCCAGTTTCATTGTGCACTCAACCCTTTGCTCGTTTGTAGGAAAAAAAAAGTGAAAACTCATAATTCCTTAGAGGAAGAAGAAGAAGAAGAACAAGACAAGATAGAATAATTTCTGCACAACATGGACATAAATATCTTTGAGGTTACTTATTTACTTGCTTATTCCTCTCGTTCCTCGTGGAGCATGGGACCTCAACAGTTGTTTGCCACTCACTTTCTCTTCATGTCCTGTCTGCTTTCATTGTAGTCTCCTCAGCTAAGATAGTCTAGCACTATTCAGTTTCCCAGATAGTCTAGAACTATTCAGTTTCCCAAGAAGACTTTGTTTCCAGGTCTGTTTAGCACGTCCTCTTTTTCGTTTTCCTTGCGGTTCCCTCAAGTGCTTGCCTAGTTAGTGACCCTCGACTGTGTCTTCGGTAGGGTGTGCCTGACCCATCGGCATTTTTTCCTCTTAAATTGTATCATCGTGGGTTCCTGTCCGGTACTTATCCACAGGTCTGTGTTTGCAACTCTGTCAAACCACCTGTCTGAAAAACCGCCGAAGACATCCTTGATAAATGTCTGAACCTTATTTATGTTTGACTTTATTGTTCAATTATAATTGTACGAGTGTATAGTGGTGTTATTTTTAAGTTTCGTATTTATTTGCGTCTGTAGATTAAGCGGAAATGAGCTCGATCACAGCCTAAGAGTACTTTTTTAAAATTATTATTTTTTATATGGGGCCCGTCCCAGATGTGCCATACCAGGTGGACACCGTACAACGGAACGTGAAAACGTTTATAAACTATCAAGCCCCATCAATCCTTCGATCGATGGCACTCCTAGTTTAGTACAAGGGTAGCCATGTGGCTTAATGAAGGCTTCCGACCTTCAGGGTTCGATCAAATGGGCACTAATTCCGTAACACAAGCTGATAACTTTGTAAACCCATATAATGAGCCACGTGACAGATATCAAGCGATACAGATACTACACTTTGATCTTAGCAAGCAAATTATTTCCCTTGGATTTTTACGAACGATAACAATAGACCTCACTGTTTGGAAAGCAATGGTAAACTACTGAACGTATAAGTGGTGCCTAGAAAACCGATGACTCGTTTACTGTTGTTGATAGCTAAGTCCTGTAAAGGATATGCCACGATTTTCATTTTTCATATTTGAAATGGTGGTATGTTTTTTCCAGTTTCGTATTTTTTGCGAACAAATATTTTGATGTTGAAATCGATCGTATTTTTTCTTTCACGCTGTTTCAGGGATAGACTTAGAAAACTAGCTAATGAGCAAACATGGGGTGTGAGTTCGTCAATATACTGAGTATTGAAAGACACACATTTTGTTATGATGATAAGCTTGGTAGTATTAGCAACAACAAGGTTGACAATGTGAACACAGACAAGATCTAACGCCAGAATGTCGAAGAAGGTAGCTGATCAAACTGTCAATATATTTGTTTGTTTGTTGGTTTTTGCAGGACTGATTGATTGATTGACTGATAGGACAATCATTATTGCACTTCAGTGGGTTGCCATATGTGCTTCGATCTATTTCATAAACAGGAAGATCTCAGCATCAGAGCACGAACTCCGTAGCGAGGGTCCTGATGTAGTTTAGAAGATTGTGTAAACATTCTGTAAGAATTTAATTAATTTTGTTTTAAAATGAATTTTGCCTAGCAGTGGCTTTCCAGTTTGCTCTTTTCGATTTTGAAATGTCAAGGTTTCTTTTAAATGCTCAGTTGAACACGGACCTGCTTTTAATCGTCCGTCTCCGAAAGGACTAGGAACTCGATCTCACCTACAATGAGATCAGGGATCTCTGGACAAATATCTCGATAGCTCCACGAGGCAACGAACCGAGTAACTATGACATGAGAGGCGAGCACCGAACCTCCACGGCACCGAGACCCCCCCTTCTTCCTGTGTGTTGAGGATCCGGTAATGTTGAATGAAACATCGCCTGAGTGGTTACCGAGACCCAAATTGGGGTGTAAAGAATAGAGCCACTGTTACCTGCCACGCATGTCGTAAGAGGCGAGTGAGGAGGTTGGGGTTGGCCCTAGCTACCCCACACAGTAAAAAACACGATGGCTACAGAACGGAGAGCGAACCGAGTAAACGCTGGCTGAAACCGGACACATCGCCGAAGGAAAGCACCAGAGCTCCAAATGATACTGAAGATGTGACGTAAAACACACCAATGTTAAGGCTGAATGAATCAGATTTCCACATGAATAGAATTTATGGGGAGATCTGATATATCGGTCTGGGCGGTGATCGCAAGAGAGAGAGAGAGAATGAAATATCTGAGTCCTTATTGTTGCTTGGTTCTTGCTGTTGTGTGAGGTCTCTGTAGTGTAGAGGCTTGGTACTCGCATCTCGTGCCAAAGGTAACCGGTTCGCTCCCTCGTTGAGCCATCGGGATATTTCTCCAGAGATTCCTGATCTCAGTGTAGGGAGATCGAGTTCCTAGTCCTATCGGAGACGGACGATAAAACTTAGGTTCCGTGTTCAAGTTGAGCAAATAAAAGAACAATAGGCAGTTCACAATCGAGAAGAGCAGGCTGGAAAGCCACTGCCGGGCAAAATTCATTACAAACGATCAATCAGTTTATTTTATGAGGATTCAACTGTTAATATCTTCATTGTTGGTTGGATCGGTGAAGATCCATCTTATTGATATCCATATGATCTTTACTTAATGCGGAACATATAATCTGTGTCTAGTTGTAACGAAGCATTTGAGAAAGACACTCCCACATGAGTCATTTTCATGGAATGGCTCGCTGGTTGTGTTCGTAAGGACGCTCGTATTGCTAGGCTAGACGATGGGTATCGTAAGAAATGAGGGTAAGTGGTTCGAATCCTGTGTTTGTCTATTTATTTTTTCGGAAGCTCTTAATACCTGTACACTGTTTATTTGTTGATCATATTCGTTGCTTCCTCTGGGTTCTTGAAAAACTCATTGTTCTTATTGGAATATATAAATCAAATGTACAGATGACCGTGTACGTCTTCATTTGTTTGTTTTTTAGCTTTGTGACATGATTAAATATTATCAAAATAATTTAAAATTAATTGAATTTGAAATTTAGATTATATATATTTTTGTATGCTTTCAAAACGTAATTATATAAATTTGTCCTGTCTTTTGAATTTAAAAACCGAGAATTAATAAAAGCATAAATATTTATTTGTTAAATGGAAATAATTTAGATTAACCCTTCTGTCCTATTGGACCGATATATCGGCTAATGATATTTTTTAAGATGACGCAAAGTCGGTATACTGGCTAATTTAATATACATTGCAAAATAAATGCGTCCGAAGGTAAAAAAAAATTTCGAATGAAAAGGGTTAAATAAGTGCTAAAGAAGTTTCTAGTGCCTGCTTTATAAAATTGTGTGCTGTACTCAGATGTTTATTAATTAAGTTGTTCACGTTAGTCCTCGGAGCTACGAAACGAGGACTTCAGTAGCAGAATGGGAATAACTTCATGCACCGAATACATCGAAAGACAACAAGTGCAGTGGTTAGGACATTTATTAAGAATGAAATACAACCAACCAGAAATAACAACATACAAAGAAAAGCAATAACAAGAAATGAGGTCACAGGGGGAGCAAAGAATAGTAACACTGCGATCTACAAGGCCTGTAAAAGGCGACTGAGGTAGGGGTCTAGGGAAGCTACCCTAATAAATAAAAAGCATCCCAGAAATCGGATGTCCTACATGTAAACGCATTGCTGGCACAAGGTACAATCGCTTTTAGGCTCAGATCACATACAGATCACAAATAGTGGTTTAATAAATGGTCGATAGGGTGCGTTCGTAGAAGGAGAAGAAATATTTTGCCAGAACAAGTATACAAAAGACAAGAGGAGCTTTCATCATAGCACTAGGAATGTTGTGGAAGTCTTAATAAATCATTTCTGGAAACCAAAATTAGAATATAAAGCAATTCTGCTGTATGGGTCAGAAACATGGACAACCACTACAATAATAACTTATAAATTGCAAACATTCTTCAAGTGGATTAAAGGGGAAGAATTGGATTTATTGCACCGGGTTTATTCATATGACTCAGCCCCTGTCGGCAAAATGGCACGATATCTAACAAGAGTGTTGCACAAAGTACGAAATGGCACGATATCTAACAAGAGTGTTGCACAAAGTACGAAATGGCACGATATCTAACAAGAGTGTTGCACAAAGTACGAAATGACACGATATCTAACAAGAGTGTTGCACAAAGTACGAAATGACACGATATCTAACAAGAGTGTTGCACAAAGTACGAAATGGCACGATATCTAACAAGAGTGTTGCACAAAGTACAAACTACGCAGCTCCAGAAATAATCCTAAGAATCGTATGAGAAAAATTGCGCATGTGACGCGGTCTGGATTCGAACCTAGGCCGTAACCACTTCGCCATAAAGACCAGTTCATTAACTGGTGTCTGCACAGAATAGAGGGGATGGGATGGTATCATAGACGGGCTGGGATGGTATCATAGAGGGGCTGGGATGGTATCATAGAGGGGATGGGATGGTATCATATGGTCACAAATGAGAAGTTTATCGAGGGAAAGAGACATCCCTGTGAAACAAGAGAGGAAGAACACATTCTAGTGCTTCATAGGATACATCATCATCAAGGTGCGTATCCTTTATAGGACGTTGCTCTCTTTGCAGCACATCTGAAATTCACTCTATCTCTAGCCAGTTCACCCACTTCGTCGATGGTCATATTCATGGTTTCTTTAATATCTTGTAGTCATCTTCTTCTTGGTCTGCCTCTGCTTCTGCGTCCTGGGACCCTGCCTTCTAATATTGTTCTTTCCAGGCCATCGTGATGCTTAATGTGACCAAAGTATCTAATTTTTCTGTATAGTATGATAGGATACACCTACAGCAAACCTGAGGATAATATAGCAAGAAGTGCCTTTTACTGGAACCCTCAGCGAAAACTACAGAGGAGAAGGCGTAAAAATACACGGAGAAGAGATTTGGAGGCAGATATTTGTGATTTACGGACCAGCTGGAAGGAGCAGCAAGATATAGCTAAAGATAGGAAGATTTGGTATGAGTTGGATGTAAGTCTGTGCCTCAATCGCAGTTACAAATGTATGAGAGAGAGAGAGAAAGAGACAACCGAGAGAGAGCGAAAGACAGAGATAGAGACACAGAGAGAGAGAGAAAAGAAGAGAGAAGAAACAGCGAGAGAGAAGAAACAGAGAGAGAGAGAAGAGAGAGACAGAGAAAGAGACAAGCGAGAGAGAGAGCGAAAGACAGAGAGAGAGAAGAGACACAGAGAGAGAAGAAACAGAAAGAGAGAATAAACACACAGAGAAGAGAGAGAGAGAGACAGAGAGACAGAGAGAGAGAGAGACAGAGAGAGAGAGAAGAAACAGAAAGAGAAAAGAAACAGAGAGAAAGAAAGAAAGAGAGAGAAAAGAAATATGAAGTTCGTAAATAGAACGCCAAAAAAATTGCGTATTTTATTCGTAAAAACTTAAAACTGCTGTTGATGAAAACTGAACATCAAATCATCAGATAATGATTTCTCCAGATTCAGCAGCCAGAATACATTTGAATGACCCTTATTCAGCGTCACTGACTTGTCCCAGTAGTCTCACTTGTCATCTCATTCCAGTGCTGTCTTCAACAAAACGCCAATTTCGTTTCCCGACTGAAACTTCCTCTAAAAGTACTTTCTCATTCCTGATAGCCTAGCCAAACCCCGCCAGCCTCACTTTCCTAGTGTTATCTCCATTTTAAATTCTCCCTGGGATGTGGTTTTGTTGACACTTATTGATGTACTCCTTTCACAATAGCTCAACACTAACGTCTACGACATCATGACATTAAGAAGACAAAAATAGTCTGTCTGACTAAACGACATTAAGAAGACAAAAATAGTCAGTCTGTCTGACTAAACGACATTAAGACAACAAAAATAGTCTGTCTGACTAAACGACATTATGACAACAAAAATAGTCTGTCTGACTAAACGACATTATGACAACAAAAATAGTCTGTCTGACTAAACGACATTATGACAACAAAAATAGTCTGTCTGCCTGACTAAACGACATTATGACAACAAAAATAGTCTGTCTGACTAAACGACATTATGACAACAAAAATAGTCTGTCTGATTAAACGACATTATGAAGACAACAATTGTCTGACTAAACGACATTATGAAGACAAAATTGTCTGACTAAACGACATTATGAAGACAAAATTAGTCTGTCTGCCTGACTTTTTCTTCTCGCGATCACCCTCTATTAATTCAGGCGTAAAGTCATGACGCCGGGTATTGCGCTTCTGATTGACTTTTGCGTGGTCCTATATCACCCTTATACAGACATCCCTCAACCATATGGACAGCCTCGACGACTTCCGAGGTACTTGAAGCTTAGATCCTTCAAGATTGATCGTTGCAGTAGACCTAATGTCCATGTAACTCTTTCTCGGACAGAGTTAGTTTTAGTGAGGTATATCGGTCCTTCTACACGTTTTCCTGTCTTTGGTGAGTCGTTCCATATACAACGAGATACCACTCCTTAACATAACAAGACCTGTAGTGTGGCATTCATAGATCAGGAAGAGGCCTTCGACAGAGTCGATAGAAACAAACTATGGGATTGTTTAAGAAAATATGGAATCAGCAAGCATCTCATCAAGGTCTGCAAGAGTTTATACATTTCAAATAAAAGTTACATAAGAACAAAAGCCGGAACATCAAAACATTCACAGTAAATTCAGGAATTAGACAGGATGTGTCTCTCCCACTGCTGTTTATAACATACATGGACAACATAAGTAGAGAAGCAGGAATAGAAGAAGGAAATAATATTTCAGAACCTTTATTTTTGCAGATGACCAAGTACTGATTGCAGAAATGAAGAATCTCTCCAGAACCATTTGAGCTTAGTTAACATCAAGGTGAGGAGTACAACATGAAAATAAATATAATAAAGACAGAGACAATGGCAAGTAGACAACCAGAAAGCCTTACAATAAAACTCCAGAACGTAGACATAAAACTACAAAGATAACTTGCTCAGCTTTCAGAAAAGGCAGAAATTCACTTGCAGTGGATTCCATCTCACTGTGGCATTGCAGGCAATGAGAGTGCTGATGTCTTAGCTAAGGAGGGCAGTGCCAAGAGCAAATTTACCAACCCTTGTCTTTTCAAGAGGTCAAAACCCTCATACAGAGAAAATCTGCAGTAGACTGGAAGACAAACACTGGATATGATTATGGAAAAGACTCTCAAAGACCTAAGCAGAACAGACCAGGTCATTATATTTCGACTACGCACCGACACTGCAGACTCAACAAACACTTATACAGACTAGGAATAAGTCAATCAGCTCTCTGCCAGTGTCAGCAGGTAGAACAGACACCAGAGCATATCCTGCAAGACTGTCCTCTTCTGTGTGAGCTGAGAAGCAACATGTGGCCAACCCAGTCGACCTGAAAACTAAGCTTTGGGGAAACCTGACAGACCTGAAGCTGACCGCCCAGTTTGTGGTCCACAGTAAATTAAGCGCATGCCCAGAGATCGCTGAAGAAGAAGAAGAAGACATAAAACAAACAATTGAGGCCAAATACTTAGGAGCAATTTTCACATCAGATGGAAGTACTGATAGCGAAATCAGCAATCGTTGCACAAAGCTAACCAAGTACTGGGACAGTTAACACCACTATTGTCACATAAAGAGATACCGCTAAAAATTAAAGCAAATCTCATAAGAACGATTTTCTGGCCAACACTATGTTACAGTGTCAAACATGGCCAATAACAGCAGCTAATGAGCGGAAAATCATAACGACAGAGATGAGGTGACTTAGAAGAGCTGCAGGTGTGACAATAAGAGACAAAATTAGAAATGAAGAAATCAGAAGAAGACTGGATGTGAAACCAGTTATGCAATTCATAAAAGAACAACAGATTAAATGGTTGACACCTGACCAGAATGCCTGGTATCGCCTACACAGACAGCCACACAGAAAAAGTATAACGAGTACAAGGCAAGAGGAAGACCACGCAAAGATGGAGCGACGGCATCAAGAACAGCCTTGCGAACATGAATATCAGCTTACAGAGTGCCTTAAAAAAAAGCACACACAAGATCACTACGTTTCATCCCCAACACTTCTATAAAAAAGTAAATGGTGGAAGAGAAGAAGAAGAAGAATGATCTTTTAGTGCCGTAAATTTGGGCTTAGATCTACGCAAAGGAAGATTAGTGCGTTGACTGGGTGAGGTCGCTAAGGTAAAGACCCGAATGATCTCGACCCTTCTCGGGCTAGTCACAGAAAGTATCACCTTTTTTTGTTGCTTTGTCAAACAAACGATCATATGTTGGCAGTGTACTTAGCCTTTATGTGATCTGAGCCATGACATTAGGACGTCATCTGTGTAGGATGATCGGCGTCCGAAAGTATTGCTATGTTGGCAGTATACTTAGCCTTTATGTGATCTGAGCCATGACATTAGGACATCATCTGTGTAGGATGATCGGCGTCCGAAAAGTATTGCCCTTAGCCAATGCTTGGGATTGTATCAGTCAATCCTTCGCATTATCGGCCATACCTTTTTTTTTTTTTTTTATCCACGGTGAGTTTGTTCCTGAGTAGGAGTATTCTCAGCCGCTTCTGTGCGCGTGTCGTTACTAGGCAATTTGCAAGGATTTTACCCCGTATTTTCCTGTCTCCGGGAAACACTGGTCTGGGGCTGCACACATATATTCTAGAGGGTCGTTTCAATCGTCGCTATCAACGCAACTTAGTTTTTGCGCTCGCCGCTACACCCACCTCGTTTTTGGGGATGTTAGTTGTTAATGCAACGGTACCTGTCCGGTTGTCCCAGTGAGGGCAGTTTAATTCGAAATTAAAAACGCAACTTTTGTGATTTGCGCTTGTCCAACCATTCCCACCTCAGTTCTTCCGGGGATGTTAGTTGTTTTGGCAACCGTACCTTGCCCGATTGTCCCATGGAGGGCAGTTTCGTTAGGTTCTGAACGCAACTTTAGAATTTGCGCTCGGCCAACTTTACCCAATAGGTTTCTCCGCGTTTTGCCTCATGTACAGGTTTCCCGCATATCTTCCCATGTAGCGTCACGATGCGTGTGCCGTGTAAACCAAGACTTTGATTCATTACGTTGGTCCTTTTCCCAATTTGATGCACCTCTCATCCCTTCGTGTGCAGTCTTTCCATCGGACAGTAATCTACTACTTGTGGTAAGACCATTGTGGTCACCTCTAACGTCGCATTTACCGTACCTAGGAACTGCTCTGACACGGAGCTTGACTCGTGCACCGAGTTTTCGCTCCACGTCTCGGCTTTGGGATGCACCTCTCATCCCTTTAATTTGGTCACTTACTCCAGGGGGAGTTAGCATTTTGATCTCGGTCGCTCGTACGCTGCTGTTTCGTACTTTTTGAACTTGGACAATTTTATGCGAACATCGGCGATGAGATACGTCCGTCATTTAGAGATTTTCGGCCCCTGCGTTGTTTTTCCGTGCTTGCACTACTACCACTACCTGTAGTTCTCCCCGATCCCTGCCCCTTTTAGCCAGACCGGAACCTAAGTCTGTTTCCAGGGTCACCACCGGAGGTGGGGGCAGGGTCTTGGTTAGCACGCTCCTTCGCTAACCCTGGCACATGTTGCCGCCATTAGCCTTTGACCCCGTCTGTCTGACTAAATGACATTAATAAGATAAAACTAGTCTGTCTGACTAAACGACATTAAGAAGACAAAAATAGTCTGTCTGACTAAACGACATTAATAAGATAAAACTAGTCTGTCTGACTAAACGACATTAATAAGATAAAACTAGTCTGTCGGACTAAACGACATTAATAAGATAAAGCTAGTCTGTCTGACTAAACGACATTAATAAGATAAAACTAGTCTGACTAAACGACATTAATAAGATAAAACTAGTCTGTCTGATAAAGACATATAAGATAAAACTACTGTCGACAAAAGACATTAATAAGATAAAACTAGTCTGTCTGACTAAACGACATTAATAAGATAAAACTAGTCTGTCTGACTAAACGACATTAATAAGATAAAACTAGTCTGTCTGACTAAACGACATTAATAAGATAAAACTAGTCTGTCTGACTAAACGACATTAATAAGATAAAACTAGTCTGTCTGACTAAACGACATTAATAAGATAAAACTAGTCTGTCTGACTAAACGACATTAATAAGATAAAACTAGTCTGTCTGACTAAACGACATTAATAAGATAAAACTAGTCTGTCTGACTAAACGACATTAATAAGATAAAACTAGTCTGTCTGACTAAACGACATTAATAAGATAAAACTAGTCTGTCTGACTAAACGACATTAATAAGATAAAACTAGTCTGTCTGACTAAACGACATTAAGAAGACAATTAATGTGTCTGACTAAACGACATTATTAAAACAAAAATAATATGTCTGACTAAACGACATTAAGATGACAAATTACTGTGTGACGCCACCCCATAAGCTTTTTTCGACTGTAACGGTTATTAGATCGTCCCAGCTTCAATCCGGTACCAGACAAAAAAACTCGGAAGTGATGGCGGTCCAAGTGATATTAACTAAACGACCCATCGCGTTCTGTTGATCAACGGAAAATAAATTACAGCCCTAACATTATATTCTCCACTATATCTCGTGGTTTAAGAAAACTTGTTTACTTTTGTTTTATCCGTTCTTCTTTCTTCCTCTTCTGCGTTCTCACTAGATTGGGATTTCGCATTCTCTAATACAGGCAGCTGTCTGCTTCAGATTGTCAGCCACGCCATACAGTTTGTCTTGGACGCTGGTGTAAGTGAGCCACCTCTTTCTTCTCAGGTCTGCATACTGGGGCCAGTTCTGTAGGATATGCTCTGTTGTCTTACTCGCTAAGCTACAGGAGCACATGTCGTTAGTGCCTATCTTGAGTTTAGTGTAAAGGTGGTGTCACATTCTGTTGGAGCTCATCCAGTAGAGTTTCATTACTGACCAATGTATCAGACAGGTTCGCGTAAGAATTCTTCGAATTATTTTTTTTTTAACGAAGCACAAAACTATACCCGAGTGGTTACCGGTGCCTAAATTGGGGTGTAAAGAATAGAACCACTGTGACCTGCCACGCATGTCGTAAGAGGTGACTTGGGAGATCGGATGTGGGGCTAGCTACCACACCCCGTAAAAATACTAGATAGCTACAGAAACCACAACCAGGAAAATTCATAGCTCGCCACCCGAGGAAGAAGAAGGACCCTGCAAGGAGGAGATCTGGAAAAGATGGCCTTGGATACGCGGGCTTGGAAGACCTTAGTTGTGGATCTATGCCTTCATCGGGGCGACGGGTGAAGAAGACAAAACTATTAGCAGTCTGCGCATGCCTAGCGCGAGACCCATTAACGCTTTCGATACCATGAATGTCATTGAGTTCTGATCACAGTCCTTTTATAATATCATATAAAACCCTGCTCAGACTGCACGGGGAACTCTCGAGGAACTCAATTTACAAGTCGCATTTTCTAAATCAGACAAAAGATCCTTATATATCCTCCCTCTCCGACACTTCACATAAGTTAAACAGCAGAAAAGTAGAAGAAGAAGAAGACACAGAGTAGATTTAGATCTTCCCTCTCCGACACTTCCCATAAGTTAAACTACAGAAAAAAATAGAGGACCCGTAGTAGATATCCACAAACGCATCCAACAACATTCGTACGATTTACGTCACCAGACAAAGACTACCACACTCCACAAACGCATCCAACAACATTCGTACGATTTACGTCACCAGACAAAGACTACCACACTCCACAAACGCATCCAACAACATTCGTACGATTTACGTCACCAGACAAAGACTACCACACTCCACAAACGCATCCAACAACATTCGTACGATTTACGTCACCAGACAAAGACTACCACACTCCACAAACGCATCCAACAACATTCGTACGATTTACGTCACCAGACAAAGACTACCACACTCCACAAACGCATCCAACAACATTCGTACGATTTACGTCACCAGACAAAGACTACCACACTCCACAAACGCATCCAACAACATTCGTACGATTTACGTCACCAGACAAAGACTACCACACTCCACAAACGCATCCAACAACATTCGTACGATTTACCTCACCTGACAAAGACTACCACACTCCACAAACGCATCCAACAACATTCGTACGATTTACGTCACCAGACAAAGACTACCACACTTCCAGGGTCGGTTTTACAAGGGTAGCAAGCATTACGTACTTCTCGGTTTCAGAATAGTACTCCATTTATTTTAGCACACACAGTACCAATGTATATTTGGTATCCACTATCAGATGAACGATAGAGTTACATCCGTTCAAACATAGTTCCAGACGGATGAAAGATATTCCTATTGGGTTTCTCTCCTTACAACGACAAGTTCTCAAGTCTGGTAAATATTGCGACATTTCTATTGGTCATGAGTTTACAGACGCCGTAACCATTACCAGGGACTTCTGGCGAGAAACTTAATTGTAGAAGTGGACGGCTTAAACTTAAAATGGGATTACCAAGATGGTCTATATTTCCAGATAACGAAACATGATATTTTTTTTCCCCTTTCTTTTGACGACATATTCTTGTTCTTTTTTTTCTCCATTCCTGTTTTGCCTCACAGCATCAGGATAAGAAGAGATTTATAGAACGGGTTTTTGTGTGCGCTTCGTAAACAGTTTTTCGTCGCCTTCGTTGCTTTGTATCCACTGTATCAGATTGCTCTGTGCATATATCGTCAGATTAAGTGTCTACGCAGAATGATGAAGTATCAAGACGAGACCGGTTTACAAATGAAGACATCAGGAATAAAGTGTGCAGAGCAAAAATACTGAACTTTATAAAGAAATAACAAATTAAATGGTTCTGCCATATAAGCAGATTCGAGTAGCAAGTAAAGAACAAGGCATGTCGTAGGAGGCGACTGATGTAGGGGCGTAGGGAAGCTACCCTAGTAAATAAAAAGCGTCGCAGAAATCGGTTGTGCTGGCCTACTTGTAGGCGCATAACTGGCACAACGTACACCCGCTCTTAGGCTCAGATCACATACAAATCACACAGAGTGGTTAACGGGTGTTCGTTGTGGAGCGTTGGAAGAAGAAGAAGATATTTGTATCACATATTTATGTGACGGAAGTATGTTGGTAATCTGCTTCAGTTTCAGTATTTGTATCACATATTTATGTGACGGAAGTATGTTGGTAATCTGCTTCAGTTTCAGTATTTGTATCACATATTTATGTGACAGAAGTATGTTGGTAATCTGCTTCAGTTTCAGTATTTGTATCACATATTTATGTGACAGAAGTATGTTGGTAATCTGCTTCAGTTTCAGTATTTGTATCACATATTTATGTGACAGAAGTATGTTGGTAATCTGCTTCAGTTTCAGTATTTGTATCACATATTTATGTGACGGAAGTATGTTGGTAATCTGCTTCAGTTTCAGTATTTGTATCACATATTTATGTGACAGAAGTATGTTGGTAATCTGCTTCAGTTTCAGTATTTGTATCACATATTTATGTGACAGAAGTATGTTGGTAATCTGCTTCAGTTTCAGTATTTGTATCACATATTTATGTGACAGAAGTATGTTGGTAATCTGCTTCAGTTTCAGTATTTGTATCACATATTTATGTGACGGAAGTATGTTGGTAATCTGCTTCAGTTTCAGTATTTGTATCACATATTTATGTGACAGAAGTATGTTGGTAATCTGCTTCAGTTTCAGTATTTGTATCACATATTTATGTGACGGAAGTATGTTGGTAATCTGCTTCAGTTTCAGTATTTGTATCACATATTTATGTGACGGAAGTATGTTGGTAATCTGCTTCAGTTTCAGTATTTGTATCACATATTTATGTGACGGAAGTATGTTGGTAATCTGCTTCAGTTTCAGTATTTGTATCACATATTTATGTGACGGAAGTATGTTGGTAATCTGCTTCAATTTCAGTATTTGTATCACATATTTATGTGACGGAAGTATGTTGGTAATCTGCTTCAGTTTCAGTATTTGTATCACATATTTATGTGACGGAAGTATGTTGGTAATCTGTTTCAGTTTGCAATATCTTCATAGCACTCCAGGCATGTCCATAGGTGCTCGATCTCCTTCCAATATCTCAACAGCGTCAGCGACTGACCGTACCAGTTCGATTTTGATTGATGAACCTACTCATGTACCTGTTATGCTGTTGGGTCGCAGTTGTGCTATTCTAAGCTTTCTTTGTGGCCCGCACCACACGGGCGATACAAATATAATCAAACAATAAATGTATAAATAGATAGATAGATAGATACATAAATAGATAGATAGATATATAGATATATAGATAGATAGATAGATAGATAGATAGATAGATAGATAGATAGATAGATATGATAGATAGATAGATAGATATATAGACAGACAGACAGACAGACAGACAGACAGAGATAGATAAATAGATATATAGACAGACAGACAGACACACAGGCAGACAGGCAGGCAGGCAGACAGACAGACAGGCAGAGAAAGAGAGATAGATAGATATACAGATAGGCAGATAGGCAGGTAGGCAGGTAGGCAGGTAGGCAGGTAGGCGGTAGGCAGGTGGCAGGTGGCAGGTAGGCGGTAGGCAGGTAGGCAGGCAGGCAGGCAGGCAGGCAGGCAGGCAGGCAGCAGGCAGGCAGGCAGGTAGGCAGGTAGGTAGGTGGTAGGTAGGTAGGTAGGTAGGTAGGTAGGTGGGTAGGTAGGTAGGTAGGTAGGTAGATAGATAGATAGATAGATAGATAGATAGATAGATAAATGTTTACTTATATTTATATTTACACTATATTTTTTTATAGATCAGAAACATGGAACAATATATGAATCAGAAACATGGAACAATATATGAATCAGAAACATGGAACAATATATGGATCAGAAACATGGAACAATATATGAATCAGAAACATGGAACAATATAGGAATCAGAAACATGGAACAATATATGAATCAGAAACATGGAACAATATATGAATCAGAAACATGGAACAATATATGAATCAGAAACATGGAACAATATATGAATCAGAAACATGGAACAATATATGGATCAGAAACATGGAACAATATATGGATCAGAAACATGGAACAATATATGAATCAGAAACATGGAACACTATATGAATCAGAAACATGGAACAATATATGAATCAGAAACATGGAACAATATATGGATCAGAAACATGGAACAATATATGGATCAGAAACATGGAACAATATATGAATCAGAAACATGGAACAATATATAGATCAGAAACATGAAACAAATATATAGATCAGAAACATGGAACAAATATATAGATCAGAAACATGGAACAAATATATAGATCAGAAACATGGAACAAATATATAGATCAGAAACATGGAACAAATATATAGATCAGAAACATGGAACAAATATATAGATCAGAAACATGGAACAAATATATAGATCAGAAACATGGAACAAATATATAGATCAGAAACATGGAACAATATATGAATCAGAAACATGGAACAATATATGAATCAGAAACATGGAACAATATATGAATCAGAAACATGGAACAATATATGAATCAGAAACATGGAACAATATATAGATCAGAAACATGGAACAAATATATAGATCAGAAACATGGAACAAATATATAGATCAGAAACATGGAACAAATATATAGATCAGAAACATGGAACAAATATATAGATCAGAAACATGGAACAAATATATAGATCAGAAACATGGAACAATATATGAATCAGAAACATGGAACAAAATATGAATCAGAAACATGGAACAATATATGAATCAGAAACATGGAACAATATATGAATCAGAAACATGGAACAATATATGAATCAGAAACATGGAACAATATATGAATCAGAAACATGGAACAATATATGAATCAGAAACATGGAACAATATATGAATCAGAAACATGGAACAATATATGAATCAGAAACATGGAACAATATATGAATCAGAAACATGGAACAATATATGAATCAGAAACATGGAACAATATATGAATCAGAAACATGGAACAATATATGAATCAGAAACATGGAACAATATATGAATCAGAAACATAGAAAAGGAACAAGTATATAGAAGATAGAATTAATGCCAAATGTGTCTCTGTAGCGTAGAGGTTAGGTTCTCGTTTCTCATGCCCAATGGTGTCTCTGTAGCGCAGAGGTTAGGTTCTCGTTTCTCATGCCCAATGGTGTCTCTGTAGCGTAGAGGTTAGGTTCTCGTTTCTCATGCCAAATGGTGTCTCTGTAGCGTAGAGGTTAGGTTCTCATTTCTCATGCCCAATGGTGTCTCTGTAGCGCAGAGGTTAGGTTCTCATTGCTCATGCCCAATGGTGTCTCTGTAGCGCAGAGGTTAGGTTCTCATTGCTCATGCCAAATGTGTCTCTGTAGCGTAGAGGTTAGGTTCTCATTGCTCATGCCAAATGTGTCTCTGTAGCGTAGAGGTTAGGTTCTCATTGCTCATGCCAAATGTGTCTCTGTAGCGTAGAGGTTAGGTTCTCATTGCTCATGCCCAATGGTGTCTCTGTAGCGTAGAGGTTAGGTTCTCATTTCTCATGCCAAATGGGTCTCTGTAGCGTAGAGGTTAGGTTCTCGTTTCTCATGCCAAATGGTGTCTCTGTAGCGTAGAGGTTAGGTTCTCGTTTCTCATGCCCAATGGTGTCTCTGTAGCGTAGAGGTTAGGTTCTCGTTTCTCATGCCCAATGGTGTCTCTGTAGCGTAGAGGTTAGGTTCTCATTTCTCATGCCAAATGGGTCTCTGTAGCGTAGAGGTTAGGTTCTCGTTTCTCATGCCAAATGTGTCTCTGTAGCGTAGAGGTTAGGTTCTCATTTCTCATGCCAAATGTGTCTCTGTAGCGTAGAGGTTAGGTTCTCGTTTCTCATGCCCAATGGTGTCTCTGTAGCGTAGAGGTTAGGTTCTCATTGCTCATGCCCAATGGTGTCTCTGTAGCGTAGAGGTTAGGTTCTCGTTTCTCATGCCCAATGGTGTCTCTGTAGCGTAGAGGTTAGGTTCTCATTTCTCATGCCCAATGGTGTCTCTGTAGCGTAGAGGTTAGGTTCTCATTTCTCATGCCCAATGGTGTCTCTGTAGCGTAGAGGTTAGGTTCTCGTTTCTCATGCCCAATGGTGTCTCTGTAGCGTAGAGGTTAGGTTCTCGTTTCTCATGCCAAATGTGTCTCTGTAGCGTAGAGGTTAGGTTCTCGTTTCTCATGCCCAATGGTGTCTCTGTAGCGTAGAGGTTAGGTTCTCATTTCTCATGCCAAATGTGTCTCTGTAGCGTAGAGGTTAGGTTCTCGTTTCTCATGCCAAATGTGTCTCTGTAGCGTAGAGGTTAGGTTCTCGTTTCTCATGCCAAATGTGTCTCTGTAGCGTAGAGGTTAGGTTCTCGTTTCTCATGCCCAATGGTGTCTCTGTAGCGTAGAGGTTAGGTTCTCATATCTCATGCCCAATGGTGTCTCTGTAGCGTAGAGGTTAGGTTCTCGTTTCTCATGCCCAATGGTGTCTCTGTAGCGTAGAGATTAGGTTCTCGTTTCTCATGCCAAATGTGTCTCTGTAGCGTAGAGGTTAGGTTCTCATTTCTCATGCCCAATGGTGTCTCTGTAGCGTAGAGGTTAGGTTCTCATTTCTTATGCCCAATGGTGTCTCTGTAGCGTAGAGGTTAGGTTCTCGTTTCTCATGCCCAATGGTGTCTCTGTAGCGTAGAGGTTAGGTTCTCGTTTCTCATGCCAAATGGTGTCTCTGTAGCGTAGAGGTTAGGTTCTCGTTTCTCATGCCCAATGTGTCTCTGTAGCGTAGAGGTTAGGTTCTCGTTTCTCATGCCCAATGTGTCTCTGTAGCGTAGAGGTTAGGTTCTCGTTTCTCATGCCAAATGGTGTCTCTGTAGCGTAGAGGTTAGGTTCTCGTTTCTCATGCCAAATGTGTCTCTGTAGCGTAGAGGTTAGGTTCTCGTTTCTCATGCCCAATGGTGTCTCTGTAGCGTAGAGGTTAGGTTCTCATTTCTCATGCCCAATGTGTCTCTGTAGCGTAGAGGTTAGGTTCTCGTTTCTCATGCCCAATGGTGTCTCTGTAGCGTAGAGGTTAGGTTCTCATTTCTCATGCCCAATGGTGTCTCTGTAGCGTAGAGGTTAGGTTCTCATTTCTCATGCCCAATGGTGTCTCTGTAGCGTAGAGGTTAGGTTCTCGTTTCTCATGCCCAATGGTGTCTCTGTAGCGTAGAGGTTAGGTTCTCATTTCTCATGCCCAATGGTGTCTCTGTAGCGTAGAGGTTAGGTTCTCGTTTCTCATGCCCAATGGTGTCTCTGTAGCGTAGAGGTTAGGTTCTCGTTTCTCATGCCAAATGGTGTCTCTGTAGCGTAGAGGTTAGGTTCTCGTTTCTCATGCCCAATGTGTCTCTGTAGCGTAGAGGTTAGGTTCTCGTTTCTCATGCCCAATGGTGTCTCTGTAGCGTAGAGGTTAGGTTCTCATTTCTCATGCCCAATGTGTCTCTGTAGCGTAGAGGTTAGGTTCTCGTTTCTCATGCCCAATGGTGTCTCTGTAGCGTAGAGGTTAGGTTCTCATTTCTCATGCCCAATGGTGTCTCTGTAGCGTAGAGGTTAGGTTCTCATTTCTCATGCCCAATGGTGTCTCTGTAGCGTAGAGGTTAGGTTCTCGTTTCTCATGCCCAATGTGTCTCTGTAGCGTAGAGGTTAGGTTCTCGTTTCTCATGCCCAATGGTGTCTCTGTAGCGTAGAGGTTAGGTTCTCGTTTCTCATGCCCAATGGTGTCTATGTAGCGTAGAGGTTAGGTTCTCATTTCTCATGCCCAATGGTGTCTCTGTAGCGTAGAGGTTAGGTTCTCATTTCTCATGCCAAATGGTGTCTCTGTAGCGTAGAGGTTAGGTTCTCGTTTCTCATGCCAAATGGTGTCTCTGTAGCGTAGAGGTTAGGTTCTCATTTCTCATGCCCAATGGTGTCTCTGTAGCGTAGAGGTTAGGTTCTCATTTCTCATGCCCAATGGTGTCTCTGTAGCGTAGAGGTTAGGTTCTCGTTTCTCATGCCCAATGGTGTCTCTGTAGCGTAGAGGTTAGGTTCTCATTTCTCATGCCCAATGGCTCTCTGTAGCGTAGAGGTTAGGTTCTCGTTTCTCATGCCAAATGTGTCTCTGTAGCGTAGAGGTTAGGTTCTCATTTCTCATGCCAAATGTGTCTCTGTAGCGTAGAGGTTAGGTTCTCGTTTCTCATGCCCAATGGTGTCTCTGTAGCGTAGAGGTTAGGTTCTCATTTCTCATGCCCAATGGTGTCTCTGTAGCGTAGAGGTTAGGTTCTCGTTTCTCATGCCCAATGTGTCTCTGTAGCGTAGAGGTTAGGTTCTCGTTTCTCATGCCCAATGGTGTCTCTGTAGCGTAGAGGTTAGGTTCTCGTTTCTCATGCCCAATGGTGTCTCTGTAGCGTAGAGGTTAGGTTCTCGTTTCTCATGCCAAATGTGTCTCTGTAGCGTAGAGGTTAGGTTCTCATTTCTCATGCCCAATGGTGTCTCTGTAGCGTAGAGGTTAGGTTCTCGTTTCTCATGCCAAATGGTGTCTCTGTAGCGTAGAGGTTAGGTTCTCGTTTCTCATGCCCAATGGTATCTCTGTAGCGTAGAGGTTAGGTTCTCATTTCTCATGCCAAATGGTGTCTCTGTAGCGTAGAGGTTAGGTTCTCATTTCTCATGCCCAATGTGTCTCTGTAGCGTAGAGGTTAGGTTCTCATTTCTCATGCCAAATGTATCAGGTTCGCTCCCTCGTGGAAACATAGGGATATTTTCCCAGAGATCAATGATCTCAGTGTAGATGAGATCGAGTTCCTAGTCCTGTCCGAGATGGACGATAAAACGTAGGTCCTGTGTTCAATTTGAGCAGGTAAACCAACCACCAGCAGTTGAAAATGGAGAAGAGTAGTCTGGAAAGTCTCTGTCCGGGCAAAATTTCTTAGAAAAGATTACAAATTACGTTTCTACTTAAATATCTTCACCATCTTCAAAATTACATCAGGGAGCAAGAGCTAGGACGAACAAGACAAACAAGACGAAGGTGGCAGAAAGACATCATTCTTATTCTGCGTTCTCACTAGATTGGGATTTCGTATTCTCTAATAAAGGCAGCCGTCTGCCTCAGATTATCAGCCACGTCATACAGTTTGTCTTCTGCGTTCTCACTAGATTTGGATTTCGGATTCTCTAATAAAGGCAGCCGTCTGCCTCAGATTATCAACCACGTCATACAGTTTGTCTTCTGCGTTCTCACTAGATTGGGATTTCGGATTCTCTAATAAAGGCAGCCGTATGCCTCAGATTATCAGCCACGTCATACAGTTTGTATTGGATGCTAGTGTAAGTGGGCTACCTCTTTCTTTTCAAGTCTGCATACTGGGGGCAGTTCTGTACGATATAATTCCTATGATTTCAGCTTCCCCGTTCGTGCCTACCTCTTCCCGTAGTAACTTTATGCCATCCTCGTGATGGTAGGTCTGACATTCTTACTGCGTGGCTAAATCTCCGAGGCAGATCGGCAACCGCAGAATCCGTTATCCCATTCCACATTGTGAGGGGTCGTTGCACCATGTTATGAGCCTTACGGCCTGGTACATCCGTTTTCTGCAAGCATTTGTTTCGGGTTAGCATTCCCTAGCGGACACGTGCAACCGATTTCAACCACACCTCATTAGTCGCCTCTTACGACATGCGTGGCAGGTAACAGTGGTTCTATTCTTTACACCCCAAATTTGGGCCCCGGTAACCAATCGGGCGGAAAGACATCAAAGAAGCTTTGAACACAACGCTGGAGGAGGCGGGTAGAACTTGCTAGAGACAGAGTTTTCAGGCGAGCTGTAATGAAAGCAACGTTCTGCAAAGGGACATGATACTGCTTGATATTGATTATGTCTTACGTCTGTGGCCTAGGGGTTAGTGACTCGGTCTATTAACCCCGACGTTCTGAGTTCGAATCACGCTGCGGACAGTTTGGTTGCAAATTATTTCGCGTGGATTTTAACAAAGGACGATGGCACCACCCGTTCAGAAAGCAATGGCAAACTACTGAACGTATAAGTGGTGCCTAGAAAATCAACGACTCGTTTAATGTGGTTGATGGCTACGTCCTTTAGGATATGCCACGATTTTCATTTATAAATATATACAGATGCTGTAGTGTGTCCTGAGTCTGAATGTGTTGAACTCTGATCCTTATTTGTGGACGGAATAAAAACAGTTGTCGGGCCGGATCAGTCCCGCGGACCGATAGTTTACCTACCGCTTGACTAATTCAAATATTGTCGACATACACAAATGAACGGTTGAGCACTTAGTTGTGAGAATTGAACTTTGAACTATTAGTAAACAAACTACTGTCAACACAGTTCTGATTCGTATCGATTTTCATACTTTACACAAAACAAAATGGCAGCGATCAAGTCAGTTTCTAAAAATAAAAACTATTACAACAACTTGTCGTTAATGCCTTTGATACCGTTTTTTTTAGTGCGGTGTAGGAGATGGGGGACATGAACCTGTGGAATTTAACCCTTTCGCCCTCTGAACTGATATACTAACTCGCAGTATTTTGTTAAGATGACGCAATGCCAATATAATGGCTAATGTAGTATACATTGCAATGTTAGTGTGCAAGCAGGTAAAACATATAACGGAGTGAAATCGTTAATGTCCGCATGGCTAGTGCAGTCGCCGCGAAATTATTCAGGTTGGGATTTTTCTTTTATGCCCTGACAGAAAAAAAATCATTGACCTTACCGTGGGATTCAACACGGGTCTCCCGCTTGTGAACGCGCTCTAATCCATTCGATCAGACGCTTCTCGAAGTGAAACAGCGATTGGTTTTGAATGAATAAAAGTGCTCTTTCCCGAACAGTCGGAGCTTGGTAAGCAAGTATTAGCTGTTGAATTGTTAGTTTCTTTCATACATTCAATTCAAATAACACTTTCATAAACTGACATTTATTCGTGAAGTATTTATCACTCAGAATTCAGGAGAAGTGATGAAATCAGAGACATGTCTGGTCAACCACTAGTGACAACTGTTATAAGAAAGAGAAGATGGAGATATGTTGGGCACACCTTGAGGAGAAATGATCAACGAATATCAAAGCAGGCATTGAAGTGGGATGCAAAGGGTTCAAGAAAGAGAGGTCGACCTAAAGAGACCTTGAAACGAACTTTGCTTAGAGAGGCAGGAAATATCGGTCTCAGTTCCATAGAAGAGATTGAGCGAGTTGCCCAGGATAGAGCGGTATGGAGAAATTACTTGCAGGCCCTATGTAACGTATAACGATACCAGAGTAATTATTATTTAGCACTCACTTTGTCAGATTCGATTAAGTGACATGTTTACATTGAAAGAAAATTGAATGTAATTGTTTATTCAGAATGTGATCTCTCTCATATCTTGGTCTTCTTCTTTTGTCGTCACACTGTTACCGGGTTGATGACCAGTGTCGTAGTTTTCTGGGTTGTTTTTTTTATCTTGCGCTGTTCTGGTGGCTTGGGTGATTGTTATTTTTGCTCTTTGACAGAATTCTGCTAAGCCATCTAACCATCTTTTTCGTGGTCTTCCGTTGTAGAAGACTCTGTATACTGTGAAGTTTGGATGCATTCTTATTAAGTGGCCAAACCACTTCATTCTTTGCTTCTCAGTGTAATTCAAGCAAGGTTCTGTACAAACTTTCTTTCTTATGCTGATGTTGGTGACTCTTGTCTTTTCTGGTGTTGTTGGTAACTTTTCGTAATCATCCCATTTCACATGTTATTTTTGGTGACTGCGCTTTGCTTATTTTCTATGTTTGGCTCTGGTAACACAAAGTAGGTATAAAAATGCTGTTGATCATCTGTTGCTTAGCTGTCAGTGAGATTTTTGGGTGCCTTAACAATGGGGCTAGCTGGTAGGTTACAGCATTTGCTTTTGCACTCTATCTCTCTATCTAGTCTTCCGTCTTATCTTGATCGATGAAACCAATAAGGCGATTGACACACACTCAAACACACATACATACCCACATGGCAAATACAAATCGTGGCATATCCTTTAAATTACTCGCCATCAGCCACAGTAAACGAGTTGTCGATTTTCTACGCACCAATTATACGTTCAGTAGTTTGCCATTGCTTCTAAACGAATATATATATATATATATATATATATATATATATATATGGGATTACATGATGAGAATCCCATGGGCTGCTAAAATGACTAATGTGGAGGTGTTGAATGAGGTCAAGACACAGAAAAAGCTTATTATCAATATAAGAAAGAGGAAGTCATCATTTTTCGGACATGTGATGAGAAGGGGAGGCTTAGAACACAATTTGATAACAGGTACAATCAAGGGAGACGAGACAAAGAAAGAGAAAGAATATTTTAGATAGCCTGACTTCATGGCACGGAAGAGTGTCAAAATCTGAGATAATAGCAAACACCTGGGACAGATATTTGTGGAGATCCACGATCGCCTACGTCAGCCGGCACGGCACCTGGGGATGGTATATATATATATATATATATATATGATATATGCACATATCTATATATATACACACACACACACACTATATATATATATATATATATATATATATATATATATATATATGTATATATAGATATATGCACATATCTATATATATATACACACACACACACACACATATATATATATATATATAGGATTTCTTTTCAGATCCAGAAGCACTTGAGCTTTCAGCTCTTCGGCTCGATGCCATGAACATCGTAAATCTGGAGATCCTGTGGCTTTTCTGCCAGCCCGCGGAGATGAACCGCACTCACAGGGAGCTTGTCACCCGTCGTCTAACGCGCTACGAACACGCTGAACAGGCGGGAATATATAAAAGAATATAGAACCACCTGTGGCTATCCTTTTATACTGAGACGACAAACAGTCGATGACAGTACAGAGGAAATACAATAAGACTAACAGCATAGAAGACCGTTGCACACCAAAGGTTGCAGGCCATTAGTAGGAACACAACAAAGTACAAGAACGTAGTAGTTGGACGTAGGCTGACAACAAATTTCCAAGGAGATAAGAGAGATCGAGATCGATACGACTAGTCGGTAGAGATGGACATAAGATTAGATAGAGAAAGCTAGACAATACAAACAATACAGATAATGTATGGCTAATGCATGCCAAGACGAATATGTCTTTGATAAAGAAGAAATACAACTTATACACTAGCGCTGGCCTTCAGTACTTTCTTCGTTATAATAGTATATATTAGAAACAGTTAACTATCGCACGGTGGCGTCTGTGGCTTAGTCTAGTAACCCCAACGTTCTGAGTTCGAATCGCGATGCGGACAGTTTGGTTGCAAATTGTTTCGCGTTGATTTTTACAAAGGACGATGGCACCACCCGTTCAGAAAGCAATGGCAAACTACTGAACGTAATAATGCCTTGAAAAATCAAAAACAGCGTTAAAAAGCTGAGGTTGATTCGCAAAGTCCTGTAAAGGATATACAATTAACTTTTTAACTATCGCACACAAGTCATCCTGGCACTACCTCGAGGAATCTTTTGTAAACAAAGGCAAGATAACAATAGGAAGATCAACACCAACCAATTATTATATCGCCCTATAACATATACATATATATGTGTATCACTGAGATGTGGTTATTTACACCGATGGTTCAGTCATTCGCCAACAACGCTGTGTGTGGGCTTTTCAGCACGCCCAGGAGGAAAATAATAAGAGAGGCCAGTGGGGCATATGCAACAACCACAAGTAGCTTGACAATGGAGGTTCGGGCGGTTACGGAGGCGGTGAACTGGTTGGCATTTTACAATTACTCTCGTGTTTTCATACTCAGTGACTCCATGAGCATGATTCGTAAAGTCGAATCAGGTATGGTGAGACGCAACTGGGTGGAGGTACTGGTACAGACAATGATCAGAGAAATCCCTCAATGGACGCTGCTGGATTTGCTGAGGCGGAGATCAGAGCACCTATGGACATGTCCGGAGTGCTATGATGATAGTCCTCATATAACTGATAACTGATAACTGATCACTGAGGAGAAATTGTAAAAATAGCCTTTAGACATTTCAGTGATTATGGAAAATCATCACGACTCCACTTCGGATAGAACCATAAGTGCTTAGATCTTCTCAAGGGGGACTGCCTAGAGTAGTTGATAGTAGCTCGGCCTGCTAGCTGTGAGACGCCTCATAGCTCGGGTTCGAACCTACTGTCCGGCATTTGTTCGAGTCCCTGGTCTTACTCAGGACGATAACGTGAGTACCTCTGAAGTCGGAGAAAATCTGCCTTTATGGCGAGGGAATACTAATTACGAGTACATTGAGCACACGGCTGCCAGTGTAAAGTAATTTACAATGTGCACGCTGCTGCCATTGTAAGAAATTGGAAAAACGGATTTTCACGCAAAAATCAGTTTCAGAGATGAAACTTCGTCTGAGTTGAAAGCGGACGAAAAAAAAAAAAAAAAAATCTTCTCAAGTTTTCATCAGCTTAAAGTGACTGACCAATCCAGTTCTGCGTTGATTAATCAAACATATAGTACGAGTACTTCTTAACAAAGTGCTTACGTCTGGAAGCCCAAGATTTCAATCTTATCTCCTTCACTGAAAGCGAGCTGTGGGAAAAGACCAGGTACACAACACTGACATGTTTAACCTCGATCATGTATGCCACACTTTTGGTAGGGGATTGTTTTCAAGGACTGACCTTTCAAGTCACCACTACACACCACAGAGAGATGCAGCAATAAACGTCTGAGACTCTTGTTATCATCGCTTGCTACGCCCGAGTGGTTACCGGGGCCCAAATTTGGGGTGTAAAGAATAGAACCACTGTTACCTGCCACGCATGTCGTAAGAGGCGACTAAGGAGGTGTGGCTGAAATCGGATGCACGTGTCCTAAACGTGTAGAACTCTAAGCGTTTAGGGGCCTACCAACCAATGTGCAACGTATACACGTTCTTGGCAAAGATCAAACATATCACAAAGAGTGATTAAAATTGGGCGTAAAGAACGAACGCAAAGAAGAAGAAAGATCATCGCTTGCGGTGGACGGCTTTACTAACTCAGGATAGTGATGAGGATTCATACAGTCTGTTCAAGAAAAGTCATATATTCTGTCTATCTTATCTTCTTCTTCTTCTTCAAACGGTCCATATCGGCCTCTTGTTAACCATTCTTGAGATTTGTACGTTGTACCAGTTATCGCCTCAAGAAGGTCAGCGCATCCTTCTTTTTCTTCTTCTGCTATCAGCTTCTACAATCAACTTCTGCTATCAGCTTCTACAATCAACTTCTGCTATCAGCTTCTACAATCAACTTCTGCTATCAGCTTCTACAATCAACTTCTGCTATCAGCTCTACAATCAATTTCGCATCACTTCAATCAACTTCTGCTATCAGCTTCTACAATCAACTTCGCTATCAGCTTCTACAATCAACTTCTGCTATCAGCTTCTACAATCAACTTCTGCTATCAGCTTAAATCAACTTCTGCTATCACTTCTACAATCAACTTCTGCTATCAGCTTCTACAATCAACTTCTGCTATCAGCTTCTATAATCAACTTCTGCTATCAGCTTCTACAATCAATTTCAAGCTTTCAATCCTGCTATCAGCTTCTACAATCAACTTCTGCTATCAGCTTCTACAATCAACTCTGCATCAGCTCTACAATCTTCTGCTATCAGCTTCTACAATCAACTTCTGCTATCAGCTTCTACAATCAACTTCTGCTATCATCTTCTATCAGTTTCTCAATCAACTTCTGCTATCAGCTTCTACAATCAACTTCTGCTATCAGCTTCTACAATCAACTTCTGCTATGCGACTACTCCGGTATGTGTCACAAAAAAGTGCGGTGTGTTTGAGAAATATACAACGGTCCGCCATAGTTTGTTTTGAAGGGTTGTTTCTGTTGGCCAGATTTCTATCCTCACGCTGCTCAAACTGGGGCAGTCTTGCAGGGTGTGCTCTAGGGACTGCTTTGGTGCTCCACAGGTGCAGGCAACCGAGTCCATGAGACCCAATACTATGGAGGTGTGCTCTGATACTGCAGTGTCCCTTTCTAAGTCTGAAGACTGTGGTCTGTTCTTTTCTGTTTAGTGTATTTATACTGTTGTGCTCTGGGTTGTATCCTCCACCAGCAAATTCGATTTCTGCGATGCTTTTTTAATTACTACTGTAGCTTCCCTAGGCCCCGACCTCAGTCCCTTCTAACGACATGTTTTGTAGGTCACAGTGTTGCTATTCTTTTCTCCCCTTGACTGCCCCGACAACACATGGGTGAGTCTATCTTATGACATTGACAGTTTCTGACTTGTTCAGTGTACGTCCTTCCTCAATCACTGCTGTATCAGTCATCTGATCTGCTAGCTCGTTGCGTTCAACATCCGCATAAACTGGCACGAAAATAAAGGTTAAATGGATTATCTGTGATTTTTCAGTGAGTGTCGAGCCACAGATCTCGTATGTAGACTGGAGAGAGTATGTCCATTGAGTGACTAACTACACACATGAGCAACAGGCCACCCATACGATTATCAAGCAGGCTCAATGAATATGCTTTAAAGGATTGAATCTGGAAGTCTGCGTGTGGAATGGTCAAGGGAGACATCATTCGAAGATGACATCTCAAGACACTGACCTGACTAGTCAAGTCAGTGACTTGAGATGTGATCTCCGAATGATGTCACTGTACACAGCTGCACATGCTGGAGTGCAGGGTAACGAACGCGTACAACATTCTATCTATTACACTCACAGATGTAAAACTAGTAGAAAACTAGTCACAACAGAGAGGCAATGTCTACGCAGAATGCTGGGAGTATCAAGAGGAGACCGGTTTAGAAATGAAGACATCAGGAAAAAGTGGGTATAACATCGGCACTGAACTTCATCGGGTAACAACGTGTTATGTTTCCGTCACGTTAGCAGATTGCCAACAGACAGTGCGCGTCACGTTAGCAGATTGCCAACAGACAGTGCGCGTCACGTTAGCAGATTGCCAACAGACAGTGCGCGTCACATTAAACAGATGTAAAACTAGTAGCGCTCACGAGGCAATGTCAGCAGAATGCGGTCAGTTAGAGAGACGGTTCAAAGAAGTACCAGGAACGTTAGAGTTGCACAACATCGGCACGTTGAATTGCCGAACAGGTATGTTTCCGTCACGTTAGCAGATTGCCAACAGACAGTGCGCGTCAGAGAGAAATGTTGCTCCGATACATCGGATACAAGGAAAAAGGCCGACCACGCAAAACGTGGTTTCAGAGAAAACAGAGGCATCGAAAGGCACTGTTTATGAAGCGTACACAAAAGCCCGTTCTATAAATACCTTCTTATCCTGAGGCTGTGAGGCAAACAGGATTAGGGAAAAGACGATTGAAGAGAAAGATGTACAACACACCATCTATTACCCTCACAATCGTTCTCTGTACAAATTCCTCCAGTTCTCACCCTCTCCGTTATTAGAATAAACACTCCTCTAACCTACCCCCTCCCTCCTCCTTCCACCCCTCCCTCCCGTATCGGGAACATACTGAATTAGATTGAAGTCCACGTCACAAAGAAGACAGTTTGACAAGCCAAAACGTTTTCTGCTATTGTAACCATTAGTATTCGCTTATTTTAGCACAGACTATCAGGGACGGTTTTTCTTTCGATTTCAGAAATTCAATTTCAATGTTACAGGAATGAGAACTGTGAGGATTTGTTGCAAGATGAAGGTAAATGTTAGAATTAGGTTAGGAGACATGTAGATATAGACTGATGGGTATACGTTGATGCGAAGAAAATAGATGGGATAGACTGAGAGATAGAAGTATCATCATCAGGTGCAGTATCCACTTTGAAGGTTGGCTGTAATGAATCTCCAGCATCCTCTGTCTTTCGCCTTGGTGTTGCACTCTGCCAAACTGTAACCTGTCCATTTCTTAAAGTTTCCCTTCCACTTATCTCTCGGTCTTCCTCTTGCTCTTCCCCCTCAACTTTCCCATCTAGTAAATGTTTTATCATGGTGTCATGTCTTTTTATGTGTCCCAAATACTTTATTTGTCTGAATTTTATTTCTCTTAATAGTTGTTTCTTCATGCCTAGTTTTCCTAAATCTTGTTTATTTGTCTGTTTTTCTGTCCATGAAACTCTGCCTATTCTTCTATATATCCACATCTCAAATGCATCAATTCTGTCTTCTAACTGCTTGTTCATTGTGATAGATATATACAGAAAATAGGCGTACGCAGACCCAAGGATAGATAACAGATGTGAGAGATATGAAGATAGGGTACACGATATTAGGTAATAAAAATGGGAGACAGATAGGAAGGGCATAGGTGTACATGATATGTAGGTAATAGATGGGCAGACAGATGGAGCATAGAGTGTACTTGAATGGGAGGTAAGATGGGCAGACAGATAGGGAAGACATAGGTGTACATGATATGTAGGTAACGGATGGGCAGACAGATGGGATGTCATAAGTGTACATGATAGGTAGAATTTCGTGCGTATGAGGGGGTCTCAATGGCGAAGTGGTTAAGTCGTTGGCCTGTCGTACTGAAGATTGTTGATTCAAATCCAGACCGAGACAAACGCGCAATGTTTTTATGAGATCCTAAGATTGTTGCCTGAGCTACGAAGTTCGTGGCTTTATGTAATTTCTTCGGCAGGTGGCGTGTCATTTCTGCGTAGAGGGGCCGAGTCATATGGAGAAACCCGGTGCAATGAAGTTAATACTTCGCCTGTGGTCCTTTGTGTACGAATTCAGACGTTCAGTTAACAATTTTTTCCTGATATTCTCTAGGAATCTTGATGGAGCTATGGAGTCATGTTTCATATTCGTGTTTTATATCCGTGTGAGTTCATGCAAAGCTATTAGCAGTCGACGTGCCATTAACGCGAAGAGAGAGAACGAGTTATACGGGGGGAAAACCTGGTCTAACGAAGTCAATCCGTTGTCTTTGAACTCTTCAACTTTGATATCATGAATTTAATCATGAAACCAGGCATTGATTGCCACATGTCATTGATTTGTGGAATCCATATCGTTTCGATTGCCCTGAGCGTCTGTCTTCTGTGTGCAAGACGACGTTTTTACTTCGCAATTAAACCAGCTTGTGTCGTGTGAGATTTCGTCAATTCTTTTGTGTCGTCTGCTAAACTTTAATGATGTACGGAAACCTTCAGATCTGAGATGGTCCACATCCAACTCTAGATTACTAGGCCAGACAACTGACCGGGGATTCCCTGACATAGATCAGAAAAGGGGGCTGGAAATTACAGATGTTTGATAGAGCACTGCAAGTTTTTTTTCAATTTTGATTAATTCTGTGAGTCTATGGTTATTTATTGATGAAAAATATTCATAATATTGATATTCCTTATTGTTAAACTTAACTTGTTCCATAATATAACTTCGAGCTAGCATTTTGTGTTGATTTTAAAATGAATTCGTCTATATACATCAATACTGGAATGTGAGGTCACGTGGTGTAGTTGTGGTCTGATTTCCCATAATTCTTACCTGAGTTCGAAGGCCTATAAGTTTATAGTTGGCTCTGTGTGGTCAGACCGGATCAGATCAGATCTGGAGAAAACCGTGGTCGCAGGCTGCGGTAAAACTGAAGAAAAAATTGGCGAAATGTACAAAGACAGGTAAATGGTAGTTTTCAACACCGTCCAATATTCTTCAATAAAGAGACATCCATATATCGTGGACAGAGAAGAGAATAAATAGATCTACACAGAAGAGTCATCCATATATCATGGACAGAGAAGAGAATAAATAGATCTACACAGAAGAGTCATCCATATATCATGGACAGAGAAGAGAATAAATAGATCTACACAGAAGAGACATCCATATATCATGGACAGAGAAGAGAATAAATAGATCTACACAGAAGAGACATCCATATATCATGGACAGAGAAGAGAACAAATAGATCTACACAGAAGAGTCATCCGTATATCATGGACAGAGAAGAGAACAAATAGATCTACACAGAAGAGTCATCCATATATCGTGGACAGAGAAGAGAACAAATAGATCTACACAGAAGAGACATCCGTATATCATGGACAGAGAAGAGAATAAATAGATCTACACAGAAGAGACATCCATATATCATGGACAGAGAAGAGAACAAATAGATCTACACAGAAGGAAACATCCGTATATCATGGACAGAGAGAGAACAAATAGATCTACACAGAAGAGACATCCGTATATCATGGACAGAGAAGAGAATAAATAGATCTACACAGAAGAGACATCCGTATATCATGGACAGAGAAGAGAACAAATAGATCTACACAGAAGGAACTCAAAATCATAGAAAATAGGCTAAAGTTACAAAAAAGAATGAAAAGGTTGAAGTATTTTGGACTAATAAAAGATAGGAAGGCTTTGAAAATACCACCATAGAAGGAGGATCCAAGTAAAGAGGAGAAGAAGACGACCGAAGAATAAAAAATAAAGACAGAGGGGAGAGAGGAGAGAGAGCAGAGAGATAGTGGAGAAAGAGTAGAGAGAAAGCAGCAAGAGAGAGAGCACAGAGAGAGCAGAGAGAGAGAGAGCACAGAGAGCAGAGAGAGCAGAGAAAGAATAGAGAGAGCAGAGAGAGAGCAGGAAGAGCAGGAGAGAGAGCAGAGAAAGAGCAGAGAGAGCAGAGAAGGCAGAAAGAGTAGAGAGAGCAGAGAAAGAAGAGGCAGAGAAGAGCAGAAGAGAAAGCAGAGAGAGAGAGAGAGCAGAGAAAGAGCAGAGAGCAGAGAGAAAGAGAAGAGAGCAGAGAAAGAGCAGAGAGAAGAAGAGGCAGAGAGAGAGCAAGAGAGAGAGAGGAGAGAGAGAGAGAGAGAGAGAGAGAGAGAGCAGAGAGAGAGAGCAGAGAGAGAGCAGAGAGAGAGAGACAGAGAAAGGTAGAGAGAGCAGAGAGAGAGCAGAGAAGAGCAGAGAGAGAGAGAGAGAGAGGAGAGAGAGCAGAGAAAAGAGCAGAGAGAGGAGACAAAATCTATTCTTTTACCTTGCATTAAAACTTGAAGGAAACACATGACCATGGCGTACACTAGTTTTTCAGAAAGGGCAAAATAGGAAAAAATATTTATAGTTGGGTAGTTTGCTACGCGGAATTGGAGAAGATCAGATTTGCATAAAATTTTCCAGTGGGTGACACATACCCCCCCTTCCCTTTCCTTAATCCTAACGTATCGACGCCTATGCACATAACTATCAATATAGTGTTTACATCATCTAATACTAACCAAAAAACATATGAAGCGTGATATTACACACAACCGCTATAGATCTCTATATGTAGCAACCTACCAACCTACCTACATGAGACGTGTAACTACCAACCTACCTACATGAGACGTGTAACTACCAACCTACCTACATGAGACGTGTAACTACCAACCTACCTACATGAGACGTGTAACTACCAACCTACCTACATGAGACGTGTAACTACCAACCTACCTACATGAGACGTGTAACTACCAACCTACCTACATGAGACGTGTAAATTCATCATCAATGAAGGAACAGTGTTATAATACTAGTTAGTCTGATAGTGCGGCTGTGATACATAGAGTTGAACTGACATGCCACATGGCGATGAATGCGGTTTGTTGATAGCCAGTTCTCAGTGTCACTGAGTACTCCAACTCTTTGTTACTACCTCTCTCTCTGTCTCTCACTCTCCTCTCTCTGTTGTCTGTGTATTGATATACCACTAGTGACAACTGTTATAAGAGATCTCGTACTGAGTGTCGTGTGTCGTGTTCGAATCCGGATCCTACATGAGACGTGTAACCTACCAACCTACCTACATGAGACGTGTAACTACCAACCTACCTACATGAGACGTGTAACTACCAACCTCTACAGGACTGTAACTACCAACCTACCCATGAGACGTGTAACTACCAACCTACCTACATGAGACGTGTAACTACCAACCTACCTACATGAGACGTGTAACTACCAACCTACCTACATGAGACGTGTAACTACCAACCTACCTACATGAGACGTGTAAATGATCATCATATTGAAGAGAACAGTGTTATAATACTAGGTTAGTCTGATAGTGCTGGCTGTGATAATAATATGGTAGGAACTGTGACATGCCACATGGTCGATGAATGGCGGTTTGTTGTGATAGCCAGTTCTCAGTTGTCACTAGAGATTACTCGCAACTCTTTGTTTTTACTACCTCTCTCTGTCTCTCTCTCTCTCTCTGTTTGTCTGTGTATGTGTATATACCACTAGTGACAACTGTTATAAGAGGAGGGTCTCTGTGACTGAGTGTCGTGTCGTCGAGTTCGAATACGGACGCAGCCTTCTGTTCACGAGTGCAGTTTTTGCAGGAGACCCTAGGATTGTTGCCGGAGCTACGGAGTTTGTGCAATACTCTCGGCAGGTGGCGTGCCATTTCTGCGGAGAGGGGCCGAGCAATATGGGGTAAAACCCGGTGCAATGAAGTCAATCCTTCGGCTTAAAACCCTTTAAACTGTAGACAGAGAAGATGGAGATATGTTGGATACATCTTAAGAAGAAGTAATCAACGAACATCAAAGCAGACATCACAGCAGACATCAAAGCAGGCATCAAAGCAGGCATCAAAGCAGGCATCAAAGCAGACATTGAAGTGGGATGCAAAGGGTTCAAGAAAGAGAGGACGACCTAGGGAGACCCTGAAATGATCAACGAATATCAAAGCAGACATTGAAGTGGGATGCAAAGGGCTCAAGAAAGAGAGGACGACCTAGGAGACCCTGAAATGATCAACGAATATCAAAGCAGACATTGAAGTGGGATGCAAAGGGTTCAAGAAAGAGAGGACGACCTAGGGAGACCCTGAAATGATCAACGAATATCAAAGCAGACATTGAAGTGGGATGCAAAGGGTTCAAGAAAGAGAGGACGACCTAGGAGACCCTGAAACGAACTTTGCTGAAAGAGGTAAGAAATATCGGTCTCAGTTTCATGAAGGAGATTGAGCGAGTTGCCCAGGATAGAGCAGTATGGAGAAATTACTTGCAGGCCCTATGTAACGTACGAAAGGAATTATTATTTATTACTATGTGTATATATAAATGTACATGTACATGGATTAGACATTAACATATAGAAAACAAAAACTATGGTAATCAACAAGGAAATGGAAAAACCTAAAATGAATATAAAATACATGGAGAATTACTACATCAAGTAAAAGCTACTCCTATCTCGGTCAGATGATAACAGATGATGGCAGATGTATAACTGAAATTAAAAGAGAATAGGAATGGCCAAGGATAATTTCAATAGTATGAGAAAGTTACTGACATCCAAACAAATCACAAACAGGCTAAAAATTAGAATGATCAAATGCTATATATATCCTATATTAATGTATGGCTCGAAACATGGACAATGAACAAGCAGTTAGAAGACAGAATTGATGCATTTGAGATGTGGATATATAGAAGAATAAGCAGAGTTTCATGGACAGAAAAACAGACAAATAAACAAGTTTTAGGAAAACTAGGCATGAAGAAACAATTATTAAGAGAAATAAAATTCAGACAAGTAAAGTATTTTGGGCACATAAAAAGGCATGACACCATGATAAAACATTTACTAGAGGGAAAGTTGAGGGAGGAAGAGCAAGAGGAAGACCGAGAGATAAGTGGAAAGGAAACTTTAAGAAATGGACAGGTTACAGTCTGGCAGTGTGCAACACCAAGGTGAAAGACAGAGGATGCTGGAGATTCATTGCAGCCAACCTTCGATGTGGAGACGGCACCTGATGATGATGATATATAAATGTAAAAGGTTTAATAGTGGATCGTCTGGTTGAATGGGTTAGAGCACAGCTCCTATGCGGGAGACCAGGGTTCAATCCACGATGAGGCCAATGAGTTTTTTCTGTCGAGGGCAAGAAAAAAACATCCTAAATTGAACAGTTTCGTGACGACTGGGCTAGCCATACTGCCATTAAATTACACAAGCTCATATCATTCCTATCCTTCTCCTTCTTTTTCTTCAGCGATCTCTGGTCATGCGCTTAATTTACTGTGGACTACAAGCTGGACAGTCAACGTCAGCTCTGTCAGGTTTCCTTCTTCAGCGATCGCTGGTCATGCGCTTAATTTACTGTGGACTACAAACTGGGCAGTCAACGTCAGCTCTGTCAGATTTCCTTCTTCAGCGATCGCTGGTCATGCGCTTAATTTACTGTGGACCTCTGGGGGGTCTCTGTGGCTGAGTGGTTAAGCCCTTTGCCTTGCGAGTCGAAGGTCGTGGGTTCGAATCGGACCGTGGCCTTCTGTTCACGAGTGCATTTTTCCAGAGACCCTAGGATTGTTGCCGGAGCTACGGAGTTCGTGCTTTATGCAATACTCTCTTGGCAGGTGGCGTGCCATTTCTGTAGAGAGGGACCGAGCCATATGGGGTAAAACCCGGTGCAATGAAGTCAATCCTTCGGCTTTAAAACCCTTTAAACCCTTTTACTGTGGACCACAAACTGGGCAGTCAACGTCAGGTCTATCAGGTTTCCTTCTTCAACGATCTCTGGTCATGCACTTAATTTACTGTGGACCACAAACTGGGTAGTCAGTTTCAGATCTGTCAGGTTTCCTTCTTCAACGATCTCTGGTCATGCGCTTAATTTACTGTGGACCACAAACTGGGTAGTCAGTTTCAGATCTGTCAGGTTTCCCCAAAGCTTAGTTATCAGGTCGACTGGGTGTGACCACATGTTGCTTCTCAGCTCACCCATGTGAAGACAGTCTTACAGGACTTCATATCCTACACCGTCCAATAAACGATATTACAAACAGTAACAGAAAGAAAAAAATGTTAAAAGACAAAGGATTGGTTTCATTGCATCGGGTTTTACCACATGTGGCTCGGTCCCTCTCTGCAGAAATATCACGCCACCTACCGAGAGTATTGCACAAACTCCGTAGTTCCGGCAACTTCTTCTTCTTCTTCTTCGCGTTCGTTCTTTACGACCAATTTTAATCACTCTTTGTGATATGTCTGATCTTTGCCAAGAACGTGTATACGTTGCAACATTGGTTTGGTAGGTCCCTAAAAGCATTTATTTCTACACGTTTAGGACATGTGCATCCGATTTCAGTCAAACCTCCTTAGTCGCCTCTTACGACATGCGTGGCAGGTAACAGTGGTTCTATTCTTTACACCCCAAATTTGGGCGCCGGTAACCTCTCGGGCAAAGCTCCGGCAACAATTCTAGGGATCTCTGGGAAAAAAAACACACGTGAACAGAACGGCAGGGTATGCGGTATATATATATATATATATGGGAAGAAAACATAATAATCTAGACATCCAATGTCAATGGCACTAAAATAAACCAAGTGAAAGAATTCAAATACTTAGGAAGCATATTCACAGAAGACGGAAGACTAGATAGAGAGATAGAGGTAGAGTGCAAAAGCAAATGCTGTAACCTACCAGCTAGCCCCACTGTTAAGGCACCCAAAATTTCACAGGCAGATGAACAGATGATCAGCATCATCTTTATACCTACTTTGTGTTGTTACCAGAGCCAAACATGGACATTGAGCAAAGCGCAGTCACAAAAATAACTACATGTGAAATGCGATGCCTGCGAAAAGTTACCAACAACACCAGAAAAGACAGAATCACCAACATCTGCATAAGAAAAAAAGTTGACACAAAACCGTGCTTGAATTAAATAGAGAAACAAAGAATGAAGTGGTTTGGCCACTTAATAAGAATGCATCCAAACTCCACAGTATACAGAGTCTTCTACAACAGAACACGGGAAAGAAGGCAAGAGGAAGACCACGGAAAAGATGGTTAGATGGCGTAGCAGAATCATGTGAAAACAAAAATAACAATCACACAAGCCACCAGAACAGCACAAGACAAAAACAGAAAACCACGACCCTGGGCAACAACCCGGTAGCAGTCTGACGACAAAAGAAGAAGATATATATATATATATCAGGATGATGATGATGAGGAGGGTTAATTCCTTTTCTCACAAGTGCAGCTTCAGGTGCGAGAAAAGAACACACAGACATTTTGTGTCCGATTTGAAAAAAAAAGAAAAATCGACGCATTTTGTTAATCCGTCCCACCCCACAGTTATTACAAAAGTCGTGCACGACGCCACTGCCTCTCTCTTGTATTATATGAAACATCATTAAATTGTGTGCCCAAATCTCAGCGTGCTTGAGCAAGTAAAGTCTAACTACTTTATCTTGTATTAAAACAGTACTATAACAATTGTCCCCGAAAGTTTTACGGAAATTCAGAAATAATTTCTCTTGAAATTAATCATTAAAAAAATAATCACATAAAATAAAGTTTATAATAAATTAATTACAAAGACATTAAATAAGTTTAACTTGAACGTTTTGCGCCCGTTTAGTCTCCATTGAAAATAATAGCCGTCCATCGCAAGCGATGATGACAACAATCTCAGACGTGTACTGTTGCACCTCTCTGTGTGTGCGGAGGTGACTGTAGAGTCCAATCCTAGAACAGAATCCCCGACCACAGGTGGGGCATACATGATCAAGGTTAGACATGTGCGTGTTGTGTGCTCTGTCTTTTCGCGCTGCTCGTTTTCTCTGTGACTCAACAATACGATGATTCTCAGCTATTCGGGTTCCTCTTTGTTGTTACAGCGCCACATTTGGCGATCTTGCGCAAGGGATTCGCCAGCACGTATTGTCTATATCGAAGCATTTCAGAGACACTTTAAGAGTGTCTTTAAAGCGTTTTTCTGTCCACCAGCTAAACGTCTGCCCCCTTCAAGCTCGCCATACATCAACTGTTTTGGGATGCGTTTATCAGGCATTCGAGCAACGTGACCGACCCATCTCAGTTGGACCTTCTGCAACAGGGTGTTGACGCTTGGGATCTTTGCTCTTGTGAGGACTTCGCTGTCTGGAATTTTGTCCTGCCAGTTTATTTTTAGTATTCTGGTAGACAGCTTGTGTGGAAATGGTTTAATTTTCTTGCGTGTCTGCTATACACTGTCCATGTCTCTGAAGAGTCATCACTCTGTCACTGACACCTTTTGGGAGTCTGGTGAGGCCGCGCACAAGATGAGATTTGACAGCAAACCCTACACCAGATTCCCTGACGTTCTGTATTGGCTCTCCCACTCCAAAAGAAAGTGTAACCTCCGCCCACCTCTGACAGCTGACCCTCGTCAGGAGTCTGGTCTCACTCAAGGCAGCTATGTCGATATCGTAGCGTGCCAGTTCTCTAGCCACGAGTGCAGTCCGTCTCTCAGGTCTTTCAGCTTTGTTGTTATCTAATAGTGTTCGCACGTTCCACACGCATATGGTGAGAGCTTTAAGCGTGTTCTTCATGTTGTGTGATTTGTGTTGTATGTAGTTGTCTGAAACTGTAGCTTGCGCTGTATTTGGATTATAGTGAGGAAAAGTTGCGCTATTCGTCAACCTCACTCTCTCGTCCAGGACTATCTGTATCCAGGGGCAAGACAAGTCAAGACGACTGGAGATAGTGCCAGATGCAGTGGATGACCAGGGCTTTCTAAAGTGCCTCGCCGTGCTCTATGCGGTCCACACCGCTCTGCTGTGATCCGCCTTTCTAACCGTTGAACCAGCTAGTGGCCTCATCCGCGAAGTCAGCCGGATCCATTGAAAATACACCTCTGGTCGCTGACTTGGAGATCTCCTTTCTTCTTTTCGTTCGTTCTTTACAACCAATTTTAATCACTCTTTGTGATATGTTTGATCTTTGCCAAGAACGTGTATACGTTGCACATTGGTTTGGTAGGGCCCTAAACGCATAGACTTCTTCCCGGGCATCAAATTTCAGACAAACATCCTTAGTCACCTCTTACATGCGAGACAGGTAACAGTAGTTCTATTCTTTACACCCCAAATTTGGGCCCCAGTAACCACTCATGCGATGTGGACATATAAAGAGACACGAAAGGCTGGAAAAGATCATCACGGAAGGAAGCACACCGGCACAGAGGAGAAGAGGAAAACCACGGAGAAGATGGATTCAGGATGTAACGAATGGTTTGAACATGACGGCTGCAGAGGCAGGACATCTGGCCTATGAGAGAGAGAGAGAGAGATAGAGAGAGATTCCAAAGGACTGTTAATGTGGCAAAGTTATGCTCAGGACAAGCTTTTTGATCATGATGATGATGATCCAACAGGCAGTCGTAAAAAATATTTAAAAAATAAAAAATTTCACGTCCATCTTCAACTCCCGGCAATCAATGCTGTTGATGCAAGCATGTCCACTTTCTCATTTCCGTAAACATCCGCATGCCCTGGACAGCAGATCCACGTAAATCTCGGAAGTTTAGAAACTTCAAAAGAATTATATTTTTATGACGACTATTAAAATATTTCTCACAATTATTTAAATAAATGATTTAGTTCTAGACCAGATCGATACTATCATAACACGTTGAACATAAATGATAAAAACGTATTATTCTTTGTAATATGTCAGTCAACGAGTACTGCACTTAGTAATCGAATCTCGTTGCACTGCAGGAGGCAGTACAGTTTTAGCATAGACAAATGCTGTTTGAAGTGGTGTCCTTTGTTCTGGCACTGTTGTGTGCAAAGATGAATTCTTTGTTGTGACGACCAGGTACAAATCACGTGTAATGAAGTAAAACATGAACGTGACATTAATCTGTTTAGTGTTTACTAGATCAAACTATGAGCATGCAGTAAACATTCAATTTATTAATGGACGATAAAACATCACAGATATATTTATGTTCAATCTTTCATTCATTAGGTACCGCATGTGGTACCGGGCCCCTAACGGAAACGAAGAATAATATCACTGCGACCTACAAGACATGTCCTAAGAGGCGACTGATGAAGGGTCTAGGGAAGCTACCCTAGTAAATAAAAAGCATCACAAAATCGGATGTGCCTGGCCTACTTGTAGGAGCACAACTGGCACAACGTACAATCGCTTTTAAGCTCAGATCGCATACAAATCCCACATTGTGGTTAACAAGTGGTCGATATAGAGCGTATGAAGAAGAAGAAGAAGATTCATGAGATACAAGTTGGGAGATTCATGAGATACTAAGTCTGTACAAGTTGGGAGATTCATGAGATACTAAGTCTGTACAGGTTGGGAGATTCATTAGATACTAAGTCTGTACAAGTTGGAAGATTCATTAGATACTAAGTCTGTACAAGTTGGGAGATTCATTAGGTACTAAGTCTGTACAGGTTGGGAGATTCATGAGATACTAAGTCTGTACAAGTTGGGAGATTCATTACATACTAAGTCTGTACAAGCTGGGAGATCATTAGGTACTAAGTCTGTACAGGTTGGGAGATTCATTAGATACTAAGTCTGTACAAGTTGGGAGATTCATTACATACTAAGTCTGTACAAGTTGGGAGATTCATTAGATACTAAGTCTGTACAAGTTGGGAGATTCATTAGATACTAAGTCTGTACAAGTTGGGAGATTCATTAGGTACTAAGTCTGTACAAGTTGGAAGATCATGGAGATACATACAGATAAAGTTGGAAATTCATGAGTACCATGTCTGTACAAGCTTGGGAGATTCATTGACTACAAGCTGTCTAAGTGGGAGATCAGTCTAGGACTACAGTATAAGATACAAAGTTGGCTGAGATTCAAATAGGTACAAGTCTCGTACAGAGTGGAGATCCTCATTAGGTACTAAGTCGTTAAGCGTTGGGAGATATTAGATACTAAGTCTGTACAAGTTGGGAGATTCATAGATACTAAGTCTGTACAAGTTGGGAGATTCATAGATACTAAGTCTGTACAGGTTGGGAGATTCATTAGGTACTAAGTCTGTACAAGTTGGAAGATTCATGAGATACTAAGTCTGTACAAGTTGGGAGATTCATTAGGTACTAAGTCTGTACAGGTTGGGAGATTCATTAGATACTAAGTCTGTACAAGTTGGGAGATTCATTAGGTACTAAGTCTGTACAAGTTGGGAGATTCATTAGATACTAAGTCTGTACAGGTTGGGAGATTCATTAGATACTAAGTCTGTACAAGTTGGGAGATTCATTAGCATTAAGTCTGTACAAGTTGGGAGATTCATTAGATACTAAGTCTGTACAGTAGATCTTGGATATTCAATTGGGAGATCATAAGTCTGTACAAGTTGGGAGATTCATTAGGTACTAAGTCTGTACAAGTTGGAAGATTCATTAGATACTAAGTCTGTACAAGTTGGGAGATTCATTAGATACTAAGTCTGTACAAGTTGGGAGATTCATTAGATACTAAGTCTGTACAGGTTGGGAGATTCATTAGGTACTAAGTCTGTACAAGTTGGAGATTCATTAGGTACTAAGTCTGTACAAGTTGGGAGATTCATTAGGTACTAAGTCTGTACAAGTTGGGAGATTCATTAGGTACTAAGTCTGTACAAGTTGGGAGATTCATTAGTTACTAAGTCTGTACAAGTTGGGAGATTCATTAGGTACTAAGTCTGTACAATTGGGAGATTCATTAGATACTAAGTCTGTACAAGTTGGGAGATTCATTAGGTATTAAGTCTGTACAAGTTGGGAGATTCATTAGATACTAAGTCTGTACAAGTTGGGAGATTCATTAGGTACTAATTGTACAAGTTGGGAGATTCTTAGGGTCTGTACAAGTTGGGAGATTCATTAGGTACTAAGTCTGTACAAGTTGGGAGATTCATTAGGTACTAAGTCTGTACAAGTTGGGAGATTCATTAGGTACTAAGTCTGTACAAGTTGGGAGATTCATTAGTTACTAAGTCTGTACAAGTTGGGAGATTCATTAGGTACTAAGTCTGTACAAGTTGGGAGATTCATTAGATACTAAGTCTGTACAAGTTGGGAGATTCATTAGGTACTAAGTCTGTACAAGTTGGGAGATTCATTAGGTACTAAGTCTGTACAAGTTGGGAGATTCATTAGGTACTAAGTCTGTACAAGTTGGGAGATTCATTAGATACTAAGTCTGTACAAGTTGGGAGATTCATTAGGATAATCTGTAAGTTGGGAGATTCATTAGGTACTAAGTCTGTAGTTGGGAGATTCATTAGGTCTAGTCGGTTGGGAGATTCATTAGGTACTAAGTCTGTACAAGTTGGGAGATTCATTAGGTACTAAGTCTGTACAAGTTGGGAGATTCATTAGGTACTAAGTCTGTACAAGTTGGGAGATCCATTAGGATTCCCTAAGTCACATTGAGATCCATTGTATAACATCTTTATAAGTTAAGATCTTAGTCTAAGAGCTGATCATAGTCTGTACGTTGAGATCAGTTAGTCCAGTCACTTGGATTCATTAGTCTGAAGCTATTGAGATTCATTAGGTCATAGCTTCAGATCCTTAGACTAGTCCTTACAAGTGGGAGATCTGTTAGGTACAAGTCTGTCAATTGAGATTCAGGTCAGCATTAGTTCCTATTTGTTGTACTAATCCATTGATTCTTTTCAACGCTCCCTTGACGTTAACACTTTTATAGTATAAACAGGACAGGTAAACTATTCAACATCATTCGAGCCTAGCTCCGCATTCTATCAACCTTTCGACCCAGTCAATATGGGTATATAAAAACACCTTAAGATACAAAATGCATGTGCACGACCTGGGAGACCTTTGTGGAGACATATTCCCAAGGTAGTTGTTCTGATAACGGATATTGCGTGTTCAAAGCTAACAGGAAATGTATGTGTGTTGATGGCAACAATCAAACAAGTCATCAATAATACAGTTCATACAACAAACTAGCAGTATAAAAACTGTATGTGGTTTGTTATCAATACAAGCGCATTTTATAACAGCTACAAAACGTGCTTCTATTTATATATTTTTGTGTCCGTCTCTGTTTTTGCCGTTAGGGTAGCAGGTTTAACTGATGATCGGTTTCGAGATAGTTCACACTCGGACACTTGATATGCTGTGGTATTGTGGGGTTTTAAGATGCCTGTAACTCCATAAATCCACATTTCTCTTGCCCCTGCCTCTTTATGATTCAATTTTCAGGTTTTATGTTCTTGCAATTGGTGTATTCGGGTTCAATCTTAACAAGTGGCAAATTCATTTGATTCTTGCAATTGGTGTATTCGGGTTCAATCTTAACAAGTGGCCAAATCATTTGAGTCACTCGCCGGTGTGGTGCTGGGGACCGCAAAGAATAGTACCACTGTAACCTACAAGGCATGTCGTAAGAGGCGACTGCTGTAGGACCTAGGAAGCTACCCTAGTAATAAAAACATCGCAGAGATCGGATGTGCTGGCCTAACTGTAAGCGCATACTGGAACAACGTACAATCGCGCTTAGGCTCAGATCACATACAAATCACGCAGAGTGGTTAACAAGTGGTCGATATGGAGAGTTTAAAGAAGAAGAAGATTTGAGTCACTGTTTTTCAATGAATCTAACAACAGGTGTTGTTCTGATTGTTCTTCTAATTTCCTTATTTCGTGCAGCACATAAAACAACATCAGAAAATGAACATAATAGACAAATAGAACAAATAAGAAATGAGAAAATCAAAACAAAATTTGAACATGTTAACAACGGAGATAACAATAACACTGACCTCTTGAAGTAAAACGTCCGTTCTGATGACACACCCATCGTCTGCTTCCTGTTGCACATAGTATTTGCTGAAGGGGCCATCGAGGCAGCGTTTAGATCTTGTGTTTGTTGTCTTGGAAACCAATCGAATATTCCAGCCAACAAAACGTGAAAACTTGCGGGGAACATGAGAGATATCAGTGTAAAATAATTTGAAAGTTAAGTACTTTCCCGTGGTGTCTACTTCCATCATCCAAGCCTGTTTATCACGATCATAACAATGAGCTCTGGCTTTGGTATTACCTCTGGGTACAAGGCCGAGGTACACCTCACTTACAGACACAACAGAAATCATTTCAACTTTCACTCGGATTGTGGATCGCCCCTTTGAGAACCTATGCAAGGACGCGCCGATTGTGAATGGTTCGCCTATTCCAGAAGCATCCAACACTTGCTCAAGATCACCTGAATCAAATGTGCCTTCATCACCAAGAACGATCCTGTATCGTACGTGACACAGATGATCAAAACTAGTATGACGTTGCAGTTGCACTTCCAGACTCCCATCAGCCTCAGCCAGACTGTTATCAGGAAACAAGGATATGCTCCAATCAGAAAGTCCAAACATAAAATAGGATGACTCTATTCTCTCACCGTATCCATGCCTTGAACTGCTACTGCTGCTGCTACTTCCTTCCTTGGGGACACGCATCCAACATTCGTACACACTGTGAACATTTCTCATCTCAACCTCCACCATCAGTTCCCCTGACTCGTGTAGAAAGTTCCTCTTTAGCAGATCATCTGTCTCTAGAAATGTCTTCCGACCAAACACACTAGAATCAGAAGAGAACTCACAGCCTTTCTCAATGAAGCTGACATTCTTGGTGAAATGATCCCTGTAAACACGAGATTGTAATCAGTTCATATTAATAAATGTTTGTTGCAGTTCATATTAATAAGATGATTGTTGTCAGTTCATATTAATAAGATGATTGTTGTCAGTTCATATTAATAAATGATTGTTGTTAGTAAATACTAATATGAAATGTGTCTTTTCTTTCTTCCTTCTTCTTTGAACGCTCCATATCAACCACTTGTTAAACCACTCTTTGTGATTTTATCGCCTTGAGATAACACGTGCTTGGAGGCAGGTTCGTATGCTAGTATCAGTTTCTTGTCATTCTTAGTCGAATTATGTTTGAATTTATTAAATATTCTCTGTCTGTATTTCTTATCTTGATAAAGGCATATAGTCAAAACCTCGAATACTGTTTTATTTTCATATTTAATCATTCATTTTTCATTACTTATGTAATACTGTATATATCTGTCTTTTTTCATTCACTCTTTGAGATTTGTATGTGATCTGAGCTTAAGAGCGATTGTACGTTGTGCCAGTTATGTGCCTACAAGTAATCCAGCATATCTGATTTCTGCGAGCCTTTTTATTTACTAGGATAGCTTTCATAGGCCCTTACAGCATTTGCCTTTTACGACATGCCTTGTAGGTCGCAGTGTTACTATTCTTTGCTCCCTTGCTAACCCCGACAATACACGGGTGTGTAGTCAGTTAATACGGTGAATAGTTAATACACGTGTGTAGTCAGTTAATACTAATAAAAATTGTAATCAGTTAATCTTTTAAAATTTCCGTAGCCTTTTCAGACCTTATAATATGAAGTCACTTCGCTTCACATTTTTAGACCCTAGTATTCAGGATGTAGAAAGGCCAATTCCTTTTCTCATGTGTGGAAGGAACGTCGAGTGTGGGATTGAACCGACAACCCTCTTGTGTTCGAGTTGATAGGTGAACGTTTATGCATGAAGCTAATCCGTTCCACAAAATTAGTTAATGCTAATCTAGAAATCAAGACTTGGTATGAGTTTATTGAGGACATGTTCCCTACTGGGGTTAAAGTCACAAGAAAAAACAGAAGAGAGAGAGAGAGAAGAGAGAGAGAGAGAGTGAATGAACGAGAAACGACGTTCACAATTTATTTTCATCCGCAGCTTTAAATTCACGCTAGTCATGGCGCATAATTTGAAGACTATGGCTGCAATTTTGCGTGAGGGCCTACTTTATTTATCACTAGTGACCCTAGCCATTAAGGTAAGCCTTACTCGATTTCGATATTATTAGATCCCAGAGGAATTGAGAGATCCAATGAGGATCAGAGAATATCCCATAGAGGATGGAGATCCCAAGTAGATGAGAGGATCAAGAACGAGAGAGATCCCAAGTAAACACATGAGAGTTTCTGTAGTCCAACAGAGTATCGTATGCTCACCAAAAATTGTTGGCTCAAGCTGGTTTTAAAAAAATGTCTAATCATCATCATCAGCTGCTGTACCGGCTGGCGTAGGCGATCATGGATCTCCGCTCCTGGTGTTTCCTATAATCTTAGATGTTGACGATCTTCCAAGCCATGAAGTCAAGCTGTCCAAAATTTTGTCTCTCAGTTTTCCTCTGTCTCATCTTCCTTCGATTTTACCGACTGCCACAATGTGTTAGAAGCCTCCCCTTTCTCATTACTTGTTCGAAAAATGAGGATTGCCTCTTTCTTATATTGATAACTAGCTAATTAACCCGGCTCCGCACGGATGAAAGTTGTTATTAAGAGTTGATGAGGAATTGCGTCAGCCTTTCCAAAAGATGTCATATACGATAGCATGAATTGTATTTGCTGATATTATTTAAGAAGTGGTTTGAATCGGTTTTGTTGTCGATAAACGATTTTAACGGTTCGAGTAGTTCTTGTAATGCTTCACGTCTAATCAAAGTAGAGTATTCGCATTCTTCCTAATTATTTTAAAATTTCTATAGTGTAGTTTGAAACAGAAAAGAGAAGCTGTAAGGTATATGGTATATAGGTCAATACAGTGTTAGGCCTGTATTTTTATTGACCGTCGGACCACGATGGGTGATGTGGTCAGCATCACGCCGGAAGCTGTAATGACATGAAAATTATACATTCTGTGCAAATCAACGCAAACAGAAAAACGCAACGCAACTAATGGTACGTTAAGGGATGTAATCCATGCCTATGTTGTAGAGGCCATCTGGCAATTTTTGGATTATACCCCGTTGACTGTTAAGCTTTCTTAATCACGTGTCTGGATGTAACCAAGATGGTGAATTTAAATGTCGGATCGGACATCAAGAATTCGATTTTTTTTTAATTTTAAAGCTAAGATTGATCCGATTTCGAAACTGATTCTTTAGCTGATCTAAATTTACCCCGAAAAATATTTGTACGAAATATGGTGAATATTGGATGTAAACTGAGTCCGTGTACACCCGGTCACACATCAGACACTAATGATTATATATAGAGATATGCTTTCTCTGTGTCTTGACCTCATTCATCACCTCCACATTCGTCATCTTAGCAGTCTATGGGATTCTCAAAATAACAACAAACAAAAATTCTTACCTATTGACAACTGTAAAAGAAAAGTCCATCCTGCATCGTAAACCTTGAGATGGAGTCTGAAGTTTTAGGAAAGCCCCGATGTGACGGTCAGTTCGTACAAAACTAACATTCCATCGATGGTATCCGTAGACAAAATCCTACAAATAAAATATGTGAATAAGCTTGTAAGACATAGAGGTAATATCAGTACTGTCTAACGTTTGATATATCGGCACGCATCTGACTGATGTTTGTGGAGACGCTGACGTCATGTGACAGTTGCAATACTACTAATATCAATAGTAATTTTAATAGAATATTCATTATCCTCATTAAATAGCTTGTCATGGGCAGAACTTTGCCACGCTAACAGTTCTTCTGAATTTTTCTCTCTCTCTCTCTCTCTCATAGGAAAGATGTTCCGACTCTGCAGTGGTCATTTTTAATCACACGTGATATCCTGAATCCATCTTCTCCGTGGTTTGCCTCTTCTCCTCTTTATCGGGATACCTTCTACAGTAATGATCTTCTCCGTGGTTTGCTTCTTCTCCTCTTTATCGGGATGCCTTCTACAGTAATGATCTTCTCCGTGGTTTGCCTCTTCTCCTCTTTATCGGGATACCTTCTACAGTAATGATCTTCTCCGTGGTTTGCCTCTTCTCCTCTTTATCGGGATACCTTCTACAGTAATGATCTTCTCCGTGGTTTGCTTCTTCTCCTCTTTATCGGGATACCTTCTACAGTAATGATCTTCTCCGTGGTTTGCCTCTTCTCCTCTTTATCGGGATGCCTTCTACAGTAATGATCTTCTCCGGCCAATCGTGTCTCTTTATATGTCTAAAATACATCAATTTTCTCTTACATTTTTGTAACATCAGCCAGTTTTCTTTGATTTTGAATGTCTTTCTGGATAGATCTATTTGTTCTCTTGTCTGTTCATGATATAGAAAGGACTCTTCTGTAACACTTATATTCAAAAGCACACTTATATGCTTTCTACTGTTTTCTGAAATAAATGTTCATCCTTCACACCCCCCATACGTTGCCACTGGGAATATGAATGCACTTAGTATGCTGATCTTTGTTTTCCTATCAGTTCCATTTCATACTGTTTTTAGTTTATTTTTTAAGGTTTTTCTTTTTCTTTCCTTCATCCCGCTTCTATCTTTTGTTAACAGTGAACCGAGAAATTCAATTCTGTTCACATTTTATATTTTCTGTTCTGTGATAAAAAAAAATCGTTTGTCATGCTTATTGTAATAGTATTATTAATAATAATTCCTCTCGTACACGTTATATTTTTGTTTCTGCCGATCCAGAAGCACTTGAGCTTTCAGCTCTTCGGCTCGGTGCCATGGACATCGTAACCCTTCGGTTCGGTGCCTGGAACACCGTAAATCTGGGGAATCTGTGGTTTTTTCTGCCAGCCAGCGGAATTGGACCCGCACTCACAAAAGGCTTGTCACCCGTAGTCCATCGCGCTACGAACACACTGGGCAGGCGGACGTACACGTTATCCATACCGCTCTATCATGTACAATTAGCTCAATCACCTCCATGGAACTGAGACCGATATTTCTTGCCTCTCTCAGCAAAGTTCGTTTCAGGGTCTCCTTAGATCGTCCTATCTTTCTTGATCCCTTTGCATCCCACTTCAATGTCTGCTTTGATATAATAGTAATATTGATATAGTTGAACTATCCTACTTTCTCCAGTGAAAAAGCAAAGGGCGGAGCTAGGATGCAAGTAGAAACATTACAAAATAAAGCAAGACTGTAACAGCAGGTGAATCGTTTTCAGTGGAGTGCTAGGTGAGTGCTTCTTTCTTTTTCTTTTCTTTCGTCCGCTTTCAACTCAGACGAAGTTTCATCTCTGAAACTGATTTTTGCGTGAACATCTGTTTTTTTCCAATTTCTTACAATGGCAGCAGCGTGCACATTGTAAATTACTTTACACTGGCAGCCGTGTGCTCAATGTACTCGTAATTAGTATTCCTCGCCATACAGGCAGATTTTCTCCGACTTCAGAGGTACTCATGTTATCGTCCTGAGTAAGACCAGGGACTCGAACAAATGCCGGACAGTAGGTTCGAACCCGAGCTATGAGGCGTCTCACAGCTAGCAGGCCGAGCTACTATCAACTACTCTAGGCAGTTCCCCAGCTAGGTGAGTGCTAAGAGAGGGCTAGGAGAGTGCTAGGAGAGTGCTATGAGAGTGCTGTTAGAGTGCCAGGAGAGTGCTAGGAGAGGGTTAGGAGAGTGCTAGGAGATGGTTATGAGAGTGCTAGAAGCATGCTACGAGAGTGCTAGGAAAGTGCTAGGAAAAAAACTGAAAAATAGTTTGTTTTCTTGAAATCTTTTTAGCGCTTAAGTCGTTGGAGTAAAATGGGGCGCCATGAATGTAGGGCACATGGCACATATAGACGTCACTTTGGACAGCGCTGCATCAAAGAAAATTAGATGTATATAACTCATGAACTACAACACTGACAGAGACGATGTGGCTGACTCATGAACTACAACATTGACAGAGACGATATGGCTAACTCATGAACTACAACATTGACAGAGACGATATGGCTAACTCATGAACTACAACATTGACAGAGACAATGTGGCTGACTCATGAACTATAGTCTGTCCATTAATTCGTGAGCACGTTTGAAATTGATTTTCTCGAAAACTACCTGTTGGATCTCAGTGATTTTTGCAAGCAGCCTTAGAATATCCATGACGCTAGAGAAATATTTTTTCCAAGAAAATTTGATGTAGTTTGAAATATTTCTTCTTCAGGTTATATTAAAATCAACCTCACCGGATTGTACACAATAGTAACAGATCTACGGTACACAGACGCGTTGTTCTAAAAATACATTATGGTAACATTGAAATATCGTGAGTTTCACGAATTCCCGTGCACCTAACCCAGTCGACTTTGAAAGCGGAAAGCATATGACGTTATAATTGGGATACCATTGTATAGTTATAGGCGTATCTCGCTATTTGTATGAAGCTATTGTATCATATTTGTTGGCTTATCAAAACTGACATTGATATCACATTCATAATGAGTCTGAAGTGCACATTTATAACAATGCAGAAGGTTACAGTTTTACTATACCAACACTTCCGTAGGGAATCTAAGAGAGGTCATCTATATTGCGATATTCATAACCCTGAGAAACGAGCGCAACTGGCGCTTGGTCTGAATAGAGAATCCTTTTCCCGATGGATTAAACAGGACACAAAGTGCACTAATGTCAAGCAAGGAAGGAAAAGAACAATTGACGACTTTGACATAGATGTCATAAGACGGAGCTCTTGAAAATGTTTGCGACAAATCAACTTGTTACTCTCAGGAAACTGAAATTAAAACTGCAATCAGATTGCAGCATAGACATTTCTAAAAGTACTCTATGAAAAATTGAAAGAGCCGCCGGCTTCACCTTCAGAAAAACTATAGGCGGCAGGAATATTATTTGTGAAAAGTCACATTTAATTGCTGCCCGAAGTAAATACCTGAGGCAGATCCGTGAGCGGCGGAGGCAAGGCTATGATATTGTATATTTGGACGAATCCTGGGTCAATGCTCACCACACCAAAGCTAAAGAATGGCAATCAGTAGACGGTGAACAGAAAGAAAAATACCAAGCAGCAAAGGCCAGCGTATTATACTAACACATGCAGGAAGCAGTGAAGAAGGTCTTGTCCATGACGCTGGACTTATTTTCCAATCAAAAAGTACCGACGGTAGGGACTACCACACAGAAATGAATGGACATATTTTCAGGCACTGGATGGAGAAAGATCTACTTCCAATTCTAAACAGACCATCATGCTTGGTAATGGATAATGCATCCTATCACAACGCAATATCAGCGGAAGACAAAGTACCAACTGCATCAAATACAAAGATCAAATTAGGACTTGGCTTTGCTAAGGAAAATGTCAGCTTCGATGATACATATTTGAAACCCGAGTTGTTGCACCTGGTGAGGATGACAAATAAGACAAAGGTGTTTCATATTGACAAAATCATTGCGGAATACGGCCACACGTCTTTGCGACTACCTCCATATCATGCTCACCTCAATCCGATAGAGCTTGTCTGGGCTAAAGTAAAAGGGCAAGTTGCCGAACAGAACAGGACGTTTAAAATGTGTGATGTTGAAGTTCTGACACGTGAGTCCTTCTCAATGATAGACATGCAGTTCTGGAAGAAGTGTGTTGAACATGTGCTCCGAGAGGAAGACGAGTACTGGCACCGAGATGGATTACAATTTGTCCAGCCAGTAACAATTATCAACCTCATGGAATCGTCAGATTCGGGATGATACAAATCATATTTTGATTACAGACTGAGAAATAGCAACGTATACATTTCCATATCCAAATGCGTCTACCATCATACAATTTGTGGTGAAGTTAAGACACCCTGGGGTCTAATGGTGACCGAAGGGGAGGACTAACTGTTGCATATTGTATCCAAGTTCACGATTGCACATAAAGGGCAACACACTTAATTACTTGACCTATCAAGTTAATATGGAGATACACCTATGAATAGAATTGACATGGACACATTCTAGGGATACTGTAAAATCTAAAATTTGAGCCCCGTATTTGCAATTGTCATAAAAGATCAAAGGAATTCGCCGATGTACAAAATCCGTAGCATCTATGGACTACTGGTTAGCTTTATTTTAGCGTCATGGATATTCTTAGGCTGCATGCAAAAAATCACTGAGATCCAACAGGTAGTTTTCGAGAAAATCAATTTCAAACGTGCTCACGAATTAATGGACAGACTATACAACATTGACAGAGAAGATATTACTAACTCATGAACTACAACATTGACAGAGACAATGTGGCTAACTCATGAACTACAACATTGACAGAAACGATGTGGCTGACTCATGAACTACAACACTGGCAGAGACAATGTGACTAACTCATGAACTACAACATTGACAGAGACGATGTGACTAACTCATGAACTACAACATTGAAAGAGACGATGTGGCTAACTCATGAACTACAACATTGACAGAGATAATGTGGTTGACTCATGAACTACAACACTGACAGAGACGATGTGGCTGACTAAATATTTGTTCACTTTTCACTCTGCCTGTTAATGTATAACACCATCTAGAGTGGACGGCTAGATTGATTGATTGATATGACTATCATGACTGCACTGTAGTGTATAACTGTGTCTGTTTCAATCTATTTCTTGCACGGAAGGATCTCAGCGATAGTGCACGAACTCCATAGCACAGTCGAGGCTCGCTAATGTCAATTTGAAAAAAAAGTGAAATTTTTTTAAGTATGTTTATTTTAATTTTTTTCCCTCTTCTTCTTTCTTTGCGTTCGTTCTTTACGACTAATTTTAATCACTCTTTGTAATATGTTTGATCTTTGCCAAGAACGTGTATAGCTGCACATTGGTTTGTAGGCCCTAAACGGATAGAGTTCTACACGTTTAGGACACGTGCATCCAATTTCAGCCAAACCTCCATATTCGGCTCTTACGAAATGCGTGGCACTAGTGGTTCTATTCTTCACACCCCAAATTTGGGCCCCGGTAACCACTCGGGCGATTTTTTTTTTTTTAAATTTGTCTTCCTCTTCTTGCGTTTATTGGTTATGAATTTAGGTATAATCTGGGCGACTGGTATGGCACTCCTGACAAATTTATGGATGAAGGGCTTTCTTCTTTATTATCAGCGCGCCCTGCCATATACTCGCGCCTTCTCCAACTTCAGAAGAAATTTTTTTTTTAAATTATATTATCCAGGCAGCGGCTCTGCAGTTTACTCTTGTCTAGTTTCAGCTGCTAAATGTTCTTTTACTGAGAAACAAAGAATGAAGTAGTTTGGCCACTTAATAAGAATGCACACAAACTCCACAGTATACACAGTCTTCTACAACAGAACACCAGGAAAGGTGAGAGAAAGAAAGTGAGAGGAAGACCACGAAAAAGATGGTTAGATGGCATTGCATAATCCTGTGAAAGAGCAAAAATAACAATCACACAAGCCACTGGAACAGCGCAAGACAAAAAAAAACAGAAAACCACGACACTGCTCAACAAGCCGGTAACAGTGTGACGACAAAAGATGTCACTAGAACAGCGCAAGACAAAAAAAAACAGAAAACCACGACACTGCTCAACAAGCCGGTAACAGTGTGACGACAAAAGATGTCACTAGAACAGCGCAAGACAAAAAAAAACAGAAAACCACGACACTGCTCAACAACCCGGTAACAGTGTGACGACAAAAGAAGAAGAAGAAGAAGAATGTTATTTTGCTTTCTCAACTTGAACACGGGACCTACGTTTTCAATCCGTCTTCCATAGGACTAGAAACTAGATCTCCTCTACATTGAAATCAGGGATCTCTGAACAAATATCATGATCACTTCACGCGTGAAACGAATCGAGTAGATTTGGAATAAGAGGCGAGCATCTAACCGAACCACTCGCCCGTCTGCCCAGCGTGTTCGTAGCGCGTTGACTACGGTAACTATCCCTCTGTGTGTGCGGGTTCAATTCCGCGGGATGGCAGAAAAAGCCACAGATTCCCAGATTGACGGTGTTCGTGGCACCGAACCGAAGGGTTACGATGTCCATGGCACCGAGCCGAAGAGCTGAAAAGCTCAAGTGCTTCTGGATCGGAAAAAACCACACAAAAAACCGATCCACTCCACCGTGACCAACAGATAATGGTAGAACATGAACTGAAAGAAATGGTTTACAGTTGGAATTCAGTATAGAGAAAAACCAAGAGCACAGAAGAATGAAGTGTTTTGTTTTTCTCCAAGAGCCAACGTTGTCACAGACAAGAAAACACCAGGGAGAGAGAGAGAGAGAGAGAGAGAAAGAGAGCGATGCATAAATTAAAATGTAAGCGACTTAATAAAAATTTTTTTTTACCGATGTATGGTGAATGATAATTTCGTGCTTAATTATTGAGTATATGTATAATTTCTTCTTTTGAGGCTCAAGATTTATGGCTTCCATATTTTGTGTAGTCCAAGATTTGTGGTTTCCATATTTTGTGTAGTCCAAGATTTGTGGTTTCATATTTGTGTAGTCAAGATTTGTGGTTTCCATAATTTATGAGTCCAAGATTTGTGGTTTCATATTTTATGTAGTTCAAGATTTGTGGTTTCCATATTTTGTGAGTCCAAGATTTGTGGTTTCCATATTTTGTGTAGTCAAGATTTATGGTTTCCATATCTTTGTAGTCCAAGATTTATGTTTATTTTTGTAGTCCAATTTGTGGTTTCATATTTTGTTAGTCAAGATTTGTGGTTTTCCATATTTTATGTAGTCAAGATTTTGGTTTCCATATTTTGTGTAGTCAGATTTTAGTTATCATATTTGTGGGATTTATTTTATGGGTTTTAGTTTTGCTGGGTTAAGGTTTGTGGTGTTTTAGTTTTGTGTGTTTTAGTTTTGTGGTGTTTTAGTTTGTGTGTTTTAGTTTTGTGTGTTTTAGTTTTGTGATGTTTAGTTTGTGATTTAGTTGGTGTTTTAGTTTTGTGATGTTTTAGTTTGTGGTGTTTTAGTTTTGGTGTTTTAGTTTTGTGATGTTTTAGTTTTTGTGTGTTTTAGTTTTGTGTGTTTTAGTTTTGGTGTTTTAGTTTTGTGATGTTTTAGTTGTGTGTTAGTTGTGTTTTAGTTTGTGAGGTGTTTTTATGTTTTAGTTTTGTGAGTTATTTTTGTGTTATTTGTGGTGTTTTAGTTTTGTGGTGTTTTAGTTTTGTGATGTTTTAGTTTTGTGATGTTTTAGTTTTGTGATGTTTTAGTTTTGTAGTGTTTTAGTTATGAGGGTTTAGTTTTGTGATGTAACAATGTTTTTAGGAACCTTTTTTGGGGTGTTTGTATCGATTTTTAAAATGAAAAATTAATTCTGTTGTTGTTACAAAATGAAAAATTAATTCTGTTGTTGTTACAAAATGAAAAATTAATTCTGTTGTTGTTACAAAATGAAACAATGAATATTTATTGAATAAATGAAAATGTACAGCAGACATGGACAGGTCATATCGCGTGCAGACTAAGGCATATCAAGAACATACAGTATCGACTCACCTTTGAGTAGATGTCAGGTGTAAATTCCCGTAAAATACGACCTGGCAGCATGAAAGTAAATACCTGAGCGTTGAACCGGTCATTCAGTTTGACAAAGCGACACAGCTTAGCCATCAACGGTCCTCTCGACATGTTGGCGCCTCTGTACGAAGCTTCAAATATGCAGTCTTGTATATATACTATCTACGATATATACTATACAGATATATACTATCTGCGGGTATGCTAGGATTGCTACTGTTTTAAGTATCCTGTCTGCAGGTATGATATGATTGCTGCAGTTTTACGTATCCTGTCTGCAGGAATGATATGATTGCTGCAGTTTTACGTATCCTGTCTGCAGGTATGATATGATTGCTGCAGTTTTACGTATCCTGTCTGCAGGAATGATATGATTGCTGCAGTTTTACGTATCCTGTCTGCAGGTATGATATGATTGCTACAGTGTTTAGTATCCTGTCTGCAGGAATGATATGATTGCTGCAGTTTTACGTATCCTGTCTGCAGGTATGATATGATTGCTACAGTGTTTAGTATCCTGTCTGCAGGTATGATATGATTGCTGCAGTTTTACATATCCTGTCTGCAGGTATGATATGATTGCTGCAATCGTCAGTAGCCTGTCTGCAGGTATGATATGATTGCTACAGTTTTACGTAGCTTGTCTGCAGGTATGATATGATTGCTGCAATCGTTAGTAGCCTGTCTATATGTATGAAATGATTACTACAATCGTCAGTAGCCTGTATGTAGAGTTGTCTCAAATTGCCTATCTGCAGGCTTCATCTGTTTTCTACAGTCTTAAATAGCAAGCCTGGGGGTATGCCATGACTCCTCCCACAAAACATCTTGATTGATAAGTAGACAGATAAATATGCATAAGTCAAAGGTGATTTAATGAATCAATGAACTAAAAACATAGTTACTAAACGATCACGTGTCCATTTATATGTTCACTAATTGGTTGATTTAATTTCTTGATATCTTATCCAATGAAATGATAGTTTATTTATTTCAAATAATCTTGCAATGGATTGCTAATTCTTTCTGAGTGACCACTGGACATGTGGTTCTCTCTCTCTCTCGCGATCCCCTGGACAGGTGGTTCAAGAAATGATGATAAGTCAGTGGGTTATGCCACGTGGCACTGGATCAAGAAGAGTGACAGCTGCTGCATTCTTGAGATGAGGCAGATAAATGTTCTGGCTAACGCGGTATTGTGTTTTGGTACATCAATCCCACAGGATGATAACAGTTACTTGACATGCTGCAAGAGTGTCTAGTTTTCGAGTCGTGAAACCATCTGCAGATAGAGCAGAATAACATGGACAAGTTAGCAGTTTTAATATACAAGAATATATCAGGTTTTCTCTCTCTCGATTCTCCCCCAATTTAAAAAAATAAAAATATCAGGTTTAACTAATTATGAGTAAGAAACATAATAATAATAATAACAATTACTCTCGTACCGTTATACGTTACATAGGGCCTGCAAGCAATTTCTCCTTACCGCTCTATCCCGGGCAACTAACTCAATCTCCTCCATGGAACTGAGACCGATATTTTTTGCCTCTCTCAGCAAAGTTCGTCTCATGATCTCCCTAGGGCTTTCACTCTTTCTTGAAACCTTTGCCTCCCACTTCAATGCCTGTTTTGGTATTCTTTGATTATTTCTATTCACGGTATGTTCAATATATCTCCATCTTCTCTTTCTTATAACAGTTGTTACTAGGGGTTGGCCAGACACTTCTCTGATTTCATCACTTCTCCCCGTCCAAATGGTTACCAGATCCCAAATTGGGGATGTAAGGAATAGAACCACTGTTGTCTGCCATGCATGTCGTAAGAGGCAACTAAGGAGGTTTGGTTGAAATCGGATGCACGTATCCTAAATGTGTAGAAGTCTATGCGTTTAGGGCTTACCAAACCAATGTGCAACGTATACACGTTCTTGGCAAAGATCAAGCCAGTGGCGGATCGTGATCACTTTTATTGGTGGGGCCAGACATAAATTTTAGGAAAAATCATGGTTTCGATCAGGTTATATTTTAATGTATAAAATAATAAATACATGTTACACTTTATTTTTGGTGGGGCCTGGCCCCACTGGCCCTTAATGACCAGCCGCCACTGGATCAAGCATATCACAAAGAGTGATTAAGATTGGTCGTAAAGAACGGACGCAAAGAAGAAGATCACTTCTCTTAAATAAACATACTTCTAAGGTATTTTGGGAAACAGATCGTTTGTATCATCTCTAGTAAGTATGAGTTTTTAGACTTGTATCTTTCTGTCAGAAATACGGAAATAGGGGACACTTTATGGGGCGTAAAGGTTATGCGCCCGTCTCTCGTTCAAAAGAAACTCGGTTTACTCCCTCGTGAAGCCATTGGGATATTAGGCCAGAGATTCTCGTTCAGTGTAGGTGAGATCAAGTTCCTAGTCCTATCAGAGACGGATGATAAAACGTAGGTTCCGTGTTCATGTTGAGCACGCAAAAGAACCATTTGCAGTTCAAAATCGAGAAGAGCAGGCTGGAATGCCGCTGCCGGTGCACAAATTGATTAGAAAGATTGAGAAAAAATAAAATTGCTACAAAATATTTTAACGATCTTCTAAATTACATTGGTGATCTTCGTCGTTGCTACGGAGTTTGCGCAGTGCCGCTGAGATCTGCATGTGTAAGAAAGATATCGGAGCACAAATGGTTACTCAACGAAGTGCAGATAAAATGGTTCTATCAATCAATCAATCAATCAATCAATCAATCAGGTATGCATTTCTAACGCTACTTTCTGTCGAGAGTACGGAAATAGCGGACACTGACACGATATATCGTTATCGTCATTGCTTCTTCTTCTTCTTTGCGTTCGTTCTTACAACCAATTTTAATCACTCTTTGTGATATGTTTGATCTTTGCCAAGAACGTGTATACGTTGCACATTGGTTTGGTAGGCCCTAAACGCTTTGACTTCTAAACGTTTAGGACACATGCATCCGATTTCAACCAAACCTCCTAAGTCGCCTCTTACGACATGCGTGGCAGGTAACAGTGGTTCTATTCTTTACACCCCAAATTTGGGCCCCGGTAACTACTCGGGCGATCATCATTGCTGAAACTGGCAGGTTCGATTACTCTAGCACTTACAAATAGTGCTCGTCTGGTGTGCAAGCAAATCTATTTCAGGGATAGCTGTAGTAGACAGGGATATGATTTGACAACATGTGGCCTCAAACTCCATCTTTAATGTTGTTCAGGCAAATCGTCTACCTCAAATTTGTCTGTGTAAATGATGCATCACGTGATGGGGCGCTATGATCTTGGTTCGTGTTCTAACATCGGAAATCAAAGAAATTTCTAACCTGCTGCCTTGCAGGTTGGCTGGAGACAGTCAAAGGCTAACGGAGAGCGAACCCAGTAAACGCTGGCTGAAACCGGACACGTCACCGAAGGATAAGCAGTAGAGCTCCAAATGACGCTGAACGATGTGACGTAAAAATACGTTCTTGGCAAAGGCTATTTATATATCATAATAAGAATGATAAGAATGGCCGAAAAAGAACGATCGAGAGAAGAGAAGAGAGAGAGAGAGAGAAATCACCTTCATTTTAGTCTCTGGGCACGCAGGAGTCAGGGGTAATGAACGAGCTGATAGATTGGCGGCATGGTTACTGTATCAGAGGGAGCTGCAATGGACCGAAATGACATTCTTCACGCACTGAGAGAGTCTTTTCGAACAGAGAGTTTCAGGGTTACGAATCCCACTCGCTGACCAGATTGAGAGATGGGTGTCAATATTGGTGCAGCCCGTGAAGAACGGCATACCAAATATGCAAAGAGATTGATTAATCAACATCGAACTGGCGTGTTAGGCCACTGGACTCTGCTGGATTGGTTGAGGCTAGATCGGAGCACCTATGGACATGTCAGGAGTGCTATGATGATAGTCCTCTGATAGCTGATCGGAAACCACACGAAGTGCTGTACAAAGTATATGTGCACGACGTATGTGCGTGAAGTGCTGTACAAAGTATATGTGCACGACGTATGTGCGTGAAGTGCTGTACAAAGTATATGTACACGACGTATGTACGTGAAGTGCTGTACAAAGTATATGTGCACGACGTATGTGCGTGAAGTGCTGTACAAAGTATATGTACACGACGTATGTGCGTGAAGTGCTGTACAAAGTATATGTACACGACGTATGTGCGTGTAGTGCTGTACAAAGTATATGTACACGACGTATGTGCGTGTATGTAAGTATTACTTAACTCAAATTTTCTTATTCTTCTTCATTGAACGCACCATATCAACCACTTGTTAAACCACTCTGTGTGATTTGTATGTGATCTGAGTCTAAGAGTGATTATGCGTTTTGTCAGTTATGCTCCTACAAGTAGGCCAGCATATTCGATTTCTGTGACGCTTTTTCTTTACTATGGTAGATACCCTAGGCTCCTACCTCAGTCGCCTCTTACGACATGCATTGTAAGTCGCAATGGTGCTATTCTTTGCTCCCCTTACGAGCCCTGGCAACACACGGTCGTAACTCAAATCTAAAGATGAATGGTTGACTGCATTACACCGGATTTTCCCCAAATGGCTCGTCACCTGTTTGCAGAAATAGCAAGCCACTTACCGAGAGTATTATGCAAAGTACGAATTCCGTAGCTCCCGCAAAATTCCTATTATTTTGTTAATAAGATAAGTAAAGGAACCCTTTCATACCTCGTGGTATATAGGTCAATACAGTGTTAGGCCTGTATTTTCATTGACCGTCGGCACACGATGGGTGATGTGGTCAGCATCACGCCGGTCGCCTTTACTTCCCAGAGCATGTCTGGTACCCATTTGAGACTGGGTCGACCTGTTTAATGTACCGCATTGCGGGAGCTGAACCCAGACCACCAGCCTTGAGAAGCGAGTTCACTAACTACTACGCTACAGCGGCTCACTATTATTTTGTTAATGGCATGTTAAAAGAACGACGAGGTTCGGATTTAAACCCCCAACCTTTTGGATGTCTCTGTGGTGGGGAGGTAGTATGCTCTCTCTCCAAAGGTGCTCGGATCGTTACCGACGTAAAACAATCAGGATGTTTCCCCAGTGATCCCTGATTTCTATACAAGAGAGATCAATTGCCTTGTCCTATCGTCGGAGACGGACGATAAAACGTGGGTCTCGTGTTTGAGTTAAGTTGAGTCGGGTTAAGATCGTAGAGGAACCCTTGGCAGTTAAAAATCCGATATGAGATTTTATATTTAAAAATTCATGGAAAAATATAAAAATAATAAATTTCTGCAAATAATTTCACCCTCTACAATTACATCAGGCACCGTCGCCGATGATACGGAGCTCGTGCACTGAAATTATCCAATCCATCGGTATCATTTTTATTGGTGGGGACCAGACAAATTTTCGAGAAAATTATGGCTTTGGATTAGGTTATATTTTAATCTATAAAATTATAAATACCCGTTAAACATTATTTTTAGTGGGTCCTGGCCCCACAGGCCCTTAATGAGGAGCCGCTACTGATCCTATGTATAAAAAATAGATCAAAGCTCACATTATTATTCATCGAAGTGCAATCATTAATTGTATCAATCAATAAATCAATAAATCCTTTACAAATCTATTTTATTCTCGACATTTCCTGTAGCACATCAAACTTCTACAAGAAGTCTACATACTCCCACTTTCCCTTCCCTTCTCCCTTGCATTTTCAACCTTCAGAGCTGTGTTCTATGTCAGAAATGATAAGTTTATTTCTTCCTTCATTGTTGGGTTTAATGTACAGCAGACGTGATCTCCCAAGGGTCTGGTCTATGCTGTTTATTCTGACATTTCAATTATGATTTTAAAATATTGGAAATAGATGTCACTTTTTCCCCTTATTTTCGAATATAAATCAATCAAGTGCAAGGATTCAAATACTTAGGAAGCATATACACGGAAGATGGAAGACTAGATATAGAGATTGAGGCTAGCCAGCTAGCCCCATTGTTAAGGCATCTAAACATCCCACTGACAGCTAAACAATAGATGATCAACAGCATTTTCATGCCAACTCTGTGTTACCAGAGCCAAACATGGATAAAGACAATGAGCAGAGCACATTTGCCAAAAATAACTACGTGTGAAATGGGATGCCTACGAAAAGTTACCAACAACAACAGAAAAGACAGAGTCACCAACATCAGCATAAGAAAGCAAGTTGGGACAGAACCTTGATTGAATTACATTGAGAAACAAAGAATGAAGTGGTTCGGTGACTTAAAAAGAAATCAACCAAACTTCACTGTATACAGGATCTTTTACAACAGAACATCAGGACAAAACCACAGATTATCAACAGATGTCACATTTTCATTATCACCTACACGCAAGAATATACGTACGTATTACCACCTACACGCAAGAATATACGTACGTATTACCACCTACACGCAAGAATATACGTACGTATTACCACCTACACGCAAGAATATACGTACGTATTACCATCTACACGCAAGAATATACGTACGTATTACCATCTACACGCAAGAATATACGTACGTACTATCATCTACACGCAAGAATATACGTACGTACTATCATCTACACGCAGATATACGTACGTACTATCATCTACACGCAGAATATACGTACGTACTATCATCTACACGCAAGAATATACGTACGTACTATCATCTACACGCAAGAATATACGTACATATTACCACCTACAACAGACATGAAATGAAAATGAAAATCGGGACACATATATCCTTTTACAAGACGTAGCCATCAACCACAGTAAACGAGTCTTTGGTTTTCTAGACACCACTTATACGTTCAGTAGTTTGACATTGTTTTCTGACCGGTGAGGTCTATTATTACCGTTCGAAAAATTCCGGGGACGAATTTGCTTCCAAACTGTCTGCCGCGTGTTTGAACCAGGTACGCTTGGGTTGTGGTCGAGCTTACTACTGCTTAAGCTACAGACGCCCACTACATATATACACAGACACACACACACACACACAAAGACACACTTTACATTTCGATATCTGTAATTTCTCATGTAATTCTGTCATTGTTACCATACTGTGTGCTGACACTGTGTGCTGACACTGTGTGCTGACACTGTGTGCTGGCATCGTGTGCTTCCAGACTGTGCGCTGGCACTGTGTGCTGGCACTGTGTGCTGGCACCATGTGCTACCAGGACTGTGCCGCTGGCACCGTATGCTCCCAGACTGTGCTCTGGCACTGTGTGCTGGCACCGCGTACTCGCACTGTGTGCTCCCAGACCCTGCGCTGGCACTGTGTGCAGGCAGACCGTGTTCTGGCACTGTGTGCTGTCACTGTATGCTGACACCGTGTGCTGCCAGACTGTGCGCTGACACCGCGTACTACCAGACAGTGCGCTGGCACTGCGTGTCACCCCTCATACATTCATCTATAAAACCTGACAACGTAGGCACCTCTTTCACGTGCTGAATTCGATCCAGCTCTTATTGTATTTTCACAGCTATTTCCCGAGAGAATCAGAAATTTTGGAACAAACTGCGCCCATCAGTCAGACATAAAGTGAAGATTGGCTGAAATTGCCTCTCTAGGCCGTCTATTTATAGCTAGTTAGCCAGACTAAGACAAGTTTGTGTCCTGGTGAGGGCCGTAGCAGACCGGAAAGTAGACAGGGCTGACAGATTGATATAGTACTGCCCCCCTCTATCTGCACTCTTGAAGTCCTAGAAGCTAACTGAGGAATCTGTGTCCTTCATTTTCGTTTCATTTCGAACGATAGTCCTATTTGTGTTATAATTGTTTGCGTCTTTCATTGTAAGTTTTGTGTCTGATCTGTCGGACTAAACAGTCAAACTGGTTTTGTTGTCAACTTTATAAATTTTTGACATTCTTCAACAGACAGTTTGTTTAATGACGTTTCTGTGACTTTGTTACTAATATCGGGAGATTCACAGACATTAGAAAAGCATAGTTACTAATGTCTTGGAAAAGTCACAGATATTACAATAGCCCATTTACTAATGTCTTGAGATTCGCAGACATTAGAATAATCTAGTTACTAATGTCTTGAAAAAGTCACAGACAGAAAATCCTGGCTAATACGTCTGTAAGAGAGAGAGAGAGAGAGAGAGAGAGAGAGAGAGAGAGAGAGAGAGAGAAAGAGAGAGAAATTCGGAAAAACAAGGTGCAAAGATCTGCTCATAACAAACTATTGGATGATGACTAGGGAATTCTAACCCGATACAAATGCTTGCAGAAACCGGATGCAACAAGCCTTTTAGGCGCATAACATGGTGCAACGACACCTCACAATGAGGAATGTGATAACGGATTCTACGACCATCGCTCTGTCTCAAAGATTTAGCCACGCAGTAAGAATGTCAGACCTACCATCACAACATCACCGTCCAAGACAAAACAGTATGGCGTCGCTCACAATCTAAGACAGACGGCGGCCGTTATTAGAGAATCCGAAATCCAAATCTAGTGAGAACGCAGAAGAAGAAGAAGGATGCGGATGAGTGTAACAAGCAGTGGCGGCTCGTGATCATTTTTGTTGGTGGGGCCAGACAGAAATTTTCGGAAAAATCGTGGTTTCGGTTAGGATATATTTTAATGTATTAAATAAAAATACACGTTACATCTTATTTTTGGTGGGGCCCGGCCCCACTGACCCTTAATGACGAGCCACCACTGGACTAACAAGTAAAATTGCACGAGATCGGATGCTCTACAGGGAGCAGCCGTCAAAAGTTAAACATTTGATCTATAGTTATAATAATTCTGAAGGAAATGAGCCCCCGGCTAAGCCGTAAACTAATTATTCGACTGTGTGGAATCAATAGTTGACAGTACAAGTAGCAGTCTTGGAGTGACTTTCTGAAACCAAATTAATCGTAGTAGCTGTGCCTCGATTAATTCGCATGGTAAAAAAACGGTTGATTACATCATTAGTGAATATTATATTGTATATGATTGATCGAGTGATTGATTTATAGGACCATCATGATTGCTAATCGGTGAATAGCCATGAGTGCTCTGGTTTGGGAACCGACAAAGAATCCAACTGACGTGGGATGATATGATGCTCGTCCATCACGGATAATGATGGCCACCATTTTTCATCCAAAGGAATGTAGTTGCATTATGTTTGTATGTGTGTGGGTAGATGATTAGTCATATCTTCCTTCCTTTCGTTCGCTTGAAATATTATCTATATATTCAATGTTATCTCTTGTATCCTTCCTTCCTTTCGTTCGCTTGAAATATTGTCTATATATTCAATGTATCTCTGTATCCTTCCTTCTTTCGTTCGCTTGAAATATTGTCTATATATTCAATATTATCTCTTGTATCCTTCCTTCCTTTCGTTCGCTTGAAATATGATCTATATATTCAATCAGTGGCGGCTCGTAATCGTTTTTGTTGGTGGGCCAGAACACATTTTCGGAAAAATCATGGCTTTGAGTTAGGTTATATTTTAATCCATTAAATAATAAATACGTGTTACACATTATATTTGGTAGGGCCGGCCCCTGGTCTTAATGACGAGCCGTCACTGTATTCAATGTTATCTCTTGTCTAAACTTCACTATCTTTTGTAGCTCACACAGAGGTCAGTGTAAGATGACTAGTCTTCTTCTTCTTCTTTTGTGTTCGTTCTTCTACAACCAATTTTAATCACTCTTTGTGATATGTTTGATCTTTGCCAAGAACGTGTATACGTTGCACATTGGTTTGATAGGCCCCGAAACGCTTTGACTTCTACACGTTTCGGACACGTGCATCCGATTTCAGCCAAACCTCCTAAATCGCCTCTTACGACATGCGTCGTGGCAGGTAACAATGGTTATATTCTTTACACCCCAAATTTGGACCCATGGTAACCACTCGGGCGAAATGACTAGTGAGTCTGATGCGGGCTTGAAATGTTCTTTTGCAATGTGGACAAGGAATAGTTGCACTAGTGGGGAACAACTGACGTGTAACTCCATAGATGCCAACCCATCTCATAGTTTACACATTATATGCAATTGATCGCAAAGAAGAACTCGATTAAAACGAAAAAAATTCTATGTGTGGCAAGAAAAAATATTTTGTCCTGGATACTCAACAACTTGTTAAATGTCTACTTGTTTACCATGTTTATTGATTTCTATCCTTTTATCTGAGATTGTTGGAACTTTCTATTTGTTTGTTATATCATTACGTACGGAGCTGCCGTCTTGTCTGTGCAGGAATCTACCTTTTATGAGCATTTTTGTGTGGATTATTCATCTACTCATTATCATCAACTAGCTAGTGCTGAGCATAACTTTGTCACTCTAACAGTCTTTCCCTATTTCTCTCTCTCTCTCTCATAGACCAGCCTTCTCGCCTGTTCAGCCGTCATGCTTAAATCATCAGGTACATCATGAATCCATCTTCTCCGTTGTCTTCCTCTTTTATACTTTTCCGGGATGCCTCCTTCCATAATTGTCTTCTACAACTTTTCGCGTCTTTTTATATATCCAAAGTCCTTATTTGTTGTTGCATCATCCCGTTTTCTTTGATTTTAAGTTGTGTCTGGGTATATCTATTTGTTCTCTTCTCTGTCCACTGATATACGGAGGACTCTTCTGTAACAATTATATTAGAAAGCACATATATGTTTTTGCACTGTCTTGCTAAATGTCCATGATTCACACCCATACGTTTCCATTGCCCTGTTAAATGTATGCATCTACTACAATGTTATAACATTCCCATACATCGAGACTGCGGACATATTGGCAAAAGCAGAAAGCAGGCTACCAAAGACAGAAACCAGTATGACATACGAGGAAGCAAAAGTACGGATAAAAATGGCCTACAAGAACAAATGGTTGAGAGATAACCCAGGGCGTGTAAAGGACGATGCATACCACCAACTAAATAGAGAGGAACATGTTGTCATTTTTCGTCTACGAACAGGGCACAATAGGCTGAGGTACCATCTGTTTAACAAGTATAAAATAGGCCCATCTAACATAAGTACATGTGGCACTAGCAAGGTGACAGAGACACACATACTGCAAGAATGTCCAACATACACGGAACAGAGAGAAAACACATGGCCAATCCCCATATCAGTCCCCAAGACAAGCTATACGGAGATGTACATAGACTCCGGTTGACCACTAACTACTTTAAAAGTATATACAAATCGATATCTGTACAAGACAAGCTATACGGAGATGTACATGGACTCCGGTTGACCACTAACTACTTTAAAAGTATATACAAATCGATATCTGTACAAGACAAGCTATACGGAGATGTACATAGACTCCGGTTGACCACTAACTACTTTAAAAGTATATACAAATCGATATCTGTACAAGACAAGCTATACGGAGATGTACATGGACTCCGGTTGACCACTAACTACTTTAAAAGTATATACAAATCGATATCTGTACAAGACAAGCTATACGGAGATGTACATGGACTCCGGTTGACCACTAACTACTTTAAAAGTATATGCAAATCGATATCTGTACAAGACAAGCTATACGGAGATGTACATAGACTCCGGTTGACCACTAACTACTTTAAAAGTATATACAAATCGATATCTGTACAAGACAAGCAATACGGAGATGTACATGGACTCCGGTTGACCACTAACTACTTTAAAAGTATATACAAATCGATATCTGTACAAGACAAGCTATACGGAGATGTACATGGACTCCGGTTGACCACTAACTACTTTAAAAGTATATACAAATCGATATCTGTACAAGACAAGCTATACGGAGATGTACATAGACTCCGGTTGACCACTAACTACTTTAAAAGTATATACAAATCGATATCTGTACAAGACAAGCTATACGGAGATGTACATGGACTCCGGTTGACCACTAACTACTTTAAAAGTATATACAAATCGATATCTGTACAAGACAAGCTATACGGAGATGTACATGGACTCCAGTTGACCACTAACTACTTTAAAAGTATATACAAATCGATATCTGTACAAGACAAGCTATACGGAGATGTACATGGACTCCAGTTGACCACTAACTACTTTAAAAGTATATACAAATCGATATCTGTACAAGACAAGCTATACGGAGATGTACATGGACTCCGGTTGACCACTAACTACTTTAAAAGTATATACAAATCGATGTCTGTACAAGACAAGCTATACGGAGATGTACATGGACTCCAGTTGACCACTAACTACTTTAAAAGTAAATACAAATCGATATCTGTACAAGACAAGCTATACGGAGATGTACATGGACTCCGGTTGACCACTAACTACTTTAAAAGTATATACAAATCGATATCTGTACAAGACAAGCTATACGGAGATGTACATGGACTCCAGTTGACCACTAACTACTTTAAAAGTATATACAAATCGATATCTGTACAAGACAAGCTATACGGAGATGTACATGGACTCCAGTTGACCACTAACTACTTTAAAAGTATATACAAATCGATATCTGTACAAGACAAGCTATACGGAGATGTACATGGACTCCGGTTGACCACTAACTACTTTAAAAGTATATACAAATCGATATCTGTACAAGACAAGCTATACGGAGATGTACATGGACTCCAGTTGACCACTAACTACTTTAAAAGTATATACAAATCGATATATGTACAAGACAAGCTATACGGAGATGTACATGGACTCCGGTTGACCACTAACTACTTTAAAAGTATATACAAATCGATATCTGTACAAGACAAGCTATACGGAGATGTACATGGACTCCGGTTGACCACTAACTACTTTAAAAGTATATACAAATCGATATCTGTACAAGACAAGCTATACGGAGATGTACATGGACTCCGGTTGACCACTAACTACTTTAAAAGTATATACAAATCGATATCTGTACAAGACAAGCTATACGGAGATGTACATGGACTCCGGTTGACCACTAACTACTTTAAAAGTATATACAAATCGATATATGTACAAGACAAGCTATACGGAGATGTACATGGACTCCAGTTGACCACTAACTACTTTAAAAGTATATACAAATCGATATCTGTAAACGTTGGAAAAAGAAGAAGACATACATTTTAATTACATCATTAGACAGCTTCAGTTTTCTCCCATTCTCTTAAATTTCGTAAAATATCATTTGTATTCTTCTGAGAACAGTTTCAAATCAATCATTTACACAGTTAATAAAATGGATTTTTTTTGCTAACGATTGTCAAACGATGAACACTCAACTCGCAAAGTTTCAATAATATGTCTTAAGTCTCAACTTGAACGACTTCATGTTTGAATGAACAGAAAATTAAAATAAAGTGAATTGCTTTTTTTTTCCCTTTCGTTTAAAGTTGATATTTTCTTCAGTTAATGAGTACTATCATCATAACGTTCCGGATATGTTCATTGATGCTCTGATCTCCGACTAAACACATTTAGCAGCGTCCAGTAGCCCAACACGCCAGTTCCCTCCGCCCTTCACCCCTAGGGAGGCATAAGTCGACAACAAAGGTTTTCCAAGCCCTTCTATAGAAGGCCATCTTTTCCAGATATCTCCACTCTCTCCCCATTTTCTTGCATTTTGTTTCCAACTCATGCCTCCAGATGTTCCTTGTTCTACCCTTACCTCTATTTCCCTGGGTGTAACACGCCAGTTCGATGTTGATTAATCAATCTCTTCGCATATCTGATATGCCGTTATTTTCGGACTGTATCAATATCGACACTCATCTCTATCAATCTGGTCAGCGACTGAGATTCACAACCCTGAAACTCCTCTGTTCGTAAAGACTCAATGCGTTAAGAAAGCCATTTCGGTTCATTGCAGTTCACCCTGATATCATAGTCTTCTTCTTCTTTTGTCGTCACACTGCTACCGGGTTGTTGCCCAGTGTCGGGATTTTCTGTTTTTGTCTTGCGCTGTTCTGGTGGCTTGTGTGATTGTTATCTTTGCTCTTTCACATGATTCTGCTACGCCATCTAACCATCTTTTCGGTGGTCTTCCTCTTGCCTTATCGTAGTCGTACCAGGTAATCTATCAGCTCGTTCATTACCCCTAACTCCTGCGTACCCAGGGACGAAATGAAGGTATATTTTCTTCAACGCTAGAGTAATAGTTTTTATTTTAATTTATTTTATTTTAAATGCTAAATCTTTGTAGTTGTATCCTCTTTTTCAGCGATCTCCGATCATTTGCATATTCCACTGTGGACCACAAACTGGACAGTCAGCTTCAAGTCTATCAGGTTTCTGATCTGTGGTCATGTGCATATTCCACTGTGGACCACAAACTGGGAAGTCAGCTTCAGGTCTACCAGGTTTCTGATCTGTGGTCATGTGCATATTCCACTGTGGACCACAAACTGGAAAGTCAGCTTCAAGTCTGTCAGGTTTCCCCTGATAGTGGTCTAAATTACAATCACGTCAAAAACGCTCGACATTGTCCTTTTATCACGGACGCGTAATCAACCTACCATGCCCAGAATACGGACCGGTTCAAATCTGCATTAAGATGGTGTCAGCTCAATCTACTTCATGTAGTGATCTTCTTCTTCTTCACCCTTCGCCCCTAGGAAGCATAGGTCCGCAACCAAGGCCTTCCAAGCCCGCCTATTCAAGGCCATCCTTTCCAGATCTCGCCACTCTCTCCCCTCCTCTTGCATTCCATCTCTAACTCCCGTCTCCAGGTGTTTCTGGGTCTTCCCTTACTTCTATTGCCCTGGGGTTCCATCGGAGAGCCTGTCTCACGATGCTGTCAGGGGTTTCCTCAGTGTGTGTCCTATCCATCTCTACCTTCTGCTCATTATCTCTTGTTCCACCTGCCATTGTCCTGTCCTATCCCACAGTTCTCTGTTTGTGGTCCTATCGTACCATCTCAGATGTAGTATCTTGCGTAGGCATCTATTGATGAATGTCTGCAACTTTTGGTGTTCCCTTTAGTTGTTCTCCATGTCTCTGCTCCATACAGAAGGACAGACTTGACATTTGAGTTAAATATCATTATCTTAGTTTTATTCCTAATCATTCTTGAACTCCATATGTTCTTCAGAATGGCAAATGCTGATCTTGCCTTTGTATTCTAACCTTAACATCTTCATCTGTGCCACCTTGAATGTTGACGACACTTCCCAGATATGTAAATGTGTCCACCTCTTTTAGTGGTGATCCTCTCAATAAGATTGGGTCTCTGGAACCAGCATTTAATCTCATGATCTTTGTTTTCTCCCATGAATAGTCAGGCCTAGTTGCTGTGAGACTGTTTCTAGTTTTGTTATTTTCTCTTGCATCTGCTGATGGTTGTGAGAGAGGAGTGCTAGATCATCTGCAAAATCCAGATCCTCCAATTGACTCATCATGGTCCATTGTATTCCATTTCTTCCCTTGACAGTTGTTGATCTCATTATCCAGTCAATAGCCAGCAGGAAAAGGAAGGGCGATAAAAGGCAGCCCTGTCGCACACCAGTCTTTATTTCGAAGGCCTCTGTCAGTTTTCCTTCATGCAGTACTCTAGCCGTAGTCTCCTCATACATTTTCTTTATTAAATTGGTTAGCTTCTGGGGACGCCATAGTGTCGTAGAAGTTTCCAGAGTGTTTCCTTGTCTAGGCTATCGAATGCCTTTTCATAGTCCACAAAGTTTATGTAGAGGGATGAGTTCCACTCGATGCTTTGCTCCACTATGATACGCAGCGTCGATATTTGATCTGTGCAGGATCTGTTTTGCCTAAATCCTTCTTGTTCGTCCCTTAGTACTGCATCTGTAGTTTCCTTGAGTCTCTAGGATGATTCGACTTAGTATTTTGCCTGGTACAGACAGGAGCATTATTCCTCTATAGTTCGAGCATTCTTGGAGATCACCCTTTTAGGTAGTTTGACTATATAGCCCTCTCTCCAGTCTTTTCATGTAGTGATATTAATCATCAATTAACTTTTACTTTCTTCTTCTTATCTTCTTCTTTCTAATCTTCTAACCCTCCATATCAACTACTTGTTAACCACTCTGTGTGATTTGTATGTGATCTGAGCCTAAGATCGATTGTACATTGTGCCAGTTATGCGTCTTATTGTCCTTTTTATTTAGATCTATGTTTTAGCGCATTTTGTATTTGTATCTGTTTCTGTTTTCTTGAGAAAACATATGTTCGAAACCTGTAGTGTTGTCATTTATTTATTTATTTTCTTTTCTCATGTAATAAAAAAAAGTAAAGAAACCCTTTCATACATACCTCGTGGTATATAGGGCAATACAGTGTTAGGCCTGTATTTTCATTTACCGTCAGCATCCGTCGCAGCCTTTACTTTCCCAGAGTATGTCTGGTACCCAGTTGAGGCTGGGTCGACCTGAGACCGTCGCGGTCGGGAAAATTCACGCACTACGGGAGTTGAACCCAGACAACCAGCCCTGGAAAGCGAGTTCACTAACAACTACGCTACCGCGGCTCTCTTTTCTCATGTAAGATATTTGTCTATGTCCATATCGAGCGTTTACTGCCCGTCTGCCCAGCGTGTTCGTAGCGCGTTGGACTACGGAGTGACTATCCCTCTGTGTGTGCGGGTTCAATTCCGCGGATGGCAGAAAAAGCCACAGATTCCCGATTTACGGTGTTCGTGGCACCGAACCGAAGGTTACGATGTCCATGGCACCGAGCCGAAGACTGAAAAGCTCAATGCTTCGGATCGGAAAACAAAACAAACATCGAGCGTTTACTCAGTATTACTGCAGCCTCACTACGGTGTTCTCCAGATCTAATCTGATCCGGTCTGACCACATCAGTTCTGTAGATTTCCATATATCGCCACGTTAAGTATTTCTATGCGTTGTTCAACTGGAGTTCACGAATTGTCTTCGCTACTAAGTTTCAACTGTGTAGTCGTGTTACTATATACATTTAACACACAATAATTAATCCCGAACTAGTTCAGTCAACATATGGCGTAGTAGCTTTCTTTTGGAATGAAACTGATAGGAAAACAAAGATCAGAATACTAAGAGCATGCATATTTCCAGTGTCAACATATGGGTGTGAAGCATGGACATTTGACAAGGCAGTGGAAAAACATATAAGTGCTTTTGAATATAAATGTTATAGAAGAGACCTTCGTATATCTTGGACAGAGAAGAGAACAAATAGATATATCCAGAAAGAACTCAAAATCAAAGAAAATTGGCTGATGCTACAAATAAGAAAGAGAAATTTGAGATATTTTTGACATATAAAAAGACACGAAGGGCTGGAGAAGACCATCATGGAAGAGGCTTCCAGGCAAAAGAGGAGAAGAGGAAACCACGGAGAAGATTGATTCAGAATGTAACTGAAGATTTGAACATGACCGCTGTAGAGGCGGGGCATCTGGCCTATGAGGTGAGAGAGAGAAATTTCGATAGACTGTAAAGGTGACAAAGTTCTGCTCAGGACAAACTATCGGATAATGAGCTTTCTTTTAAATGCACTGACGTCGTGACTACGATACTTTAGTCCGAACATGCCAGCAGCAGAAAGGGACATGTATAATTAATACGGTTATAAGCATTTGGGCTCAGACAGCTATATTTATCCACGCAGAAAGTGGGCATTTGAATTCCGAACTAAAATTGTATTTATAATTCATTTTGTAATGTTGTCGTCCACCATTGATTTTTTGACAAAACTAACGTTGAATAATTTTAAACAGTGGCGGCTCGTCATTAAGGGCCAGTGGGGTCCGGGCCCCACCAACATAATGTGTAATGTGTATTTATTATTTTATAAATTAAAATATAACCTAACTCAAAACCATGATTTTTCCGAAAATGTTTTCTGACCCCACCAACAAAAATGATCGCAAGCCGCCTCTGATTTTAAAACATATTCAATTTCAAATTGAAAAAAGCAATGTGTCCAAATTCATTTTGTTCTCATTTTCAGATTTAATATATATATCGAATTTAGGAGAAGTGATGAAATCAGAGAAATGTCTGGTCAACCACTAGTGACAACTGTTATAAGAAAGAGAAGATGGAGATATGTTGAACACATCTTGAGGAGAAATGATCAACGAATATCAAAGCAGGCATTGAAGTGGGGTGCAAAGGGTTCAAGAAAGAGAGGACGATCTAAGGAGACCCTGAAACGAACTTTGCTGAGAGATGCAAGAACTATCGGTCTCAGTTCCATGAAGATTGTGCGAGTTGGATAGGATAGAGCGCTATGGAGAAATTGCTTGCAGGCCCTATGTAACGTATAACGGTACGAGAGGAATTATTATTATTATTATTATATATAAAGCATTGCTCAACACAATCTTTCTCTCCACATTATGCTATCAGTGCCAAAACTAGACGCTAACATCAAATGATAGAAGAAAACTAGTCACAACAGAGATGAAGTGTCTACGCAGAATGCTGGGAGTAACAAGAAAAGACCGGTTTCGAAATGAAGACATCAGGAAAAAAGTGGGATACAATATTAGCATTGAACTTCATCAAGAAACAACAAATTAAATGGTTCGGCCATGTAAGCAGATTACCAACAAACAGTGCGCCACAAAAAGTAATGTTACTCCAATATAGTGGATACAAATCAAAAGTACGGTCACGCAAAAGGTGTACCTCGGAGATTTTTTTTTTCCGATCCAGAAGCACTTTAGCTTTCAGCTCTTCGGCTCGGTGCCATGGATATCGTAACCCTTCGGTTCGGTGCCACGAACACCGTGAATCTGGGGAACCTGTGGCTTATCTGCCAGCCCGGGGAATTGAAACCCGCACTCACAGAGGGCTAGTCATCCGCAGTCCAACGCGCTACAAACACGCTGGGCAGGCGGGCGTACCTCGGAGATAACAGAGGTGACAAAAGGCACTGTTTAGGAAGCGCACACAAAAGCCTGTTCTATAAATTTCTTCGTACCCTGAAGCTGTGAAATAGACAGAAAGACAAGGCGCATAGAGAGGCTCACTCCATGTGTCTCCTTTTTCGACTTGACGCTGAAAGGCAAAAAAGGATTAGATAATATAGATATATATATATATGTTTCAATCAGTTAAGAAATGTTACCAAGCTTCCAATGAAACCACGATATAGAACTAGCAAACTTTACTGTAGATGAAGCCGGAAATTGTACTAGAGTGCGTTGATGTAAATGTAATTTTACATGAAACAATGCGTGACGCAGTGTGCGGCAGTTTGATTATTTTAATAGATAATATTGGCGCACACTGCGGAAATTAGTACGGACTTTGTTAAAAAAACAAAATTGCATTTAACGTTACAAATACCATTGACTTGGACATGGTCCCCGGCAATGTAAGACCGACTAGCTCAAACGGGAAATCGTAAAATATTTTGCAATTTTACTCAATTCTAAGAGTTAATGGTTATTTATAGATAAAAACTGTTAATAATATTGATGTTACTTAGCGTTAAACTTAATTTGTAACATAATATAATCTTGATTTAGCAAGGTTTTTACAGGAAATTTGTCTATGTACAACAATACTGGAACGCGAGGGTCATGCGACAGTTGTGGTCTTATTTCCTAGAATGTTTACCTGAGCCCGCCGGCCGTATGTTATCGGAGGCTACGGCTTGGACCAGAAAGTGTCTAAACTAATTTCCTACAATTACCTATCTCACACAGTGTAGACAGTACTAATATTAGCACTAATAATAACATTTGTGAAGTTAGTGACCAGTAGAAATTGCAAAATTCAACGTTCATTTCAAATTGTATACTACGGGATGTTGAGGTTATAACTAGCATTGGCTACACTAATGTACTAATGGTAACTGCAAGTGTCAACAATTTGCAGAATTACACTTGTCTTTGTTCCGGGCACATGGGTGTCGTTGACAATGAGAGAGCAGACAGACTGGCTGACTCTGCCGCTATATCAGAGGGCCAGCCAATGGACAGAACTGACATCGTGAACGCCCTCATAGAATGTGGCCGCAGAGAAGACCTTCATCTAAACCAATCCACGTCAACTACTAGATTGCGAGAACTGGGTTTGAAGATTGGTGTGGCAAGAAAAGAACGGTACAACAGGTATACGAGTCGGCTCATCAATCAAAATAGAACTGGTACGGTCAGTCGCTGGACGCTGTTGGAGATATTGCGAAGGAGATAGGAGCACCTATGGACATGTCCGGAGTGCAATGAAGATATTCCAAACTGAAACTGAAACTAACGGTAGGCTGGTAAGCGTGGAAGTAAGGACTAGGGTGATATCATTGATGTACTAACGGTAAGCTCGCTAGCGTGACCGAAAGGACTAGCAGTGACATCCTTGATGTACTAATGGTAAGCTCGCTAGCGTGACCGTAAGGACTAGCAGTGACATCCTTGATGTACTAATGATAGGCTGGTAAGCTTAGAAGCAAGGACTAGGTTGACTTTACTGATGTACTGATGTTAGTCTTGTAATCGATGTAGTAAGGACTTGCAATGATTCAAGTGATGGACCAGGAGCAGGCTGGTAAGCGTGGAAGCAAGGACAATTAGTGACATTATTAACGAACTAATGCTAGACTGGCAAGCGGGAACATAGAACCAGAAATGACATTACTGATGTACTAAAAGTACCCTGGTAATCGATGCAGTAATGACTAGAAATGACTCCATTGATGAACTAGGAGCAGGCTGGTACGTGTGGCATTAGGGATCATTAATTCGACATATATCGGGTAGCTTCGTGACCGTGCAAGCACATACTAAAATGATGTTGTTGACTGAGGCCTATTCAGGCAGGATACACAACAGAAATTCCTCTACTTAATTATTAATACATCTCCCCTGTTTCCTGGTTCATGACGTGATCGCAAACACGCAACAACGACTGCAGTTATTTTGTTATCACTGGAAGCGAACCTCATAGAATTTCCGAGGCAGTTGTCACAGTGGTAGTATCCCAAAGTGATGGAAGCCATTGAAGATCGATTAAGCGTTCTCATAAAATCAATGTCATCGATTTAATTGATGACGTCAAATAAACACTTGTATAAGAGATCTCAATAACAATAAAAGTTAAAAGATGTGTATATCTTGAAATTATTTTTTTTACAAAGTTGTATTTATAGGGGTCTGTTCTGTCTGTCTTCCCTTTGATCTTCTGTTTTTCTTTTTCTTTTCTTCTCCTTCTCATTCATCTTCTTCTTCTTTTTTTTTCTTCTTCTTCTTCTTCTCCTTCTCTTCTTCTTCTTTCTTTTTCTTTCTTCTTCTTCCTCTTCTTGTTCTTTTACTTCTTCCGCTTTCTCATCTTGTTGACCTTCTTAATCTTGTTCTTTTACTTCTTCTGCTTTCTCATCGTTGACCTTTTGTCTTCTTCTCCGCTTGTTCTTCTATCTTGTTTACCTTTTTCGCTTGTTCTTTTCTATATTTTCTTCTTCTTCTTCTTCCTCTTTTCTCCTTCTTTCTCTTTTTCTTCTTTTTTCTTTTTCTTCTTATTTTCTCGTTCTTCCTCTTCTTCCTCTTGTTCTTATTTTACTTCTTACATCAGCATACAAACCCTCCCCTCACCCAATTAAAAAATAAAATCAACATCTTTGCCCATCGAGTCATAAAAAGGAAGCATTTCATTTCATGTAGCTAATTGTATCAACGACAGAGCACGTATACAACAGCCCTGACGTCAATTCCAAAGTTACTTGTAATGTAGAAAATTTTCGACTGAATGGACTGGAATAAGAACTACAAAGATGTGAACCCATGTTTTATGGTGTATGATGCAAATACAGTAGTTACTGTGCTATGCAAACTGCTGCGTTGATGTCTTCTTTCACAAAGACAATAATAAATGCATTAAAACACAGGCTCGAATCCGCCAAATGGGAAAGAGAAGGTATAACTGTAATCATCATCAAATAGCTTGTCGTGAGTAGAACTTTACCACCTTAACAGTCCTTCGGAATTTCTCTCTCTCTCTCTTTCTCTCTCTCTCTCTCTCTCTCTCTCTCATTGGCCATATGTCCTGCCTCTTTCAAACCATCAGTTACATCCTGAATCCATCTTCTCTGTGTTCTTCCTTTTCTTATCTTTGCCGGGATGCTTCCTTCCATGATGGTCTTCTCCAGTTCTTCGTGTCTCGTTATATGTCCAAAATACTTTAATTTTCTCGTTCGTTCTTATTTGTAGCATAACTGCAAACAAACATTTAAAAAGTGTCGTCTGAAGGCCCCATATGGTTCCATTTCTGTTGGCAAATACCCCGACTTTTTCGCGCAAAGCACGAACGCCGTAGCTCTAGCGACAATCCTAGGAATATCATAAAAATGGGCACATGTGACTTGGTCTGGATTCAAATCCACAACCTTCAGAACAACAGGCAATCACCTTAACAACTTCCTCATATACATTGTGTCTTTCACTGCCTCTGTTATTTCTGTATTCCATCTTTTCGTGGGCAACCTTTTGCCTGATATCCATTATATCTGAGTAGAAGGTGCCCTTTGATGCGCACTGTCTTTTGCCTTATATCTATTATATCTGAGTAGTAGGTGCCCTTTGATGCGCACTGTCTTTTGCCTTATATCTATTATATCTGAGTAGTAGGTGCCCTTTGATGCGCACTGTCTTTTGCCTTATATCCATTATATCTGAGTAGTAGGTGCCCTTTGATGCGCACTGTCTTTTGTCTTATATCTATTATATCTGAGTAGTAGGTGCCCTTTGATGCGCACTGTCTTTTGCCTTATATCCATTATATCTGAGTAGTAGGTGCCCTTTGATGCGCACTGTCTTTTGCCTTATATCTATTATATCTGAGTAGAAGGTGCCCTTTGATGCGCACTGTCTTTTGTCTTATATCTATTATATCTGAGTAGTAGGTGCCCTTTGATGCGCACTGTCTTTTGTCTTATATCTATTATATCTGAGTAGTAGGTGCCCTTTGATGCGCACTGTCTTTTGCCTTATATCTATTATATCTGAGTAGTAGGTGCCCTTTGATGCGCACTGTCTTTTGCCTTATATCTATTATATCTGAGTAGTAGGTGCCCTTTGATGTGCACTGTCTTTTGTCTGATATCCATTATATCTGAGTAGAAGGTCCCCTTTGATGCGCACTGTCTTTTGCCTTATATCCATTATATCTGAGTAGTAGGTGCCCTTTGATGTGCACTGTCTTTTGCCTTATATCTATTATATCTGAGTAGTAGGTGCCCTTTGATGCGCACTGTCTTTTGCCTTATATCTATTATATCTGAGTAGTAGGTGTCCTTTGATGGCACTGTCTTTTGTCTGATATCCATTATATCTGAGTAGAAGGTGCCCTTTGATGCGCACTGTCTTTTGTCTTATATCCATTATATCTGAGTAGTAGGTGCCCTTTGATGCGCACTGTCTTTTGTCTTATATCCATTATATCTGAGTAGAAGGTGCCCTTTGATGCGCACTGTCTTTTGTCTTATATCCATTATATCTGAGTAGAAGGTGCCCTTTGATGCACACTGTCTTTTGTCTTATATCCATTATATCTGAGTATAATGTGCTCTTTGATGCGCACTGTCTTTTGCCTTATATCCATTATATCTAAGTAGAATGTGCCTTTGATCACACTGTCTTTTGCCTTATATCCATTATATCTGAGTAGTAGGTGCCCTTTGATGCGCACTGTCTGTTGATAATCTGCTTACGTGGACGAACCATTTAGCTTGTTGTTTATTAATGAAGTTCAGTGTTGATGTTGTACTTACCTTTTCCCTGGTGTCTTCATTTCTAAACCGATATTTACTTGATACTCCCAAGCATTCTGTGGGTAGACACTTTAACGAAGGTGGTAACAGAACATTAAGAACACCTTGAGCACAGTGATTGAGAAAGGGAGAGAACTGGCGAGATTAGAGGTCTATCAGAACGTGTGATGAAAACGACGTTCTACAAATGACAGCTATGTGATGTTAGTATAGATTATCGTCATCAAGTAGCTTACCCTGAGCAGAGCTTTGCCACCCTTACAGTCCATCAGAATTTCTCCCTCATTCATAGGTCAGACATCTGCAACTGTCATGCTCAAATCATGAGTCACATCCTGAACCCATCTTCTCCGTTGTTTTTTTTTCTCTTCTTTGCCGAGATGCCTCCTTCCATGATGGTCTTCTCCAGACTTTCGTGTCTCTTTATATGTCCAAAATACTTCATTTTTCTCATTCTTATTTGTAGAATCAACCAGTTTTCTTTGAATTTGAGTTATTTCTGGATATATATATTCGTTCTCTTCTCTGTCCATGATATACAAACGACTCTTCTGCAACCTTTTATTCAAAAGCACATATATATTTTTATACTGCCTTGTTCAATGTCCATGCTTCACACCCATATCAAAATGTTGCCACTGGGATTATGCATTCTCTTAATATTCTGAATTTTGTTTTCATATCAATTCCATTCCATCCTGTTTTTATTTTTTTTATTTGTTTTGTAAGGCCATGTTTGTCATTCTTTTAATTCCCTTCATCTTATTTCCATCTCTTGTTGGAAGTGAACCGAGATATTCCCAACTTTTGATAAAAATAGTATATAGAGATAATAAAGATATCCTTTCTTCTTTGTCTTATTCGAAGGCTCCATATCGACTATTTGTTAACCACTCTGTGTGATCTGTATGTGATCTGAGCTTAAGAGCGATTGTACCCTGTGCCAGTTATGCGCCTAAAAGTAGGCCAGCACATCCGATTTCTGCGAAGCTTTTTATTTACTAGGGTAGCTTCTCTAGTCCCCTACATCAGTCGCCTCTTACGACATGCCTAGTAGGTCGCAGTGGTACTATTCTTTGCTTCCTTTGCGGGCCCCGGCACCACACTGGCAAAATATCTTTTCAATATAAATGGCCAGATTTTTTACGAAAGTGTGCCTCTAGATATTTTGGAAATGACAATAACAATAATAGATGACCAAATCAGGACGTTAATGTTAAGATTTACACATCAGATTTGGCTTCAACTCTCATGTAAATCTGCAACCGGGCAGCTTTATCTCGAGAATATAAGATTACAATGTTAACCAGCCAAGTTTATTGTTATGAGTAATGGTATAGCTTCTTCTTCTTTGCCATCGCTACTTTGATGATTATACCGTTAGAAGCGGTCTTATGATGAAGCTGACTCTTGTCTGAAGCTCATCTCTGGTACCATGTAGTTTTGATGATTATACCGTTAGAAGCGGTCTTATGATGAAGCTGACTATTGTCTGGAGCTCATCTCTGGTACCATGTAGTTTTGATGATTATACCGTTAGAAGCGGTCTTATGATGAAGTCGACTGTTGTCTGGAGCTCATCGCTGGTGTCATGTAGTTTTGAATGTAGTGTTGAAATGTAGGGTCAGTATTTCTTTCTAGGGAGGACATACAGGGGCAGTCTTGCAGGACATGTTCTGTGGTTTGATCAGCGATGCCACAGGGACACAGAGGGGTTGGCGACAACCGCAGCCTGTGTAGGTGTTTGTTCAGTCTGTTATGACCTATCCTGAGTCGGAAGATGATAGTCTGTCCTTGTCTGTCAAGTGTGTGGTAGTCATCGTTGGATGGTTTAGGTTCTTTTCTAATGTCCACGATAGCTCTTTTTTCAAAGTATGTGATTTCGTTATCTACTTATTCACATTCTGCTTCCTTTTATCAAGTTTGTCTGCCTTCTCGTTACCTGGCAGTCCACAATGGTATAGCTGTAAATCATCATCATCAAGAGCCATGACAGCAGGTGTAGGTTATCCTGTTCTTCCACAACTCTCTGTCTATTGTCCTAGCTATGCGTTCTGATACTGTTTTTGCACTGTGCTATCATATTAAGCTGTTTAGAATATTTTCCCTCTGTCAACCTCTATGTCTCTTTCCCTCTTATTTGTCTGTTGTCACAATGTATTCAAACTTCTTTCTTATTTGTCTGTTGTCACAATGTATTCAAACTTCTTTCTTATTTGTCTGTTGTCACAATGTATTCAAACTTCTTTCTTATTTGTCTGTTGTCACAATGTATTCAAACTTCTCTCTTCTCATCACAAGTCTACTTGTATATTTACATAACGACAAGTCTGGTGGCGTCTGTGGCTTAGGGATAGTGACTCGGTCTATTAACCCCGACGTTCTGAGCTCGAATCACGCTGCGGACAGCTTGGTTGCAAATTGTTTCGCGTGGATTTTACAAATGGACGATGGCACCACCCGTTCAGAAAGCAATGGCAAACTACTGAAAGTAATAATGCTTAGAAAAATCACAAACAGCGTTACAAAGCTGGGATTGATTCGTAAAGTCCTGTAAAGGATATACAATTAACCTAACGACAAGTCTACTTATACATCTACTTAATGACAAATCTACTAAACCATCTACTTAACGACAAGTCTACCTAACTATCTACTTAATGACAAGTCTACTAAACTATCTACTTAACGACAAGTCTACTAAACTATCTACTTAATTGTCGATCAACAATGTACGCACTTGACAACAAAATCGTCTGTCGATAGAACGACAAATCTATTACGTAGAAGTTTTCACGTGTTGTATATTCTTCTCCTCTACCGTTTTGCTGCTGAGAATGTTCACGTAATCGATCTTCTTGGAGTTCAGGTCTGCCTTTTATTTGATCAGCTGGAACAAATGATATGGTATTTTTTTTACATCTTAATGCCAGGCAGGAGTCGTACAGAGATCACAGTATTATTTATTTTTTTAATGTTTAGCGATGTTGGTTTCTTCAAATTTTCGAACGTTCTCTGGTTCTGTTTTATATGTTGTTTTCTTGAACTGTTGAACGTTCTCTCTAGATCTATTTTCTTGAACTCTTAAACGTTCTCTGGTTCTGTTTTATATGTTGTTTTCTTGTACTCTTAAACGTTCTCTGGTTCTGTGTTTCTATGTTAGTTTCTTCAACTGTTGAACGTTCTCTCTTTATATTTTCTATGTTGATTTCTTCAACTGTTGAACATTCTCTCTTTATATTTTCTATGTTGATTTCTTCAACTGTTGAACATTGTCTATGTTTTCTATGATGATTTCTTCAACTGTTGAACGTTCTCTCTTTATGTTTTCTATGATGATTTCTTCAACTGTTGAACGTTCTCTCTTTATATTTTCTATGTTGATTTCTTCAACTGTTGAACATTCTCTCTTTATGTTTTCTATGTTGATTTCTTCAACTGTTGAACGTTCTCTCTTTATGTTTTCTATGTTGATTTCTTCAACTGTTGAACTTTCTCTCTTTATGTTTTCTATGTTGATTTCTTCAACTGTTGAACTTTCTCTCTTTATATTTTCTATGTTGATTTCTTCAACTGTTGAACATTCTCTCTTTATGTTTTCTATGTTGATTTCTTCAACTGTAAACATTTCTTTTTTCTATGTTGATTTCTTCAACTGTTGAACTTCTTCTTTATATTTTCTATGTTGATTTCTTCAACTGTTTAACGTTCTCTCTTTATATTTTCTATGTTGATTTCTTCAACTGTTGAACGTTCTCTCTTTATATTTTCTATGTTGATTTCTTCAACTGTTTAACGTTCTCTCTTTATATTTTCTATGTTGATTTCTTCAACTGTTGAACGTTCTCTCTTTATATTTTCTATGTTGATTTCTTCAACTGTTGAACATTCTCTCTTTATATTTTCTATGTTGATTTCTTCAACTGTTTAACGTTCTCTCTTTATATTTTCTATGTTGATTTCTTCAACTGTTTAACGTTCTCTCTTTATATTTTCTATGTTGATTTCTTCAACTGTTGAACATTCTCTCTTTATGTTTTCTATGATGATTTCTTCAACTGTTAACGTTTTCTCTCTGTTTCTCAAGGAGTCTCTGTGGCGTAGAGCTTGGTGCTAGCATCTCGTGTCAAAGGTACAGGTTCGCTCCCTCGTGGAGCCATCTGGATATTTCTCCAGAGATCTCTGATCTCAGTATAGTTGAGATCAAGTTCCTAGTCCTATCGGAGACGATCGATAAAACGTAGGTCCCATGATCAATTTGAGCACGTAAAAGAAACCTTGGCAGTTCAAAATCGAGAAGAGCAGGCTGGAAAGCTGCTGCCCGGGAAAAATTCATTAGAAAAGATTAAAAATAAAACTCCTAAAAAAATATCTTCGCCATCTTCAAAATTTACATCGGGGACTCTCGCCGGTGCTACGGAGTTTGTGCACTGCAGCTAGATCTTCCTGTGTAAGAAAGAGATCGGAGCACATATGGTTACTCACCAATGTGTAATGATGATAGTTCAAGCAATCAATTTCTCTCTCTCTTTTGTTCATTTCTGTTGTTCCATTTTTACTTGCAATATTTCAGAAACCAGACATAATGCGGACGAGACATGCACAGCCATATGCGACGACAGTTCGCGGTGAATCTAGACTTAATGCGGACGAGGCATGTACAGACATATGCGACAGTTCGCGGTGAATCTAGACTTAATGCGGACGAGACATGTACAGACAAAGGCGGCGACAATTCGCAGTGAATCATGATTTCAAACATTACTTGCCATTAATTATTATACCTAGCTGGAAGAAGTTTGCTGAAGACCTGTGCTCTGTTGGGAGTTGAATTGTGAAGAAGAAGAAGAAGAAGAAGAAGAATTATATCTACTTAGTTTTAATGACATTAGTCCTGTCGTTATGGTAAATATTTAACTAGTCATGTCGTTAGGTAGATATTTAATTACTCATGTCGCTAAGTAGATATTGAATTAATCGTGTCGCTAGGTGGATATTTAGATATATCGTTAGGTAAATATCTAATTAGTCATGTCACTAGATATATATTTAATTACTCATGTCGCTAGATAGATATTTAATAAAACATGTTGATAGATATATATTTAATTACTCATGTCGTTAGATAGATATTTAATTACTCATGTCGCTAGGTAGATATTTAATAAAACATGTTGATAGATATATATTTAATTACTCATGTCGTTAGATAGATATTTAATTACTCATGTCGTTAGATAGATATTTAATTACTCATGTCGTTAGATAGATATTTAATTACTCATGTCGTTAGATAGATATTTAATTACTCATGTCGCTAGGTAGATATTTAATAAAACATGTTGATAGATATATATTTAATTACTCATGTCGTTAGATATATATTTAATTACTCATGTCGTTAGATAGATATTTAATTACTCATGTCGCTAGATAGATATTTAATAAAACATGTTGATAGATATATATTTAATTACTCATGTCGTTAGATAGATATTTAATTACTCATGTCGCTAGGTAGATATTTAATAAAATATGTTGATAGATATATATTTAATTACTCATGTCGCTAGATAGATATTTAATTACTCATGTCGCTAGATAGATATTTAATTACTCATGTCATTAGATAGATATTTAATTACTATGTCCAGATAGATATTTAATTACTCATGTCGCTAGATAGATATTTAATTACTCATGTCGCTAGATAGATATTTAATTACTCATGTCGTTAGGTAGATATTTAATTACTCATGTCGTTAGATAGATATTTAATTACTCATGTCGTTAGATAGATATTTAATTACTCATGTCGCTAGATAGATATTTAATTATCCATGTCGCTAGATAGATATTTAATTACTCATGTCGCTAGATAGATATTTAATTACTCATGTCGTTAGGTAGATATTAAAGTAATTTAATTATAACTGTCACTGCATTGATATTCTAGTAGACGTGCCGCCAGGTAGAACGTTAAGTGGATTTTGGTTTAAGTAGACAAGTTTAATTAAATTTCTGTTAATTTAAAAGTTAAGCGAACGTTTCGTTATGTAGATAGTTGTGACTGCAGGCAAATTATCAGACAAACATAAATATTGTCAGATGTATAGACAGTTCGACTGTTGTACCGTCAGTCATATAGGTGTATTCATAATTACATAGGTAGGCAGACAAACTGAAATGTAGGCAGACAAACTGAAAGGTAGTCAGACAATACGATAGGTCTGTAGATAAACATATAGTTATGCAGACATACATTTAGGTATACAGTCAGACAGATAGTTATGCAGACAATCAAATTAGTTATGTAGACAGACGGATAGGTATGTAGACAGAGAGAAGGGTATGCAGACATACATATATTTATGTAGACAGACAGATAGTTATGCAGACAGACAGATATGTATGCAGACATACAGATAGGTATGCAGACAGAGAGAATGATATGCACACATACATATAGTTATGTAGACATACATATATGTATGTAGACAGACAGATAGGTAGGTAAACATACAGATATGTATTGCCAACAATTTGCAGAATTACACTTATCTTCGTTCCGGGGCACATGGGTATCGTTGGTAATGAGAGAGCAGACAGACTGGCTGGCTCTGCCGCTATATCAGAGGGCCAGCCAATAGACAGAACTGACATCGTGAACGCCCTCATGGAGCGTGGCCGCAGAGAAGACCTTCATCTAAACCAATCCACGTCAATTACTAGATTGCGAGAACTGGGTTTGAAGATTGGTGTGGCAAGAAAAGAACGGTACAACAGGTATACGAGTAGGCTCATCAATCAAAATAGAACTGGTACGGTCAGTCGCTGGACGCTGTTGGAGATATTGCGAAGGAGATAGGAGCACCTATGGACATGTCCAGAGTGCAATGAAGATATTCTAAACTGAAACTGAAACAGATAGGTATACATACAGAGAGATAGATATGCCTACAGACAGGCATGCAGACAGACAAATAGGTAGGAAGACAATCACATTGGTTATGTAGACAGACTGACGTCTCTCTAAACTTAGTGACAGTCACATTTACACATTGACATCTAGACAGACTACCAAAATAGAAGACATTAACTTACTGATGTGACAGATACACTAATGTAAAGTGCCAGGCAGGCTGTCGTTAAACCAAACTTGTAGACAATAGATAATGTCCGCCTTCTTTTCTAATTTAGACGTCTGGAACAATCCTGAATAATCTACATAATGCCCTCTGACTAAATTACTGCCGAGCAGACAGTATCACTTTTCGGTTGGTGTAATTCACTTTTCTTATTACCTAAGTCATAGTACTTTTACTCTTTCTTCTTAAACTTAGGATCAGTTGCGTGCGGTTACTTTTCCCAAAGGGGACTAAGTTCGAGAACAATGTAGATTTTACTAGCATTTGTGCTAGAGCATGGTGTGGGTGTGCTAGAGTATTGTGTGTGTGTGTGCTAGAGTATTGTGTGTATGTGTGCTAGAGTAGTGTGTGTGTGCTAGAGTATTGTGTGTATGTGTGCTAGAGTAGTGTGTGTATTTATTAGAGCTTTGTGTATATGTGAACTGTTGGGTGGCAAAGTTCTGCTCAGGACAAGCTATTTGATGTTGATGATGATGATGATGATGTGTGTTTGTGCTAGAGTATGTGTTTATGCGCTAGAATACCATGTGTGTGTGTGCTAGTGTACTCTGTGTGTGTGTGCTAGTGTACCATGTGTGTGTGCTAGTGTACTCTGTGTGTGTGTGTGCGTGCTAGAGTATTGTGTATGTGTGTTTCTAGACTACAACTGTGTCTGATTTGACGTCTACTATTGTGTCTGCATAAGAACTACCTGTTTCTTCTAAAAGTTACTCTCTAATGTAGCAATGATACTTTTACAGGTCACAGTTTACACAGTTGTCGCATGCCTATACCGCCCACTTTCTTGTGAGGGACCAGTTTTCAAATCCGAGTCCCCTTCCATATTTCATATTTTAAAGCGCTGTCAAACTATACTGACAATCGAACACTTGAACACTTCCCCATATCTATTTCTTAACAGGAAGAATCAAATAAGGTTAATAACCACATCACTACCACTCAGAAGATGAAAATGGCAAATACATTTGTTTACGAGATAACGCCAGAGTCAGTATTTATCAAATACAAGAATGTCATAAATGAGCTAGGTAGGCGGGAACTATTCCCTTCAACGGAAAGAGACGATTAAGCCATGACCCACTTTGGTTAAAACAAAACAAAAAACCATGAGCGCTTCCGATGCCCGAGTGATGTCTATGGAGTTTCAATTAACGATAATACAGTAAAGTATGATGACGCAAACTGTGATAAATATTAATCTTGCATTATCAATATTTAATTTTATACTTTTATGGCGTAACTCAAAATTAGATCAACTATAATGTCTAGGCTCTGGGGGGACTAGGCTAGTCCTGCTGGTCCATTGACAGCACGCGATTGCTTAGGAACTATGTTTTAGTATTAAATTATGTATTCCATATTAGTATGTGTGTCTTGAGATCGGAGCACATAACGACATATCTGGTGTGCAGTGAAGATATTCCAAATTGAAACTTAAACTGTCTCTGTGCTTTACTTATCTTGACACGAGTTTGCAATATAATGGACGGACGAGTGAATTAGTATGAAGAATAACTAAAGGGAACACCAAAAAGTTGCAGACATTCATCAATAGATGCCTGCGCAGGATACTACATCTACAATGATATGACAGGACTATAAACATGGAACTCTGGGATAGAACAGGACAACGACAGGTGGAACAAGAGATAAGGAGAAGAAGGTGGCGATGGATAGGACATACACTGAAGAAACCCCCTAACAGCATCACAAGACAGGTTCTCCGATGGAACCCCAGGGCAATAGAGGTAGGGCAAGACCCAGGGATACCTGGAGACAGGAGTTGGAGACGGAATGCAAGAAAATAGGGAGAGAGTGAAGAGATCTGGAAAGGATGGCCTTGGTTGCGGACCTATGCTTCCCTAGGGACGAATGGTGAAGAAGAAGAGTGACTTAGAACAGCTTGGTTCCATGAAAGTTTTAAACATAAACAGTAATCTTCTTTTATTTTGTCCTTCTCTGCTTCTTTGCCGCTAGGCGTAGCAGGTTTAACTGATGATCGGTTTCCGAGATAATACACGCTCAGTCACTTAATATGGTGTGGTATTGTGGAGTTTTAAGATGTTTGTAACTCCATCAACCCAACTTTTTCTTGGTCTGCCCCTTCCTCTTGATGATTCCATATTCAGGTTGTACGCTCTTGCAACTGGTGTATTCGGGTTCATTCTGACCAAGTGACCAAACCATTTGAGTATCTGTTTTTCAATAAATCTAATAGCAGGTGTTGTTCCGACTGTTCTTCTAATTTCCTTATTTCTTATATGTTAGTTAGTTAGTTAGTTAGTTTATTCCTTTCGAGCCAAAGACGGCACATAGGGCAGAGGTTTTAGATCTCCATGTGATACGGTTCTTTGCTAGCAGTTGGAGATCTTGTATGGTTTTACATCCCAATAGTTTACTTTCTTGTTGGATGGTTCTTCGAAGAGTGGTCTTTGGTCTTCCACGTTTTCTTTTCCCAATTGGTGACCACATAAGGACATGTCGATTTAGTCTCTTTTCGTCTGCTCTAAGAACATGACCTAAATATTTCCACCTTCGTTTCCTTATAATATTTGATACGGGTTGTTGGTGTGTTCTATCTCTCACTGTGTTGTTAGAAACGAAATCACTCCATTTTACTTTTAATAATTTTCGTAGACATTTATTCTCAAAGCTGTCCAGTTTCTTATCAATTTTCTTTGTTGATTTCAACTTTCACAACCGTAGGTCAGTACAGGAATCACACATGACCTAAATAATTTAACTTTTGTGCATATACTAAGGTCTTGAGATTGCCAGATATTCGTTAATTTAGTGAAGGCACTAGCTGCTATAGCAGTACGAGAGTTTATTTCTTTCATCGTGTCTCCGGTGTTTGACACTTTACTACCCAAATATGTAAAATGTTCAACTTTCTCCAGTGTTTGGCTATTTATTACGATGTTGTCTGTCGAGTTTGTGAGGTCTATAATTTTGGTCTTGTCAGAATTAATCTGGAGACCAACCTGTTCTGCAAGTGTGCAAACATTGCTCGTTAGTTTGTGGGTTGCTTGTGAGGTTGAATTCAATATGGCCACGTCATCGGCAAAGTCAAGATCAAATAGTCTGCTGTTATTAAGCCATTTGATGCCTAGTTGATCATCTTGGGTGCATTTGCGCATGATCCAGTCTATAGCTATCCCAAAAGCATAGGTGACATCACGCAGCCCTGCTTCACACCCGAATTGACTGCGAACCAGTCTGAGTTTCCTGCATCTGTTCTTACACAGCAGGATGCTTCAGAATAGGCTTTTATAATATTGATGTACTTTTCCTGGAAGCCGTAGGTCTTAAGAATCTTCCAGAGAGTAGAACGATGAAGACTATCAAACGCTTTCTGAAAGTCTATAAAATATATCACTAGTGGTGACTGGAATTCAATTGATTCTTCTATAATGGATCTCAGCGTGAAGATATGATCGGTACAAGAACGATGTGGACGAAAGCCAGCTTGTTCTTCTCTTAGCCTTGCGTCGACGGCTTTTTTCAGCCTCTCCATCAAAATGCTGCAGAATAGTTTGCCAGGTGTTGATAGTAGAGTTATTCCGCGCCAGTTGTTGCAATTTGACAAATCGCCTTTCTTATATGGTCTCTTCTTTAATGAGTAACACAGTAATGATAGATAACAAACATATATAAACAATAATGATAGATAACAAACATATATAAACAGTGATGATAGATAACAAACATTTATAAACAGTGATGATAGATAGCAAACATATATAAACAATAATGATAGACAACAAACATTTATAAACAGTAATGATAGAACTTCTTCTTATTCAAATCTCAACTCCAGCGGAGACAGGTCTTCAGCAAATTCATCAAGCTTTCTTCTCCTTGCCTTCTTGCAACTCTTCCATGTTTTACTATCCTTTTAATATCGATATGGATGTCACCAGACAACAAACAACTGATCACATAGTGATGATAGATAACAAACATATATAAACAATAATGAGAAACATATTAACAAACATTATTAAACGGTAATGAGAAATAACAAAAATGTATACACAGTAATAAGAAATAACAAATATGTTTTAAAAGTAATTAAATATTTTAACTCTGTGGACCTGAGCCACACTAAGTGGCGTTTTTACTCTATAAGGATTTTTAACCTGGTCTACTAAGAGTCAACCTGGTCCACTAAGAGCCAACCTGGTCCACTAAGAGCCAACCTGGTCTACTAAGAGCCAACCTGGTCCACTAAGAGCCAACCTGGTCCACTAAGAGCCAACCTGGTCCACTAAGAGCCAACCTGGTCCACTAAGAGCCAACCTGGTCCACTAAGAGCCAACCTGGGCCACTAAGAGTCAACCGGGTCCACTAAGAGCCAAAGAAACTGTCGTTACTACTTGTAAGGACCGGTTTTTTTTTCTTCCCGATCCAGAAGCACTTGAGCTTTTCAACTCTTCGGTTCGGTGCCACAAACATCGTAAATCTGGAGAACCTGTGGCTTTTCTGCCAGCCCGCGGAATTGAACCGCACTCACATTGGGCTTGTCACCCGTCGTTCAATGCGCTACGAACACTCTGGGCAGGCGGGCTAAGACCGCTTTTAAGGACGGTGTATGACGGTGGGACATGTACCTGGGGAATTTAATGATCGCATGGCTAGTACAGTCGCTGTGAAACTGTTCAGGTTAAGATTTTCTTTATACCTCCAACAGAACAAAACTCTTTGGCCTTACCGGGGATTGAAATCGGATCTCATGCATGGTAACGCGTGCTCTAATCCATTCCGTCAGATGCTTCACAGCAAACATGTACAAACAAAAATGAGGTAACAGAGACATGTATGTTATAACTACTTACATTGTAACGCTTTCCTGCAGTCCACTCTACAGAATTAAAACACCCAACATTCATTATAATCATCAGCATTGATCTACCAGCAAGTGCATTCATTGGCGTCCTCTCTATGGAATTCTCATCATTTATAACGGTTATGGTACACACAAAGTAACTTAATTCGTTGACGTCAATGAACAGTTAAAGCTGGTATTCTCTAACTATTCCCATCTTGCTATTTCTGAATACAAAATATAACATATCGATGTTAACTAACAGCTATAGCTGGTATTCTCTAACTATTCTCAGTTTGTTATTATTTCTAAATGTTAAACTACACAACACAACATGTCGATGTTAGTTAAATGTTAAACTACACAACACAACATGTCGATGTTAGTTAAATGTTAAACTACACAACACAACATGTCGATGTTAGTTAAATGTTAAACTACACAACACAACATGTCGATGTTAGTTAAATGTTAAACTACACAACACAACATGTCGATGTTAGTTAACAACTAGAACTGGTCGATGTTAGTTAACAACTAGAACTGTTATTCTCTAACTATTCCTCTTATTCTTCTTTGAATGCTCCATATTGACAACTTGTTAAATCACTCTGTGTGATTTGTATGTGATCCGAGCATAAGAGCGATTGTATGTTGTGCGAGTTAAGCGCATTCAAATAAGTCAGCACGTCCGATTTCTTCGACGCTGTTTATTTACTAGGGTAGCTTCCCTAGGTTCTACCTCAGTCGCCTCTTACGACATGCCTTGTAGGTCACAGTATTTTTATTCTTTGTATTATTAAATGTAAACCATACTGAATGACACAATCGTCCGAGTGGTTACCGGGGTCCAAATTGGGGTGTAAAGAATAGAACGACTGTTACCTGCCACGCATGTCGTAAGAGGCGACTAAGGAGGTGGGCGTGGCCTAGCTACCCGACACCGTAAAAAACACTAGATGGCTACAGAACGGAGAGCGAACCGAGTAAACGCTGGCTGAAACCAGACACACCCCCCAAAGGATAAGCACCATGGCTCCAAATGGTGCTGAAGATGTGACGTAAAACACACCAATGCCCAGGCTGCATGAATCAGATCTCCACATAAATAGAATTTATGGGAAGATCTGGTACATCTGTCTGGGCGGTGATCGCGAGAGAGAGAGAGAGAGAGAATGACACAATGACTTTATATTCCTGCAATGATATTCATACCAACCACTTTTTACCAATATCAAACATGGACACTATTTAAAGCAGATGGAAGATGGCAGTGTATGAAATGATGTGCTTGCAACAAATCAACAGCATTGACAGAAGGGATATAACGAGAAGCGCGAATATCAGAGGAATTGTAGGAATTTCTTTCTTTATTTTCTCTATCTAATCCTGTTTTGCATCACAGTGTCAGGATAAGAAGAGATTTCTAGAACGGGCTTTTGTGTATGCTTCATAAATAGTGTTTTCACCGCCTCTGTTATTTCTGATGGCTCAGTACTGAAGTTTTACCTATTTTTTCCCTGATGTCTTCATTTCTAAACCGGTCTCGTCTTGATACTCCATAAAGGTGTAAGGTCTAAAACCGAAGGATTGACTTCATTGCACTGTGTTTTCTAATATAGCTCGGTCCCTCTAAGCATAAAATGGCACGCCACCCGCCGAGAGTATTGCACAAAGCACGAACTCCGGATATCCGGCAACAATCCTAGGGTCCCTGAAAAAATGCATTCGTAAACAGAACGTAACGTCGCGGTCCGGATTCGAACTTAGGTCTTCGGAACACAAGGAAAATGCACTTAGCAACAGCTACCCCCTTGTCCATTATGTACCTACAAAAGTAAAATATTTGGTACTACCGAAACCCGGATGTGCTGGGCTGTCGTTACTGCCTTTAGTACCGTTTTTTAGGGCGGTGTAGGACAGGTGGATCAAAAGCCTGAGGAATTTAGTGGCTGCATGGCTAGTACAGTCGCCGTGAAGCTGTTCAGGTTAGGATTTATCATTTATGTCCAGAACAGAAAAAAATCCGGGGTCTTACCGTAAATTAAACACGGGTCTCCCGCATGGGAGCTGCGTTCTGATCCATTCGGCCAGACATGTACTGGGCTGAAAGGCACAAATATCACGGCTGTTCAGCTAACGCTGTAAACTTGCATTACACATGTATGATTCCCCCCGTTCTTGGGTCTACCCCCACATACATGCCACAAAGAGGGGCCAAAAGAGATAAAATGACGAACGCAGAAGAAGAAAAATAGATCTGATCTGAGCGCGTCGGAAAGTCCAAAAGGTAGATGGATCATCATCATCAAATAGCTTGTCCTGAGCAGAACTTTGCCACCCCAACAGTCCTCCGGAATTTCTCTCTCATAGGCCAGATGTCTTGCCTCTGCAGCCGCCATGTTCAAACCATCAGTTACATCCTGAATCCATCTTCTCCGTGGTCTTCTTCTTCTCTTTGCCGGTATGCCTCCTTCCATGATGGTCTTCTCAGTCTTTTTATATGTCCAAAATATCTCAATTTTCTCTGTCTTATTTGTAGCATCAGTCAGTTTTCTTTGATTTTGAGTTCTTTCTGAATAGATCTATTTGTTCTCTTCTCTGTCCTAGATATACAGTGGACTCATCTGTAACACTTATATTCAAAAGCACTTATATGTTTTTCCACTGCATAGTTGAATGTCCATGCTTCACACCCATATATTGCCACTGGGAATATGCATGCTCTTAGTATTCTGATCTTTGTTTTCTTATCAGTTCCGTTCCATACTGTTTTTAGTTGTTTAATTTTTTGTAAAGCCATGTTTGTTCTTCTTTTAATTTCCTTCATCCCATTTCCATCTGTTGTTAGCAGTGAACCAAGATATTCAAAACTGTTCACATCTTCTACTTTCTCTCCATTGATAAAAATATCATTTGTCAAGTTCGTTTTATCTGTCATTATTTTTGTTTTTGCCACATTGAGATATAGATTTTGTTTTTACTTTTATCTTTCACTTCTCCTAATAATTTCTCAATCCCTTTTTGTGATGTTGACAGTAACACTGTATCGTTAGCGTATCTTAGTTCAGGTATTTCTCTTCCTCCGATTATAAAAGGATAGTATTGTTCTTTTCCGCTATCTTCTGTAACATTCCTTATGATGTTTTCTGCATATATGTTAAACAGACAAGACGACAGAATGCAGCCTTGTCTGACTCCCTGCCCTATGTCAAACCAGACTGATGTATCATCTCATGTTCTTACAGCCGCCATTTGATCACTATAAAGTTCTCTTATGAACTGTATCAAATGTAAATGGGAATCCCATTTCTCCCATAATCTTCCACAATTCCTGATGCTCTACACAATCAAATGCCTTTGAGTAGTCAATAAAGCATGAGTATAGATCTACATTATACTCTCTAGATTTTTCTATGATTGTTCTCATGTTAAATATATGGTCACGTGTATCTCTGTTCCGTCTAAACCCAGCTTGTGTTATGTTAATATTTTCTTCCATTTTCCTATAAAGTCTTCCGATAATAATTTTTAATAAGATTTTAATAAGATGGATAGACAACACTAAAGAAAGCCTTAAACCACATAGATTCACAACAATCTCTTCAACACACTTGACAAACAACAGGAATAGGTTACACATGGCTCTTCAAGTAATCTTCTGTTATACACTTAACATTTAAAGACCACTGTCGCCAAAATACTTTCATCAATGACGTGTAATAGACTTACCATTTCCAGAATAAAAACTGCTCCAAATCTGCACTAGACAGTTGCCAGGCTCATCTATTTAATATGTGGGTGATAATTAACACACTTTCCGTAACACTTCTCACAATCTAGAACCCTGGGGTCAGAATTCACTGGGAGTCTATAAACAGAAGAACAATTTGACAGAATGCTCCACACTGACCTGTCACATGATGTATCTGGGATATCTCTTAGACGTTCGTCGGGGGTACCTAATCAATGATTAAAATTAGTCCTGTATTATATAACCGATATCAAGCTTCTTCTTCACTTTTCAACTCCCAACGGAGCACATGTCTTCAACTAACTTCTTCTAGATCTTCCTCTCTCCTGCCATCCCTTCCAATTATTTTCATGATTTACCTATCCTTTTAATATCAGTATCCTGCTCTCTTCTCTAGGTATGTCTAGGCCTTCCCCTACTACTCTTTCCCTGCGGGTTCCAAAACAGTGCCTGTCTTGCAATGCTTCCGGTCGGTCTTCTCAATGTATGTCCTATCCATCACCAGCATCTCTTCCTGAGCTCTTCCTTCACTGGTATCTGCTTAGTTTTTTCTCTGATTTCCTCGTTTGTAATCTTATCATACCATCTCAGTTCCTCTATTCTACGTAAACCTCCATTTATGAAGGTCAGTAGTTTTCTTGTGGTTTCTTTTGTTGTTCTCCATGGCTCGGGAAGCACTGATTTCACATTTAATTGAAAGATTCTATCAAGCTACCACAATTAAATTAACAACGTTTGACTTAACCACAGAAAGTTGACGATCATTAAATGAACTACCATTAACCCAAATTATAATAAGTGAATGTACTGTAACATTAACATTTATAACTAGTACTAAGGACCCACGTTTGTGAAGATCTATAGTCGGCAAGAAACATGTTGATGATGACAATAAATAAATCAACATTACATTAACCACCATTCAAATGACCACCGTAAAATTTAACCCTTTAAATTAATCAGCATTAAATATGCCATCATAAATTAACCCCATTTAATTACCCAGCATTTTCTAACGGCATTAAAAAAGCAACCGTAAAAATAGTTAACCTTCCAGTAACCACCATTTATTTACATCACTATTAACATTCACAAACTGATGACTATCCCATATAAATACTGCTTATCACTTAACCGTGTCCTCAATTTTTCACAGCCTGGAACTAGTGACATAAACAGATGAGCAAACTTGGGCGTGCGCTGTATGTCGTCAACTGTCCCTATAAGAGAACTTTTACTACAGACACACACACCAGCACAGAACGAGATCCAACACGGCCAACCAGAAATTACAAAACACGAGCCAGCACCTTCCAGCTGCACGTGAGAGCTCACACTAAGAGTGGACTAAACTGCCCTGTCTCGTTTCCTGTGCCACAGCTAAACTCCACCACCGAGCTGGCTCCGCGCGCTGTAATATGTACAGAATCGACAAGATGTATATAGCTTCGGGCAAAGTGTAGCAATTTTCTCTGCCATGGTGTAAAGATCTACAAGGGGACAGATATTTGTTTCAAAATGGTGCATTCAGTAAACGCCTGTTTGATGTTATTTCATTTTTTGTTGTTTCTTGCTTACTTATTTACTTACTTATTCTGTTCTGTTCCTCGTGGAGCATGGGGTATCAACTGTTGTCCTTCACTTTTTCTGGTCTCTGACAGTTTTCTTTACGACATCCCAGGATAATCCAGCCTCATTCAGTTGCTCTTTTTGTGGTCATGGTGACATGTTTTTTTTAAATGCAAACATGTCACCATGAACACAAAAAGGGCAATGTACAACACAATCTTCCTCCCCACATTATGCTATCAGTGCCAAACCTGGACACTGACAACAAATGATAGAAGAAAACTAGTCACGACAGAGATGAAGTGTCTACGCAGAATGCTGGGGTAACAAGAAGAGACCGGTTGAGAAATGAAGACATCAGGAAAAACTGTGTACAATATCAGTACTAGACTTTATCAAGAAACAACTAATTAAATGGTTTGGTCACGTAAGCAGATTACCAACAGACAGTGCTCCTCATAGAGCAATGCTCCGATACAATGGATACAAAGCTAAAGGCCGGCCACGCGAAAGGTGGACCTCAGATATAACAGAGGCGACGAAAGACACTATTTATGAAGCGTACACAAGGGCTCGTTCTATAAATCCCTTCTTATCCTGACGCTGTGAGGCAAAACAGGATTGGAGAAAAGAAAGAAGGAATTCAGTTTCTCAAAAAAGACCACGTATCCAGGTCTAGGAGGATGGAGGTTGAGGTCGTTACTGCTGCCCTCCATTGTCCTCTCTGGGACTTCATTTACTGGGGCCGTTGTTGTATCTGACTCTCAGTCGATGCTTCACAAAGATTCAGAAAGGCAGGTTTCGGTATGAATGGATATCGTCTATAGAGGTTTCTAACCTCCAGAGGCTTACGTGGTTATACTGTCCTGGGCATGCGGGTGTTTACGGTAATGAGGGAGCGGAGAGGCTTGCATCAACAGCATCAATTGTTGGGGAATTGAAAATGGATAAGGGGGATGTTCTTCGGTCTCTTCACGACTGTCTGTTGGATAAGGACACTAAAATAGATGTTGAATCGATCCAGCGATTTAGGCAGTTTGGAGTTACCCGTTGTACAAGTAGAATTGGCTGTCGGAGGGGCAGAATGAGAGGTGTGTTTAATCAGCGAGCCACGGGAACCATCAGTATGCATACTCTTCTATACCTATTGGGGGAGACTGATCACCTATGGGTCTGCCCGGAGTGCAATGACGTCAGTTTAGTAACCAATAACCAACTGCGTGTTTATCTACACTCGAATTGTCCGCAGAGTTTTCCCGGACCATTGTCCTTTTCTCCTCCTGACCTGAGTCACCATGAGTCTCTGCCCTGTTTTAAAATGTATGTTAAGGCGATGTATGAAACTGAGTCGATGTGATGAGACAAGATCCGATCTGGAGAAAACCGTGGGACGGCTGCTATAATACTGAGTAAATGAGCGAATATAGACAAAGACAGATATATTATGTTATTACATCAGCAAGAAAATTGTTCTCATATTCTTCTTCTTCTTCGAATACTCCTCCATATCAACCACTTGTTAACCCCTCTCTGTGATTTGTATGGGATCTGAGCCTAAGATCGATTGCACGTTGTGCAAGTTATGCACCTCCAATTATTCCAGCACATCCAATTTCTGCAACGCTTTTTATTTACTAGGTAGCTTCCTATGCACCTACCTCATTCGCCTCTTACGACATGCCTTGTAGGTCGCAGTGTTACTATTATGTGCTCCCTTGCGAGCCCCGGCAAGACATAGGCGTTTCTCATATTTAATCATTTATTTTTTCTTGTTTATTATATTTTAATGGGGGTTTTAAAAAACGTTGCTTGCATAACAAGTGGCCATCTTTTAAAAAAGGTATATTATTTGGAATGGTAATTTTTGGTTGGCATAACAGTAATTACAAGTATGTAGTTTTACAATATTATTATGATGGGGTAGTTAGTCTCTTAGTGTGGTTTTTAAATATATATTTCCTGTTGTCTATATTGTTAGCTAATTATTTTTTAAATTAATTATTTCTTCGATTTGTAATTGGTTTGTTTCTTGACTGGCTAGTTAGTTGTTTTGTTAGTTTTCATGCTGCTGTTGCTAAGTGTAATCGTATCCTGACCACACCGTTTTTTTCATGGTTTCTTTTTTAGAAATCTCCAGGATTGTTGCCTGAGCTACGGAGTTTGTGCTTTATGCATCCCTTTTGTCAATATGCGTACCATATCTGCTGAGAGGAACTAAGCCATATGGGAGGAACTCGTCACAATGAAGTCAATCCGACATCTCTAAACGCTTTAGACCAACTAGGGTAAGTGGTTCGAGTCCCGTGTTTGTCTATTTGTTTTTCGGAAGCTCTTAATACCTGTATCTGTTTATTTGTTGATCATATTCGTTACTTCCGTTGCTTCCTCTGGGGTTCTTGTAAGAAAACTCCTTGTGCTAATCTTAGAATTAATTTGAAGCTACTTTGAATGATGTATACGTGTTTGTTATATGTGTATACATGTGTGTATGTATGATATTGTCTCGTCTCTAATATATACAGGCACAACAAGCTTATAGCATGTGCCTGTGCAAACACTATTAACGAACCCTACCTGATTGTTTCTGTGTCTGGTAATAACAAGCGTCTGAGAAAGACACTCCCCGTGAGTCATTTTTTTAGAATGGCTCGCTGGTTGTGTACGTAAGGACGCTCGTATTTCTAGGCTAGGCGATTGGTGTCGTAAGGACCAGGGTAAGTGGTTCGAGTCCCGTGTTTGTCTATTTGTTTTTTCGGAAACTCTTAATACCTGTATCTGTTTATTTGTTGATCATAGACCAATGGTGGGAAACATATAGCCCGCGGGCTGAAGTCGGTCCACCAAACAATTTTAACCAACCATCGGAGCATATTATGCCGTCTTTTCTTCGTTTTAACGTGGAAACGTGATATTGGTAGAGATATAGAGAAATAGCTTCACATTAAGATGATTTCCAGAGGGGAGGGGGTGTCTTATTTTCAGTGGAAAATTGAATTCTGCATCAAGACCGCTAGATATAAATATCACATTTTTCTTGTGAGGTTTCTGTTTCTGATTGTTGGTACTGCGTCCAAATTCTAAGCTGAAAAAAATTGTGACCATTTTTTGTATGTTCCCTCCTCAGTGAAATTTTGGGTTTGGGTAACCTTGCTAAGAATGGTGTTCCCATAGGCATAACTTACTAGTTTACTTAGGCACTCAAGCTCTTCCCATCCCATCCTCGACAAGGCAATGACATCCGGATAGATAGGTAGCAGAGAATGGTTATTAGAATAACTAGTGGAACACAAACTTATAAACAGAAGCAGTATATATATATGGAACTGCAGTAAAACTATTTGATTGGCAAAACACGTAATTACAAAGTACTGTAGTTTTACAAATTACAAAAACAATGACAAAATACAGCAACGTTTCGACCAACAAGGCCTTTATCAAGCAAACGAACAAACAGGAGTGACAAATGTTAGTGATAAACAGAAGCAGAAATTTAAAAAAAAACACACATTTTATTATTATTATTGTAATTGTATTTTATATATCAATAAAACAAAGTTAGAAGCGATGTGACTTGTACTATAAAAGTATACTGAACATCAGTGGCGGCGCGTGATCCTTTTTGTTGGTGACACACATTTTCAGAAAAATCATGGTTTTTGGTTAGGGTATATTTTAATTTATTAAATAATAAAAATAGGTTACACATTATTTTTGGTGGGGTCCGGTCCCACTGGCCCTTAATGACGAGCCGCCACTGCTGAACATACAAGCTTTCTTATTTTTATTCAGTAGAAAGGATATTCACCAAGTGGGAAATGAAATACTTGAGGACGGCAGTGGTAGTCACCAGGAAGTATAGACGACGAAATGAGGACATCAGAAGCAGAGTGGGCGTAACTTCATGCACCGAATACATCGAAAGACAACAAATGCAGTGGTTTGGATATTTAATGAGAATGGGATACAACCAACCATCACTAACAGCATACAATAAAAAGAGATCAGGTACTAGAGCGAAGGGAAGACCAAGAAAAGATGGACAGACAATATCAAGACCACACTAAATAAACACGGATATAACACAAGAGCGACTCATCTGACCCTAGAAAGCAAATTAAAGCTCCCACCCCTACGCTTAACGGCAAGAGTGGACAATCAATTTCCATCTACCACATGGGGATATACAATAGACAATAGAAAGGATATTGCACGAATGTTATTTTGATAGATAACTACGTAGTATGTGATCTATATAGGTGTGATCTATAATTAGTACTTGACTGATAACAGTATGCCACTGATATTAGTACATAATTACCATGGACATTAGAAAAGAACCTACACCATCCAACGATGACTACCACACACTTGACCGACAAGGACAGACTATCATCTTCCGACTCAGGATAGGTCATAACAGACTGAACAAACACCTCCACAGGCTGCGATTGTCCCCAACCCCTCTGTGCCCCTGTGGCTCCGCTGAACAAACCACAGAACATGTCCTGCAAGACTGCCCCTGTATGTCCTCCCAAGAAAGGAATGCTGGCCCTACAACACAACACTACATTCAAAACTACGTGATACCAGAGATGAGCTCCAGACAACAGTCGATTTCATTATAAGAACGCGACTAACGGTATAATCATCAAAACTACATGGCACTAGAGATGAGCTCCAGACTACAGTCGATTTCATTATAAGAACGCGTCTAACGGTATAATCATCAAAAAGCGATCGCAAAGAAGAAGAAGAAGTACATAATTAATAATTAGGACTGTCATACGTCCTAAGTTTTTCGGACATATCCTCATTTCACTAATAAATCTGAGTGTCCTCAAACCATTTTATGAATTCGTAGAATTGTCCTTAACATTACAAGCCAAGACAAAATTAATAGATTTTGACTGAGGAAGTTATGCTCATAAATGATTCAAAGTGCAGTGATCAGTACTGTAATCTAGAGAAATCTGCATGCATCTATAAAAATCAAGTGCCATCGCAAGAAAGTAGTGTGACTATATTGACAACTGTAGGAGTAGTGAAATATACTCTGAAATTGTGAAGATAGCACAGTTCTTCTTTGCTATTCCAGCATACAATGCTTCGGTAGAAAGACTATTTTATTTAATCCATGCCCAATGGATCAATCAGAGAAATCGTCTTAGTGTGAATTCACTCAAGTCAAGTTTTCTTGTAAAATTTAATTTCCAACATTTCACATGCGGACAACTTTATGGAGATTTGATGCACAAGAAAGACTACTTAAAAGAGATCTGGTCATCAGAAAAATATACATGGAACACAATTTTTAGGAAAATTAATGTTAGGATAAGTGTTCTCATTTCGGAAGATCAAAATATGGCAACCCAACTGATAATTAGTCAGTTGATTTAATCATCCAGATTAAGGTTGACATTTGCTCCAAATCTATTATGTAAAGCTGTTTTCAAGTCACAGAAAACTTGTTTATAATTCGCAGCTTTCTGAACCAAGTCAGAAATTTCTGCAGTGCACTTTTCTTTGGCCTTCACCAGCTGCTCCTGAGCCTCTTGTAGCGTCATCTCTGTCAACACCTCCCCAATCTGGTATGTGCACGGTTGTTAAGGAGAACAAACAAACAACCAACATTGACGTAATAAAATCTTATTTAAACAAATAAACATAGCTCTTGTGGTCAAACGTCTGTTTTTAGATTGATTTTTTTTTTTTTTTTCGATCCAGAAGCAATTGAGCTTTTCAGCTCTTCGGCTCGGTGCCATGGACATCGTAACCCTTCGGTTCGGTGCCACGAACACCGTAAATCTGGGAAATCTGTGGCTTTTTCTGCCATCCCGCGGAATTGAACCCGCACACACAGAGGATAGTCACCCGTAGTCCAACGCGCTACGAACACGCTGGGCTGGCGGTCTTTTAGATTGTTTAAAGACTGTCTTCTGTATGTCCACCCTATAAAGAAATGCTGGTCCTACCCCTACAAGACAACACTACATTCACAACTACATGGGATACCAGAGATAAACTCCAGACAACAGTCGACTTCATCATAAGAACGCGCCTAATCATCAAAATATCGATCGCAAAGAGGAAGAAGAAGATTGATTAAAATGTTCTGTCTTCGTTAACAGGGAGAAGATTGTAACTACAGTTGTGTTCGGTTTTTCCAAGACTTAATTTACTAGCCCACATTAGTAGTCGACTGGAAGACAAACAACTGAATAATATGATTATGGAGAAGACTTCCTCAAATACCTCAGCAGAACAGACCAGGTCATTATATTTCACCTAGTACCGGACACTACAAACTCAACGTACACTTACATAGACTAAGAATACGTCAAACAGCTCCCTCACAGTGTCAGCAGGCAGATCAGACACCGGACCATGTCCTGCAAAACTGTCCTATCCTGGGTGAGCTGAGAAGCAACATGTGGCCACACCCTGTCAACTTGAAAACTAAGCTTTGGAGAAACCTGACAGGCCTGAAGTTGACCGCCCAGCTTGTGGTCAACAGTAAACTAAGCGCATGACCAGAAATCGCTGATGAAGAAGAAGAAGATGAATTCTTTGCTATAATGAATTCTTTTATCTACACATCGATTAACCTTGTTTTTGTACATATAAAACTATCTTATATTGTGATTTGATATTTTACTTTAAATATGCAAGGATATGAAACTGTGTCAGCATCACCTTCCCAGGCTAGAAGTTCTTCTTCAGCAAACGTGAAGCTCTCAAGGTCTTTCTAAAGTATAGGGAGCACAAACAGAGAAGCAGGATGACATTATTATCTTCGATTTTATTTATGAAAATAATGTCATAATATCATCATCATCATCATCAAATAGCTTGTCCTGGGCAGAACTTTGCCACCCCAACAGTCCTCCGGATTTTCTCTTTCTCATACGCCAGATGTCCTGCCTCTGCAGCCGTCATGTTCAAACCATCAGTTACATCCTGAATCCATCTTCTCCGTGGTCTTCCTCTTCGTCTCTTTGCCGGTATTCCCCCTTCCATGATGGTCTTCTCCAGCCCTTCATGTCTTTTTATATGTCCAAAATATCTCAATTTTCTCTTTCTTATTTGTAGCATTAGCCATAATATAATACATAATATAATATAATACATAAAATAATGTCACAATACAAGAAAAGCACAGGCTAGAATTGAGCAATTATCGAACCGATATGATTGCATACCGGACAGACCGATAGTTGATCGCTCTTCCCTAGTAGGTATCAAAGTGTATGCATCAGTGGCGGCTCGTGATCATTTTTGTTGGTGGGACCAGGCACAAATGTTCGGGAAAATCATGGTTTTGGATAAGGTTATATTTTAATTTATTAAATAATAAATGCACGTTACACATTATTTTTATGGGGCCTGGCCCCACTGGCCCTTAATGACGAGCCGCAACTGGTATGCATACTAATAACTGATACAGTTCGCTGGTAAAATACACTTGTCATTATGTTCCTCGGGTTTCCAATCACACTCATATGTTTTAGGTATATAAGTAGGTTCATCAATCAAAAGTGAACTGGTTCGGTATGTCACTGTTGGAGATATTGCAAAGGAGATCAGAGCACCTGCGGACATGTCCGGAGTGCATTGAAGATATTCTTCTTCTTCTTCAAACGCTCCATATCGACCACTTTTAACCACTCTTTGTGATTTGTATGTGATCTGAACTTAAGAGCGCTTGTACGTTGTGCCAGTTATGCGCCTACAAGTAGGCCAGCACATCCGATTTCTGCAATGCTTTTTATTTACTAGGATAGCTTCCTAGGCCCCTACCTCAGTCGCCTCTTACGACATGCCTTGTATGTCGCAGTGGTACTATTCTTTGATTTCCTTGCGGTCCCCAGATTAGCACGGACGGTTTTATGTATATAAGTAGGCTCATCAATCAAAATCGAACTGGTACGGTTAGTTATTGTTGGAGATATTGCAAAGGAGATCGGGGCACCCGCGGACATGTCCGGATTGCAATGAAGATATTCCAAACTGAAACTCGTACGTTTTATTCTAAGTACCGTCATTGGTGGTACAGGTGGTGCGTCATAATATACATCATCATTCCCACATTAGCCATGTGTCTTCAAATGTTCATTGTTTAAAATATATTGTGTGTTACAATGTATCATGTCTACAAATTATATATTATGTACGTTGCAATGCATCTACAACATATTTCGTTTATAGCGCAATGTGTTCACTGTGTATTGTGTGTACATTTTATTATGTCTACAACAAGTGTTTGCAATGCAGTATGCCTATTGTGTCTGCAATGTAATGTATATTCTTCTGTTTCTGTCTACTATCTCGTATTTTCACATCCAATATGGCAAGCGCACTAATAACAAAGCTGCAGATTTAACTCTAATGTTAAAGCAGTTCTGCTGTATGGTTCAGAAACATGGAGAACTACTAAAACAATAACGCATAAATTGCAAACATTTATCAACTGGTGTCTGCGCAGAATAGAGGGACTGAGATGGCATAATAGGGTCACAAATGAGGAACTTATGGAGAGAACAAGACAGATTCAAGTGAGCCAAGAAGTTAAAAAAGGCGCTGGCGATGGATAGGACACACTTTGCGAAAACCTGAGGGGAATATAACAAGAAGGGTACTTTCTTGGAACCCACAAGGACAGTGAAAGAAGTGGAGGCCGAGAAATGCACGGAGACGAGATTTGGAGGCACGGATCAACAATATAAAGAAGAGATGAAGAGATCTGCATGAGATAGCTAGAGATAGACAGACTTGGCATGAGTTGGTTGAGGTCCTATGTCCCAATCCGGGTTAAAAAGGCAGTGAGAGAGAGATTATGCCATCCCTCCCATGATGCCAGTATCATAACGGAAGGACTTGAGTACTCCAATTACTCAAATATTCAATATAAAATTACTCAATAAAACATTTAAGATTGACAATATGGCCATGTGTGCATGTGCACAGATAACCCATACTGCAGAGCACATACTTCAAGACTGCCAGAGCATGATATACTGATACAAACTCATTGGTTGAAACAACATTTGGGAAAAAAATTCTAGACTTCTATGTGAGCTACAAAAGACAGTGAAGTGTATACAAACGACAACATTGGATATATAGACAATATTTCAAGTGAACAAAAGGAAGGAAGGAAGAAATGATATACAGACACAAGCTCACCGAACTAGTGAAACAGAATGGAAAAGTAAACTACATGAATTTTTGTGTGATCTACAAAGTCACAACAGAAGGACGTTTTCATTCATCCTTATTTCACTTGCCAGCAAAAAATACACATAAACATAGGTTATAAACATTATCAATTATATGAGGACTATCACCATAGCACTCCGGACATGTCCATAGGTGCCCCGTTCCCCATCTCAACAAATCCAGCAGTGTCCAGCGGCTGAAACCGTCAGTTCGATGTTGATTAATCAATCACTTTGCATATTAAGTATATCGTTCTTTTCGGGCTGCACCAATATCAACACCCATCTCTCTCAATCTGGTCACTGACTGGGATTAACAATCCTGAAACTCCTCCGTTTAGAAAGACTCAATGCGTTAAGAATGTCATTGCAGCCCAATACAATTACTCTGATATTATAGTAATTCCAACCAATATAACGTTATCTCACTTTTTTTGCTTGTAAGTTACCGTTATATTACCTTTTTGCTTGTAAGTTACTGTTATATTACCCTTTTGCTTGTTAAGTTACGTTATATTACTTTTGCTTGTAAGTTACTGTTATATTACCTTTTGCTTGTAAGTTATTGTTATATTACCTTTTGCTTGTAAGTTACTGTTATATTACCTTTTTGCTTGTAAGTTACTGTTATATTACCTTTTTGCTTGTAAGTTACCGTTATATTACCTTTTGCTTGTAAGTTATGTTATATTACCTTTTGCTTGTAAGTTATTGTTATATTACCTTTTGCTTGTAAGTTATTGTTATATTACCTTTTGCTTGTAAGTTATTGTTATATTACCTTTTGCTTGTAAGTTATTGTTATATTACCTTTTTGCTTGTAAGTTATTGTTATATTACCTTTTTGCTTGTAAGTTATTGTTATATTACCTTTTTGCTTGTAAGTTATTGTTATATTACCTTTTTGCTTGTAAGTTATTGTTATATTACCTTTTTGCTTGTAAGTTACTGTTATATTACCTTTTTTGCTTGTAAGTTACTGTTATATTACCTTTTTGCTTGTAAGTTACTTTTTATATTACCTTTTGCTTGTAAGTTATTGTTATATTACCTTTTGCTTGTAAGTTATTGTTATATTACCTTTTTGCTTGTAAGTTATTGTTATATTACCTTTTTTCTTGTAAGTTATTGTTATATTACCTTTTTTGCTTGTAAGTTATTGTTATATTACCTTTTTGCTTGTAAGTTATTGTTATATTACCTTTTTGCTTGTAAGTTATTGTTATATTACCTTTTTGCTTGTAAGTTATTGTTATATTACCTTTTTGCTTGTAAGTTACTGTTATATTACCTTTTTGCTTGTTAAGTTACCGTTATATTACCTTTTTGCTTGTAAGTTACTGTTATATTACCTTTTTGCTTGTAAGTTACCGTTATATTACTTTTTTGCTTGTAAGTTACTGTTATATTACCTTTTTGCTTGTAAGTTATTGTTATATTACCTTTTTGCTTGTAAGTTACTGTTATATTACCTTTTTGCTTGTAAGTTACTGTTATATTACCTTTTTGCTTGTAAGTTGCCGTTATATTACCTTTTGCTTGTAAGTTTATGTTATATTACCCTTTTGCTTGTAAGTTATTGTTATATTACCTTTTTGCTTGTAAGTTATTGTTATATTACCTTTTTGCTTGTAAGTTATTGTTATATTACCTTTTTGCTTGTAAGTTATTGTTATATTATCTTTTTTGCTTGTAAGTTATTGTTATATTACCTTTTTGCTTGTAAGTTACTGTTATATTACCCTTTTGCTTGTAAGTTACCGTTATATTACCTTTTTGCTTGTAAGTTACTGTTATATTACCTTTTTTGCTTGTAAGTTACTGTTATATTACCTTTTGCTTTAAGTTACTGTTATATTACCTTTTGCTTGTAAGTTACTGTTATATTACCTTTTTTCTTGTAAGTTACTGTTATATTACCTTTTGCTTGTAAGTTACTGTCATATTACCTTTTGCTTGTAAGTTACTGTTATATTACCTTTTTGCTTGTAAGTTACTGTTATATTACCTTTTTTGCTTGTAAGTTACTGTTATATTACCTTTTTGCTTGTAAGTTATTGTTATATTACCTTTTTGCTTGTAAGTTATTGTTATATTACCTTTTTGCTTGTAAGTTATTGTTATATTACCTTTTTGCTTGTAAGTTACTGTTATATTACCTTTTTTGCTTGTAAGTTACTGTTATATTACCTTTTTGCTTGTAAGTTACTGTTATATTACCCTTTTGCTTGTAAGTTATTGTTATATTACCTTTTTGCTTGTAAGTTATTGTTATATTACCTTTTTGCTTGTAAGTTATTGTTATATTACCTTTTTGCTTGTAAGTTATTGTTATATTACCTTTTTGCTTGTAAGTTATTGTTATATTACCTTTTTGCTTGTAAGTTATTGTTATATTACCTTTTGTTGTAAGTTATTGTTATATTACCTTTTGCTTGTAAGTTATTGTTATATTACCTTTTGCTTGTAAGTTACTGTTATATTACCTTTTGCTTGATAATTACTGTTATATTACCTTTTACTTGTAAAGTTGACTGTTATATACCTTTGCTTGTGAAGTTATTGTTATTTACCCTTTGCTTGTAAGTTATGTTATATTACCTTTTGCTTGTAGTTATTGTTATATTACATTTTCTTGTAAGTTATTGTTATATTACCTTTTTGTTGTAAGTTATTGTTATATACCTTTTGGCTTGAAGTTATTGTTATATTACCTTTTGTAGTAAGTTATTGTTATATTACCTTTTGCTGTAAGTAAAGTATGACTTTGCTTGTGACTGTAGTATTACTTTTGCTTGAAGTTACAATATTACCTTTGCTATAAGTTACTTTATATTACCTTTTTGCTTGTTAAGTTACCGTTATATTACGTTTGCTTGTAAGTTACTGTTATATTACCTTTTGTGTAAGTTATTGTTATATTACCTTTTTGCTTGTATGAGTTACCTGTTATATTACCATTTGCTTGTAATACAGTTATATTATTTTTGTGTTAAAAGTTGCCAATTAAATTACCTTGCTTGTAAGTTACGTTATATTGACACTTAAGCATGTAATATTTTATATTACCTTTGCTTGTAAGTTATTGTTATATTACCTTTTGTATGAAGTTATTGTTATATTACCTTTTGCTTGATAAAAAATTATTTTTATATTATCTTTTTGTTGTAAGTTGATGTTATATTACCTTTTTGCTTGTAAGTTACTAGTTATATTACCCTTTTGCTTGTTAAGTTACCGTTATATTACCTTTTTGCTTGTAAGTTACTGTTATATTACCTTTTTTCTTGTAAGTTACTGTTATATTACCTTTTGCTTGTAAGTTACTGTTATATTACCTTTGCTTGTAAGTTACTGTTATATTACCTTTTTGCTTGTAAGTTACTGTTATATTACCTTTTTGCTTGTAAGTTACTGTCATATTACCTTTTTGCTTGTAAGTTACTGTTATATTACCTTTTTTGCTTGTAAGTTACTGTTATATTACCTTTTTACTTGTAAGTTACTGTTATATTACCCTTTTGCTTGTAAGTTATTGTTATATTACCTTTTTGCTTGTAAGTTATTGTTATATTACCTTTTTGCTTGTAAGTTATTGTTATATTACCTTTTTTCTTGTAAGTTATTGTTATATTACCTTTTTGCTTGTAAGTTATTGTTATATTACCTTTTTGCTTGTAAGTTATTGTTATATTACCTTTTTGCTTGTAAGTTATTGTTATATTACCTTTTTGCTGATAAGTTATTGTTATATTACCTTTTTGCTTGTAAGTTACTGTTATATTACCTTTTTGCTTGTAAGTTACTGTTATATTACCTTTTTACTTGTAAGTTACTGTTATATTACATTTTTGCTTGTAAGTTACTGTTATATTACCTTTTTGCTTGTAAGTTACTGTTATATTACCTTTTTGCTTGTAAGTTACCGTTATATTACCTTTTTGCTTGTAAGTTACTGTTATATTACCCTTTTGCTTGTTAAGTTACCGTTATATTACCTTTTTGCTTGTAAGTTACTGTTATATTACCTTTTTGCTTGTAAGTTACTGTTATATTACCTTTTTTGCTTGTAAGTTACTGTTATATTACCTTTTTGCTTGTAAGTTACTGTTATATTACCTTTTTGCTTGTAAGTTACTGTTATATTACCTTTTTGCTTGTAAGTTACTGTTATATTACCTTTTTGCTTGTAAGTTACTGTTATATTACCTTTTTTGCTTGTAAGTTACTGTTATATTACCTTTTTGCTTGTAAGTTACTGTTATATTACCTTTTTGCTTGTAAGTTACCGTTATATTACCTTTTTGCTTGTAAGTTACTGTTATATTACCCTTTTGCTTGTAAGTTACCGTTATATTACCTTTTTGCTTGTAAGTTACTGTTATATTACCTTTTTGCTTGTAAGTTACCGTTATATTACCTTTTTGCTTGTAAGTTACTGTTATATTACCCTTTTGCTTGTTAAGTTACTGTTATATTACATTTTTGCTTGTAAGTTACTGTTATATTACCTTTTTGCTTGTAAGTTCCTGTTTCAATTCCAAAAGATGAGTGGTAGTTCGAGCAAACCTATTAATCTTCTGCTGATCCTCAAAGGTCACTGGATTCTGTAACGGATGTTTGAAGCCTGATTTTAACACAACACATATAACCAGCAAATGTATTAAACGACAGTGGTGTATGAACCATAAATCTATACATTTGCACATCCAAAAATGAGAGAAAAAAAAGGGGGAATAATAAATTCATGATAACTTGTAGGCCGATATACAGATATGTTTGTACTATTGTCATATTACATTTCACGGTGATGTAAGACATGCCTCATTCATGTTCTGCACTGAGCAAGTTTCAATTGTTGTACTTAGTAACATTGCACCTCTAAAGTAGAAGAAGTCACGCCTGTATGGCGGGGGACACTGATAATAAGGAAAGCATGCCTTCACACAAAAATCAGTCAGAAGCGTTATACCAGGTGACCTGACTACGCCTGAATTCATAGCGGGCAAACGCAAGAAGAAGAAGAACATTGCTGGACTGAGCAAGTTTCAATTGTTGTACTTAGCAACGTGAACAAATGAGAATTGATTTATCAGAGATCTATTGTATACTATAAACACGTGTTTTAATAGCCCCTCTCCTAATACACACCCCCTCCCCGGCCGCTTAATCCTACCCGTCCTCTTAAACTCAAACAAGACTAATAAAATGGTCAAGGTTTCATGTGCTAATGATGGATTTAATATCAACATAAATGTTATGTCTTGACTAGAATGAGTTCTACAACACTTTTACTGGATGCATTCTCACGATGCTTTGACTAGAACATGACAGCAACAGCGACCTGACTTCATAACTAATAAGCAAGGCTACAAGCATTAATGAAACACTAGCACAAATTATGATGGAAGGTAAAAAACCTACAAAAACAAGCTATATATATATTATTATGTGAGGTTAAAAACAGCCCAATACAAATTATGAGACCTTGAATAATGAGATAATAAAAACAGTTAGCTAAACTTCGAATCGGAACTGAAAACAGCAGACGAAATAACATTTTTTTTTTTAAATAACCATTGAAAGATTGTAAGAAAAGTTGTTTAAGAATAGAATAAATCAAACACATTCCAACTGATGTCACATCAGAATCACTAAGGGCAAACAAACTACTCCAGTTAATACTGCAAGTCTAGGAATGAAAAGAAAACAATGTTTATATTTCTTCTCTATGATCTGCAACACTTCACAAGTTCATGCAGGCAGTGGCACAAACATTGAGTCTAAGAGTAGTAGGGACAAAAGAAATAAGAAAGAAAAATTGGTAAGCTTGAGGATATAGATATATTTTTTAAAGTGACGGAAACAAGTTGAATGATTAAGCAAATTGATGTCAGTTTAGAGTATCTTCTTTTTCTTTGCGTTCGTTCTTTACGACCAATTTTAATCACTCTTTGTGATATGTTTGAACTTTGCCAAGAACGTGCATAGACTTCTACACGTTTAGGACACGTGCATCCGATTTCAGCCAAAGTTCAGAGTATGAAATAAAGTGAAAGATGTTTACTAACGTAAAATAAAAGCAGACATATAATTAACAATCGTTATGGGTAGTTATAATAATACTAACATCTTTAACAATAGCTGCCATCTTTTCAAATTACCGGAAACTTTGTTGACAGTTTGCTCACTATGGAAACCAATCAGCCAATCAATCATTTTCCTTGGCTTCCCTAGATACAAAAGAATTCTGCAGTTTTAATACAAGGTTTTTTTAAAACAACTTACGCCATCCAACAACGAAGTATGTATTCACGAAGTTGGGTAGTTTTACACAGTAAGGAACTGAAATGAGCTTGAACAAAGTTTAGTATATGTTCTTTGGGGATAAGATGCTTCTATAGTGTCCATATCATCAATCCAATAGCTTGTCTGGCAAAACTTTGTCACATTAACAATTTTTTCCCGAATTTCTCTCTCTGTAGGACAGAAGCCCCGCCTCTGCAGTCGTCATGCTCAAATCATCAGTTACATCATGAATCCATTTTCTCCGTGGTCTTCCTCTTCTACTCTTTGCCAAGATGCCTTCTTCCATGATGATCCCCAGCCCTTAGTGTCTCTTTATATGTCCATAATACCTCAATTTTCTTATTTATGGCATCAGCCAGTATTCTTTAATTTTGAGTTCTTTCTGCAAATATCTATTTATTCTCTTCTCTGCACATGATATACGGAGGACTCTTCTGTAACACTTATATTCAAAAGCACATATGTTTTTCCACTGCATAGTTGAATGTCCATGCTTCACACCCATATATTGCCACTGGGAATATGCATGTTCTTAGTATTCTAATCTTTGTTTTCTTATCAGTTCCGTTCCATACTGTTTTTAGTTGTTTAATTTTATGCAAAGTCATGTTTGTTATTCTTTTAATTTCCTTCATCCCATTTCCATCTGTTGTTAGCAGTGAACCAAGATATTCAAAACTGTTCACATTTTCTTCTTTCTCTTTCCATTAACAGCCTGAGGGCGAATATTGCATCGATGCAGCTTCTATTCTTCCGGAATTCCATTTGTGGATCGTAAAACTGTGGCTCGATGGTATAGAGTAGCCTTTTTTCGAGTATTTTACAGAATATATTTCCTGTGTGACTAAGTAGCTATCTATATATTACGTACAATCACTTATACTATCTTACTTCTTCCAGATGGGAACTATTATTACTTCTGTTGTGTCTATATATGAGCGTATGTAACTTAACTGGTAGTGAGCTCGATTACAACCCAAGCGTACCTGGTTCAAACTCCGCGGCGGACAAATTTGGATGCAAATTAGTTCCTCGGATTTTACAAACTGTATGATAGAAATAAATATAGCGAAAACTAAGGTAATGAGAAATAATTATAAATTGTAGAACCCAATTGTATTACAAAATGAAGTCGTAGAGGAAGTCCAGGATTTTGTATACCTGGGAAGTACAATTAAGAACGAAAATCCAGTCCTTCGAAACTAAATGCTACAGAAAGATCCTACGAATACCATGGACAGAAAAAAGAAAGAACACTGATGTCCTGAAAGAACTAAATGTAAAGAGAATTGGCTGATAAACAACATACTATACAGAAAAATTACATACTTTGGTCACATCAAGCGTCACGAAGGCCTGGAAAGAACAATACTAGAGGGCAGGGTCCCAGGACGCAGAGGTAGACCAAGAAGAAGATGGCTACAAGATATTAAAGAAACCATGAACATGACCATCGACGAAGTGGGTGAACTGGCAAGAGACAAGTGAATTTCAGATGTGCTGCAAAGAGAGCAACGTCCTATAAAGGATACGCACCTTGATGATGATGAGAAGTACAGTATCGCCAGATGGAGATTCAGAAAAGGATATCATCGAAAAAATCAAGAAGGCAAGACAAACTTTTGCGATGCTCAACAAAATTTGGAAAACAAAAGGACTAAATCTTAAGACAAAACTTAAAATATATAGAAGTAATGTACTGGGAGTGCTATAATACAGTAGTGAATGCTGGAAAATGACCCAACACATAATACTCAAGTTGGAGACATTTCAGAATAAATGTTTAAGAAGAATCCTGCAAATATTTTGGCCAAATACCATAACAAATGAGGAGCTTTTGAAACGAACAGACTGTGCAACCTTGGAGACCATCATTAAGAGACAAAGATGGAGGTGGTTTGGACATGTATGTCGTATGCCAGTGGGGGCATTGGCTAGGCCAGCTCTCAGATGGACAGCGGATGGGAAGAGAAGGCCTGGACGTCCAAAGGAAACATGGAGAAGAACGGTGGAGAGTTGAAGGAGTGTGGCCTGACGTGGGAGACGGTTGGTAGAAAGGCAGCAGAACAGCAAAAGGAGAAGTCTCTTGTGGAAGCCTTATGTGTCAATCAGGACACGAAGAAGATATAGATAGATAATAGACGTCGCCATTCAGAAAGCAATGGTAAACTACTGAACGTATAAGCGGTGCCTAGAAATTCGACGACTAGTTTACTGTTGTTGATGGCTACGTCCTGTATAAAGGGTATGCCACGATTTGCAGTGTCTATATGCATGTAAGCTTACGTCTGTAGCTTAAGCGATAGTGAGCTCTATCACAACCCAAATGTACCTAGTTCAAACTCCGCGACGGACACTTTGGAAGCAAATTTGTTTTTGTGATTTTTTACGAATGGTAAAAATAGACCTCGCTTTTATAAAGCAATACCAAACGTATAGGTCCAGAAAATCGACGACTCGTTTACTGTGGTTGATGGCGTCTGTAGTGTCTATATGTTTGTTTGTTAAGTAGGGGATTAAGCCTCTTTAAGCCGAGGCACGCCCTTTCAACCTAAGGCGAACCTTTGATTGGTTATATCAGAGCGTGTAGGCCAACAAACATGAAAAGTAAGAATTAACTCCTTTCGGAGTGGGCAGACTTTTATATGACAGGGACCGGACTAGAAATATTTTAGGGCGTGAAGAAGGCTAGAATTAGCTAGCGAACTGAAATGTCGATTTCGAAAGCTACATATAGTGGTACATTTGATATGGTTATGGATGACATACTAAGATTTCTAGAAAACTTTATTTTAATGACCATCGACGACGGTTGCGATCCGATGTACTTCAGTCGATGAGTGATGCGTGGATAACCTATGAATGTTCCCTAGAATGGTCCTAAAAGAGATGACCGAAATATTTTTTCGACGAAGTGACCTTCAAACTTCAGACCATGAACTTCCGTGTCGCTCTCTATCAACATAAACATGAATGTTCGAATATACGCGTGACATCTATAATCTGTAGTTGTTTGTAAATCGACATTATTTCGTGTAACGTTATACGTTTACATTTCGCAGAAGTGAGCACAACAAAAAAGATACATCAATATGTTATCCAGTGTAACGAAGCTGTCGAGAAAGCTTCTAATCGACAACGTAAAAGTTGTGGTCAATGCAGGAAACGGCACGCAGACACGATCTGCTGCGTCATCTGCTGCTGTAGCCACAAAAAGCAGTGATCAAGGTAATTCTGGTAATTAACGCACATATAGGGTACGGTTTCTGTACTGTTATATGTACTGATACGCTCTAACTCGTGAGAGATGACAATTTTAAAGAAATTTTTGGCGATATGTATATTATTATTCAAAATACTGCCACTACAAAAAGGCTTCACTACAAAGTTATAGAAAAATCATAACAATTAACAATCGAATCACAACAATAAAAAATGAATTAACTAACAATTTACAATAATTCATTACATATTAACTGCAAGGAAACAGGAATTTTAATTACTTATGATCACTTATCTTATTTGACTCAAGTTACCTACAGTTCAGTAGCTCCAGCTGCGAACTAGAATTCTCCAACTTAAAAAAAGTCCTGGTGCGGGCATCTGAAAATGCTGTTATTTAGCTGGCTGACAGGTCGGAACACCACCCACTGGTGCTGAACAAATCCACTTAATCCAGCTAACCACCACTGAACTACTCCGTGATTCTTCTTTTCTTCTTCATTGTTCTTTCAGATAATCTGTATTATATGGTCATATACTTTGTTGAAATTTATTGTGCTATCAAGGTCCTTCCTTCTGCCACACACTCAGTTTTTGTCTCAGTTGAAATAGTGGAGGGCCATGTTTGTTTCTTATGATGGCATAGTCTACTGAAGTACTTAGTATGAGTATGTAGTCTGCGTTTTCTGGTGCAGTGTCACATGGGTAAAACGCTGAATCACCATACTCCATGTTGACTTCTTTTAAATCCTTGCCCACTTATTCCAGTTTCCATTTATTCTTATGTTTAATTTTTGACTCCTCAGCTGTCCACTTCCTGTATAAGAAAGAGATCAGGCACACGTCGTTATTCATCGATGTGCAATGATAATGATTCAATTAACCAATCATAGACCCATATCAAGTAGTAGCATGTCCCCTGTGAAATGTCGCTTTCATCACAGCCTGTCTGAAAAACTGTTTCTAGCAAGTTCTCCAGTATCATATTCAAGGTTTCTTTGATGTCCTTCTGCCACCTTCAAGTTGGTAATCTGCTGCCTCATACTCTAGAACCATGCCTTCTATTACCATTCCCCACAAACCTCAGTGACTTTTAACGTGGCCAAAATATTTCATCTTCCGGGACATGTTATTTATGAGCCAATGCTCCTCGATATGCAGGTCTTGAGGATGTTTTGTTTTTCTCTTCTCTGTCCAAAATGTTCTCAGAATTTTTCTGTCCTACACCTTGTTCAAAAGCCTCAATTTTATTCTTTAATGTTGTGGTCCATGATTCACTTCCATATGTTGCCACAGGGAATATGCATGTTATAAACCCATATACAACATTTACATAAAAAAGGAAGTTGTCAATGTCATAATTTATAGTTTCCATTTAAAATATAATTAATGTATATAAATATTTTTAAAATTAAGATGCAGAAGTGAAACAAATCCCAAAGGAGCCTCCCCCAAAAGACATGAGACCTCTTTATTTAGATGCCCAGGCTACTACACCTTTGGTAAGATTATAAGTTTCTTGAAAGCATTACTCTTAATTTTATACATGTCATTCATGGTTTCATTTCGCAGCAGAAAATATTTTATAAATGTGAAGGATTGTCTTCATTGCACTGGGTTTCGTCATGTGGCCCTGTTCCTGTCGACAGAAATGATGTGTCATCTACCGAGAGTGTTGCACAAACTCCTTAGCTCCAGCAACAACCCTAGAGATCTCATGAAAAAAATTACACATGGGACCCGGTCCAGATTCAAACCCGCAACCTTTAGAACAACAGGCAAATGTCTTAGCCATAGAGACTTCGAAATATGAGGGTCTGAATGTTTAATGACACATTCTACATCACAAGACCATGATGTATATACACATCCTGGTTAAACTAGCCACCTGTTTAATAATTAACAAATTAATTTCATTTTTAAATATAAACAAAAAGTGACACTTCTTTTAATTTATTCTGTGTTAATTGTCTGTATTGTTTTCTTATTCTGTGTTGATTGCATTTCGTATGAGCAATGGTAGAATCCCAAAGGACAACTCGCAACAGGTACTAGACAGTATGGGCACCCCTTACAGCCCTTCATTGACACCTGCAAGCGTGCTCTATCTTCATGTAGCATAGACAACGGAATTTTGGGAGTGGTTGGCCAAAGACAAACAAGCATGGTGAGGGGTGGTTCAAAAGAAAAGAAGAAAAACACCTTCACATATAGATGCAAAAGAGACGGCAGAGAGACCATTCTATATATCAGATCCTGTTCACCGTACAACTGTGGCAAGGATTGCTACTCCAGAATAGGCCATTACAGCCACAATAGATGTTGTGATTCAGCACAGAACAAACTGCGTGACACAAAACCTATCATCTCCTGAGATAAAGAGACCAATGATGATGGTGTCAGTAATATTATCTTATTCTGTGTTAATTGTCTGTAGTGTTAACTTATTCTTTTTTTAATGTCAATGATCATTACAGGATCCTCGTGTCTTGGACAAAATGATGCCATTCATGGTTGGTCAGTATGGAAATCCTCATTCTCGGACTCATGCGTATGGATGGGAAAGTGAAGCAGCTGTGGAGAAAGCACGAAAGGTTAGAATGTCTGTTGTAAATATACCTGGCATTTTGCTACCAGGTATATTCTGACAGGTGTGATGTTATCCTTGAGGTGTGATAAATTGTTTACAGTGGTAACCCTAAAAAGTGGTAACACAGACAGTAAAGACAGTTTGTTTTGTAGTTAATGAACTGGATTATCACCAGGATATAGAGACTTTTCTTCTTCTACTCTTTCTGTTCCCAATAGAGCATAAGCTTGCAACTTATTACTGACATTTATATTAGTTTTTCAATTTAGATTTTCTAATGAAACATAGCGTTAAATTGTTACGAACACAATGTCAGTTATTGTAGTTTCTGTAATAGATGGGCTTTTATAGATCTGAGTTGTTAGCCCAAGCCCAGTACATGATAGCTGGTGAAAGAAATATTGTCCAATGGTGCATACATTTTTTACAGATAGGTTACTGATAAGATTTTACAAAGATAGAACCACACTTTATAGTTCCACATCTATTAAGTTAAACTGTAGCATAGTGTCAGATCTGATTGGTTATAGGGAAGGTGAGTTAAAGCTGACTCATGCCCATTTGTTGGACAATGACATACAATTTTATTAAAGTACAAACTGTAATAAAATAAGTCTGACATTTGGCCAGATAAATATAAAATCTGCTAAGTTTAAGAATAGTTAGGTTGATTCATTTTTTTATCATGTGAATATGAAATGAAAATCGTGGCATATCGTATAGGATGTAGCCATCAACCACAGTAAACGAGTTGATTTTCTAGGCACACTTATACATTAAATAGTTTGCCATTGCTTTCTGAACGTGAGGTCTTTCTTCTCTTTCGATCGTCTAAAGCCATTTTTATCATTCTATTGGATATATAAATAGCCAAACATCAAAACGTAATGTACATGCACCAGCCTTCAGCACCTATTGGAGCACAGTTGCTTATCCTTGGGTGGGGTGTTCGATTTCAGCCGTTTGTGTGCGGTATGCTTTCCACTAGCCATTGGCTGTCCCCAGCCGAAAACCAACATGGCAGCGGGTTGCCATTTTCTTTTAGGGCAGCGACCTCAGAGGCCTGCCCTCCCGGCTTATGAGCACCATCTGCCCAGCAAAACCGGTCGTTTTAATGAACACCTTGGTTTGCCGCCCGTTCAGGTTTGTTTACGGTTTGCTCGCCTTTGATTGTCCCCAATCAAACTACAAGGCAGCAGTAGTTCCCTGCAGCGGCTTTGCCTCTGCTGGGCTTTCCAGTTGTTCTGCTCATGTGGGTGGGACACACACCCTCTTGCCTGCCATGCTCGCCGCTGCAGTGCCTGCCTCGCTTCGCGCTTACCGCCGACCTGCCCCTCTATGGCTTTGCTTGCGTGCTCGCTCTGCCCTGGTGCCTACCTCACCATTTCCGTCAATTCCCACTGGGCTGTCCGACTTCGAGGGCCAAAACCGAGTTTCGCCCCATGATGCCCACATCAACTCAACTCGACTCCCAGCATACTCATCGGCTCTAGAGAGGGCTAAGAGAGCATGCTTGGCCTCTGAATTTTGCCACATGCTGGTCAATGTCTCTTCGATGGCTTTGGGTCGTGCACCCATCTCTGTGATGGGGGTCAGTGCTTTGACCTATGTGGTCCAGCCTGCGGTTCATCTCGGCACCCAGCATACTCATCGGCTCTAGATAGGCGGCTCAAGAGAGAGCATGCACAGGCTCCTAATTCCGCCCCGGAGTTCCACGTGTATCCTTCTAGCTTTTCCCATTGGCCGGAAGCGAGCATTAATAGTCACTCTGGGAGTTCGCTTGTCTATGTTGTGGGCGGATCCCATCAAGCATGACTACCTTTGCATCTCTTCTTGCCCCAGAGTGGCTCTCCCACGGCACCTGCCCTCTTAGCCAGACCGGAACTACCATCTGTTACCAGGGTCACCACTTGGAGGTGAGGCAGGGATTAGAGCCATCTCCTAATCCTGGCTGCCGCTTCCTTGCGCCTTGACCCGGTGAGGTCTATTTTTATCTTTAGAAAATCCACGGAAATGAATTTGCTTCCAAACTTGCCACCGTGGAGCTTGAGCCAGGTATGCTTGGGTTTGTGATCAACTCACTAACAGCTTGAGCTACAGACGCTCACCATGTGAATATATCTTTATATAAAACATAGTAAGTTCTTGAAACAATAGTAATCATAAATGGAGAAGATAGTCTGATTTGTGAGAAAGAAATAATCTGCAGATGATCGCCAACAGCTGTCACAGCTACATAGTCTGTATCGATGACCATAAATGATTAAAAATATGGATATCAGTGGAAGAAAGGATTGAAACATTATTCACAGCCGAAGGTTAAAGAGAGAAAGCATGAGTTGGTTCTGATAGCCTCCCTATAACCAATCATATCTGATACCATGCTACGGTATAACTTCAGATGTGCTACTTTAAAGTGAGATTTGTTGTTTGTAAATCTTCAGTTACCTGTTTGTACACATTTGTGTCTAGTTGGATAATATGCATACACTTTGGCCGAATTTAGGATTATGCCTTTCTTACTCGTAGGGGCATAACGGGGTGCATCGTACTCACATTCTCGGTGCAAACCATACAGATCATAGAGAGTGGTTAACTTGGTTGATGGGAGCACACACAAACAAGAGGGAAAGTGGTTATGAATTGTACACGTTGCCTGGAAACACCTACATAACACAAACAGACATGAACTTGACTGGAACCCACAGTGGAAGAGCTAAAGATTACCTAATAAGAAACAGAAGAGGTGGTCAGAGCCATATGGCCAGTACTGAAGAAGGCAACCCAGAATGGAACTCGGTGAAGAGCGACAGTTCCACAGGAAACCAAGAAGGTATTAGCAACAACATATTTAACTCTTTGACCTGTATTATATTTTCTCTTCTGTTTATTTCAGCAAGTAGCTGATATCATTGGTGCTGATCCAAGGGAGATTATTTTCACAAGTGGGGCTACTGAATCCAATAATATTGGTATCAAGGGAGTTGCAAGATTCTACAAGGGCAAAAAGAAACATGTTATCACAACTCAGACAGTAAGTATGAGACATAGTAATAAGTATGAGAGTTGTAAATATGAGATACAATGATAAGTATGAGATAATTCTTCTTCTTGACGCTTGATATCGACCACTTGTTAACCACTCTGTGTGATTTGCATGTGATCTGAGCCTAAGAGCGATTGTATGTTGTGCCAGTTATGCGCCTACAAGTACTGAAGTAGGCCAGCATATCCGATTTCCAGCTAATGCTATTTATTTACTAGGGTAGCTTCCTTAGGTCTTATATCAGTCGCCTCTTATGACATGCTTTGTAGGTCGCAGTGGTACAATTCTTTGCTCCCCTTGCAAGTTCCGGTACCACACAGGCAGTACAAAATGTATTTATAAAGAAAAGGATACAAGATGGTGACCCTGTACAACCAGACATTATAGACACGGTGAAACAACTAATTGCCCTAAAATGGAAATGTGACTAAAAAATAAAAATGATTCAAATTGACATAAATATAAGTACACTAAAAACATAATAATCTTATCCATTACTTTGTTCCCACTACTAGTCATATTGTCATCCTGTTGAAACCTCTATAATTAACTCTGAAATAGAAGGTGTCATGGTGGGGAACACTTAATAAGGAAAGCATGACTTCACGCAGAAGCACCATACCAGGTGCCTAACTATCGCCTGAATTCATAGAGGTCGAATGCAGAAGAAGAAGAAAAATCTTTATAATTACATCTTCAGTGTACTTATATTTATTTCACATTTATTTCTTTTTTAGTCACCTATTCTCATTTCAGGGCATGTCAAAATCAATCGTTTCACTGTATCTATGATGTCTGCTTTATATGACCTCTTGTATCACATTTTTTCCTTGTATCCTTTTATTAATAAAAACCTTTTGATCAAAACGTCACTATTTTGTTTTTTGTAAAGCTACATTACTTTGTGTGTACATATTTCACCTTTGGGTGACACTAAACAAGACAACTAAAACTGAAATTATTTTGTAGTAAATTAACATACTTCTCTCACTTAGGAACACAAATGTGTCCTAGATTCCTGTCGATCCTTGGAGTCAGAAGGATTTGAAGTCACCTTCATGACAGTACAGCCCAATGGTATCATTGATCTGAAGGTACATTGTCAAAATTTTCTTTGTTTCATCATGTCACACAAATTCTCATCTGCTCAATTTTGCATACATATACTACAAGCAAATGTAGTCTTTCATTCACTTGAAATATTGTCTATATATTCAATGTTGTCTTATCGGGGAGTTGAGGATGGATAAGGGGTGTGTTCTTTAGGCTCTTCACGACTGCCTGTTGGATGAGGACACTAAAACAGATGTTGAATCAATCCTTAACACCTTGTGGACCAAACGCCTTACTACGTTGGGTTGGTTGCCTTTTTACCAGAAGCCACACTAGAGGGCATTTTTTATTCTAAAAACAAGCGGGTAGTCTTAAGTATATGCACTGCAGAACGGAATACCTGTTCACATGGCTGAATCGTCACTCATGAATTTTGTATACATGTGACTGTGGCTACAGTAACATTGTATACTGTTATGAGATGCAGAATGACAACATTATCTAAAATAAAGGGAATAAAAATATAGGATTGACTTCATTGCACCAGGTTCCCCATATAACTTGGTCACTCTTTGCAGGAATAGAAATGTCATCTGCTGAAAGTATTTCACAAACTACAAGCTCCATCAGCAATCCAAAAAGGTCTGGAAAAAAAAGTGCGCTCTTGAAACAGACTCCATGGTCTGGCTCCCATCACTTTCAGATCGCATAACAAGCTGCTTACCACTTCGCTACAGACATCTTCTTCCTTAGCATTATTTAATCTGATAGAAGCTATGAAACAGAAATCAAGAAGGAAATTTTACCCTCTTCGAATGCTCCGTATCGACCACCTGTTAACTACTCTGTGATTTGCATGTGATCTGAGTGGCGTTATGCCAGTTATGCACCTACAAGCTGGCCAGCACATTCGATTTCTGAGATGCCTTTTATTTACTAGGGTAGCATCCCTAGGCCTCAACTTCAATCGTCTCTTACAACATACCATGTAGGTTGCAGTGGTACTATTCTTTGCTTCTCTTGCGGGCCCTGGCACCACAGGGCAGGAAAGAAATAGCAGTGGTAAAAATATTTAACATTATTTTTTTTTCGTCGCTTTCAACTCAGGCGAGTTTCATCTCTGAAACTGATTTTGCGTGAAAATCCGTTTTTCCAATTTCTTACAATGGCAGCAGCATGACATTGTAAATTACTTTACACTGGCAGCCGTGTGCTCAATGTACTCGTAATTAGTATTCCTCGCCATACAGGCAGATTTTCTCCGACTTCAGAGGTACTCGTTATCGTCCTGAGTAAGACCAGGGGACTCGAACAAATACCGGACAGTAGGTTCGAACCCGAGCTATGAGGCGTCTCACAGCTAGCAGGCCGAGCTACTATCAACTACTCTAGGCAGTCCCCATTTAACATTATGATACAGATGTTTAACAAATATTTTTAATGAAAATCATAAAATATTCAATATATTCTTTTTGATTCTCCGAAAGGAGTTAATTCTTATTTGTTGCCCTACATGCTGTGATATAACCAATAAAAGACTCATCCTTAGGTTGAAAGGGCATGCCTCAGCTTAAAGAGGCTTTAATCCCCTCCATTACAAACAAACAATAAATGTAATGTCCCATTATCATCACTTTCGCTTTTCTTCAGGAACTTGAGAAAGTATTCGACCAGAGACTGTCCTCGTCTCTATTATGACTGTCAATAATGAGATTGGAGTCAAACAGCCCATCGAGGAAATAGGTAACATTTTTTTTTATAGCAAACAAAAGGTGTAAATTTATAATCTACCAGTAAATGTGATATAAATGTATCATTAAACAATAACCGTTTGACAAATTTACCATCTAGCGGTAAGTATGTGATAAATCTGGTAATAATTGTAATACATTTACCATCTACTGGTAAATGTGAAATGACAGTCCTTCTGGAATTTCTCTCATATGCCAGATGTCCCGACTCTGCAGACGACATGCTCAAATCATCAGTTACACCCAGGATCCATGGTCTCGGTGGTCTTCCTCTTCTCTTTGCCAGGATCCTTCCTTCAATAATGGTCTTCTCCAACCCTTCTGTTTTTATATGTCCAAAATACAAGTTTTCATACAAGCGAGAATCGATACCGATGCCTCCAATATACTAGAACACTTTTTCAACCATCATTAAATTTGACAAAAGTTGCAGAGAAGGAAATCCAGTGGCGTTGAATGCAGCGTCAAAGCCATTATCGATGAAAACTGCAATGCAGACGCGTGGATTTACACGGATGGATCGGTAGTTCGTCACGAAAAGTCTGCATGGGCCTTCTCTGCAAGCTCATGTGGCAGAATGATCAAGGAAGCCAGTGGTGCATTTAGCATGACAATGGAGGTACTGGCGGTGACCAATGCACTACTCTGGCTAGAGTCACAAAACTACACTCATGCGTGCATTTGAGTGACTCATTGAGTATGATCCAAAAGGTGGAGGCCGGTTCGGTGCGCAGGCAATGGACTGAATCACTGCAGGCGTCAACAATTTGCAGAATTACACTCGTCTTTGTTCCGGGGCGCATGGGTGTCGTTGGCAATGAGAGAGCAGACAGACTGGCTGGCTCTGCCGCTATATCAGAGGGCCAGCCCATGGACAGAGCTGATATCGTGAACGCCCTCATAGGCGTGGCGCAGAGAAAACCATCTAAACCAATCCACGTCAACTACTAGATTGCGAGAACTGGGTTTGAAGATTGGTGTGGCAAGAAAAGAACGGTACAACAGGTATACGAGTCGGCTCATCAATCAAAATAGAACTGGTACGGTCAGTCGCTGGACGCTGTTGGAGATATTGCGAAGGAGATCGGAGCACCTATGGACATGTCCGAGTGCAATGAAGATATTCGAAACTGAAACAAGTTTTCATATTTGTACCATCAGCCAGTTTTCATTGATTTTGTGTTCTGTCTGGATATATCTATTTTCTATTTTTTTCTGTCCATGCTATACGGAGGACTCTTCTACAACACTTATGTTCATACCCACATATGTTTTCCCACTGAGAGTATGCTTACACTTAGTACTCTCATCTTTGTTTGCCTATCAATTTCATTTCATACTGTTTTTAATTATTATTCTTCTTTGCGTTCGTTCTTTACGACCAATTTTAATCACTCTTTTTGATATGTTTGATCTTTGCCAAGAACGTGTATTGGTTTGGTAGGCCCTAAACGCATAGACTTCTACATGTTTAGGACACATTGCATCCGATTTCAGCCAAGCCTCCTAGTCCTCTTCGACATGCGTGGCAGGTAACAGTGGTTCTATTCTTTACACCCCAAATATGGGCCCCAGTAACCACTCGGGCGTCTGTTTTTAATTATTTAACTTTAAAAAAATGTAATATCTATTCTCTAATAATCCTGTTTTGCCGTTCTTCGTCAGTCTGAAGAAGGAGACACCTGGAGCGAGCCTCTCTAAAGTGCCTTGTCTTTCTTTTCTCCAGTCCTAATTTGCCTCACAGCTTCAGGATAAGAAGAGATTTATAAAACTGGCTTTTGTGTGCGCTTCATAAACAGCATCTTTCGTCTCCTGTTATCTCTGAGGTCCACCTTTTGCATGGCCTGCCTTTTACTTTGTATCCACTGTATCGGAGTAACATTGTTCTTTGAGGCTCTGTCTGTTAGTAATCTGTTTATGTGGCCAAACCGTTTAATTTGTTGTTTCTTGATGAAGTTCAGTACTCATGTTGTACCCACTTATTTCCTGATGCCTTCATTTCTCAACCGGTCTCTTCTTGTTACTCCCAGCATTCTGCATAGACACTTCATCTCTGTCGTGACTAGTTTTCATCTGTCATTTGATGTCAGCATCCAGGTTTGGCATTGGTAGCATAATGTGGAGAGAAAGATTGTGTTGAACAATGCTCTTTTGTGTTCATGGTGACATGTTTGTATTTTAAAATTGGAGCCATTTGTCCTACTATTTTATTTGCTTTGTTGCGTCTATGTGTGATTTTGTTCGTATTTAACATCAACTGTTATTTATTACATGTTAAAGATATGAGAACCTCTGAACAGGTTTCCATATCTTTCCCTTGAGAACCACTGCATTAACTTAAATATTTATTCTGTGACCATTACCTCTGTATCTGTTTCAGGAGCATTATGTCGTTCAAAGAAAGTTTTCTTCCACACTGATGCTGCTCAAGCTGTTGGCAAAATCCCCATGGATGTTAACAAGATGAATATTGACTTGATGTCTATCAGCGGGCACAAATTATATGGTCCTAAAGGTAGGTCGTTGAGTTTGTTTGACACAAATTATATTGTCCTAAAGGTAGGTCGCTGAGTTGGTTTGACACAAATTATATGGTCCTAAAGGTAGGTCGCTGAGTTGGTTTGACACAAATTATATGGTCCTAAAGGTAGGTCGCTGAGTTGGTTTGACACAAATTATATGGTCCTAAAGGTAGGTCGCTGAGTTGGTTTGACACAAATTATATGGTCCTAAAGGTAGGACATTTAGTATATATATCACGCTTATATTTCACAATAGAATGATAAAAGCGGCCTAAGAACGATCACGAGAGAGAAACATGCATAGAGTTATGAGTATGCTTAGTATTGATGCAGGCACTGAAATGATAAACAGCAGTTCAGCCTTAAGAAATTGTTTTGACCTTATACTTCTGGATATGCAGATGTGAAAGGAAATAATAAGTCAGACAAAGTAGGTGACTGAACATGGCAAAAGTGTGATCATCATAAATGTTATTTGCATGCAATTCCTTTCATCTGTTATCAAATAAGAAGAAAGATATATATATACAATAGTTGCTATGAGTCATGTGATTTGCACAGTTAGTTGCAATAGGAATATATGTTCATACTTTTTGCAGGTGTTGGAGCACTTTATGTCCGCGCCGGCCCAGTGAGGATAGAAGCTTTGCAGAGTGGGCGGTCAGGAGCGAGGCATGAGGAGTGGTACTGTCCCCACTCCTCTAGTTGTAGGCATGGGTGCAGCTTGTGAACTTGCACAGGAGGAACTCTCTGTAAGTTGTGGATGCTGGTTTGTCTTCTTTCACTTGTCATGTCATTGTGAACAAGAAACTCTAGTCTTCCCCTTGTGTCATGTCATTGTGAACAAAAAAAACTCCAGTCTTCCCTTATTTTATGTCATTGTGAACAAGAAACCCTAGTCTTCCCCTTTTTTTATGTCATTGTGAACAAGAAATTCTAGTCTTGCCCTTATTTTATGCCATTGTGAACAAGAAACTCTAGTCCTCCCCTTTTTTTTATGTCATTGTGAACAAGAAACCCTAGTCTTCCCCTTTTTTTTATGTCATTGTGAACAAGAAATTCTAGTCTTTCCCATGTGTCATGTCATTGTGAACAAGAAACTTTAGTCTTCCACTTATGGTAAATGAGAATAGAATGACATGGTTAGAATAGATACCAATGCCAACAGGAATCAATACATCATTTTAGGTATGTATCAGACTTGATAAAGAATGCAGACAAGACTACCCAATGGTCTTGGAGGCAGAAGTTCACGCTGAGAGATATACTGAGGAGATCGAAGCACTTATGGACTAATTGGTTCAATGTGCAGTGATGATGGTCTGACAACTAAACTAAAGAATGACATGGTAAATAATTAACTATAAAGAAGTAGTCGATGATTAAGATGAAAAATATTGACTTACCTGACACGATGCTAGGATAGAAGCAATTTAAAAGAAAGGTTACACAATTGTAGATTAAAAAATAAAATAAACTATCTGGTGTTTGATCTTTGGAATTAGTCTTCAGTTAGTTTGTCATGCTGAGAAACAAAGTGTATTGGTCCGGTGTACATACCCTACTGTCTAAACCAGCGCGGTCGCCTGTATGATACATCCATGGTGCCCTATTTTATTCCCTGACTGAAACAACACTGGAAAGAAAACGACGCAGACTTCTGTGTGAGCGACAAAAGACAGTAACATTTATACAAGAGACAACATTGAATATATAACAGCATTTCAAGCGAATGAAAGGAAGGAAGGAAAGTGTGTCAGCTTTGTTGCAGTTACCTGGGGGGAAAAACAAACACAAAAATGGAATAATCAAAATTAATGCCAGAGTTCTTGCAATTAACTGGTGCTTCTGCAAACCTAATAGTCCTGTGAAAGCTTACTAGTGCAGCTAGAAGGACTCAGACATCAATTCTGAGCAGAAAGCTGAGGCAGAAGCTATGAGAGAACCTCTGCTTCCCCGGAAAAACCCACTGAACTTGACCCTTTTCGACAGACCTAAACGGTTTAGTATGACCACCTATTTAAATGCAGAAGCAGACAAATTCTTTCACTGAATTATTTGTTGCTAAATATTTGTTTCAGTTTAAGACTAAATGTTAATTTCAATTTTTAACATTTTTTTTTGTGTTCCAAATTAAGACTTGTTGACACAATTATTGCAATATTTATCAACAGTACGATTCAAAGAGAATACATGCACTTTCCAAACGTTTGATAGATAAGATTATGGAGGCATGCCCACAGGTGATCAGAAATGGAGATGCAGAGAAAACATATCCAGGTAAATATCTTATAGAGAAAGATCAACTTTGATACTTTACGCAGTTAGACACCCTGTCCTTCTTCGGGGACTGCACAAAGCTGCACGAGTTTGTAGCAGTCAGCAACTTATTGCTGACTGCTAGCGTCAGGGTCAACATATAAACAAAAATGCTGACCAAGACTCTGCTCCACCTCCTGGCAGCCCGAAGCGAAATACTACCAAGATGTCTACATTTATGGTGATTGAAGAGGAGAAGCTAACCGATACCCAAAGCGGCTATGGGTACTGAGTATCTGGACCGAAAGGTGCAGATACCACAGCTCATGCTGAAAACTGACATAGCGCATTCCGGACTACATCCTGCTATAACCAGCCAAAGTATGAGAACGAACAAGAAAGAAAGATACTTTACTAACCATGTATTATTTTCATACTCGATCGGAAAAAAAATAATTTCTAACACCACTCAACAGTTATAAAATACTTGCAGCTTCTTGAACCTGGCATTGGCAGCAAATGGGCAGTAAGTTGGACATCTTTAGATAATAAACAACAAATGCATCCTTTGAACAAATTTATTATTGATGTGTATCACAATTCTGTATATCTCATTTAGTGATATTATTGTCTCTTCAGGCTGTGTGAATTTGTCATTTTCTTACGTGGAAGGAGAGTCTTTACTGATGGCACTTAAAGATATTGCTCTCTCATCTGGAAGGTGAAAGTTCATATGTCTTTGAAGCATACCTTTTATATTTATAGTCTTAAGTTTAGATAACAAGTACAGAAATTGTTTCTATACCATGAGAGTTATATTAGGGAATAGTAATATAAATAACAGAGCAGTTCACATATTTAGGTAGCAATTTTGATTGCATTGGAAATACTAAAGAAATTATGTTACGTCTTGTCAAAGCAATATCAGTTTCTAAAAGTCTAAGTAAAATGTTGAACTCCCAAGTTATATAGTTTTAAAACTCATGGAACTTTTCATTTCCAAAGTTTTGTCAATTCTAACATATTTATTCCAGCAAGAGTTGGAAAATGAATAAAGATGTTTGAGACCAAGATCATCATATATTTTTTTTAAACTGAGAAGAATGAGATCTCAGTTCGTGTTCATATTACTCTTGATCATGTTTGAAAAACTTTTTTTTTTCAGTGCTTGCACTTCTGCATCTCTTGAACCGTCATACGTTCTGAGAGCGATTGGAGCTGATGAAGACCTTGCTCACTCCTCCATCAGGTCAGTTGTTCTGTGTACATTTTTTTATCATGTGATCTGTTGTCTAGTTCTATATAATCTTAAATACAGTTTCAGTTGCGATGTGGCCTCATCACCCATCATGTACTATTTATCAAAGAAAAGTATGGATCTGACACTATATTCCCCAATATAACATAGTAATGTTTCCTTCATTCGCCTACTTTGAATTCAGGCGTAGTCATTGTCCCTCTTGACTTATTTTGCATGAAGGTTTGCTTTCCTTATCACCAGTGTCTCTCACCATGCAGGCTAATGTTTACTCCTACTTCCGTCTGGCAGAATGGATTAGAGCACAGCCCCCATGCAGGAAACCCGTGTTCAGTCCACGGATTATTTTCTGTTTTGGACATAAAAGAAAAATTCTAACCTGAACAGCTTCATCGTGACTGCACTAGTCATGCAGCCATTAAATTCCTCAGGTTCTCATCCCACCTGTCCTACACTGCCCTAAAAAGCGATACTGCAGGTAATACGGCTTCCTATGTATTTGTAATTTAGATACCCAATTAAAGGGTCTCCTGTAGTCCGAGTATCATGTGCACATCGCACATTTTTGTTCCAAAGCTGGTCTCGACCCACAGATTTCTCCAGTATGTGGTCACTGGCGAAGAGTGTGTGACCAACTTTGCTATGATGACCCTGCCAAGTGTTATATCAACTTTGCTATCATGACCCTCTCTCTTCTCTCTCTCTCTCTTTGCCTTTTACCGAGTTGGGGCATAGGCCCTCAACCAACTCATGCCAAGTCTTCCTATCTCTAGCTATCTCCTGTAGCTCCCTCCAGCTCTTCTTTATATTGTTGATCTCCGCCTCCAAATCTCGTCTCCATGTATTTCTCGGCCTCCCCTTCTTTTGCTGTCCCTGCGGGTTCCAGGCAAGGACCCTTCTTGTTATATTCCTCCGGTTTCGCAAAGTGTGTCCTATCCAGCGCCAGCGTCTTTTTAACCTGTTCGTTCACTGGAATCTGTCTTGTTCTCTCCATAAGTTCCTCATTTGTGACCCTATCATACCATCTTATTCCCTCTATTCTCAGACACCAGTTGATGAATGTTTGCAATTTATGCGCTATTGTTTTAGTTGTTCTCCATGTTTCTGACCCATACAGTAGAACTGCTTTAACATTAGAGTTAAATATCCAATTTTTGTTCTAGATTTGATTTCTTTGGACTTCCAAATGTTTCCCAGTGCAATGAAAGCTCCTCTTGCCTTCTGTATTCTTATTTTAACATCTCTATCTGTTCCACCCTCTTTGTCTCGTTGCTGCCCAAATATGTGTATGATTCTACCTCTTGAAGTGGATTTCCCCAGGAGATCGAGTTGTCGTTTGTTTGGTTAATTCTCAATATCTTTGTCTTTCCCTTATGAATGTTCAGCCCTAGTTGCTGGGACCTTTGATTCAATGTGTTTAGCTTATCCTGCATCTGATTTCGTGTATGTGACAGAAGGGCTATATCATCAGCGAAGTCCAGATCATCTAGTTGCTCTGTCAGAGTCCATTGGATTCCATTTCTGGTGTTAGTTACTGTGGTCTTCATAATCCAGTCTATTGTCAGTAAGAACAACAAAGGTGATAGAAGACATCCCTGACGCCCTCCTGTTTCTATTCCGAAGTATCTGTTAGTTTACCTTCATGAAGAACTCTACATTTCATATCTGTATATGTTGCTTTTATTAGGTTAATAATTTTCTGTGGGATTCCATAATGCCTCATTAATTTCCAAAGGGTTTCCTTATCAATACTGTCAAAAGCCTTCTCATAATCAACAAATCCGATATAAAGTGGGAATTTCCATTCAATACTTTGCTCTATTATTATACGTAATGTGGCTATCTGGTCAGCACAGGATCTATTTGGTCGGAAGCCTGCCTGTTCATCTCTTAGCTTTATATCGATGGCATCTCTCAGTCTCTCCAGGATGACTCTGCTTAGTATTTTCCCAGGTACTGACAACAGCATTATTCCCTATAGTTTTCACACTTCTGAAGGTCCCTTTCTTTGGTAGCTTCACCAGGTATCCTTCTCTCCAGTTTGCTGGTATTTCTTCGGTCTCCCAGATTCTGCTAAATAATTTATACAGTATTTCTGTGGATGTGTTTATGTTGGCTTTAACCGCCTCTGCTGGAATACCATCTGGACAGGCCGCTTTTCCATCTTTTAAAAGTTTAATGGCTTTACTAATCTCCTCCTTGGATGGTTTCTCACAGTTGATGTCCAAGTCAATTTCTGCCGGTTGGATATCTGGGGGTTTGTAGGTGCTGGTCTGTTCAGGAGTTCCTTGAAGTATTCCATCCATCTTTCCATTTGGTCTCTAACATTAGTGATAGTTTCCCCACTACTATTTTTGATCAACCCATTTGATGGTCTGTATTTTCCTGCTAGCTTTCTAGTGATATTGTAAAGATCCCTAAGGTTTCCTTTTCCTGCAGCTACCTCTGCTTCTCTTGCTAGATCTTCTACGTATTGTCTTTTATCTAACTTTATTTGTTTCTTCACTTTCTTGCTAGCTTCTGTGTAGTTTTCCTGGGCTATGGCTTTGGCAGTTCTAGTTTTGCTATTATTTAAATCTGCTTTCCTCTTTTCCTTTCTTCTATTTCCTTGAGAGTTTCTGGAGTTATCCATGCCTTATGATTCCGCTCCTTCTTTCCTAATACCTCTGTGCATGTTTCATTCCAAATATTTTTGGCTTGCTGCCAGCATTCTTCCGCACTCACCTCATCTTCTAATTGCTGCAACACCTCATACTTATTAGAGACTGTGACCGTGAACTGTTCCTTTGTTTCTTGACTTCTGAGGTATCCTACATTATATTGGTGTCTATGTTCATAGGATGTTATGTATCGCTTAAGCTTCAGTTTAATTTTACTTATCAGCAAATGGTGATCCGAATCTACATCTGCCCCCTTAGGACCCTTACATCTTGTAGAGATGACCTGAATTTCTTGTTTATGCATATGTGGTCAATTTGATTTTCTGTTCTGTGATCTGGTGATACCCAGGTTGCTTTATGTATTCTTTTATGTGGAAAGACACTTCCACCTATGACGTATTGATTCGCTGCACAGAAATTAGTGAATAGTTCTCCATTTTCGTTCATTATTCCTAGTCCGTGTTTCCCCATGATCTCCTCGTAGCCTATGTTGTCCGAACCTATTTTGGCATTGAGGTCACCCATCAGAATTTTGATGTTCCCATTTCTCTGATTACCTATAATATTTTGAAGTTTTATGTAAAATTCCTCTTTTTCTTTTTCCTCTTTATCATTGGTAGGTGCATAACACTGGGTCACATTCAAGAATACTTTCTTTTTGGCGGTTCTGAATGTTGCTGTGATTATCCTAGGACTCACTGCTTCCCATTTTATTAGTGCCTTCTCCGCTTCTTTAGATAGCATTAAAGCCACTCCTTCACTATGGGGCATTTTCTTCCATATGGCCTGAGATCAGCATTGTTTCTCCTGTGTTTAGACGTTGTTTGCCTGCACCATTCCACCTAGTTTCACATAATCCCAAGATGCCAATCCCGTGAAATTTCATCTCATTTACAACCTGTGCTGTCTTTCCCATTTGATACATACTTCTAACATTCCAGGTGCCAATTCTGGAGCTTTTCCTAGGTGAAAGGAAGATAATCTGGGATGTAGACTCCTTGCGGCTTTCTCTGCATCGCTTCATACCTCTTCTAGAAGAGCTTCCTTTCCTCTTGGTTGGCACAGTTTTTATTTTATTTTTATGTGACTTGTTCATGGTTGGTTGGATTTTGTGGCTAAAATTTTCTACTGGATAGGGTAGCCAGCCCTACGCCAAACCCCACCTTAGTCGCCTCTTCCGACATGCCTTGTAGGTCGCAGTGCTGCTACTCTTGCTCCCTTGCGGGCCCGGCAGCACACGGGCGTATCATGACCCTGCCAAGTGTTATATCTTTTTTTTTTCTTTTCTTTCGTCCTTTCAACTCAGCGAAGTTTCATCTCTGAAACTGATTTTTGCGTGAAAATCCGTTTTTCCAATTTCTTACAATGGCAGCAGCGTGCACATTGTAAATTACTTACACTGGCAGCCGTGTGCTCAATGTACTCGTAATTAGTATTCCCTCGCCATACAGGCAGATTTTCTCCGACTTCAGAGGTACTCACGTTATCGTCCTGAGTAAGACCAGGGGACTCGAACAAATGCCGGACAGTAGGTTCGAACCCGAGCTATGAGGCGTCTCACAGCTAGCAGGCCGAGCTACTATCAACTACTCTAGGCAGTCCCCAGTGTTATATCAACTTTGCTATCATTACCCTGCCGAGTGTTATATCAACTTTGCTATCATTACCCTGCCGAGTGTTATATCAACTTTGCTATGCTGACCCTGCAGAAAGCTATAAATAAATTAGAAATAATGGTAAGTTTACATCTGAGGATGGTATCTTTTATAAAGTGAACAAAACTGATAAACTATTTCAGATTTGGCATTGGAAGATTCACCACACAAGAAGAAATAGATTTCACAGTAGATAAGTGTGTGAGCCATGTCAAGAGATTACGTGAGATGAGGTAAGTTAGAAATGGCTACTGGTCTCATGTTTGGCTGAATGGGTGGTATGGCCTATTTATATTGAATTGATGGTCATCTGTCTCTTGTTTGTTGCTGATATTCACTTTCTTAGTGATCGGCTTGCTTGCCTCAGTAATTATTGGTTGATTTGTTTAGAAAGGAATGAGTTTCAGTTTGGAATATCTGCATTGCACTATGGACATGTCCATAATATCCCCAACAGTGTCCAGCTTCTAACCATACCGGTTCGATGTTGATTGATGAGTGTACTCATGCACCTGTTGTGCATTCCTGGCTTATCATATAGTCTTTAATGTGGGACAACACAAAATTAACATTGCAGGCGAAGGTTCAAACCTATCAAGCCTGTGTAATTAATTCTTTACTATATGGTTCAGAAACATGGGTAGCCTACTCAAGACATGAGAGGAGACTTACATCAGGACGTACAAGATAACCCACTCTGAAATACTGCAACATACAAACTTGCCATCCATCATGGGAATGCTCAGCAGTAGAAGACTAAGATGGTTATGGCATGTGACTAGACTGGAAAACAGCCGCATACCTCAACAGTTGTTGTTCTGCGAACTTTGGTGGAGGGAAGATACTCCATGGCAGACCACTGCTCAGATATAAGGATATCTGTAAGGTTTTTCTGATGGTCCCAACAGCCTGCCTGCTCAGCGTGTTTGTAAAGGGCAGTTGGACTAGCCCTCTGTGAGTGCGGAGTTCAATTCAGTGGTTGGCAGAAAAGCCACAGGTTCCAGTATTAGAGTGTTCTGTGGCCCAAACCGAAGGTTGCAATGTCCATGGCACCGGCGAAGAGCTGAAAGCTCAAGTGCTTCTGGATCGGGAACAAAACAAACCTAACAGACAAGACTAGCTGATGACCGAATGGTGTGGAAAACAACCTTATGCAAAAGTGCAGAATCTTTTGAAAGGAGACATAGGGATGAGCTGAAAGACAAGTACAAACTGAAGTTGTTGCAGTAAAACACTTGCCAATTGACTGTCTGTGTGAGACTTGACAAACATGGGAATCTTTTAATGTGTATATAATATTATGTTTGTTGTACAAACACACAACACTAGCGGTACAATTGCAGCTCTCTTAACATGTTTGTATGTACAAATCTTCTACATGCACTGCACCAACCAAATGAAACATGCCTCATGACAGAATCTCAAGTTAAAGGAACTCGACTGACATGCAGCTTCATAGAGGCAACCCTTCTCATAATTTAGACAGCAAATGAAACCAATCGCAACTAAGTATATATATGTATAACACTGATGGTCCAACTCTATGTTTGTAAGTACAGAGATAATTTCTATTGCACAACTTATATCTAATACATTATTCTCTTTTTGTATCTGAATCAGTCCTCTGTGGGAGATGGTCCAGGAAGGAATTGATATCAAGTCCATCAAGTGGAGCCAGCATTGAGATGGCGCTCTGCAGCAGTTGGAGGTCCATGCAAGTTTCTCATTCTGTTCTGATATTGCAACTGAAGTCTTTGTGAAACTATAAGCATAGTTTTCTTTTTGCTGGACATAAATGACCGTCATTCTTAGTTGTGCAGTCACTTCAAAGATAAGGAGAGGGTTGTGCTTGTAACATTTCTTTATTAGCTGTAATAGTGTTGCCTTTTTCTCGGGGGTTTGAAATGGAGTCAATGTTTAATTGATGTTCATCTGAAAGTATTTTCCCCATACATCTTGTAAGTAAAATTTATATTTGTATAGATAATGTAAGAGAAACTTTGGCTGATAATGATTTCTTAAATTCCGATCATCATCATGTACCTTCACAAGTTATTGATATTATTTGTGGCCATTTTTAGAGCCACCTTGCTACACTCTTGTATCTCATCACTTAACCCCAAACATTGCCTCAGTATTAACCGACATCCATAAACTGGGGTGAGACTGCATACATTTTCAAAAACAATTTGTTCTTGCAATTTATGGACATGAGCTATGTTGGTCTAGTTGTCCTTTGAATGTAGTAGGTTTGTTGTGTCCATTTTGGGCAATAATTATCAAATACTTCCATCATTCTTTGAACCTTCAGATAGATATAGTGAATCTGTTTGAGGTGAATATTTCAGATAGATATAGTGAATCTGTTTGAGGTGAATATTTCAGATAGATATAGTGAATCGGTTTGAGGTGAATATTTCAGATAGATATAGTGAATCTGTTTGAGGTGAATATTTTTGGACATCTTATATAGAAGTGATGTTTGCTTTGGTTGGTGATAACTTTGTAGAATGTTAATATCTCTTGTGTTCTATATTAGATTGTAAATAGCAATTATGAATTCATGAATAAACAATAGGGAAACAAAACAATCATTTTGTTAAAAAATTCTTGAATGGTTTTTGTATTATATCATGCCCGTGTGTTTGCAAGGGAGCAAAGAATAGTAACACTGCAACCTACAAGGCATGTAAGAGGTAGGGGTATAGGAAAGCTACCTTAGCAAATAAAAAGAGTTGCAGAAATCAGATGTGCTGGCCTACTTGTTGGCACATAACTGGCACAATGTACAATCGCTCTTACGCTCAAATCATAAAAGTGGTTTAACAAGTGGTTGATATGGAGCATTTGAAGAAGTATTATATCAAACTGTACCTGGCAAGACTTGGGAGAGAAATCTGGTATGAAAATTTTGACATAAATGTTTATGTATCATTGACATTTCAAAACTCGAGAAACATTTTCAGTTTCTGAGTCGTATATTTTTATTGTGAAGATTTTTACAGTTATTTTACAGGTAGTAGAATCTTACTGACCTTTTTTTTTTCTTTCGTCCGCTTTCAACTCAGACAAAGTTTCATCTCTGAAACTGATTTTTGCGTGAAAATCCGTTTTCAATTTCTTACAATGGCAGCAGCGTGCACATTGTAAATTACTTACACTGGCAGCCGTGTGCTCAATGTACTCGTAATTAGTATTCCCTCGCCATACAGGCAGATTTTCTCCGACTTCAGAGGTACTCATGTTATCGTCCTGAGTAAGACCAGGGACTCAAACAAATGCCGGACAGTAGGCTCGAACCCGAGCTATGAGGTGTCTCACAGCTAACAGGCCGAGCTACTATCAACTACTCTAGGCAGTCCCCCTTACTGACCTAAATCTTGACATCATTTCTACTTGGTATTGTCCTTGAACTAGTAGAGTTTGAACTTTCAGTCTGAAATATTATGGAAACATACAGTGGAAGAACTCTAAAGATCTGTATCTAGACCACACACAATCTTGTCTGTCCATCATGTAATGTGTCCTTTGCAGAATGTCGCTCTTGTCACAGCATAACTTATTTCCGCGGGTAGCAAAGAACCATCTCTCAGGTCATAAAGGCGACAGAGGAGGGCCAGCCACCACACTGTAAAAAAAAACTACAGAAACAGATGGGGAAACCGCTCATGAAGATCCGGATGCCATATTCATAAGGGGGGGGGTGGGGGTCAATGAGTTGAAATTCTGTCTTTGCCAAATGTTTCTTTGGGCATGACAAGAACTGATGGCCTGCTTGAGAATACTGCACAAAGTCCAAACACTGTAGCCCCAGCAAAAATCCTAAGGGGTCTCTAGCAGGAAAAAAAGAATTGAACACATTCCGGATTCAATCCCATGACTTCAGAGTGCAAAACAAACTGCTTAACTACTTTGCCACAGATACCATCTTTCTCTAAATTTTACAATCAACCTAACACAACATGCTAGACCCGTGATCTCGCAACTACAGTAGACATGCCCCTGACATTCATTGTCTCAAGTGTTCTAACCAACATATTGCCGCACATCATCTATTTCACCGACATCAGTACAATATTAATTTTACAAAGTGAGAAAGTTGAATATTAAATGTATTATGACATTAAACATGTACACCAATCACCAGAACAAATAAATAACCGCAGAATAGAGAGAGACAGACTTATTCCCACTCACACTTTTGATAAATAAATAATGCTATAAAAATGAAATCTACAAAAAAATTAACCAAACCATTTTATACATTGTAAAACAACAAAGGTTACTTTATACATTGAAAAACAAAGAAAATCTTTGTCAGCCATAAAATATCAGGGGGTCATTCTGAACACCCTAACAGTGTGGCCATAAAATATCAGGGGGTCATTCTGAACACCCTAACAGTGTGTGGCCGCAAAGAGGATTTTCATTTAAATAAATCTACATCAACTGCTCCGGCGTGATGCTGACCACATCACCCATCGTGTGCCGACGGTCAATGAAAAATACAGGCCTAACACTGTATTGGCCTATATACCACAAGGTATGAAAGGGTTCCCTTTTTTTTTTACATCAACTGCTGCTAGATTGTAAGAGCTGGGATTGGAGTGGCCAGAAAAGAACAGGTACATGAGTAGGCTCATCAATCAAAATCAAACTGGTTCAGTAGTCGCTGTTGGAGATATTGTGAAGAAGATCGGAGCATCTATGGACATGTCTGGAGTGCAATGAAGATATTCTTAACTGAAATTGGTTTTCAGTGATAGTTTAGTTTAGTAGAACAAAGAGTCCCTTTTTGTTCCTGCAAGCAGTAGACAAAACAGTGTATACAACTCAGTCAGCCACTTGATCACAAGATAAACTCAGTGTTATACAGCTCAGTCAGGCACTTGATCACAAGATAAACTCAGTGTTATACAGCTCAGTCAAGCACTTGATCACAAGATAAACTCAGTGTTATACAGCTCAGTCAGCCACTTGATCACAAGATAAAACACAGTGTTATACAGCTCAGTCAGCCACTTGATCACAAGATAAAACTCGTGTTATACAGCTCAGTCAGCCACTTAATCACAAGATAAACTCGGTGTTATACAGCTCAGTCAGCCACTTGATCACAAGATAAAACTCAGTGTTATACAGCTGTCAGCCACTTGATCACAAGATAAACTCAGTGTTATACAGCTCAGTCAAGCACTTGATCACAAGATAAACTCAGTGTTATACAGCTCAGTCAAGCCCTTGATCACAAGATAAACTTGGTGTTATACAGCTCAGTCAGCCACTTGATCACAAGATAAACTCAGTGTTATACAGCTCAGTCAGCCACTTGATCACAAGATAAACTCAGTGTTATACAGCTCAGTCAAGCACTTGATCACAAGATAAACTCAGTGTTATACAGCTCAGTCAAGCACTTGATCACAAGATAAACTCAGTGTTATACAGCTCAGTCAGGCACTTGATCACAAGATAAACTCAGTGTTATACAGCTCAGTCAGCCACTTGATCACAAGATAAACTCAGTGTTATACAGCTCAGTCAAGCACTTGATCACAAGATAAACTCGGTGTTATACAGCTCAGTCAGGCACTTGATCACAAGATAAACTCAGTGTTATACAGCTCAGTCAAGCACTTGATCACAAGATAAACTCAGTGTTATACAGCTCAGTCAAGCACTTGATCACAAGATAAACTCAGTGTTATACAGCTCAGTCAAGCACTTGATCACAAGATAAACTCAGTGTTATACAGCTCAGTCAAGCACTTGATCACAAGATAAACTCAGTGTTATACAGCTCAGTCAGGCACTTGATCACAAGATAAACAATCAAGTTATTTCTAAGGATAACAACTAAATATGAAACAGTCACTTCCGTGCAAATCTAAAATATACACTTTTTTTTATTAACCAGAGAAAAAAACAACTAGGCGCAAACATTTTATTAAAATAACAGTAGTAATTAAAAAAAAAAAAATACATCTTTTGTTGATTGATTTTACTATCATTGCACTTTGGTGAGTAACCATGTGTGCTCCGATCTCTTCCTTACACAGGAAGATCTCAGAGGCAGTGCACAAACTCTGTAGCACCTGAAGAGGGTTCCCGATATAATTTAGAAGATGATGAAAATACAGTGGAACCCAATTCTTAATCCGTTCCCGAGGATGTGAATTCAGAGGGAAAATCGAACAATTTTTTTCCATAGAATTAATTAAAAAAGGATTAATTGTCGGCCTCGAATATTGCGTATCTATTCTATAACAAAATAAATTTTCAGTCTGTAAATCTTGATAAAGTGACCTGCTTTGCAAATTATAGCCTTCTGAAACACTATCACCAGCCCTTGTTTTTCGGGTTTTCCAACTAATAACAACTTTTCCATGTCCCCAATGATTGCGATCTATTAAAGCAAGAATTCTTACACCTTGCGACTTTCAGCTGATTTACATCCTTTTTTATTATGTGCAATGGTAGTCGGCATTTCAAATTCCTTTACTAAATCAACACGTGTTCCAGCTTCAAACTTGCAATATTTTTTTAAATCAATGGTACTCGCACTGCTTTTCTTTTTTTTTACCACCATTATCGTCACTACATTTACGTCCCATGGTCCTTAAATTTTTGTAATAATAAATTGCAAAACTGCAAAAGATTTAAAAAATAACAAGAGTTTTATTGCACTTTCAAACAAGCGCTTCAGCCAAACAACCGACACAAAATGGCGATCAGCTGCTTTCTGCCGGCTTACGGAGGTAGGACGAAATTGACTTTCGGGCGAATATCGGAAAAAAATATGGAAAAAATAGGCGAAATCGAAAAGCTAATACTGGCGGGGCAATATTGAGTTCCATGTAAGTAAGTTTATTTACTTCTATTGTACAGCTTCTAGTCCCATAGTGCTGTAAGATGTTTATTTACTTCTATTGTACAAGTTCTAGTCCTATAGTGATGTGAAGATGTTTATTTACTTTTGTACAGCTTCTAGTCCTTAGTGTTGTGAAGATGTTTATTTACTTCTATTTACAAGCTTCTAGTCCTATAGTGCTGTGAAGATGTTTTTTTACTTCTATTGTACAAGCTTTAGTCCTATAGTGATGTGAAGATGTTTATTTACTTCTATTGTACAAGCTTCTAGTCCTATAGTGTTGTGAAGATGTTTATTTACTTCTTGTACAAGCTTCTAGTCCTAGTGATGTGAAATGTTTATTACCTTCATTGTACAAATTCTAGTCCTATAGTGATGTGAAGATGTTTATTTACTTTTGATAAGCTTCAGTTCCCATAGGTGGAAGATGTTATTTTTCTTTTTGCTGCTTTAAACTCTATATGGGATGAAATTATTTACCTTGTACAAGCTAGTCCTATAGTGCTGTGAAGATGTTTATTTACTTTTGAAAACTTCTGTCCTATAGTTTTTGTGAAGATGTTTATTTTCTTCTATTGTACAAGCTTCTAGTCCCTATAGTGTTTTGAAAAGTTTATTTACTTTGTTGTACAAGCTTAATCTATAGTGATGGAAGATGTTTTTTACTTCTTGTACAAGCTTTAGTCCTATGTGATGTGAAGATGTTTTTTACTTGGGTAATACAAAATTTTTGCTTCTTTGTTCCTATAGTGTGTGAAGATGTTTTTTTACTTCTTTGCCCAAACTTCTAGTCCTATAGTGCTGTGAAGATGTTTATTTACTTCTTGTACAAGCTTCTAGTCTATAGTGTGTGAAGATGTTTATTTACTTCTTGTACAAGCTTCTAGTCCTATAGTGATGTGAAGATGTTTATTTACTTCATTGTAAATTCTAGGGCCTATAGTGTGGAAGATGTTTATTTACTTCTTGTACAAGCTTCTGGTCCTATAGTGTTGTGAAGATGTTTATTTACTTCTTTTTACAAGCTTCTAGTCCTATAGTGATGTAAGATGTTTATTTACTTCTATTGTACAAGCTTCAGTCTATAGTGCTGTGAAGATGTTTATTTACCTTTTCTATTGTACGCTTTAGTCCTATAGTGATTGAAGATGTTTATTTACTTCTTTTTACAAGCTTCTAGTCCTATAGTGTGTGGGAAAATGTTTATTTACTTCTATTGTACAAGCTTATCCTATAGTGATGTGAAGATGTTTATTTTCTTCATTGACAAGCTTCTAGTCCTATAGTGTGTGAAAATGTTTTATTTACTTCATTGTCAGCTTCTAGTCCTATAGTGTGTGAAGATTTTTGTTTATTCTATAGTGCTAAGTTTATTTCTTCTGTAGTTAGAAGTGAAAGAGATTTTTATTGGTTTCTATGGCAAGATGTTTATTCTTTGTACAAGCTAGTCCTATATGTTGAAGATGTTTATTTACTTCTAATTTTGTGTTTTTTCCTTTAAAACTTCTAGTCCTATAGTCTGTGAAGATGTTTATTTACTTCTTTAAAGCTTCTAATCCTATAGTGCTGTGAAGATGTTTATTTACTTCTATTGTACAAGCTTCCTAGTTCCCCTATAGTGCTGTGAAGATGTTTATTTTCTTCTGTACAAGCTTCTAGTCCTATAGTGTTTTGAAGATGTTTACTTCTTGTACAAGCTTCTAGTCCTATAGTGTGTAAGATTTTATTTAAAAATTCTTGTATTTCAAGCTTCTAGTCCTATAGTGCTGTGAAGATGTTTTTACTTCTTGTACAAGCTTCTAGTCCTATAGTGCTGTGAAGATGTTTATTTACTTCTTGTACAAGCTTCTAGTCCTAATAATTATTTTGCTGTGAAGATGTTTATTTACTTCATTGTACAAGCTTCTAGTCCTATAGTGCTGTGAAGATGTTTATTTACTTCTTGTAAAATTTTTAGTCCTATAGTGTTGTGAAGATATTTATTTACTTCTTGTACAAGCTTCTAGTCCTATAGTTCAGAGATGTTTTTTTACTTCTTGTACAAGCTTCTGTCCATAGTGATGTGAAGATGTTTTTTTACTTCTTGTACAAGTTCTAGTCCTATAGTGTGTGAAAAATGTTTATTTACTTCTTGTCAAGCTTCTAGTCCTATAGTGCTGTGAAGATGTTTATTTACTTCTTTTGTACAAGCTTCTAGTCCTATAGTGCTGTGAAGATGTTTATTTACTTCTTGTACAAGCTTCTAGTCCTATAGTGATGTGAAGATGTTTATTTACTTATTGTACAAGCTTCTAGTCCTATAGTGCTGTGAAGATGTTTATTTACTTCTGTCAAGTTTTAGTCCTATAGTGATGTGAAGATGTTTATTTACTTCTTGTACAAGCTTCTAGTCCTATAATGATGTGAAGATGTTTATTTACTTCTTGTACAAGCTTCTAGTCCAAGTGTTGTGAAGATGTTTATTTACTTCTTTACAAGCTTCTAGTCCTATAGTGATGTGAAGATGTTTATTTACTTCTATTGACAAAAGCTTCTAGTCCTATAGTGTTGGGAAAATGTTTATTTACTTCTTGACAAGCTTCGTCCTATAGTGATGTGAGATGTTTATTTACTTTTTGTACCAAAATGTTAGTCCTATAGTGTGTGAAGATGTTTATTTACTTCTGTGTAAAACTAGTCCAAGTGTGTGAAGATGTTTTTACTTCTATATGCTACCCAGGGGGAAGATTTTTTACCTTTTTAAAATTTATTATAGTGTGTGAAGATGTTTATTTACTTCTATTGTAAAACTTCTGGTCTAAAAAGTGCTGTGAAGATGTTTTTTTTACTTCTTGAAGCTTCTAGTCCAAGTGCTGTAAGATGTTATTTACTTCTTGTAAAGCTTCTAGTCCTATAGTGATGTGAAAATGTTTATTTACTTCTTGTACAAGCTTCTAGTCCTATAGTGCTGTGAAGATGTTTATTTACTTCTTGTCAAGCTTTGTCCTATAGTGATGTGAAGATGTTTATTTACTTTTGTAGCTTCTAGTCCTATAGTGTGTGAAGATGTTTATTACTTTGTCAAGCTTCTAGTCCTATAGTGTTTTAAAGATGTTTATTTACTTCTTTGCAAGTTCTAGTCCATAGTGCGAGATGTTTATTTACCTTTGTACAAGCTTCTGGTCCTATAGTTTGGTTTTGAAGATGTTTATTTACTTCTTGCCAAACTTCTAGTCCTATAGTGCTGTGAAGATGTTATTTACTTGTAAAGCTTAGTCCATAGTGTTAAATATTTTACTTCTTGTAAGTTGTCCCATAGTGTTTTAAGATTTTATTTACTTCTTGTACAAGCTTCAGTCCCATAGTGTGTGAAGATGTTTATTTACTTCTTGTACAACTTCTAGTCCTATAGTGCTGTGAAGATGTTTTTTTACTTCTTGTACAAGCTTCTAGTCCTATAGTGTTTAAGATTTTATTTATTCTTGTAAAGCTTCTAGTCCTATAGTGTGTGAAGATGTTTATTTACTTCTTGTAAACTTCTAGTTCCCATAGTGATGTGAAGATGTTTATTTACTTTTGTAAAGCTTCTAGTCCTTTTTAAAGGTGTTGGTTAGAAGATGTTTATTTACTTTTGTACAAGCTTCTAGTCCAAAGGTGGAAGAGTTTATTTACTTATTGTACAAGCTTCTAGTCTATAGTGATGTGAAGATGTTTATTTACTTCTTGTACAAGCTTCTAGTCCTATAGTGCTGTGAAGATGTTTATTTACTTCTTGTACAAGCTTCTAGTCCTATAGTGTTGTGAAGAAGTTTATTTACTTCTTTGCAAGCTTCTGTCCATAGTATGTGAAGATTTTATTTACTTCTTGTACAAGCTTTAGTCATAGTGCTGTGAAAATGTTTATTTACTTCTATTGTACAAGCTTCTAGTCCTATAGTGTTGTGAAGATGTTTATTTACTTCTTGTACAAGCTTCTAGTCCTATAGTGGGAAGAAGTTTTTTACCTTGTAAAAATTTAGTCATAGGCAAGATGTTTTTTTACTTTTGTACAAGCTTCTAGTCCCTATAGTGCTGTGAAGATGTTTATTTACTTCTTGTACAAGCTTCTAGTCCTATAGTGATGTGAAGATGTTTATTTACTTCTTGTACAAGCTTCTAGTCCTATAGTGATGTGAAGATGTTTATTTCTTCATTGTCAAGCTTCTAGTCCTATAGTGTGGAAGATGTTTATTTACTTCTTGGCTTCTAGTCCCTATAGTGTGTGAAGATGTTTTATTTTTTAACTTCGTCCATAGTAAAGATTTTCTTCTTGCAAGCCCTTCTATAGTGTGTGAAGATGTTTATTTACTTCATTGTACAAGTTCAGTCCTATAGTGTGTGAAGATGTTTATTTACTTCTTGTACAAGCTTCTAGTCCTATAGTGCTGTGAAGATGTTTATTTACTTCTTTTTCAAGCTTCTAGTCCTATAGTGTTTTGAAGAATTTTTTTTACTTCTTGTACAAGCTTCTAGTCCTATAGTGCTGTGAAGATGTTTATTTACTTTATTGCAGTTTTTAGTCCTATAGTGTGTGAAGATGTTTATTTTTACAGCTTCTAGTCTTATGTAAGATGTTATTCTTACTTAGTCCTTATAGTGCTAAAGTTTATTCTATTATTAAATTAGTCCTTAGTGACTGTGAAGATGTTTATTACTTCTTGTAAACTAGTCCGGAGGGTTAAAGATACATGGGTGATTTCTTTAGTGCTTAGTCCAGGTGAAGATGTTTATTTACTTCTATTGTAAAACTTTAGTCCTATAGTGATGTGAAGATGTTTTTTACTTCTATTGTACAAGCTTCAGGGCCTATAGTGTGTGAAGATGTTTATTTATTGAAAGCTTAGTCCTATAGTGTGAAGATTCAGCTTTATAAATGTTTTAGTGAGGAAGATGATTTTCTTAGCTTGTAGGCAAAATATTTTTTGTACAAGCTTCTAGTCCTATAGTGATGTGAAGATGTTTATTTACTTCTTGTACAAGCTTCTAGTCCTATAGTGTTGTGAAGATGTTTATTTACTTCTTGTCAAGCTTTAGTCCCCATAGTGTGTGAAGATGTTTATTTACTTTGTACAAGCTTCTAGTCCTATAGTGTTTTGAAGATGTTTATTTACTTTTGTACAAGCTTCTAGTCCTATAGTGCTGTGAAGATGTTTATTTACTTCTTTTGTACAAGCTTCTAGTCCTATAGTGTTTTGAAGATGTTTATTTACTTCTTGTGCTTCTAGTCCCATAGTGTGGAAGATGTTTATTTACTTCTTTTTACAAGCTTCTAGTCCTATAGTAATGTGAAGATGTTTTATTTACTTCTTGTACAAGCTTTAGTCCTATAGTGTGTGAAGATGTTTATTTACTTCTATTCAAGCTTCTAGTCCTTAGTGTGTGAAGATGCTTATTTACTTTTGTACAGTTTCTAGTCCCATAGTGTGTGAAGATGTTTTTTTCTTGTAAAGCTTCTAGGGCCTATAGTGTTTTGAAGATGTTTATTTTCTTCATTTTACAAGCTTCTAGTCCTATAGTGATGTGAAGATGTTTTTTACTTCTTGTACAGCTTCTAGTCCTATAGTGTTTTGAAGATGTTTATTTACTTCTTGTACAAGCTTCTAGTCCTATAGTGTTGTGAAGATGTTTATTTACTTCTATTGTACAAGCTTCTAGTCCTATAGTGATGTGAAGATGTTTATTTACTTCTATTGTACAAGCTTCTAGTCCTATAGTGTTTTGAGTGTTTATTTACTTCATTGCAGGCTGGGTGTTCTGGGCCTATAGTAGTGAAGATGTTTATTTACTTTATTGTACAAGCTTCTAGTCCTATAGTGTGTAAGATGTTTATTTACTTCTTTGACAAGCTTCCCCAGTCCCATAGTGCTGTGAAGATGTTTATTTACTTGCAGCTTCTGTCATAGTGCTGTGAAGATGTTAGCCTTAAAACAGTCCATAGTGTGTGAAGATGTTTATTTACTTTTGAAAGCTTTAGTCCTATAGTGCTGTGAAGATGTTTATTTACTTCTTGTACAAGCTTCTAGTCCTATAGTGTTGTGAAGATGTTTATTTACTTCTTGTACAAGCTTCTAGTCCTATAGTGTTGTGAAGATGTTTATTTACTTCTTTGCACAAGCTTCTAGTCCTATAGTGCTGTGAAGATGTTTATTTACTTCTTGTACAAGCTTCTAGTCATAGTGTTGTGAAGATGTTTATTTACTTCTTTGTACAAGCTTCTAGTCCCATAGTGCGTGAAGATGTTTATTTACTTCTTTTAAATTCTAGTCCTATAGTGTTGTGAAAATGTTTATTTACTTCTTGTACAAGCTTCTAGTCCTATAGTGCTGTGAAGATGTTTATTTACTTCTTGTACAAGCTTCTAGTCCCATAGGGGATGTGAAGATGTTTATTTTCTTCTTGCAAGCTTCTAGTCCTATAGTGCTGTGAAGATGTTTATTTACTTCTATTGTACAAGCTTCTAGTCCATAGTGCTGGAAGATGTTTATTTACTTCTTGTACAAGCTTCTAGTCCTATAGTGTTGTGAAGATATTTATTTACTTCTTGTACAAGCTTCTAGTCCTATAGTGCTGTGAAGATGTTTATTTACTTCTATTGTACAAGCTTCTAGTCCTATAGTGCTGTGAAGATGTTTATTTACTTCTTGTACAAGTTTCTAGTCCTATAGTGTTTTGAAGATTTTATTTACTTCTTGTAAGCTTCTAGTCCTATAGTGCTGTGAAGATGTTTATTTACTTCTCTTGTACAAGTTTTAGTTTCCCATAGTGATGTGAAGATGTTTTTTATTGTACAAGCTTCTAGTCCCCATAGTGATGTGAAGATGTTTATTTACTTCTATTGTAAAGCTTCTAAAATCCAAAGGATGAAGAGTTTATTTACTTTTCCTATTGTAAAGTTTCTTTAGTCCATAGTGTTGTGAAGATGTTTATTTACTTCTATGTACAGCTTCTAGTCATAAATGTGTGAGATGTTATTTACTTCTTGACAAGCTTCTAGTCCTAAATAAGCGTGAAATGTTTATTACTTCTTTTTACAAGCTTCTAGTCCTAAGTGTGGAAGATGTTTTATTACTTTTGTACAAGCTTAGTCCTATAGTGTGTGAAGATGTTTATTTACTTTTGTACAAGCTTTAGTCCCATAGTGATGTGAAGATGTTTATTTACTTTTTGACAAGCTTCTAGTCCTATAGTGTGTGAAGATGTTTATTTACTTCATTGCAAGCTTCTAGTCCATAGTGCTGAAAATGTTTATTACTTTTTATAAGCTTCTAGTCCCCATAGTGTGTGAAGATGTTTATTTACTTCTTGACAAGCTTCTAGTCCTATAGTCTGTGAAGATGTTTATTTACTTTTGTAAAGCTTCTAGTCCTATAGTGCTGAAGATGTTTATTTACTTTGCAAGCTTAGTCCTATAGTGCTGTGAAAATGTTTATTTACTTTTCCCCTTGTACAAGCTTCTAGTCCTATAGTGTGTGAAGATGTTTTTACTTTTGTACAAGCTTCTAGTCCTATAGTGCTGTGAAGATGTTTATTTACTTCTTGTACAAGCTTCTAGTCCTATAGTGTTGTGAAGATGTTTATTTACTTCTTGTACAAGCTTCTAGTCCTATAGTGTGTGAAGATGTTTTTTTACTTCTTGTACAAGCTTCTAGTCCTATAGTGTTTTGAAGATGTTTATTTACTTCTTGTACAAACTCTAGTCCTATAGTGCTGTGAAGATGTTTATTTACTTTAAAGTTTCTAGTCCTATAGTGATGTGAAGATGTTTATTTACTTTTGTACAAGCTTCTAGTCCTATAGTGCTGTGAAGATGTTTATTTACTTCTTTTGTACAAGCTTCTAGTCCTATAGTGTGTGAAAATTTTATTTCTTCTTGTACAAGCTTTAGTCCTATAGTGTTGTGAAGATATTTATTTACTTCTTGTACAAGCTTCTAGTCCTATAGTGCTGTGAAGATGTTTATTTTCTTCATTGTACAAGCTTCAGTCCAAATGCTGTGAAGATGTTTATTTACTTCTTTACAAGCTTCTAGTCCTATAGTGTTTTGAAGATATTTATTTACTTCTTGTACAAGCTTCTAGTCCTATAGTGCTGTGAAGATGTTTATTTCTTCTTTTTACAAACTTCTAGTTCTATAGTGATGTGAAGATGTTTATTTACTTCTTGACAAGCTTCAGTCCTATAGTGATGTGAAGATGTTTATTTACTTCTTGTACAAGCTTCTAGTCCCATAGTGCTGTAAAAATGTTTATTTACTTCTTTTACAAGCTTCTAGTCCTATAGTGATGTGAAGATGTTTATTTACTTCTATTGTACAAGCTTCTAGTCCTATAGTGATGTGAAGATGTTTATTTACTTCTTGTACAAGCTTCTAGTCCTTTGTGTGTGAAGATGTTTATTTAGCAAGCTTAGTCCCATAGTTTTGAAGTTTTTCTTAGCGGTTCTAGTCCTATGATGTGAAGATGTTTATTTACTTTCTTGTACAAGCTTCTAGTCCTATAGTGTTTTAAGATGTTTATTTATTCTATTTTACAAGCCAGTCTATAGTGTTGTGAAGATGTTTATTTACTTCTTGTACAAGCTTCTAGTCCTATAGTTTCTGTGAAGAAGTTTATTTACTTCTATTGTACAAGCTTCTAGTCCTATAGTGCTGTGAAGATGTTTATTTACTTCTTGTACAAGCTTCTAGTCCTATAGTGCTGTGAAGATGTTTATTTACTTCATTGACAAGCTTCAGTCCCATAGTGATGTGAAGATGTTTATTTACTTCTTGTAAAAGACTTCTAGTCCTATAGTGTGTGAAGATGTTTATTTACTTCTTGTACAAGCTTCTAGTCCTATAGTTGTGAAGATGTTTATTTACTTCTTTTACAAGCTTCTAGTCCTATAGTGATGTGAAGATGTTTTTTTACTTCTTGTACAAGCTCTAGTCCTATAGTGCTGTGAAGATGTTTATTACTTTTGTACAAGCTTCTAGTCCTATAGTGTGTGAAGAGTTTATTTACTTCTTTGCAAGCTTCTAGTCCTATAGTGCTGTGAAGATGTTTATTTACTTATTGTACAAGCTTCTAGTCCTATAGTGCTGTGAAGATGTTTATTTACTTCTTGTACAAGCTTCTAGTCCTATAGTGCTGTGAAGATGTTTTTTACTTCTTTTTTGAAGCTTTAGTCCTATAGTGCTGTGAAGATGTTTATTTACTTTGTACAAGCCTGGGCCTATAGTGATGTGAAGATTTATTTACTTTGTAAGTTAGTCCTATAGTGTGTGGGAAAATTTTATTACTTTTGTACAAGCTTCAGTCCTATGTGTGTGAAGATTTTTATTTACTTCTTTTTCAAGCTTCTAGTCCATATGTTGAAGATGTTTATTTTACTTCTTTGACAAGCTTCTAGTCCTATAGTGCTGTGAAGATGTTTATTTACTTCTTTTGTACAAGCTTCTAGTCCTATAGTGATGTGAAGATGTTTATTTACTTCTTTTACAAGCTTCTAGTCCTATAGTGTGTGAAGATGTTTATTTACTTCTTGTACAAGCTTCAGTCCTATAGTGCTGTAAAATGTTTATTACTTCTTGTACAAGCTTTAGTCCTATAATGATGTGAAGATGTTTATTTACTTCTATTGTCAAGCTTCAGTCCTATAGTGATGTGAAGATGTTTATTTACTTTTGTACAAGCTTCTAGTCCTATAGTGCTGGAAGATGTTTATTTACTTCTTGTCAAACTCTAGTCCTATAGTGTTGTGAAGAAGTTTATTTACTTCTATTGTACAAGCTTCTAGTCCTATAGTGCTGTGAAGATGTTTATTTACTTCTTGTAAAAGCTTCTAGTCCTATAGTGCTGTGAAGATGTTTATTTACTTCTTGTACAAGCTTCTAGTCCTATAGTGCTGTGAAGAGTTTTTACTTCTTGTACAAGCTTCTAGTCCTATAGTGCTGTGAAGATGTTTATTTACTTCTATTGTACAAGCTTCTAGTCCTAAAAGTTGTGAAGATGTTTATTTACTTTTGTACAAGCTTCTAGTCCATAGTGTTGTAAGATATTTATTTTCTTCTTTTTTACAAGCTTCTAGTCCTATAAGTGATGTGAAGATGTTTATTTACTTCTTGTACAAGCTTCTAGTCCTATAGTGATGTGAAGATGTTTATTTACTTCTTGTACAAGCTTCCCAGTCCTATAGTGCTGTAAGATGTTTATTTACTTCTATTGTCAAGCTTCAGTCCATAGTGTTTTGAAGATGTTTATTTACTTCTTGTACAAGCTTCTAGTCCTATAGTGATGTGAAGATGTTTATTTACTTCTATTGTACAAGCTTCTAGTCCTATAGTGATGTAAGATGTTTTTTTACTTCTTGTACAAGCTTCTAGTCTATAGTGATGGAAGATGTTTATTTACTTCTTTGTACAAGCTTGTCCCATAGTGCTGTGAAGATGTTTATTTACTTTATCCTGCAAGCTTCTAGTCCCATATGTTTTGAAGATATTTATTTACTTCTTGTCAAGCTTCTAGTCCTATAGTGCTGTGAAGATGTTTTTTTTACTTCTATTGTACAAGCTTCTAGTCCTATAGTGCTGTGAAGATGTTTATTTACTTCTTTTGTACAAGCTTCTAGTCCTATAGTGCTGTGAAGATGTTTATTTACTTATTGTACAAGCTTCTAGTCCTATAGTGCTGTGAAGATATTTATTTACTTCTTGTACAAGCTTCTAGTCCTATAGTGATGTGAAGATGTTTATTTACTTCTATTGTACAAGCTTCTAGTCCTATAGTGCTGTGAAGATGTTTATTTACTTCTTGTACAAGCTTCTAGTCCCATAGTGCTTTTTGAATGTTTATTTACTTCTTGTACAAGCTTCTAGTTCTATAGTGATGTGAAGATGTTTATTTACTTCTTGTACAAGCTTCTAGTCCTATAGTGCTGTGAAGATGTTTTTTTACTCTTGTACAAGCTTCCAGTCCCTATAGTGCTGTGAAGATGTTTATTTACTTCTTGTACAAGCTTCTAGTCCTATAATGATGTGAAGATGTTTATTTACTTCATTGTCAAGCTTCTAGTCCTATAGTGATGTGAAGATGTTTATTTACTTCTTGTACAAGCTTCTAGTCCTATAGTGCTGTGAAGATGTTTATTTACTTCTTGTACAAGCTTCTAGTCCTATAGTGTTGTGAAGAAGTTTATTTACTTCTATTGTACAAGCTTCTAGTCCTATAGTGCTGTGAAGATGTTTATTTACTTCTTGTACAAGCTTCTAGTCCTATAGTGCTGTGAAGATGTTTATTTACTCTTGTACAGTTCTAGTCCTATAGTGCTGTGAAGAAGTTTATTTACTTTTGCAGCTTCTGGGCCTATAGTGCTGTGGAAGATGTTTATTTACTTCTATTGTACAAGCTTCTGGGCCATAGTGCTGTGAAGATGTTTATTTCTTCTTGTACAAGCTTCTAGTCCTATAGTGATGTAAAAAGTTTATTTACTTCTTGTACAAATTCTAGTCCATAGTGATGTGAAGATGTTTATTTACTTCTTGTACAAGCTTCTAGTCCTATAGTGCTGTGAAGATGTTTATTTACTTCTATTGTACAAGCTTCTAGTCCTATAGTGATGTGAAATTTTTTACTTCTTGACAAGCTTCTAGTCCTATAGTGTTGTGAAGAAATTTATTACTCTTTTACAAGCTTCTAGTCCCATAGTGCTGTGAAGATGTTTATTTACTTCTTGTACAAGCTTCTAGTCATATGTGTAAGATGTTTATTTACTTCTTGTACAAGCTTTTCCTATAGTCTGTGAAGATGTTTATTTACTTTTTACCAGCTTCTAGTCCATAGTGCTGTAGAAAGTTTATTACTTCTTTTACAAGCTTCTAGTCCTATAGTGATGTGAAGATGTTTATTTACTTCTATTGTCAAGTTTTAGTCCTATAGTGTGGAAGATGTTTATTTTCTTCTTGTACAAGCTTCGGTCAGTGATGGAAGATGTTTATTACTTCTATTGTACAAGCTTCTAGTCCTATAGGCTGTGAAGATGTTATTACTTCTTGCAAGCTTCAGTCCCATAGTGTGAAGATGTTTATTTACTTCTTGCTGCTTCTAGTCCTATAGTGTGTGAAGATGTTTATTTACTTCTTTGTACAAGCTTCAGTCCTATAGATGTGAAGTGTTTATTTATTCTTTAACTTCTAGTCCTATAGTGTTGTGAAGATGTTTATTTACTTCTTGTCAACTTCTAGTCCTATAGTGTGTGAAGATGTTATTTCTTATTGTACAAGCTTCTAGTCCTATAGTGAGTGAAGATGTTTATTTACTTCTTGTACAAGCCTTCTAAAATCTATAGTGCCATGTAGAAAATGTTTATTTACTTCTTGTCAAGCTTCATCCTATAGTGCTGTGAAGATGTTATTTACTTTTGTAAAGCTTCTAGTCCTATAGTGATGTGAAGATGTTTATTTACTTCTATTGTACAAGCTTCTAGTCCTATAGTGATGTGAAGATGTTTATTTACTTATTGTACAAGCTTCTAGTCCTATAGTGATGTGAAGATGTTTATTTACTTCTTGTACAAGCTTCTAGTCCTATAGTGTTGTGAAGATGTTTATTTACCTTTTTACAAGCTTCTAGTCCTATAGTGATGTGAAGATGTTTATTTACTTCATTGTAAAGCTTCTGGGCCCATAGTGATGTGAAGATGTTTATTTACTTCATTGTACAAGCTTTAGTCCTATAGTGATGTGAAAAAATGTTTATTTACTTCTTGTACAAGCTTCTAGTCCTATAGTGCTGTGAAGATGTTTATTTACTTCAAATTTAGTCAAGTGAAGATGATTACTTGTCTCAGTCCTATAGTGTTGTGAAGATGTTTATTTACTTCTTGTACAAGCTTCTAGTCCCATATGATGTAAGATGTTTATTTACTTCTTTGTGCAGTTCTAGTCCCATAGTGCTGTGAAGATGTTTTACTTTCTTGTACAAGCTTCTAGTCCTATAATGGTTGAAGATGTTTATTTACTTCTATTGTACAAGCTTCTAGTCCTATAGTGATGTGAAGATGTTTATTTACTTCTTGTACAAGATTCTAGTCCTATAGTGTTTTGAAGATGTTTATTTACTTCTTGTCGCTTCTAGTCCTATAATGTGTGAAGAAGTTTATTTACTTCTATTGTACAAGCTTCTAGTCCTATAGTGCTGTGAAGATGTTTATTTACTTCTTGTACAAGCTTCTAGTCCTATAGTGCTGTGAAGATGTTTATTTACTTCTTTTGTACAAGCTTCTAGTCCTATAGTGCTGTGAAGAAGTTTATTTACTTCTTGTAAAGCTCTAGTCCTATAGTGCTGTGAAGATGTTTATTTACTTCTATTGTACAAGCTTCTAGTCCTATAGTGTTGTGAAGATGTTTATTTACTTCTATTGTACAAGCTTCTAGTCCTATAGTGATGTAAAGAAGTTTATTTACTTCTTTGACAAGATTCTAGTCCTATAGTGATGTGAAGATGTTTATTTACTTCTATTGTACAAGCTTCTAGTCCTATAGTGCTGTGAAGATGTTTATTTACTTCTATTGCCAAGCTTTAGTCCTATAGTGATGTAAAGAAGTTTATTTACTTCTTTTACAAGCTTCAGTCCTATAGTGTGTAAGAAGTTTATTTTTCTTCTTTGTACAAAGCTTCTAGTCCTATAGTGCTGGAGATGTTTATTTACTTTTTGACAAGCTTCTAGTCCTATAGTGCTGTGAAGATGTTTATTTACTTCATTGTAAAGCTTCAGTCCCATAGTGCTGGAAGATGTTTATTTACTTCAGCAAGCTTCTAGTCCTATAGTGCTGTGAAGATGTTTATTTACTTCTTGTAAAAGCTTCTAGTCCTATAGTGATGTGAAGATGTTTATTTACTTCTATTGTACAAGCTTCTAGTCCTATAGTGATGTGAAGATGTTTATTTACTTCTTGTACAAGCTTCTAGTCCTATAGTGATGTGAAGATGTTTATTTACTTATTGTACAAGCTTCTAGTCCTATAGTGCTGTGAAGATGTTTTTACTCTTGAAAAAGCTTCTAGTCCTATAGTGCTGTGAAGATGTTTATTTACTTCTTGCAGCTTCTAGTCCCATAGTGATGTGAAGATGTTATTTACTTCTTGCAAGCTTCAGTCCTATAGTGTGTGAAGATGTTTATTTACTTCTTGTACAAGCTTTAGTCCCATAGTGATGTAGAAGATGTTTATTTACTTAAATTTTAGAAGTTGTGAAGATGTTTATTTACTTCTACGCCTTATGATGTGAAGATGATTTCTTCTGATTGCAACAATCAGTCCTATGGTGCTGTGAAGATGTTTATTTACTTCTTGTACAAGCTCTAGTCCTATATCTGTGAAGATGTTTATTTACTTTGTAAGCTTCTAGTCCTATAGTGTGTGAAGAAGTTTTTTTTCTTGTACAAGCTTCTAGTCCTATAGTGATGTGAAGATGTTTATTTACTTCTATTGTACAAGCTTCTAGTCATATAGTGCTGTGAAGATGTTTATTTACTTCTTTTACAAGCTTCTAGTCCTATAGTGATGTAAAGAAGTTTATTTACTTCTTGTACAAGTTCATCCTATAGTGATGTGAAGATGTTTTATTTACTTCTTGTCAAGCTTTAGTCCCATAGTGCTGTGAAGATGTTTATTTACTTCTTTTTACAAGCTTCAGTCCTATAGTGTGTAAGAAGTTATTTACTTCTTGCAAGCTTCTAGTCCTATAGTGTTTTGAAGAGTTTATTTACTTCTTTTACAACTTCTAGTCCTAGTGCTGTGAAGATGTTTATTTACTTCTTGTCAAGCTTCTAGTCCTATAGTGCTGTGAAGATGTTTATTTACTTCTTGTACAAGCTTCTAGTCCCATAGTGCTGAAGTGTTTATTTACTTCGTACAAGCCTAGTCCTATAGTGCTGTGAAGATGTTTATTTACTTTTGTACAAGCTTCTAGTCCTATAGGATGTAAGATGTTTATTTACTTATTTGCAAGCTTCTAGGGCCTAGTGATGTGAAGATGTTTATTTACTTCTTGTACAACTTCTAGTCCAAATGATGTGAAGATGTTTACTCTTTACAAGCTTCTAGTCCAAATGATGTAAGATGTTTATTTCTTTTGTACAAGCTTCTAGTCCTTAGTGTGTGAAGAGTTATTTCTTCTTGTACAAGCTTTGTCTATATGATGTGAGATGTTTTTTACTTCTTGTGCTCAGTCCATAGTGCTGTGAAGATGTTTATTACCTTTTTACAAGCTTCTAGTCCTATAGTGATGTGAAGATGTTTATTTACTTCTTTTTACAAGCTTCTAGTCCTATAGTGTTTTGAAGGGTGTTTATTTACTTCTTGTCAAGCTTCTAGTCCTATATGATGTGAAGATGTTTATTTACTTCTATTGTACAAGCTTCTAGTCCTATAGTGCTGTGAAGATGTTTATTTACTTCTTGTAAAAGCTTCTAGTCCTATAGTGATGTGAAGATGTTTATTTTCTTCTATTGTACAAGCTTTCTAGTCCTATAGTGCTGTGAAGATGTTTATTTACTTTTGCAAGTTCTAGTCCTTATAGTGATGTAAGATGTTTATTTACTTCTTGTACAAACTTCTAGTCCTATAGTGATGTGAAGATGTTTATTTACTTCTATTGTACAAGCTTCTAGTCCCATATGTGTGAAGATGTTTATTTTCTTCTTGTACAAGCTTCTAGTCCTATAGTGTTTTGGGAAAATGTTTATTTTCTTCTTTGTACAAGCTTCTAGTCCTATAGTGATGTGAAGATGTTTATTTACTTCTTGTACAAGCTTCCCAGTCCTATAGTGATGTGAAGATGTTTTTTTACTTCTATTTTACAAGCTTCTAGTCCTATAGTGTGTGAAGATGTTTATTTACTTCTTGTACAAGCTTCTAGTCCTATAGTGCTGTGAAGATGTTTATTTACTTCTTGTACAAGCTTTATCCTATAGTGCTTGAAGATGTTTATTTACTTCTTGTACAAGCTTCTAGTCCTATAGTGTTGTGAAGATGTTTATTTACTTCTATTGTACAAGCTTCTAGTCCTATAGTGTGTGAAAGATGTTTATTTACTTTCTTGTACAAGCTTCTAGTTCTATAGTGATGTAAGATGTTTATACTTCTTGTCAAGCTTCTAGTCCTATAGTGATGTGAAGATGTTTATTACCTTGACAAGCTTCTAGTCCTATAGTCGTGAAGATGTTATTACTTCTTTGTACAAGCTTCTAGTCCTATAGTGATGTAAGATGTTTATTTACTTCTAGTATACAAACTTACTAGTCCTATAGTGTGTGAAGATGTTATTACTTCTTGTACAACTTCTAGTCCTATAGTGCGTGAAGATGTTTATTTACTTCTTACAAGCTAGTCTATAGTGTGTGAAGATATTTATTTACTTTATTGTACAAGCTTCTAGTCCTATAGTGCTGTGAAGATGTTTATTTACTTCTTGTACAAGCTTCTAGTCCTATAGTGTGTAGAAGATGTTTATTTACTTCTTGTACAAGCTTCTAGTCTATAGTGATGTGAAGATGTTTATTTACTTCTTGTACAAGATTCTAGTCCTATAGTGCTGTGAAGATGTTTATTTACTTCTTGTACAAGCTTCTAGTCCTATAGTGCATGTGAAGATGTTTATTTACTTCTATTGTACAAGCTTCTAGTCCTATAGTGATGTGAAGATGTTTATTTACTTCTATTGTACAAGCTTCTAGTCCTATCTGTTCAGAAGGCGATAAAAGAGAGCTAAATTGTAAATGGACTTTGCTTGCTTAGAAATCTCGACAGAAATGAGTTGTCTCCAGTTGGTGATGATTCACAATGTGGCAGCTACATGTCATGTAACAAAAGTCTGTTCCAGAAATCTCTTCTTATCCTGACGATGTGAGGCAAAACAGTATTAGAGAAAAGAAGAAGAAGATATACAATGTAATCATATTATGCTGGATTTGCTGAGGCGGAGATCGGAGCACCTATGGACATGCCCGGAGTGCTATGATGATAGTCCTCATATAACTGATAACTGAACTGAATATTTAGTCCTCATATAACTGATAACTGAACTGAATATTATGTTCTTTACATCTGAAAGAGATCTATAAACCTGCTTTACTTCATCTGTTATACATATATTCTGAATATTTTCTCGATAAAAATGAATTTCAAGAAAACTGTGAATATCTACAAAAAATTAAACATGTTCTTTACTTCTGAAAGAGATCTATAAACCTGCTTTACTTCATCTGTTATACATACATTCTGAATATGTTCTCGATAAAAATGAATTTCAAGAAAACTGTGAATATCTACAAAAAATTAAACATGTTCTTTACTTCTGAAAGAGATCTATAAACCTGCTTTACTTCATCTGTTATACATACATTCTGAATATGTTCTCGATAAAAATGAATTTCAAGAAAACTGTGAATATCTACAAAAAATTAAACATGGATACATCCTTCATTCACTGGTGAAATTAGACACCTTCACCCACACGGTCATACTAGCACCTAGGAATGATGAACTTTAACACAGTACATGCCAGTGGACATCGGTTGAATCCACTTCCATTCATAACAAAACACTTGATCATCAAGACACATCAAACAGCTCAACAGTAAAATTAAATAAATATGTTTCTCATCTAATAACTTGCTGCCTTTTCATTTTCCTTTCCATTTTTTTCTGTTTCTTTTCATCCACTGCTTGATCCTCTGCTGGAGCAAAGAACCATGGACCCAAAAAGTTCACCCACAGCATGTAGAAAGCTCGACCTGGAGCCTGAAAAAATTGGATAAATACAAGATGACTAGAGCACAGAATGACAGGGATTTCTTCCTGGGAGTGTTATACAGTAGTGAGTGCTGGAAAATACAGGCAGTGTCCTGGGGTGTTTATACAGTAGTGAGTGCTGCAAAATACAGGCAGTGTCCTGGAGTTTATACAGTAGTGAGTGCTGGAAAATGACCAAAAATTATACACAAACTGGGGATACTCCAAATAAATGTTTGAGATGTATCCTGCAAATATTCTGACCAAATACAAAAGCAAATGAAGTTTTCGAAATGAACAAACCGCATTATTGAAGACCATCATGCGAAAAAATGTTTGGTCGGGTATTTTCGGTTTCGTTTTCCGAGCTACTGAGTTAGTGCTTGAGCAATGCTTTGCTGTGTCAATCGTGCATTTGTTGTGATTGTGGGTATTCAGAAAATGGCGGACAGCGGTTATGACGAACCAACTAAATCTTCCGTACGCAGTGTTTTGCGTGTACAGAAAGCTGGATTTTGTCGTGATTGATGTTCCCTTTAACATGAATTGCAATTCAAGTGATCAACAGTATTCTGTTGACACTTTAGCGATGGCCATATGCATTTATGCGGTGCTGTTTGCTTTTTGTGGTGGTATGGCTGTTTGGTTCTGGAATTAGTTCACGACACAGGAGACAGTTGTTAGCATTTCGTGTGATTTTCGTTGACACGGAAAGCATGAGTGGTTTTGTGACTCAAGTCAGAGTGCCTTAGTCATCGTCAGTACCTCCATTGTCTTGCTACTTGTCATGCTAAATACACCACTGGCTTCCTTGATCTTTCTGCCCTATAAAGTGTCAGCATCTTTTCATCACCTTATTTCACTGGAATCTACTCTGTTCTCTGCTTTTTTCATTCACTTGAAATATTGTCTATATATTCAATGTTATCTCTTGTGTAAACTTCCCATCTTTTGTAGCTCACACAGAGGTCTGTGTATCGTTCTCTCCATAAGCTCCTCATTTATGGCTCTATCATAGTGTCACAGTTGTTCTATTCTGCATAGACACCAGTTGATGAATGTTGTAATTTATTAGTTATTGTTTAAGTCTTATATTCAGTTATTGAAGTCGCCCGAGTGGTTACCGGGCCCAATTTTGGGGTGTAAAGAATAGAACCACTGTTACCTGCCAATGCATGTCGAAGAGGGGACTAAGGAGGTTTTGGCTGAAATCGGAAGCATTGTCCCAAACATGTAGAAGTCTATGTGTTTAGGGGTCTCCCAACCAATGTGCAACGATATACGTTCTTGGCAAAGATCAAACATATCACAAAGAGTGATTAAAATTGGTCGTAAAGTTGGTAAAGAACAAACGCAAAGAAGAAGAAGAAGTTATTGAAGTTATATTTATGATACAAGTTCTCTAAGTATCAAATTCTAAATTACTAAACAGCATGTTCTACTTACCAATAACAAAAACAGCCAAAAGTAAGATGATAATAGGGTGCAAGTTTGAACAATGGCTGTCAATAGTATCAAGTCCTTGGTGTGTCTGAAAAAAATAGGGCATGTTTAACATCTTGTATCTCATGATTACGCTAGACCGATGTACCAGGCCTCCCCATAAATTCTATTCATGTGAAAATCTGATTCATGCAGCCTTTGCATTGGTGTGTTTTACATCACATCTTCAGCACCATTTGGAGCTCTGGTGCTTATCCTTCAGCGATGTGTCTGGTTTCAACCAATGTTTACTCGGTTCGCTTTCCGTTTTGTAGCTATCCAGTATTTTTACGGTGTGGGGGTAGCTGGCCCACGCCTTAGTCGCCCTTACAACATGCGTGGCAGGTAACTGTTGTTCTATTCTTTACACCCCAATTTGGGCCCCGGTAACCACTCGGGCAACAACTCGTTTGAGAATCAAAACATATCTGTGATATATATGTTGACCAGTATTTCTTCTTCAAGATATGTCACACCACAATTTTCAATACCAGATGATGTCTGTCACAGCAGATCTGTTATACATGGACCTCCTGTTTTCCTTTTACAAGAATAGTTGAAAATACCCTCAAGAAATAATATAACAAGATATGCACTAGATTGATAGAAATAAAATAGGGGGGATGATATGAACAGGAAAAGAGTGGGGATGATAGCGAACAGGAGAAGAATGGGAATGATAGCAAACAGGAAAAGAGTGCAGATGCTGTAAAACAGGTAAGAGCGAGAATGATAACAAACAGGGGAAGAGTGGGATACTGTAGAAAAGGAGAGTATAGATGTTCAAAGATAAGAGAAGAGTGGGGATTATAATGAACAAGAGAAGAGTGGGAATGCTGTACAACAGGAGTTTTGTGAAAGCGCAACCGCATGGGTAGAGTTTAAGATGGTCCAGGTCAGTGATAAATGGAAAGTGCCAGTTGTAGAAAATATTTTATTTTCAAAGAGAAACAAGATTTACCAAGTTTAACTAGCAACTTTTAACTTATTAGTAAATGTGTTATCATCATGTGACATGTTGGCTGATCATAAATCTCAATAAATGTATGTACTTCTGAATACTGACTGTCTGTTTGGATATTGACATGTTTCTGTGTTATGAAATGAGACTTTCTGGACTGTTCTCTCTATGTCTTATCCGTCTAACGATGTTGCTAGTTTTCACACTGTGTTCTTCTTGCATTGGCCAGCTGTGAATTCAGACGTAAGGGTGCCTGGTGTAGTGTTTTTGACTGATATTTGAGTAAGGGCCTGCTTTCCGCCGAGTGGTTACGGGCCAAAATTTGGGGTACAAAGAATAGAACCACTGTTACCTGTCACGCATGTCGTAAAGGCGACTAAGGAGGTTTGGCTGAAACGCACATGTCCTAAACATGTTGAAGTCTATGCGTTTAGGGGCCTACCAAACCAATGTGCAACGTATACACGTTCTTGGCAAAGATCACAAAGAGTGATTAAAATTGGTGAAAGAACAAGCGCAAAAAGAAGGCCTGCTTTCATTTTTAATCAGTGTCCTGCCATACAGGAATACCTTCTCAGACTTCAGGTGTAAACAATGGGGGACTGCCTAGAGTAGTTGATAGTAGCTCGGCCTGCTAGCTGTGAGACGCCTCATAGCTCGGGTTCGAACCTACTGTCTGGCATTTGTTCGAGTCCTGGTCTTACTCAGGACGATAACGTGAGTACCTCTGAAGTCGGAGAAAATCTGCCTGTATGCGAGGAATCCATTACAGTACATTGAGCACACGGCTGCCAGTGTAAGTAATTTACAATGTCAGCTGCTGCCATTGTAAGAAATTGAAAACGGATTTTCACCAAAATCAGTTTCAGAGATGAAACTCGTCTGAGTTGAAAGCGACGAAAGAGAAAAAAAAAAAGTGTAAACAATATGTTCTAAAAATAATGGCAACTGAAAAAACAAGCATTATCATGGATAATTTTATCCAGGAGAAAAATATACAATTTGTATGCTTTCAAATATCTCGGTTCCAAATATCTCGGTTCACTGCTTACAAGAGATGGAAATGGGATGAAGAAAATTAAAAGAAGAACAAACATAACCATTCAAAAACTTGAACAACCAAAAACAGTATGAAATGAAACTGATAGGAAAACAAAGATCAGAATACCAAAGGCATGCATATTCCCAGTGGCAACGTATGAGTGTGAAACATGAACATTTAACAAGGCAGTGGAAAAGCATGTAAGTGCTTTTGAATATAAGTGTTACAGAATAGTCCACTGTATAACATGGATGGAGAAGAGAACAAATAGATCTATCCAGAAGGAACTCCAAATCAAAGAAAAACTAGTTGATGCTACAAATAAGAAAGAAAATTGAGGTATTTTGGACATATAAAGAGAAACGACGGCTTGAAGTATACCATTATGAAAGAAACTCGCTCAGTGGTTACCAGGGCCCAAATTGGGGTGTAAGGATAGAACTACTGTTACCTGCCACGCATGTCGTAAGAGGCGACTAAGGAGGTTGGGCGTGGGCTAGCTACCCCACACAGTAAAAAACACTTGATGGCTACACAACGGAGAGCAAACCGGTAACGCTGCCCTAAACTGGACACATCGCGAAGGATAAGCACCAGAGCTCCAAATGGTGCTGAAGATGTGACGTAAAACACACCAATGCTAAGGCTGCATGAAATATCAGATTTCCACATGAATAGAAATTATGGGGAAATCTGGTACATCGGTCTGGGCGGTGATCACAAGAGAGAGAGAAAGAAACTGGCACAAAGGAGAATTGGAAGACCAAGGAGAGAATGGATTCTGGGTGTGATTGGTGATTTGAGCAGGATGGCAGAAGAGGGGAGAACATTTGGCTTACAAAGAAATTCGAAGGACTGTCAGGTGGCAAAGTTCTGCTCAGGACAAGCTATTTGATGACATTCTAAAGATCCCCTTTCTCATGACATTCCCGAAACATGATAATTTTCTCATTCTGATGTTGATAATCAGCTTCCTCTGTGCATTGATCTCTTTTGGGAGTCTGCGGCTAAGTGGTTAATTTCTTACCATGTGTTCCGAAGGTCATGGGTCCGAATTCAGACAGTGCTGTTCTGTCCACGTGTGCATTTTTTTCAGACTCCTAAGATTGTTGCAGGAGCTACAGAGTTTGTTCAATACTCTATGCACATGGCTTGACATTTCTGTGGAAAGGGACTGGCCCATATAGGGGTAAATCCGATCGAGAAGTCAATTCTTAGGCTTTAGACCCTTTAAATGAATCTCTTTCATCATATCAGTATTAATGGTTTGAGTAGACCTCAGTGTTCTGTAAAACAACATTTCTGTGACATTCAGAAATTTTCCATGTCCTGTATTTATTGTCCATAATTCGCTTACATATAACAAGCACTGGCTCTATGTAGCACTGTCATGTATTTATTGTTCATAATTCGCTTACATATAACAAGCACTGGCTCTATGTAGCACTGTCATGTATTTATTGTCCATAATTGCTACATATAACAAGCACTGGCTCTATGTAGCACTGTCATGTATTTATTGTCCATAATTCGCTTACATATAACAAGCACTGGCTCTATGTAGCACTGTCATGTATTTATTGTCCATAATTCGCTTACATATAACAAGCACTGGCTCTATGTAGCACTGTCATGTATTTATTGTTCATAATTCGCTTACATATAACAAGCACTGGCTCTATGTAGCACTGTCATGTATTTATTGTCCATAATTCGCTTACATATAACAAGCACTGGCTCTATGTAGCCCTGCCATGTATTTATTGTCCATGATTCGCTTACATTTAACAAGCACTGGCTCTATGTAGCACTGTCATGTATTTATTGTCCATAATTCGCTTACATATAACAAGCAATGGCTCTATGTAGCACTGTCATGTATTTATTGTCCATGATTCGCTTACATATAACAAGCACTGGCTCTATGTAGCACTGTCATGTATTTATTGTCCATGATTCGCTTACATTTAACAAGCACTGGCTCTATGTAGCACTGTCATGTATTTATTGTCCATGATTCGCTTACATTTAACAAGCACTGGCTCTATGTAGCACTGTCATTCACAAATTAAAGACGGCGAAGAACTGACTTCATTGCACCGGGTTTCCCACTATGGCTTGGCCCTCTCCACATAAAGGTACACCATCTGTCGAGAGCATTGCACAAACTCCGCAGTTCTAGCATCAATTTTCAAATTGTGTTTCACGAGGCTGGGTCGAGATCTGAGAGCTGTTACGGTCTGAAAAATATGTCACTATTTAGAGTTGATATTTTTTTCTTTACTCTTACTCTGCCATGCCAGCCTCCATGTTTAGGTCAACTCCAGAGTCAACAAGCTGGCCTTCATGGTAGACTGATTTGCCCATTCTTGTCATGAACTGCAAGCTGCAGAAGTAGATGGCAGCAGACATGATAGACATGAACTGTGGACACACAATACAATATCGTGAGTAAAAGTTGAGCTAGCAATGACTGGATAACATGAGTACACGTTTTAATAACATTCTCAATAAGTCGAGCTAGCACTGATGGGATTACATGAGTACAAGTCGAGCTAGCACTGACAGGATTACATGAGTACAAGTCGAGCTAGCACTGATGGGATTACATGAGTACAAGTCAAGCTAGCACTGATGGGATTACATGAGTACAAGTCAAGCTAGCACTGATGGGATTACATGAGTACAAGTCAAGCTAGCACTGATGGGATTACATGAGTACAAGTCAAGCTAGCACTGATGGGATTACATGAGTATAAGTCAAGCTAGCACTGATGGGATTACATGAGTATAAGTCAAGCTAGCACTGACGGGATTACATGAGTATAAGTCAAGCTAGCACTGACGGGACTATATGAGTACAAGTCAAGCTAGCACTGGCGGATAACATGAGTATAAGTCAAGCTAGCACTGACGGGATTACATGAGTACAATTCGAGCTAGCACTGACGAGATAACATGAGTATAAGTCAAGCTAGCACTGACGGGACTACATGAGTACAAGTCAAGCTAGCACTGGCAGGATAACATGAGTACAAGTCAAGCTAGCACTGGCAGGATAACATGAGTACAAGTCAAGCTAGCACTGACGGGATTACATGAGTACAATTCGAGCTAGCACTGACAGGATTACATGAGTACAAGTCAAGCTAGCACTGACGGGATAACATGAGTATAAGTCGAGCTAGCACTGACGAGATAACATGATGACAATAATTTTAATAACATTCTCACAAGTTATCAGAAATCATCTTATATTGATAGGCTGTACATTTTATAAATCTATATTTGTTAACAGAACAAACAGCACTCTAAGAACACCCATAGGTGCTTAGTCTCTTTGAGAAGATAAGAAGGATAAGCATGCTGTGGCTCACTTATGATGAATACTTCTTATCTGTCCTCTCATAAGCTCTGCCTACTCCTGTCACATATTTTCGCGTCTTATGAATTCAGATATTGTCATGGCATCACTGAGTGAGTTTTGCATGAAGGCATGCTTTCCTTATCACCAGTGTTCCTCACCATTCAGGCAAGATTTACTCCGACTTTGGAGGTACTTGTAATTTACATCCTTATGTAAAGGATCAGGGTCTCCTATAGTCCAAATGTGTACCATGTACACATAAAAAATAATTTTGTATAGTCAAGCAGGCCTCGAACCTTGGAATGTCCAAGGAACGAGGCCATTAACACAGAGTGTTATCAACTTCGCTATCGACAACCTCCATGTCACATTTGATTCCAACTTCTTGGGAGCATCAGGATCACATTTGAGTCATGATCATGAAAGTGTTGGGTCACTTAGAATTTATGTGCAAGTAGATCATCAAGTGTGTCCCCAGGAAATTCTGTTTCAGGTTTGTGAAGCAATCTCATACGGGTCTGCATTGTTCTTACAGGTTTTAGCCAGACTGCAGTGATCTAGCCTGTTACTAGTCACCCCTTGTAAGCCAGCTGTGTGCTGACAGGGTCCTCAAGGGAAGCAAAGAATAGTAAGCATGTTGTAAGAGGCGATTGAGGTATGGGCCTAGGGAAGCTACCCTAGTAAATAAAAAGCGTAGCAGAAATCGGATGTGCTGGCCTACTTGTAGGTGCATAACTGCACAATGTACAATCGCTCTTAGACTTGGATCACATACAGATCACAAAGAGTGGTAAACAAGTGGTCGATATGGAATGCTCAAAGGAGAAGACCCCTTGTAAGTGTAGGACTATGGTCAGTTCTGGTTTTCGAACTTCGACTTCTGCTATTTCAATCATTGCTCCTTTTGCCCCATGTCCTACTGCTCATGGATTGACTTGTGTTAGCTATTTTTTTGTCCTTGTACACCGTGTACTTGATAAGCTTAGTGTACTTGATATGCTTCCTTTGGTTGAAACCTCAATTTATTCTGATGCATTTGATAAAACTACCTGATTTTATATTTTATTATTTCAACTTTGACCTAGATTTACTGCAATCTACCTGACACTAAATTTCCTAGAGAGTTTAAAAAAAATGACTTACAATTGGTCCAGATGTGAAAGTGTCCCAGAAAAAGAGGTACCAAACTGCATAATAAAATATCTGTGATGAGACAAAACATAAATGTGATTGATGCATTAAGAATGTAAAATTATATTATTTATAACAACTGGTACGAGTAATGACAAAATGGATGAATACAGAAATAAGTATAACAAATAGTTTTAGTAGAGCAGAGATATGAAACAATGGATCAAACATATTGACCAATAGATCTTCTTCTACCTCATTCGTTCTCATACTCTTGCTGGTTATAGCAGGATGTTGCCTGAAGAACTGAATGTGATGTGTTGCAGTTTTCAGCCTGAGCTGTGGTTTCAGTCTGACTTCAGCATAGACCTTTTTGGGTCCCGGACTAGTTTCTCCCTCTTTGATCTTCACAAACTTAGCCAGACTTCTTGGTAGTCGTCTGTTTCAGGGCGCGATAGGAAGGTGGAGCAGTGTCTTGGTCATACACTGACCCTGCTACAAGTCCATGCAGCTTGTGTGTAGTTCCCAGGAGGGGAACAGAGCATCTCAAGCAATAGGTCGGAAAACTATAGTTACATATACAGTTTTATACAGTCCAGTTTAGCAGTGGTAGCAAATATAATTTTGTCGCCTTATTAATTCAGCATATATGCAGAAAATACAATGAGAAATGTTAGAGAAACTGAAGATAAAGAACAGTACAATGCTCTAGTCATTAGAGGACATGTATTACTGGAGATATGATATGCTCATGACATTGTGCTTTTGTCTACATTACAAAATAATAGAGAAATTAATATCAAGTCATAGAAACAGCAAAGTACAAAACCTGCATCTCAATGAAACAAAATAAAAATATTTCTAACTGATAGACAGATATAACAGCTGATATATATAAAAGGATATAATTATCCCTTGTGTAAGGATATAGCTATCCTTCTATATAGCAAACAGTTACATATTTGTATCAATAAATATACATTTGATAGAGTTGATAATTTTGATCATTTAGATTCATTGCTAACAAACGGCAGAAATGGTATTCGGTTCATTGCTAACAATGTTATATGAAAGAAATGGTATAAAGGAAATAAAAAGATAAATGAACATGGCTGTGAAGAAATTGAAAGAAATACAAAACCTTTGGAAGGAAACTGATATAAAGACACAACTTATATATTTTAAGAGCATGTATTTTTCCCCTAGCAATGTATGGCTGTAAGGTATGGATTATTGATAAAACAGTTGAAAAAAACCGATTAGTGCACCTGAATGCAAGTGTTACAGAAGACAGATCAGAATACCAGAAAATGAACAAATATGTCCTTTTTTCAACAGCTTAAAATTGAAGAGAAATGATTGATAAAGTAGAGAAAATGAAATATTTTGGACATATAAAGCAACATAATTCTCTGGACAAGATCATTCTGGAGGAGATTCTTCTTCTTCATGCGTTCATCTGCTATGAATTCAGACGTAATCTTGTGTGGCGCTTCTGGCTGATTGTGTGTGCGAAGACCTGCTTTCCTTTTATTAGTGTCCCCAGCATACAGGCATGCCTTTTCCTACTTAAGAGGTACTATGGAGGACATGATACCGGGCAGACAAAGGAGAGGAAAACCAAGAAGAAGATGGATGCAGGATGTCAGAGGTACTCTGGAGGACATGACACTGGGCAGACAAAGGAGAGGAAAACCAAGAAGAAGATGGATGCACGATGTCAGAGGTACTCTGGAGGACATGACACCGGGCAGACAAAGGAGAAGAAAACCAAGAAGAAGATGGATGCAGGATGTCATAGATAGTTGAGTATGACTGTAGCATACTCTGGACATCTCACACATGATGGCGACATTTAAGGCTGCTGTCATGGGAGCCGAGTTCCAACAGAGACAAACAAGCTCCATGATGATGATGATAGTAAGTAAATATTATATGTATAAAGTTTTAGACAGAACAGTTAATCAGTAGTAGTAAATGTACTGTGTAAGTTAAAAGCCCTTACGTTTGCACCACAAATTATATAAAAATAAAAATTGAGGGTTGACTTATTCTCCTCAGCAATCTGCTTCTTGCCTTTAGTGGCTTGCTTCCCCTTTGGCTGAAAGATAAAATGGTATATTATTTATTCTGCTTTAAATTTAAACAAAATAAATAAAATTGACTGTGTTCTAAAATATGTAGGAATAAAGAATGAATTCAATTTGGAGCAATGTACCAGACTGACACTCTGAATGCCAAAAGGTTGTGTAAGTGATTCAAGGAATGAGGGAGAATCTGCAACTCCAGAAAAACTGTAGAAATATCAAATCAAAGGTGGTGTTACCACAGTGCTAAACTGAAAGCTAAAGAATAGTAAATCAACAACGTACTAGTATTGTTAGACACCACAGGTGACCGAATGCAGAGAGACAACTTGAGGAAGAGTACATAGCACTAATGTGTGTACTATCATCTATGACTAGGTCTAAGTGATTCGATGTGCAGGGATGAATTGTAGTAAACTAACTACTAAGCTAATCTCAACAGATGTTGTTTGCTATCCTGAAAATTATGTTAAATGTAACACTAACAATCCAATGTACTGAATGTAACGTAACAATACCGGTACTGTTATAGCAACCTTTAGCATCTCATCATTACTAGACACTATTACTAGACTAGTACTCTCTAGTCCTAGAAGGCAAGGGCTAGGATTAGATAGTAAGATTATTATTATACTACTCTGAGTAAGTACTATTCATATGGGGTGAAATGTTTTTAAAAAAATATAAATATTATGTTTTCGTAACAACTTGCAATTTGAATATCATTATAATATGATTATAGTTATACTTATATACTAACATACATTCTGATTCTTACTATTCTCCTTTTTTAGACTTTCTAAAATATTTTAATAAAAATATAAAATATAATAAAAGACATCAACTTTGGCTCACGTTTCTCAGAAGAATTGCTAAAGTTGATTGTATTTTCAGTTCACGTGCAAGTAATATTATTTATTATTAACTAACTCAAACTGTTCTTTACCTAGTCTAGTGACTAGTGTACTATTATTAATGTGTTATAATAACAATAATTTGCTGATTCACACCACTATAACATACAACTAACTATTACTATCACATTCAGTTCACTATAATTAGTATAATCACTGCAGTCCATCAACATTATATATAGTAGCTTTGCTTTACAACATTAATTGGAATGGATAAAATATAAATAACGTAAAACGAACTATAATGAGCATACGTTTTTCGCAGACATACTGCCCGTCTAGAAGAGAAAGACAGCGATAATATAGAACTTCTTGTCTCTGTTATCTTCCTCTATGTCGTGGCACTGTTGTCTCCAAACTCAAATATAAGGTCAGGCAGGATTCAATTAGTAGCGGTGTACAAATAGTAACTGTTCGTTACTCGAATACCTGTCATTGCCAGAGCAATGCTACTCAGATAGTTTACCAGGCCATAGTGCTAACCACGCTGTTGTACGCAAGCGAGACATGGACAGTATATAGCAGACACGCAAGAAAATTAAACCATTTCCACACAAGCTGTCTACGCAGAATACTAAAAATAAACTGGCAGGACAAAATTCCAGACAGCGAAGTCCTCACAAGAGCAACGATCCCAAGCGTCAACACCCTGTTGCAGAAGGCCCAACTGAGATGGGTCGGTCACGTTGCTCGAATGCCTGATAAACGCATCCCAAAACAGTTGATGTATGGCGAGCTTGAAGGGGGCAGACGTTTAGCTGGTGGACAGAAAAACGCTTTAAAGACACTCTTAAAGTGTCTCTGAAATGCTTCGATATAGACAATACGTGCTGGGAATCCTTGCGCAAGATCGCCAAATGTGGCGCTGTAACAACAAAGAGGAACCCGAATAGCTGAGAATCATCGTATTGTTGAGTCACAGAGAAAACGAGCAGCGCGAAAAGACAGAGCACACACACGCACATGTCTAACCTTGATCATGTATGCCCCACCTGTGGTCGGGGATTCTGTTCTAGGATTGGACTCTACAGTCACCTCCGCACACACCAGAGAGGTGCAACAGTACACGTCTGAGATTGTTGTCATCATCGCTTGCGATGGACGGCTATTATTACTCAGATAGAGTGGATACAAAGCAATAGGCCGTCCACGCTAAAGAGACAATAAGAAATAACAGAGGCAGTGAAATACACTATTTATAAAGCGCTCACAAAAGCCTTTTCTAGAATCTCTTCCTATCCTGATCCTGCGAGGGAAAGCAAAAGAAGAAGCAGGTATCCTCTCTCTCGCGATCGTTCTTTTACGGCCATTTTTATCATTCTTATTCTCCCAAGTGGTTACCAGGGCCCAAATTTGGGTGTAAAGAATAGAACCAATGTTACCTGCCAAGCATGTCGTAAGAGGCGATTAAGGAGATTTGGCTGAAATTGGATGCATGTGTCCTAAACGTGTAGACTTCTACACGTTTAGGGGCCTACCAAACCAATGCACAACGTATACACGTTCTTGGCAAAGATCAAACATATCACAAAGAGTGATTACAATTGGTCGTAAAGAACGAACGAAAAGAAGATCATTCTTATTGTGATAAATAAACAGCCTAACACAAAGAACGGGTGTGATACGTTCACAATTCTCAGTACCATTTGGAGCTCTAGTGATTATCCTTCGGCGATGTGTTCGATTTCAACCAGCGTTTACTGGTTTCGTTCTCCGCCAGCCTTTGGCTGTCCCCAGCCAACCTGCAAGGCAGCAGGTTGCTATTTTCTTTCAGGGTAGCGACCTTTAGACGACCTACCCTCCCGGGTTGTTGAGCGACATCGGCCCAGGTTGCCGGTCTTTTGTGGAAAACTTGGTTTTCTTTCCATCCAGTTTGTGTGCGGTTTGCTCCGCTAGCCTTTGATTGTCCCCAATCGAACTACAAGACAGTAGTAGTTCGCTGCGAGCGGAAACGCGCACTGGATTCAAGCCTCTGCTGGCTTTCCAGTTTTTCTGCACACTTGGGTGGTCTGCTCATCCCTACGCCTGTCTCGCCCTCTCTTCGCTTCATCATCAGCGCCGTGCACGTCTGCCCACCAGTGGGCCCACCCGAGCATCGTCCGCATGCGTGCTTTCTCTGTCCTGGTGCCTGCCCCACCATTTCCATCAGTTCTCACCGTGTTCACATTTACTATCCGGACACGGGGCTCAACTCGGGCCCCCACCCCAGGACTCCAAGTTTCGTCCTATGTGGGCCCACGTGCAACTCATCTCGGGCCCAAGTTTTGCTCCACGTAGGCCCACGTCTCTTCTTTGGATGCACCCCTTATCCCTTAATGGTTATACATGTACTTTCAGCTTTTTTTCCATCGGCCGGGAGAGACGAGCATTAATAGTCACTCTGGGATTCCGCTCATCTGTGTTGCGATCGGATCTCATCCAACGTGACTACGTCTGCAACGCTACCTATACCAGAGTAGCCCTCCCTCGATCCCTACCCGCTTATCCAGACAGGAACCAATGTCTGTTACCAGGGTCACCACGTGGAGGTGGGTAAGATCTTGATTAGTGCCAGCTCACTAATCCTGGCGTGGCGTTGTCCCTATGCGTCTTTGACCCCAAGCAGGTATCCGAAAGTTTCTAATATAGTAGCACCTAGGAAAAGTGTCATTTGAAAAGTATGCGGAGACAAATTGTGAGGAAGTGATTTAGTTTTCTTGAGTATGTTTTGTACACTGTCTATGTCTCACTGGCATAAAACAGGGTGGTGAGCACTATGGCTCAGTAAACTTTCAGTTGTGTGGTGACAATTATTCTCCTTCGCTCGCACACAGTGACGTGCATTCTTCCAAATCCAAAACTGGCACTCAAAGTCGATGTTTTCAGCAGTGGATATGATAGTACTATAGCATGTGTAACATGTCGTAACATGACTCGATGAGAAGTCCGGCTGGGGTTTCTTGGCTAATGTGCATGGTAGGGTTGTTGCAGAGCGAAGTGGGGCACACATGACAACTACTTCTAGTATGAGGATGGAGGTTGAGGCCGTTACTGCTGTCCTCCATTGGATCTCTGGGACTTTATTTACTGGGACCGTTGTTGTATCTGACTCTTCACAAGTCGATGCTTCACAAGATCCAGAAGGGCAGGTTTCGGTATGAGTGGATGTCGTTTATAGAAGTTTCTAACCTCCAGAGGCTTACGTGGATATACTGTCCTGGGCATGCGGGTGTTTGCGGTAATGAGAGAGCGGACAGGCTTGTATCAACAGCATCGATTGTTGGGGAGTTGAAAATGGATAAGGGGAATATTCTTCGGTCTCTTCGCGACTGTCTGTTGGATGAGGACACTAAAATCGATGTTGAATCGATCAAGTGATTTAGGCAGTTTGGAGTTACTCGGAGTGAGAAGTGTGTTTAATCAGCGAGCCACGGGAACCATCAGTATACATACTCTTCAACATCTGTTGGGGGAGACTGGGCACCTATGGGGCGGAGTGCAATGACGTCAGTTTAGTAACTAATAACATGTCCGACACATCTTGGAATGTTAAATGTTTTATTAGTAAATAAATACCGGGACACTAGATTTGCAAATGGTCTACAATAGTGTCGCGTATTTCTATAATTTTGTCGTTGACCTTTAACATTTCGTTTTTTTTCTCTTTTGTGAGCACATTGCTACCGGGTTGTAACCAAGTGTCGTGGTTTTCTGTATTTGTTTTACGCTTCTCGGATGGCTTGAGTGATGGATCTATGAATGAAAACCTTTCTGTTTACCAACACGATTTTGTTTTTCTTCTTCTTCTTCTTCTTGCGCTCCATATCGACCCCTTGTTAACCACTCTGTGTGACTTGTATGTGATCTGAGACTAAGAGCGATTGTACCTTACGCCAGTTATGCGCCTACAAGTAGGCCAACACATCTGATTTCTGTGATGCTTTTTATTCACTAAGGTAGCTTCCCTATGTCCTACATCAGTCGCCTCTTACGACATGATTGTAGGTCGCAGTTGTTTATTTTTTGCTTCCTTGCTGGCATGGCACCACACGGGGAGGGGGTGTTGTTTAAAGAATGCAGTTATTAATAGTGAGTGGTTGCCAACAAATGTAGCGGTTGTTTAATAGATAACATTCTGTCACCTCTGATGGAATCATCATGTGTTCTACACATCGATAAGATCACGTATTTTCTAAAGTAGAAAATAACAAGATACTGACATGAGTGGACAGCTTCAGATACCTCAATTCACCTGTCATGTATATACAATCCGCAGCGAACTCTCTAAAATGTGACAAAACTGTAATTACTTTTTTCGACACAATTCATGACATACACATAAGTTCTAATAAATGCTATTGATGTACATAGTGAAACACGTACAAACAAAGTACATGTACATGTCATTGTTCTTGTGTAGCTTATAGTTGAAGTGTATCCTCTTGTTGCTGCTCTTTTCTACCAAGTTAATCCTCTTATTTTAATATAAAAGCAGGCATTGAAGTGGGATGCAAAGGGTTCAGAAAGAGAGGACGACCTAAGGAGACTCTGAAACAAACTTTGCTGAGAGGCAAGAAATATCGGTCCAGTTTCATGTAGAGATTGGGGCAGTTGCCCTGGATAAGACGGTATGGAGAAATTGCTTGCAGGCCTATGTAACGTTAAAGGTACGAGAGGAGTTATTATATTTAGCCACTCTGGATCTGTAGGGTTTGCTCAGAGAACGTACGATACGCTGCTCCGGTTTCAGACATGGTCGTCCACGTTAAGACGGGACAGGGGGAGGACACGTGCGGTGTTTACGTCAATGAGAAGGCGGATAGGTTTGCATCAAAGCATTGATTTTCGAGAGTTGAAGATGGATAACGGTGATGTTTTCTGTCTCTTCACGTCTGCGTTTTGGATGAAGACTCTAAAATAGATGTTGAATCGATCCATCGATTAAACAAGTTTGGAGTTACCAGTTGTGCATAAGTGGGGCATACAGGACAACTACTTCTAGTATGAGGATGGAGGTTGAGGCGTTACTGCTGCCCTCCATTGGATCTCTGGGACTTCATTTACTGGGTCGTTGTTGTATCTGACTCTCAGTCGATGCTTCACAAGATCCAGAAGGGCAGGTTTGGTATGAGTGGATGTCGTCTATATAAGTTTCTAACCTCCAGCGGCTTACGTGGATACTGTCCTGGGCATGCGGGTGTTTACGGTAATGAGAGAGCGGTCAGGCTTGCATCACAAGCATCGATTGTTGGGGAGTTGAAGATGGATAAGGGGGATATTCTTCGGTCTCTTCGCGACTCTCTGTTGATGAGGACACTAAAATCGATGTTGAATCGACAAGCGATTTAAGCAGTTTGGAGTTACCCGTTGTTCAAGTCGAACTGGATGCCTGAAGGGCAGAGTGAGAGGTGTGTTTAATCAGCGAGCCACGGAACCATCAGTATGCATACTCTTCGATATCTGTTGGAGACTGAGCACCTATGGTCTGCCCGGAGGCAATGACGTCAGTTTAGTAACCAATAACCAATAACCAGTTGTGCAAGTAGAACTAGATGCCTGATGGGCAGAGTGAGGAGTGTGTTTAACCACAGCCAACTATGAACTCGTTAGAGTTGGCTGTGGTTTAACCAACCAGCCACAGGAACCATCAGTTATGCATACTCTTCGACATCTGTTGGGAGATACTGAGCACCTATGTGGCACAGTGCAATGACGTTCTAACCATAACACGTTATGTACAATTTACGACATACTTTGTACAATTAAATCTATTCTTTTCTCACTTTGATTCCTATTTTTCTGTTGTTTTCAAATAAAAATGGAACATAAACATGAATAGACGAGATTCGACAAGAACAAAGAATGCTGTAAACCTCTGGTCCGTTGCTGCAGACAAGTTGGTTAGCAATCAGTCCGTTGCATATCCGTATATACAATAAGAAGCAGAAATAAAATACATCTCTTTTTTACCACCTTTTTGGTGCCCAGAAGAATGTATCCTTATTAAGTTATTAAGTTATATTAATTTATTAAAGTATTTAAATTTAAAGTCAACAACTTTAGTATATATTAACAAATACTCACATACTCTAGCTTAAAATACATAGTCAGTAGGATATGTATTATTAAGATATTATTATGAACTGATTTGATGATCTGTTTGAATAAACGATCAGATTATAGAACAAGTGTCATCATCAGGTTAGACAATCCTAAGATTTGCGATTAAATCGTTGAATCATCATGTCGCTCCCCTTTAGTTTGACCTCGGTGGTTCTCTTTAAACAAGTTTACTTTAGGTCAGGTTATGTTTGGAACACAATTTAAATACATGCCTGATCATAATGGTTTCACACAAACGTTCATTTATGTTTTCTTCTCATAAACTTTGTTCCATGGTAGGCTACCTACTGTAGGAGAGCTGTTGGTGTTTCATATTGTATTGTTGGCCAAGCCATGATCAGAGTGTATGAATTTATGAAAAAAACTGTGCAATATTCAGTTTGGGAGTTTGGGTGATCAATCAACAGACAAAAAATAACCTTATTTGATATCATATTAGGAAAGACTTAATTTATTCAATTTGTTCTTGGTTTACTTTGTTTATATCATATGAATAGAAGGGAGAGGGTTCCATCAACCTACTTATAAATGGTGTGTATTATACATTCCTTGTACAGTAAGTAAACATAACTGATTACACTGCTGTCAGGACAGACCCATAGGTGCTCAGTATTGTTCAGCAGATGGCACAGAACAGTGCTTGTCCAGTACAGATTTTTCTTTACTTTCTTTACTACCTCTACCTCAACAACTTGTTAAAGGGCTCTTTGTGGTCTGTATGTGTTTTGAGCATTCAAGCATGAGTTTGTTCTGCCAGTTAGGAGGCTTCATATCCTTTGGTCAGCACATCCAGTTTTTACATGCTTTTTATTCGGGTTCGCTGTTTTACACGGTTAACCCCAGTCCATCTCCCTATGCTAGCCAAAGCCTTGTTAACCTTTAACCTCGCTGTCAAAGTTTCCCGATCTACACCACTGGGAGGTGGGGTTGTCTTATGTGTTCTATGAGTCATTTTCACTTTTGCACTTCCTAAGAAAGACTAGCCAACCCTAACTCTTCTGGATGCAGAGCCAGGCGCAAAACACACCTTGTAGACCTTTGTAGTGTACAAAGAGAACTGCCAATACCTCGTAGAAAGAAATGAGCAACTTCGAAAGCAACCCTAACACCAGATAGGACATTATTTAACATAATAAACATTGGCATCTATTTTTTCTGACATTGGTTCATTGATTATAGCAATGTGATTTATTTGTTTCCACAGAAATACAAAGCTGTAATAGTCTCCAAGAGAAAAGTCTGAAGCTTCTGTCGGTTAACATTAATGAACTAACACCTCAGGTAACACAAGAGTATAGGTCTATGATACGTTTTGACATGAACAAAAATAATTAAATATGGATCATCATCATCACCACCACCATCATTATCATCATCAACACTATCATTCACTTGCATTCAAAGGCACTAATTAATGTTTCAACACTTTTATCAATAATCCATATATTGATTAATTACTTGTTAGATATGAAAGATGATAAGTTACTTGTTAGATATGAAAGATGATAAGTTACTTGTTAGATATGAAAGATGATAAGTTACTTGTTAGATATGAAAGATGATAAGTTACTTGTTAGATATGAAAGATGATATAGTTACTTGTTAGATATGAAAAATGATATAATTACTTGTTAGATATGAAAAATGATATAATTACTTGTTAGATATGAAAATGATAAATTACTTGTTAGACATGAAAGATGATATAATTACTTGTTAGACATGAAAGATGATATAATTACTTGTTACATATGAAAAATGATATAATTACTTGTTAGACATTGAAAATGATATAGTTACTTGTTAGATATGAAAGATGATATAATTACTTGTCAGACATGAAAGATGATATAATTACTTGGTAGACAAGAAAGTTTATATAGTTACTTGTTAGATATGAAAGATGGTAAGTTACTTGTTAGACATGAAAGATGATATAATTACTTGGTAGACATGATAGATGATATAATTACTTGGTAGACATGAAAGTTGATATAGTTACTTGTTAGATATGAAAGATGATAAGTTACTTGTTAGACATGATAGATGATGTAGTTACTTGTTAGATATGAAAGATGATATAATTACTTGTCAGACATGAAAGATGATATAATTACTTGGTAGACAAGAAAGTTTATATAGTTACTTGTTAGACATTAAAGATGATATAGTTACTTGTTAGATATGAAAGATGATATAATTACTTGTCAGACATGAAAGATGATATAATTACTTGGTAGACAAGAAAGTTTATATAGTTACTTGTTAGATATGAAAGATGATAAGTTACTTGTTAGACATGATAGATGATGTAGTTACTTGTTAGATATGAAAGATGATAAGTTACTTGTTAGAATGATAGATGATAAGTTACTTGTTAGATATGAAAGATGATAAGTTACTTGTTAGACATGATAGATGATATAGTTACTTGTTAGAATGATAGATGATAATTTACTTGTTAGATATGAAAGATGATAAGTTACTTGTTAGAATGATAGATGATAAGTTACTTGTTAGATATGAAAGATAATAAGTTACTTGTTAGATATGAAAGATGATATAGTTACTTGTTAGATATGAAAGATGATATAATTACTTATTAGACATGAAAGGAGGGGGACTGCCTAGAGTAGTTGATAGTAGCTCGCCTGCTAGCTGTGAGACGCCTCATAGCTCGGGTTCGAACCTACTGTCCGGCATTTGTTCGAGTCCCTGGTCTTACTCAGGACGATAACGTGAGTACCTCTGAAGTCGGAGAAAATCTGCCTTTATGGCGAGGAATACTAATTACAGTACATTGAGCACACGGCTGCCAGTGTAAGTAATTTACAATGTGCACGCTGCTGCCATTGTAAGAAATTGGAAAAAACAGATTGATAAGTTACTTGTTAGATATGAAAGATGATATAGTTACTTGTTAGATATGAAAGATGATAAGTTACTTGTTAGATATGAAAGATGATATAGTTACTTGTTAGATATGAAAGATGCTATCTATGTGTATATAAAATTTAAAAAACACCATTATTTTGAATTCTATTTGACAGCATATTACTCTCATTATTGGTGCAGCGATTGCTATATTCTCCTCTCTGATCATGCTTGTGGTCTGGTTTTTTGAAGCTATTACCATAGAAAACATCAGAGGAAGACCACCAATATAACCAATGTTAGAAGATGTTGCATTTATACATTTATGTTTGTACTATTAAAAAACTGCAGTAGTTTTCCAATATTTAAATGTTAGTTTGAAATTCTAGGTGAGTGACAAAGTCATCTATGTTGTTCTATGAACACCTGCAATTTTTTTATGTGTATGTATATAATAATAATAATTCCTCACGTCCGTTATCGTTACATAGGGCCTGCAAGTAATTTCTCACACCGCTCTATCCTGGGCAACTCGCTCAATCTCCTCCAAGGAAATGAGACTGATATTTCTTGCCTCTCTCAGCAAAGTTCGTTTCAGGGTCTGCTTAGGTCATATTTGTATGTATATTAAGTAATTATACAAGTACTCTCTCTTGTGCTTTTTTAACTCCGATTGTAGCATAGACCCTCAACCACCTCCTGCCAAGTCTTCCTATCTTTAACAATCTCTTGCAGATCCTTCCAACTTTTCTGTATCTCGTTAATCTCTACATCCAAATCTCTTCTCAGTGTAATTATAGAATTATAGGCTTCCCTATCTTTGATTTCTTTCTGGGATCTAGGAAAGAGCCCTTTATGTTATATTCACTTCAGATTTTCTCAAATTGTGTCTTATCCAATTGCTTTTTCCTGGTGCCCAATTGAGGCTGGGTCAACCTGAAGCCATTGCATCAAAAAATATTCCACGCTCTCTATGGATTGAACCCTTTGGGCCACTAGCATAAGAAGCGAGTTAACTAACAACTACTCTACTGCGGCTCTCTTGAGAACATTATCATTTACCATATTTCCTGTCCATGATATTGCCATCATTCTTCTATAAAACCAAATCTCTGTAGCCTCTGACAATTTACTATTCTTGTTATTTATACCTCTTCTTCTTCGAACGCTCCATATCAACCACTTGTTAACCACTCTGTGTGATTTGTATGTGATCTGAGAATAAAGCGATTGTGTGTTGTGCCAGTTATGCACCTACAAGTAGGCCAACACATCCGATTTCTGCAATGCTTTTTATTTACTAAGGTAGCTTCCCTAGGTCCTACATCAGTTTTACGACATGCCTTGTAGGTCGCAGTGGTACTATTCTTTGCTACCCTTGTGGGCCCTATCATCACATGGGCGATTCCAATTGCATATTATATTCTTCATGTAGTATGTTTCTCTGTATAGATTGTAGTAATGAATACCTGTACACAATATTGTATTCTTCATATGTATGTTCTGTATAGATTGCATATGAATACCTGTACATTTCTTCATAGTTTTCCTGTATAGATTGTAGTAATGAATGCCTGTACACAATATTGTATTCTTCATATACACTGTAGTATGTTTCTCTGTATAGATTGCAGTAATGAATACCTGTACACAATATTGTATTCTTCATATACACTGTAGTATGTTTCTCTGTATAGATTGTAGTAATGAATACCTGTACACAATATTGTATTCTTCATATAGTATGTTTCTCTGTATAGATTGTAGTAATGAATACCTGTACACAATGTTGTATTTTTCATAGCGTTTTCCTCTGTATAGATTGTAGTAATGAATACCTGTACACAATATTGTATTCTTCATATACACTGTAGTATGTTTCTCTGTATAGATTGTAGTAATGAATACCTGTACACAATGTTGCATTCTTCATATAGTATGTTTCTCTGTATAGATTGCAGTAATGAATACCTGTACACAATATTGTATTCTTCATAGTGTTTTCCTCTGTATAGATTGTAGTAATGAATACCTGTACACAATATTATATTCTTCATATCATGTTGTGATTTTCACAATAAATTGCAACAATCAATGCTGCCTAAATATATATTATATTCTTCAAAGGATGTGTAAAAATAAATTTAGCTAAAGTTTGGGTGTCATGTGAGATGAAAATAAAGTACAACTGTACAGCCATGACATACTAAAAAAACATGACTTGCAGTTACAGAAAAAGGTAAAAAAAAAAAACCCTGTTGTTACTGCCTGTAACACTACTTTTTAGGTAGTGTAGAACAGAAGGGACATAAGCATGTAGAGTTTAATGGCTGCATGGCTAGTGCAGTTGCTGTGAAACTGTTCAGGTTAGGATGTTTTTTTAAACTCTTAACCGTTTGTGGGTTTTAAGGTTTTTGTTATTTTTGAAGGCCTGCTCTATTACTAGAAGCCATATATACTCCATGAATTGAATATAGGCATGTTATATATGGTTAGAAAGCTAATTGAATGTACTATCAAGATATGTGCTTTTAATATCAGTGTCATGTAATATGTGATATCAGTGTTCTAATTTTGGTGGTTAAAATAGATTTTTAACAAATTTCAAAAAATTTTACAGTCACAAAGAAGGAAAAATAAGTATGAAATATATCATGAAAACTATTAATACAGGCTCTCAGTACCTTCATATTTACACAATATATCCAAACATGAAGTTGTTTGGGCAATAAATAATGTAGTAATTAGGAAATTTGTAACTTTTAAATATTTCCATATTTTGAAGACACCAATTAATAAATAACAAATAAATAAGAGAAATGATGCAGAACTTGTCTGGTAAGCAGCCCATAAAGAACTAACGCTTATAGTCTTGATTAGGACAGTAATCTGAGTCATTAGATGCCATTTTTAAGCAAATGTGTGATTTTTGACAAGAGCAAGTGAAAACTTGTCTGCAGAGATTATCCAAAATGGCGGCCGTTCGGAAATGTCGGTGTAATAGAAGCATGTTCTTACCACTGAAGTTGGAGAAGGTTCGCCTGAATGGCTAGGGACACCTTACACACGATTAGTCGGCTTTCACGCAGAAATCAGTCAGATACGCCATAAAGGCTCCTGACTACGCATGAATTCATAGCGGGCAGGGGCAGAAGAAGAAAAAAGCATGCTTTATTCAACGAGATTAGACATCTTAAAAATAAAAAATATATTTTTTAACAATTTATTATGGTAATTTCATATGTTTTACATTATGAAACATATATTATATGCTTTTAAATGCATAAATAACACACAAATACGGCTAGTTCAGGAGTCATGTAGCCATCTCATTTAAAATGAGATTTTCTTAGTACCCGAACGTTACAGGGTTAATAACTTGGACAGAAAAAAGTCCTTGATCTTACCAGGGATTGAACCCCGGGTCTACGCATGGGAGCAGCACTCTAATCCGTTCGCCAAACGCTATATGGTAAAGGAATCCTTTTTCATACCTTGAGGTATATTGGGTACTACAGTGTTGGAACCGTATCTTTCATTGATCGTCAGCACATGATAGGTGAAGTGGTCTTTATTCCCACTGCTTTTTCCTGGTACCCAATTCAGGCTGGGTCAACCTGAGAGCTGTTACCGTTGGAAGAATATTCCACGTCCTGATGTGGATTTGAACCCGGACCACTAACCTAGGAAGCAAGTTCACTAACAACTACTTGAACTGCAGTTATGGCAATAATAAACATAATAGGAGTATATCATGTGATTTTTCTTATCAAACATATATTTCTTCTTCTTCATTCAACCTGAAAAGAGTGTCTATTACATGACGCCACTGCTCTGTTTACGGGTACATTTTTCCAAGACCCCTAGAATTATTGCAGGTGTTACGGAGTAAATGCAATACTCTCAGTAGGTGGTGTGCTATTTTCTGCAGAAAGGTACCAAGTCATATAGGGTAAAACCCAGTTCAATGAAGTAAATCCATCCGCTTTAGGCCCTTTATTCGCCCGTGTGTTGTCAGGGCCCGAAAGGAAGCAAAAACCTGCAAGGCGACTAAGAGGCGACTGAGGTAGTGGCCTAGGAAACTACCTAGTAAATAAAGAGTCGCAAAATCGGATGTCCTGACCTACTTGTAGGCACATAACTGGCACAACGTACAATCACTCTTAGGCTCAGGTCACATATAAATCACAGAGTGGTTTAACAAGTCATCGATATGGGGCGTTTAAAGACGAAAGAAGACCCTTTATTAGCTTCCCCAATCCGTGGTTCTTCAAATTTGGTGAGTGTGTGCTACATTCTTGTTTTTTGGACATCTGTCTGCAGCGGACAGTTTTAGACATCTGTCTGCAGCGGACAGTTTTGAAAGATATGTTCTGCCGTCAAATCTGTAAATTCACAATGACATCGGTTAGAGATGTCTATCTTGAATTTGGTGCACAAGAGGTGTCTCATTTTGTTCATGTCCTATCCTGAGACGATGGTTGTTAAATAAATGACAGCCCACCTGCCCAGCGTGTTCGTAGCTTGTTGGACGACGGGTGGCAAGTCCTCTGTGAGTGCGGGTTCAATTCTGCAGACTGGCAGAAAAGCCACAGGTTCTCCAGATTTACAGTGTTCGTGGCACCGAACTGAAGGGTTACGATGTCCATGGCACCGAGCCGAAGAGCTGAAAGCTCAAGTGCTTCTGGATCGGAAAAAAATTAAATAAATAAATGACAAAAAAATCATACAAAGAACTACACCTCAACTGAAGTATTTTCATAAACTTTATTGCACAAGAGTGTGGAGGCTCATACATTTCAGAATTACATGAATGTCTCTGTGACCTAGTTTAGCCCCACCACTTGTTCCTGCACAGCAGACATTGTAGCATTGTTCAAGACTTATGGAAAGTTTAAGCAATTACGATAAAACAATAAAAAAACAAATGGCATTACTGTATTTGTGTTTCAAAATTATAGTTAATCAAAAGAATCCTCCCCCTTCTTTTATTATACCATGAGGTATATTGGGCAATACAGAGTTAGGCCAGTATTTTTCAATGACCATTGGCACATGATGGATAATGTGGTCAACATCTCGTTGGCCACTTTTACTTCCCAGTACTTTACTGGTACTCAAGCTGAATCGATCTGAGAGCTGCTAAAGCCAGAAAAATTTACACTTCCACAATGTAACTGAACCCGGACCTCACACCTAAGAGGTGAGTGCACTAACCACTATGCTACTGCGGCTTTCATATATAATCAAAACAATGCTACATTGTTTTTTTATGGAAAACCAGCAAATCAGTGTTCTTAAAAAGAAACATGAGAGTGACTGTGGGACTAACAAAATAACCCATGAACATCGTTGTCCAGCTTGTTAGAAGCAAAGATCACCTGAGTGGTTACCGGGGCCCAAACTGGGGTTAAAGAATAGAACCACTTACCTGCCACAAGAGGCGACTAGGGAGATTGGACGTGGGGCTAGCTACCCCACACTGTAAAAAACACTAAATGGTTACAGAACGGAGAACAAACCGAGTAAATGCTGGCTGAAACAGGAGACATCGCCGACGGATAAACACCAGAGCTCCAAATAGTGCTGAAGATGTGACGTAAAACACACCAATGCTAAGGCTGCATGAATCAGATTTCCACATGAATAGAATTTATGGGGAGATCTGGTACATTGGTCTGGGCGGTGATCGAGAGAGAGAGAGAGCAAAGATTGATATGGCCATCACTAGTGTCATTGCAGGATAAGCTCTAAAGATTTTGATAACAAGTGGTCAAGTTCCCGGAGATGGAGATCAACTCTGTGCCTGAGGATCACTGCAGCGACTATCAGATATAGTTAGTTTTTTTTAAAAAAGGAGATTTTTCCATTGATGCTAGTAATATCTGTCCTGAATGACTGTGTTCATGGTCTTATTAACTCCCCTTGAAGCAAAAGGCATCAACAAATTTCCTCCAACCAGATTTGTCTTGAGCAAGCCAGCTTTGTTCATTCCAGATCTTTCCCAGTCTACAGTTCATCTCCATGTCGTTCTAGTCGTCCCCTGCCCCTCTTCCCGGATTCCATTTCAAAGCCACATGTGCGTGTCTGGTCTTCAGCTTTCTTAATGTATGTCCCAACCATTTCCATTTCCTCATTGATATTGTTCATGCCTGGGGTCAGGGAGATCTAAGTATTTGGTGTGTTGGTGGTCTGCTACTCCGGATCACCTTCCAAGAGATAATAGTTCAGTGTTTGAAATACTTTGAAGCTGTTGTTCAACAGTTCTTAGTTGCTGAATTAATGTGGCCCTCCAATATTCTGTGCAGTTTTTCCTCAAGCATGTATGAAATGATAACACTTTTCTGTTGTTCTCCATCATTTAGATTCATACAACAGCTCTCAAAGTACACAGCTTTTATTTCTACTTCAATATTGTAACAGCATCAATTGTTGGGGAGTTGAAGATGGATAAGGAGAATGTTCTTCGGTCTCTTCTCAGCTGCCTGTTGGATGAAGACACTAAAATAAATGTTGGATCGATCCAGCTATTTAAGCAGTTTGGAGTTACCTGTTGTACAAGTAAAACTGGATGCCTGAGGGGTAGAGTTTGTTTAATCATTGAGCTACGGGAACCATCATATGCATACCATTCTATATCTGCTGGGGGAGACTGAGCCCCTATAGGTCCGCCCAAAGTGAAATGTCAGTTTAGTAACCAATCCCTAATATTGTTTATGTGTTGGACCAAGAAGATTTTCAAATGTTGTTTAGATTAGTAATTCTGGCTCTGTTCCTGCTTTTATTGATATCCTGTATATGCTGTTGCTAGCTCCTTGTTCTGTTTTTACTGGTGCAGGGTTTGGCTGAAATCAGATGCCCATGTCCTAAATGTGTAGAAATCTATGCGTTTAGGGGCCTATCAAACCAATGTGCAACGTATACATGTTCTTGGCAAAGATCAAACATATCACAAAAGTGATTAAAATTGGTCGTAAAGAACGAACGCAAAGAAGAAGACTGGTGCAGGGTAAACAGCTCTATCAACTTGTACACAATATATTATCTACTCATTTTTATTAGATACTTTTCTTCTGCGTTCGCCCACTATGAATTCAGCCAGTCAGGATGCCTAGCATGATGCTTCTGACTGACTTTTGCATGAAGGCTTGCTCTCCCTATCATCAGTACCCCTTGCCATTCAGGCAAGTCTTCTCCAACTTCAGAGGTACAGACACCTATGAAACCGCATTTGATGGGATATGTTGAATCCAACATGTGGGTTGTATTTGTGCAGTCTGTTTTTTGTGTGAATATTTTGTAGGAATGGGCTAGCAATATCATCTGTATATTCTAAATCTTACAGAGTAAAGAACACCATCCATTATATTTTTCTAATAATATCCTGTTACTTGTCTCACTACCAAGTCGTATCAAGAAGAGATGGGAAGATATGGGATACATTTGTCACAGTCCAGTCTTTACTTTGAACGGTTGACATCTATTATTGATATTGCATGTGAATTTAGTTTACAGGCTTTTGGTAATTGTGACTATTTTGTTAAAACACGTATTCACAAAATAGTTTTACTGCAGTCTCATCTATTTTGTGACTATTTTGTTGGAAATTCCATAGGCTCTTAGTATTTTTCACAAGCAGTCTACCATGTATGCTGTTAAAAGCTATTCCAAAATCAACAAAATTTATATAAATTTCTTTGTCATTCTGAACATTGTTCTATGATATTTCTGAGGGTGAAATATGATTTATACAGTCTTGTTCCTTCTGAAGCCTGTTTCCTTCTTTCTCAAGATTTGGATCTATTACTCTCATAAAACTAAAATAATGATATTTAACTCAAATGTCAAGACTGTCCTTCTATATGGAGCAGAGACATGGAGAACAATTAAGGGAACACCAAAAGTTCAGACATTCATCTATAGGTGCCTGACAGGATACTCCATCTGCGATGGTATGACATGACAACAAACAGGGAACTCTGGGATAGAACAGGATAACGACAGGTGGAACAAGAGATAAGGAGCAGAAGGTGGCAATGGATAGGACACACACTGAGGAAACCCCTAACAGCATCACAAGACAGGCTCTCCAATGGCAATAGAGGTAGGAGAAGACCCAGGAACACCTGGTGATGGGAGTTGGAGACGGAATGCACAAAATGAGGAGAGATCTGGAAAGGATGGTCTTGGTTGTGGATCTATGCTTCCCTAAGGGCGAAGGAGGGACTCTGAAGAGTCCTCGTATGATCATTGTGCTTGCAAAGTAATTCCTACCCTGTTATTGTAGTTTGCAAGGTCTCCATTGTTTGACAGCTTCACAATTATTTCTTAGCTACATTCCAATGGTGGGATGGATTAGCATAATTCATAAACGTTTGCCTATTGGCTTGGATACAACAGGGTTGTGGGTTCAATTCCACACACAAGGACAGAAAATAGCCCTCCCAACTCCTGCACACTAGGGTCTAGAAATGTGAAGTGATGAACTTCACACTCTAAAGTCTGACAAGGCTTCAGGAAATGTTATTTTTATATACATTCCAATGGCATCAACCCTCTGTAATCAAAATTTGTACGCAAATAATTTCCAAATTTCAACTCTGCATCTATGTCATTTATTTAGTGACATAATTAGTTAAATCATTTTGTTGTTGTTGCTGAGTTGGTCTAAATGACATACTTAACATGAGAGATATTTCAAATACAGCATGCACTTCAATAAATAACACAAATAGAGTGTAAAGAACCCGTCTTCATACGCTGAGTTATAATGGGAATACAATGTTTGGTTCATATTTTTCTTTGACCAACCGGCACACAATGAATGATGTAGTCAACATCATGATCGCTGTTACTTCTTTCTTTCATCATCACACTATTACCGGGTTGTTGCCCAGTGTCGTGGTTTTGTTTTTGTCTTGTGCTGCTATAGTGGATTTGGTGATAGTTATTTTAGCTTTTTGACAGGATTCTGTCTGCTATGCCATCTAATCATATTTTCATGGTCTTCCTCTCGCCTTCTCTCCTGATGTTCTGTTGTAGAAGACTGTATACAGTGGAGTTAGATTGCATTCTTATTAAGTGGCCGAAACACTTCATTCTTTGTTTCTCAATGTAATTCAAGCAAGGTTCTGCCCCAACTTTCTTTCTTATGCTGATGTTGGTGACTGTCTGTTCTAGTGTTGTTTGTAACTTTTCATAGACATCACATTTTACATGTAATTATTTTGCGACTGTGCTTTGCTGATTGTCAATGTTTGGCTCTGGTAACACAAAGTAGGCATGAAAATGCTGTTGATCACCTGTCAGTGAGATGTTTTGGTGCTTTAACAATGGGGCTAGCTGGTAGGTTACATTTCCTTTTTTCACTCTAGCCTCTATCTGTCTAGTCTTCCTTCTACTTTTACATCCCTGTCCTTCTCTAGTACTCAATTAAAGGTTTTACTGACCGGAGTCATGACAGTCAGCAAAAATTCTACTCCCACTGTGAAATGAATCCTGGGACCATGGACATGGGAAGCAAGTACGCTAACCACTACGCTACCAGGGTCATATAACCACATTCTGTAACAGAACCAGACCTAAAGAACAATCTCAATTGACTAGCTTTAATGTTATCATCTCTCTTCTCTTCAAACTTATTTCATTTTGTATACATTGATTCATCATTTTACAAGTTGTAAAAAAAGCTGTCATGCACAAAAATAAGACGAAGCATGCAAACAAATAGAAATATATAAATAAATATATCAAATAAAAACCATCAGATAGCCAGCATAAAAAAAGCAGAAAATATTCATAAATGTATCATATATATATATACATGCATATTGGCAATGATGAACATATTTGTATACCTTAGTACTAAGCTTACATACTCAAGTAAGTCACAGCCGCTCACAGAGAAAAAAATGAGTTGAGAAGGTTAGCATAGCATCAAATTATGTGCGGTAGGAGAACATGGCATTCACAAGATGTGCTGAAATAGGAACACTGATTGTTCCAATAGGATACCTGCTGCTGGGAATGAGTCAGTTCTGAAGGTTAACATGATGACACCACTCAATGAACAGGATTAAGAAAATCCAGTATGGTTACATAAGACAGGAATGGCATGACACAAATGATCCATATAACATTTATTTTCATACCGGGGCAAATTGGCGTGAAGAACAATGAGCGAGCAGATCGGCTAGTCGACACAGCAGTGATTGTTGAGGGAAGGGCAGCGGACAGGTCAGACATCATCAATACCATAAGAGAAGATGAATTCAATGATTTTTTGTACAGACACAATAAATCTATGCCCCTTTCCAGAGTGAAGATGAAACCAGGAACTGCCTGACATGAACACTTTGCTAGTGGTACAAGATGTTTCATTAACCAACACAGAACTGGAGTGATCAGTTACTGTACACTGATGGAAATGTTGAAGAGGAGATCTGAGCACCTATGGACATGTCCGTAATGTAATGATGATTCACACTAACCAGATACCATGCTTAGAACTTTCAGTAGATGAAGTATTATAAATTGGGGGATTTTATAGTGGTCAAATGTTATCAGTAAACCATTTGTACAAATTTGTGTTCTATTGACAATATTCCCTCAGATTATCTGAGGGATGTGTTCTATTGACAACATTCTCTCAGATTGTCTGAGAGCTGTGTTCTATTGACAACATTCTCTCAGGTTATCTGAGAGCTGTGATTCCTATTGACAATATTCCCTCAGATTATCTGAAGGCTGTGTTCTATTGACAAATCTATCAAAATGACTTTACAGAAACTAATAAAAAACTGAGATTGTGCTGTGAACAATTTCAACACTATGTTCCATAAGAAATGTTAAAAAAAGAAAAATATAAATGTCAGCCCTGTTTCTTTGGAAACAAAAAAAAGGGATAATAAAGACACACATGATGTTGATGTTTGGAGAGTTGGTACAGCACAGTGACCAGTCAGCTAGATTTGTGCATAAATGAACAGCATTCAATTTCCGGTAGTCAATTCCCGTGCCCACCCAGCTAAAAATGTGTACCCAAATTTTCCGAAATGGGGACAATTTTGAAGCATTGCTAGAGCTACAGTGTTAAGTGTTCTGCCGCTGACACAATCAGCTTGTGGAATGGAACTAAGCACCTATTAGTACCATCCGAGTACATAGACATGGCTGCTATCCAGTTTTAGAGCAGTGTAAACTACAAGAACACATTCTTGCTAGCATGTCATCCTTTCAACAGAAATCTCATACATTGATCTATGTGCTTGGGCTGCAGACATGATATACAGACAGCCTGCACATCATTAAGCAAATATGATATGTACAACAAGTTGGGAAGAGGCACAAACTCCCATTTTATGTAGATATATTTCACTGGGAGAAAATAAATGCTTTTTACACATACAGGGCAATACAAATGAGAACATAGTGTACAGTGGCATTTAATATACAAATTGATGCTGAATTTATCCAGCGATTATTCAAGGAGTTTGGAATTTACATGCTGTACAAGCAGAACTAGAGCCGCGGTAGAGTAGTTGTTAGTCAACTCGCTTCTCAAGGCTGGTGGTCTGGGTTCAACTCCCGCAGTGCATGGAGTTTTTCCAGACCGCGACGGCTCTCAGGTCGACCCAGCCTCAACTGGGTACCAGACATGCTCTGGGAAAGTAAAGGCGGCCGGCGTGATGCTGATCACATCATCCATCGTGTACTGACGGTCAATGAATAATACAGGCCTAACACTGTATTGCCTATATACCACGAGGTATGAAAGGGTCCCTTTACTTTTACAAGCAGAACTGGATGTTTAAGTGGTAGAATGAGATGTGTGTTTAACCTCAGAGCTGCGGAAACCATCAGTATAAGCACCTATGGGTCTGCCAGGTGTTCTATGATATCAGTGCAGTAACAAATTCTTCATCAAACATACCATATCGGCCACTTGTTAACCACTCTTTGTGATTTGTATGTGATCCGAGTCTAAGAACGATTATACGCTGTGCCAGTTATGCGCCTACAAGTAGGCCAGCACATCCGATTTCTGCTACACTTTTTATTTACTAGGGTAACCTCCCTAGGCCCCTACCTCAGTCGCTCTTCGACATACCTTGTAGAGTCGCAGTGTTACTATACTTTGTTCCCTTGATAGCCCGGCAACATGGCACATGGCGAGCCCGGCAACACATGGGCTGGCACCGGCAACACATGGGCGAGTAACCAATTAATACATGTCATGTCTTCTTATGCAGATTCATAAACACTTATATTATTCTAAAATTGTACTTACTAAGCCATGTATAAGGAGTCACCATTCACAACGATTTGCATTCATGAGTGTATACAGTGCAACAACCTTCAGTCTCAGCTGCAATCTAAGCCAGTTTCATACTAGAGAGGAAACCTCTAGAGATCACCCCACACGGGCAGCAAATAAAGTACTTTTCTGAGTGTGAGGCCATGTCAATGCAGCAGTAGAATATGGGCACAAGGTAATATGTGCCATTACTTTAATCTGCTATAACTGGGAAAGAACAAATTTGGGTAGTAGTTTTGTGGCTATTTCCTGAATAAGACTGCAGACTTTGTTCTGAAGACAAGTTTAATTATCTAGCATGATCAATGACTTGAATGAAGAAGGGCTCTTTGGGATCTATGTGACGAGGGGGTTGAGATGGTGTTCTGAAGGTTGTGGGTTTGAATCCGTGTCATGTCGGTCAGTTCACATTTGCCTTTATTCCCGGAGACCCCTAGGATTGTTGCAACACTCTCGGCAGGTGGCCTGCCATTTATGCTGAGAGAGATGGAGCGATATAGGGAAGTCTAGTGTAAGAAATTCACAGTTAGACTTTTTAATAATAGAGTTATCAAACAAATCCATGTCAATAAACTTTTGTCCTACCCTGTGTATATAATAATAGAAAAACTTGCGAATAGCAAATGACAAAATAAAGATTACGGTACCAGTCACATGGGATGTAGTATGGAGTATAGTACTGAGCTAGTGGAGGCAGACTGTGATCATAGTACTAGCCACATGGGATGTAGTACAGTGATAGTTGGGGCAGACTGTGATCATGGTACCAGTCACATGGGATGTAGTACAGCGATAGTGGGGCAACTGTGATCATGGTACCAGGCACATGGGATGTAGTACAGCGATAGTGGGGGCAGACTGTGATCATGGTACCAGTCACATGGGATGTAGTACAGCGATAGTGGGGGCAGACTGTGATCATGGTACCAGTCACATGGGATGTAGTACAGTGATAGTGGGGGCAGACTGTGATCATGGTACCAGTCACATGGGATGTAGTACAGCGATAGTGGGGCGCACTGTGATCATGGTACCAGGCACATGGGATGTAGTACAGCGATAGTGGGGGCAGACTGTGATCACGGTACCAGTCACATGGGATGTAGTACAGCGATAGTGGGGGCAGACTGTGATCATGGTACCAGTCACATGGGATGTAGTACAGCGATAGTGGGGGCAGACTGTGATCATGGTACCAGGCACATGGGATGTAGTACAGCGATAGTGGGGGCAGACTGTGATCACGGTACCAGTCACATGGGATGTAGTACAGCGATAGTGGGGGCAGACTGTGATCATGGTACCAGTCACATGGGATGTAGTACAGCGATAGTGGGGCAACTGTGATCATGGTACCAGCCACATGGGATGTAGTACAGCGATAGTGGGGCAGACTGTGAAAATTATGAACAATGATGACATATCAACAACACAGACATACAAATCAAGAAGGATGTTGAAATGTTGGACAAGAAAGTTGTTGGTTATCGACAAAGAGCCCTGTCCGATGCGAAGTCTCACAGACAACATGACACAAAATACATTGTGGTAAATATAGGCCACATAGATAACATGACATCAATTATAAATTGGTAAATATAGAGGTCCGTTCAGAAAGCAATGGCAAACTACTGAACGTATAAGTGGTGCCTAGAAAATCAACGACTCGTTTACTGTGGTTGATGACTATGTCCTGTTAAGGATATGCCAAGAATTTCATTCAAATATAGAAGAGTGTTTGGTCGAATGGATTAGAGTGTGTGCTCCCAATCATGAGTCTCTGGTTCAATCCCCGGTACGGCCAAGGATTGTTTTCTAATATGGGCATAAAGAAAAAATTCATAACCTGCACAGTTTTACACCGACTGCACTAGCCATTAAATTCCTCAGGCTCATGCCCCTCCCCCTACACTACCCTAAAAAAGAAATAATGTCCTTTTCCTCTACGCCTAACAACAAGAGTGGACAACCAATTCCATTATCCACCTGGGGAAAGACAATAGACCCCCAAAAATATAGGTCACATAGGCAACCTGAGTAGTTATTTATGAGAAAGAGCTCTGGATTAGTGAATTACAGTCGCTCAAGACAGATGCAAAAAATAATGAATATAAAATGGAATGAATTCAGAAGTGATGAAATCAGACAAATGTCTGGTCAACCACTAGTGACAACTGTTATAAGAAGTAGAAGATGGGAGATATATTGGACACACCTCGAGAAGAAATGATCAAAGAATATCAAAGCAGGCATTGAAGTCAGGTGCAGAGTGTTCAAGAAAGAGAGGTGGACCTAAGGAGACTCTGAAACAAACTTTGCTGAGAGAGACAAGAAATATCAGTTTCATGGAAGAAATTGAGCAAGTTGCCCAGGATGGAGCGGCATGAAGAAATTGCTTGCAGGCCCTATTTTATGTCTAACGGTAGGAGGAATTATTATGACAGACCTTATATCAACGGATAAATCTACCTTTGACAGGGCTGAATCTCACAACCATCTCTGTAAGCTTGCCTCAATGCCCCCTGGGCATTGAACAGATTTCTAGGGACATGTACTCAGTGTAAAAAAGAACACCCACCACAGTAGTTGGAACATGTGCTGCTTGCTTCTGAGAGATTCAGCTAATAGATTGTTGTGAGCAGAACTTTGTGACACTAACAGTCCTTCAGAATTTCTCTCATAGGCTAGATGTTCCTCCTCTGCAGCCCAGCATGCTTAAATCATGTCACATTCTAAATCCATCTTCTGCATGGTCTTCCTCTTTGCCGGGATGCCTCCTTCCATAATGGTCTTCTAAAACCCTGTGTCTGTTAATATGTCCAAACCACCTCAATTTTCTCATTCTTATTTGTAACACCAGCTAGGTGCATTTTTTTGTATTTATTCTCTTCTCTGTCCATGATATACGGAGGACTTTTCTGTAACAATTATATTCAAAAGTACATTTGTTTTACCAATGCCTTGTTAAATGTTCATGTTTCCCATCCATACATTGCTTTCAATTCCCAACAACATTCACATTCTATCTATTCAGGACAGCCTTTCCTTTGAACAGGAAAAATATATCACAAGTTAATCTGATGGAGCATGTCTAGAACAAGTAACAGAGAAAGTAGAACATGACAAACTAGAACAAGTGAGAGTTAGAACATGACAGAAACTAGAACAAGTAGAGTTGAACATGACAAACTAGGAACAAGTAGAGATTGAACATGACAAACTAGAACAAGTGGAGTTGAACATGACAAACTAGAACAAGTAGAGTTGAACATGACAAACTAGAACAAGTAGAGTTGAACATGACAAACTAGAACAAGTTGAGTTGAACATGACAAACTAGAACAAGTAGAGTTGAACATGACAAACTAGAACAAGTAGAGTTGAACATGACAAACTAGAACAAGTAGAGTTGAACATGACAAATTAGAACAAGTAGAGTTGAACATGACAAACTAGAACAAGTAGAGTTGAACATGACAAACTATAACAAGTCGAGTTGAACATGACAAACTAGAACAAGTAGAGTTGAACATGACAAACTAGAACAAGTTGAGTTGAACATGACAAACTAGAACAAGTAGAGTTGAACATGACAAACTAGAACAAGTAGAGTTGAACATGACAAACTAGAATAATTTTTGTTCCTACTTCTCTGCCTTTTGGCTAAGATCAAAGTGTAGTACGAACTTGATCACGGCCAATAGGTGGGAGCCTTAAACAAAACTCATCAAATGGCACAATAAAACCCACTTGAACAACTTGTGTTCTTATTCCAAAGAAGCGACACTCGAAGTTTACACGTTCAATAGTTCTGGGTCCACCCATTGTGGCACTTCTGACCAGGACACAATTCTTTTTAAAAAAATAATTTGATTAAATTTTTTTATCATTGGGCCCTACCTGGAAGTACCACAACAGGGGGTCGTATGAGTATGTAAACGTGATAAGTGAGACGTGAAAATTACGGGCGTCAACAATTTTTCGAATGAGAGCGCTTGGAATTTGTTTACAACCTAGAACAATTAGAACAGGACAAGGGACATGAAATTCAGGGCTCAAAGACCAACTCATGAGGGGCTCAAAGACCAACTTGTCTGGCAAGTCACGAGACAAAACATTAATGACTGGTGACATTAACAAAAAACATCAATGATGGTGACATTAACATCAACGATGGTGACAATTTTAGGGACAGAAGTCTAATAATTGATGTATGATGTTTGAGAAAGTTACATTGCAATAATGTTAATAAAGTGCTTGCACAAATATTGATATCATCAGGATGGTGACCCTTGAGAGTCTGTGGATGTACTGTTTGTCTCTCCTAGTGGTTTCTTTCCCCTCGTCATACGCTCCAGCTCAGCTGCAGCATCTCTAGTTACGGCAGCTTTATCTGGGGATAAGATCAGAGTTGGTTTCACAATGTGAAGAAGATTACAGTTTAACTAATAGATACAGGACAAAATGTGCAGGTCTATACATATATTCTCTTACTGAATGTGTGCATGTAGAGGGCATTTTTGAAGAACGATCCTACAAGAAAGTAAACTACTGGGATGTAAAACCATAAGAGATCTCCAACTGCTAGCAATGAACCACATTACATGGAGATCTAAAACCTCTGCCCTATGTGTCGCCTTTGGCACAAAAGGACCAAACTAACTAACTAAGAGGGGCATTTAGAAAGTAATACACCACATCAGTTTTTTCAGCTAATAATGAAGATAGATGAAAGAAATTTTGCACACTTCAAATATGACATGTGCCGATTGTGTGTACATAATTGCATCACAATTCCCCAAATAAAACGACAGCACTAAACTGTTGAAATGAAGCATGTTAGCTACTTGCATTACAAACAGCAAATTGTGATTGAATTTCTCATTGCAAAGAAAGGAGTAAAGCAGTGGGAAAACATATATGTGCTTTCGAATATAAGTGCTACAGAAGAGTTCTCCGTATATATTGGACAGAGAAGAGAACAAATAGATCTATCCAGAAAGAACTCAAATTTAAAAAAAAACTGGCTGGTGCTACAAATAAGAAAGAGAAAATTGAGATATTTTGGACATATAAAAAGACATGAAGGGCGAAAGAAGACCATCATGGAAGGAGGCATACCAGCAAATAGAAGATGAAGCATGTTAGGAAGACCACCGAGAAGGTGGATTCAAGATGTAACTGATGGTTTGAACACGACAGCTGCAGAGGCAGGACATCTGGCCTATGAGAGATAGAAATTCCAGAGGACTGCTGGGGTGGCAAAGTTCTGCTCAGGACAAGCTATTTGATGATGATGATGAAAAGAAGGAAACTGTTGTGAGCATTCACAAGTGTTTATGTGATGTGTATGGAAGTCTTGTAGTTAACAGTAAGTCGCTAGGTTCAGAAAATAAAGAATCAGGGAGTAGAGTTACAGAGATGCATGCATGGTCTGCTGCGTTGTGGACATCCTGTCAGTCACCATCTCAGAAATTGTGAAATGTGCTGCAGCATTATTCTTAACGATAGGCAAATCAATAATCAACAATTGGCTTTATAACTGTCAGTCAGAAATGGTAGTGCAAATGCAGTTATAAAAAGTCTAGGATTTTCTAAGGTTTGTTCAAGATGGATTCCTCAATATCTCACAACTGACCACCGAATATAAGGGAAAGCATTTTCTTCTGATTGGTTGGAGTGTTTCAATGCTGATGGAGATAATTTATTTTTCTACAGTTGGTTGTTACAGGTGACAAAACCTGGGCACATCATTTTGAACATGGGGCAAAAACCATAGACAGTTAATAGAGTAGCATCATCCATAACCAACATGAAGAAAGAAATTCAAGACTTATTCTGCCGGAAAGGTCATGATCACAGTCTTTTGAGACATTGAAAGCATGATTCTTGTAGATGTTATACCAAGAGCGGAGAGACAATCAATTTCTCAAGCTTACATTAATACACTGAACAAAATTAAGTCGACGTTTCCATAGAGTTCAACCCAACTAGAATCTAGCAGTTGCTGCTACTTCACGAGGAAGTGCACCTCACACGTCTGGCAACACAGGAAGAAATCACCAAATTGGGTTGGACTGTACACCCAGTCCACCATATAGTCCCGCTTTGGCACCCTCTGATTTTCATGTGTGGCCCACTTAAAGATGGTACTCCACGGGATAAGGTTTGAAGATGATGAAAGGGTGATTCATGCAGCGAAAATGGTTACATGTTGAAGACAAAATCTGATACAGGCTAGAAATACATGCCCTTGTTTTGAGCTGGCATAAATACGTACAGTTTTATGGAGATTATGATGAATGTTTAAATGACATGTCCATGAATATTGTGTATAAATGCCATGACATTTTGGTTAAACCAATGTGGTGCATGTAACCAATGTGGTGCATGTAATATTGGTCATGTATATTCTCTCACTAAATCTGTGTTTGATTGATTGGACCATCATCATTGCACTTTGGTGAGTAACCATGTGTGCTCTGATCTCTTTCTTATGCAGGAAGATCTGAGGCAGTGCACAAACTCCGTAGCACCAGTGAGGGTCCCGATGTAATTTAGAATATCGTGAAAATAGGAGATCGGAGCACCTATGGACATGTCCGAGTGCTATGATGATAGTCTTCATATAATTGATCATGAAAGTATTTTGGTAGAAGAAAAGTATATTGAATTTTGCCAGCGCTCAGCTTTCCAGCCTGCTCTTCTTGATTTTTAACTGCCAGGGTTATTTTAATTGTTCAACTTGAACACGTAATCTTGTTAAGTATACAGAATCATTCAGTTAGAAAATATATATACTCACACACATTCAATGAAAGACAGTAGAGAATAATAACAACTTACTTTGTCCTGGCTGTCCAGGTGTTTTATTGAGTAAACTGTTGAAAAAGTTGGCCAGCATGCCCTCAGTAGTTCCTGCTTGTTGTGGCTTGCCATCCTAAAATGGGAAAGAGTAACATTGAGTTCTTTCAATGTAAATAGTTGTAGTCAACTGCTGACGATTCTGCAGTATTTGTCTATGAATGTTCACCAGCGACTGACTTCAGTTTTCTTCAACTCTATCCACAATTCACCAGTACAGGAAAATAAGGGTAACATATATGTAAACAAAATCAAAAGGTTACTCAAGCACATGAAAATTCATGTATCTCTGCTCTACTACCAATTAAGTATCGCTCGCTTGTTTGGGGTGTAAAGAATAGAACCACTGTAACCTGCCACGCATGTCGTAAGAGGCGACTAAGGAGGTTTGGTTGAAATTGGATGCACATGTCCTAAACGTGTAAAAGTCAATGTGTTTAGGGCATATCAAACCAATGTGCAACGTATACACGTTCTTGGCAAAGATCAAACATCACAAAGAGTGATTAAAATTGGTTGTAAAGAACGAACGCAAAGAAGAAGATCCCCAAGTAAAGGATCAGGATACCTGTAGTCCAACCGCATACCGTGCGCACACCAACAATTTTTGTGTCCCCTCAAGGTATTTAAATTGCTAGACTTGTCCAAGTGTCCCATTTACTTCCATGGTGTATGTTGATAGAATTTGATTGTTTGGGATGACAACATAACTTTCTATCTTCATGTCTTGAAGGTTATGGTTTTGTTTTTACCTCCTGTCAACAACATATTGACTAGTTCCGGAAGATCTAAAATCTCAAAGTATATCTCGGTCTCTCATGCGTTTAAAACCCTGGTTGGGGCAGAGGCCGTCAATCAACTCATGCCAGGTCTTCCTATCTGTAGCTATCTCTTGCAACTCTTCTGTATATGTTTAATCTCTGTTTCCAAATTTCTCATTCATGTATTTCTAGTCTTTCCTAACTTTTGTTTCTTCGGCAGGTTCCAGGAAAGGGTCTTCTTGTCATAATCCTCTCATGTTTTCTAAAGATGTGAGCGCCTTTAATTCTTCACTTAGTTCATTGGGATTTGTCTTGTTTTCTCCATAAGCTCCTCATCTGTGACTATTATGCCATCTCAATCCCTCTATTCTGTCCAAAAACCAGTTGATGTTTACAATTTATTAATAATTGTTTTAGTTCTCCATGTTTCTAATCCATACAGCAATATGTTAAGATAAATGTACAAACATAGTTTCTACAGTTAAAGACTAAAGAATATTGAGAAGGACTGAACAAAAAAGTGCAGGACTACATCAAATTCTTCTTCTTCACCCTTCGCCCTAGGAAGCATAGGTCCAACCAAAGCCTTCCAAGCACGCCTATCCAATGCCATCCTTTCCAGATCTCTCCCCATTTTCTTGCATTCCGTCTTCAACTCCCGTCTCTGGGTCTTCCCCTACCTCTACTGCCCTGGGGGTTCCATCGGAAAGCCTGTCTTATTATGATGTTAGGGGGTTTCCTCAGTGTGTGTCATATCCATCGCCACCTTCTGCTCCTTATCTCTTGTTCCACCTGTCGTTGTCCTGTTCTATCCCAGAGATCCCTGTCTGTAGTCCTGTCATACCATCGCAGATGGAGTATCCTGTGCAGGCATCTATTGATAAATGTCTGCAACTTTTTGGTGTTCCCCTTAGTTGTTCATGTCTCTGCTCCATATAGAAGGACAGCTTAGACATTTGAGTTAAATATCATTATCTTAGTTTTATTCCTGATCATTCTTGAACTCCATATGTTCTTCAGAATGGCAAAGGCTACATCAAATTAGAATTATATATTAAACTAACTGACTCCTATAAGCAGCTTGGAGAGCCGCTATTTATTTTGTTTTAGAACAATCTAAAAGAAAATTCATTTACTACAAAATGGTATATTACTCATAAAGATCTGTTAATAATTAAGAAAACTGCAGCTAAATTTGTAGATACAACTGCAGTGGGAAATTAGGACCTAACTTTAATTCAGAACAACACGTTTTTCAATTCAGTAGCTAATCAGTTAAACAAAACTGATTGATCAACATTGCACTTCGGTTGAGTAACCATGTGTGCTCTGATCTCTTTCTTACACAGGAAGATCTCAGCAGCAGTGCACAAACTTTTATCTCCGCGTGGGTTCCATTTAAACAAAATATTAAATTTAAAACTTGCTCGTTAATGTTCAGTTGCAAGTTATTGGATATTTTGCCAAAATTCTTCAGTTGTTAGCCATCTGTGGTCAATTGGTATCCCACCCCAGGTCTAGACAATCTAGTATTGACAGTTCCTAACAACTGCTTCTTATGGCCACTTTCATAAAATGATACTGCTACACATTTCTCTGGTACAGATTGCTGTCTTACCTTCCCCCGAGTTGTTGTATTTGTACTTAGTGGAACAGGAGATCTTTCTGGTGTTCTTTGCACTCCAGCAGGTCTCTGTTGTCTGGGAGGAGCTGGTTCTGGTGGCTGCAAGAGGTATGAGTTTATTACAAGTTTTATCATTTATCAAAACAAAGAATGTTGATCTACTTACCCGTCCGCCCATCCATCCATCCCAATCTATCTATCAATCAATCAATCCATCCATCCATCTCCTCTGTGTGTCCCACTTGGCACATTCAGTTTCCACAAGAGATTTCCATTGTTGCAGTTTTGTCACCTTTCTACAAATTGTTTCTATGTCAGACTCCAATCTTTTACCTCTCTTTCAACAGTTCTCCAGGTTTCCTTTGGACGCCCAGGCATTCCTTTCCCATCTGCTGTACATCTGAGAGCTGTCATAGCCAATGTCCCCACTGACATACAACATATGTGTCTAATCCTCCTCTATCTTCATCTTTTAATGATGGTCTCTAATGATGCAATGTGCTAATTTCAAAAATTCATTTACTATCACATTTGGCCAGAAAATTTGCAGAATCCTTCTTAAACATTTTTCTGGAATGTCTCCAGCTTGTGTATTTTGTTGTAGGTCATTTTCTAGAACTCTACTATATAATAACACCCCCAGGACAAAAATTCATCTTTAACCAGTTCTTTCATTTCCTCTATCATCATATTCAAGTTTCTGTTGTTCTTTTGCCCCCGTCATCTTCATCATCATCATCCCCTGCCTTGTCTTCCAGCAACCATGCACTCCATAATTACTCCAAACTTCTGTGCTGTTTAACATGGCCAAATATTTCCGTTTCCAAGACATGATATTATTTATCAATGTTTTTCACTGTTCGCATTTTCTACATCTATATTTTGTCTCTTCTTTGGTATGGTAATTCTAAGAAATTTTCTCTAGCACGTTGTTTCAAAGATTTTGATTTCCTTCTGTAATGTTTGGGTTATGGTTCGCTACAGTCAGTATTCATAACTTACTGATACTATCACCATCATCATTAGCCTCTTTGTCTCCGGAGACAATAGGTTTTTGCATCACAAAGTTTGTTCTGAGCTGAATCACAATGTCTCTTGCGGCTGTAATGACATATTCTGAAGTGGCAATCTTTGCCACAGTTGCTGTAGGTGAAACTGGAGGCGATACATAGGATGTTCTCTCTTTTGCCTCCATATGTGATAGTGTTTTTCTTCTTTTATTTTTGAGCCACCCCTCAATGTCAATCGCCATGCTTGTCCGCCTTTGGCCAGCTGCTCCCACTGTTCTTTGTCTATGCTGCATGAAGCTAGATCACGCTAGCAGGTGTCAATGAAGAGTAATAATGGGCGCTGATGCTGTCTAATACCAGTTGCGAGTTGACCATATATAATGTTATTAGGGATTCTATTATTGCTCATACTACAGTCAGTATTTCTAGCTGTTAGTATTTCTAACTTAGTGATATACTTAAGAGACTTGAGACACAGGACACAGACAATACTCACAGCAGGAGAACTTCCCGGTGCTGGCTGCTTAGAGAGTTGTGTTTGCATTTTTATCAGAAATACTTGTTCATCTTCTGCTACAATTTCTGCATCTCTCTGAACAACCTACAAACAACAAGAGACAACATTATAAGAGAGACAAAAACACAGTAACAATCGAGATGTACATATAGGCAAACTGCACGCAATCTTTGAAATCAACAATATATATAGCAACAAATTTTTTTATATAGAAAGTCCTCACCAATGTAACAACAAGCATTTATATAGCAAGTTCTATATAGGAACAAACATCAACTATGTAGCATGCATGTCATCTATATAGATAGCAACAGTCATTATCTAAGTAGCAAGTCATCAAGTTATCTATATAGCAACAGTCATCATCTATGTAGCAAGTCATCTAGGTACAATTAACTGTGAGAATTACCTTTCGTGTTGGAGGTCTTGTGATGACACTTTCAAATGGATCATCAGGTTTCATAGTGACCATATTCTCATACAAAATGCTGATCTTTTTCTCATTATCCCATCCAGATGGCCTACAGCAGAGAAATGGTACATGTGAGACAATACAACCAACTTGATGCAACATGAATCTCTTCTCTACATACACTACATGATCAGGCAAATGTTACTTTCTTAGTCCATTCAATTCTTCTTCAAACACTTCATATCAACCACTTGTTAACCACTCTGTGATTGGTATGTGATCTAAGCCTAAGAGCGATTGTACATTGTGCCAGTTATGCCCTAACAGTAGGACAGCACATCTGATTTCTGCTAAGCTTTTTATCTACTTTGGGTAGCTTCCTAGACCCTACTTCAGTCGCCTCCTACAACATGTCTTGTAGGTCGCAGTGTTACTATTCTTTGCTTCCCTTGAATACCCCAGCAACACACGGGAGTTTATCCACTCTTAACCTGGAGTTTAGAAGATTGCCAGAGGGAACGCCAGACTTCATTATCAGCTGAGTACTGCCAGAGAGAACGATGGGTCTGGATTCAAACCTACAACCGTCAATAGCGCAATGTAATGGCGTAACACATTAGTCACAGAAACCTGCACATTAAAACTAAAGTTGACACCAGCTACTGGTATACCAACTAACTGTGGCTAGCTATGATACTCACACAAACACTGAGTCCTTATCAACCACCAAGGCTGGAGATGTGAAGGGAAAGCCATATATTCTGTGAACCAAGTATCTGTACAACAAATCACAGTTCCTTTCATCCTTGACAGATGTATAAAACATAGCAGCTCCATCTACCAGGCAGTTAAGGACATTTTAACAAAAGAATATTTTAATAAAATAACATTTTAACAAACAAAATCTCTCTCTTGCCTTTTTAACCCTGATTGAGGCATAGGCCCTAACCAACACATGCCAAGTCTTCCAATCTGTAACTATCTCCTTCAGCTTCCTCCAGTTCTTTATAGTTATCTCTACCTCTAAATCTCATCTCCATGTATTTCTAGGCCTTCCTCTCTTTTGTTGTACCTGTGGGTTCCAGGAAAGGACCCTTCTTGTTATAATCCCCTATGATTTTCTAAAAGTGTGTCCTATCCAGCTCCAGCATCTTTTTAAAAAAAAAAATCTCTTGGTTCTGGAATATGTCTTGTTCTCTCCATAAGTTTCTCATTTGTGACCCTATCATGCCATCTCAGTCCCACTATTCTTCATAGACACTAGTTGATGAATGTTTGCAATTTATGTGTTATTTTAGTCATTTTCAATGTTTCTGAACCATACAGCAGAACTGCTTTAACAACAAACAATACAATGATAGATAATTACAGATGGACGAGAGTATGAGTTAACAGCTTTCCTTGTCACCAACCAGATCTAACACCGTTCTATAGTATAACTCAGTAGATGTAGTACTATAATGTGGGGTTTTATGTTTGTAAAATCTTAGTAATCTATCTGTAAAATATTTCATTAGCTTTTTTCATTAGGAACGTTTGAATGTCTCCACATGTAGTAGTCCATATGTAGTGTTCTGTGAAATTCGTCACTCCTGTTGTATTGTTTGCTTGATAAAGACCTTTTGGTTGAAACATTGCTATGTATCGTCACTTTTATAAAACTAAAATACTTTGTTCTTACGTGTTTCGTAAAATATTTCCCATTTTGGGTGTGTGCTATAAAAAAATTTGAAATGTCAAATTCTATAAAACTGGATTTATTGCATCAATAGCAATTAAAAAATCACATTGTGTTCAGAGCAATTTCAGTATTATATTTCATTGGGAACAGTGGACTGAAAAACATATAAAGATGTTTGTGATATGTTGGAGCCATATGTTCCATTAGGAATGGAAAGAAACGTCTGCGTACGGCCGCTATGAATTCAGGTGTAGGCATGCGCCTGGTGTGGCATTTCTGACTGATTTTTGCATGAAAGCTTGCTTACCGCTTTATTGGTTTCCTCGTCATACAGACTAGCCTTCTCCAACTTCAGAGGTTGGAAAGAAACAATGAGAACATTGATGGAAAAAATGACATTTAACAGCTGAAAAATTTTACACAAACTACATCAGGTAAATTCTGCTAGAATTTTGGAGAGTGTGTTCACAGTAGATGTTCATACGAATGAAGAAACACAAATGATTGTCCTCTAGACATCCTCCAGTAACAAGATGAACAAGCACACGTTGATAAAATGCGGTGAAAATTACAAACCCTTTCCATGGCAGTAAACATTGTCATCCGTGCAAGACAAGGAAGCAAAAACAGTACAAGGACTACATCCAAGCCGTATAGGCCAAGAATGTAGGTAGTTTCACTAGCTACCATACAGGGACAAATTTAGCTACAAAACTCAACCATGAACTAGCATGAATTGTAGGGCAATCCCATAACAGTGGAGCCTGACATAGATTCCCAAACTCAGCCCCATCACTCTTTGCACGCTCAAACTAATACCCTCCAACATTACAGGCAGGATTTCATCCAGAGACCCTGGGTTCAATCCCTGTACAGCAAGGAGGTCATGTGGCATAAGAAAAATCCTAGGCTGAACAGGTTTGCTGACTGAAATGATGCAGTTATTAAATTCCACATGTTCCCCCTGTCCACAGCTAAAAGGCAGTTTACAGGCAGAGTGAGTTATTAAATGCCTCAACTGGAGATGAAAATGATTAGAGAGAAGTTTTCCCTCTTTCTGTCTTAGATGACAATTATTCAACACATGGCATTTGTTCTAAACAACCAATTTGAGGTACAATTTACTTCAACCTATCCAGGCGAGTTGAACTAGGCATGGTTGGATCGAAACTACAACGCTATGCTCAGAACACTACTATAAATATCAGATAATTGTTCATATTCACAAGATCAGTGAACTGATGTTTTAGTGTATTTAACCACAGTTCTGTGGATCTTCATCCATAAACATGGATGAAAGGCAAGACATAACTTTAAACAGAACTCGGATGTTCTCTTTGATAAAATCCTAAATGCTGTTTTAAGTCAAGCTCTTTCCAACATGGATATCATGACTCTGAAATAAACAAAGAGGAAACAGGCTACAATAAAATTAACAAAAGTAAGACAGAACACATTTGACTTAACAGTAGCTGGTATCTAGGTGACCGATGATACAATTAGTATCTGTGTGAGAATGATATTAGAGTCATATCTGTATAGCAAAAGGATAATCTATCTATGTACAATATCTTCTTCTTCGAACGCTCCATATTGACAACTTGTTAACCACTCTGTGATTTGTATGTGATCCAAGCCTAAGAGCAATTGTATGTTATGCCAGTTATGCGCCTACAAGTAGATCCGATTTCTGCGACACTTTCTATTTAATAGGGTAGCTTCCTAGCCCATACCTCAGTCACCTCTTATGACATGCCTTGTAGGTTGCAGTATTACTATTCTTTGCTCCCTTGTAGGCCCCGGCTTCACACAGGCAGTTTAAGTACAATATTAATATCTTTCTAGTGCATTCCAGACATGCTATCAAGAAGAGACTGGTTTAGAAATGAAAACATCAAGAAATCAGTACTTAATCTTATCAAGAAACAACGAACTAAATGGTTCAGACACAAAAACAGATTACCAACAAGTGTACCTCAAAGAGCAATGCTACTCCGATACAGCGGATACAAACAAAAAGGATGTCCACGCAAAAAGTGGTTCTCAGAAATAACAGAGGCAGTGAAAGACACTATTTATGAAGCACACACAAAAGCATGTTCTATAAATCTCTTCTTATCCTAACACTGTGAGGAGAAACATCGAAAAAGGGTGGATACTGCAGTAAAACTTGGAAAAATAGAAGTAAACACAGTAAAAACTAAAGCTACTACAAAGATTTTACAAAATACAATGGACGAACAGTGAACATAAACTACGTCGATATGCTTTAAGGCCTTAAAGGCTTTTATCAGAGCAAACGATACAACAAGAATAGGGACAACAATTAGAAACTACTAAAATGAATGAATGTCATTCACTATGTTCGAAACATAAACTATCTGGTTGCTTGAACTAAATTTCCCAGTCTTTGAGGTAAAAAAGCGCCTTTTAGCTGTTGAAAAAAAGTCAGTCGCTGTTACTCTTTGAACTGTTTATAGTCATTTGGTAAAACTCGAACTAATGTAAACTTTTGTTTACTAGTATGAAACAACTAGATGACAGTCAGTGAGACTAAGCACATCAGAGATACTAAACTAAACATGAAACTGAATGTCAAATATCACTTTCTATAAGTTTCACTAGTATGAACACAACATACGATGAGCAGTCGTACTGTTAGCCATTGAAACTTTAAATTGTTTCACATCTCATCTGTCATTTGAGGTCTCTGTAGCATTGAAGTTAGGTGCTTGCTTCTCATTCCAAAGTTACTTGGTTTACTCCCTTACTCCCTCATGGAGCCATCAGGAATGTTTTGCCAGAGATTCTTGATCTCAGTGTAGGTGAGATTGAGTTTCTAGTCCTATCAGAGATGGATGATAAAACATAGGTCCTTGTGTTCAATTTGAGCATGTAAAGGAACACTTGGCAGTTCAAAAAAGAGCAGGCTGGAAAGCCGCTGCTAAGGCAAAATTCATTAGATAAAACAAAATTACTACAAAATGTTCTCACCATCTTTTAAATTACATTGTGGACACTTGCAGTGCTACGGAGTTCATGCACTGCTGTCGAGATCCTCCTGTGTAAGAAAGAGATCGGAGCACACATGGTTTTCCCAGTGCAATGATGATGGTCAAATCAATCAATCAACATGTCATCACAAATCATGCCATCTTCCCCATCAAGACATGTCAGCTGTGAAAAGCACAAGAGTACTTACTTTTGTGACCACAACTACTATAGGAATTCCAAGATTTCGAGATAGCGTCAGTTCTCCCAGTGGTAAGTTACTCTCTTCCTCAGACCCAGAAGCTGCTGATGGATGAAGTGGGTTGATTTCTCCTCTATGAGGTGCCTGAGTAGCAATGGGTCCATCACCTGGTTCTGTGTAGGCCTGGAATGCTCGAACCACTAGGAACCAAAACAATATAATAACTGGTTAGTGGCTTAGCTACCTGGATCTGGGATCAGCTACCTATGAGACACAGGTATTCATCATCATCATCGACTGTCAGCTCAGAGGTAAACACAATGGCACACCAATTTATTTACACACCTTTCCAAGACACTCATCATCATCTAGTGTCAGCTCAGAGGTAAACACAAAAGCCCACTCATTTATTCTCACACCTTTCCAATACTGTTCTACCCAATACTTTCTATAATTCTCCTATCATGTTAAAGTTAATTGCATATCCTTTACAGAACTTTGCGAATCAATCCCAGCTTTTAAATGCTGTTTGTGATTTTCTAGGCATTATTACGTTCAGTAGTTTGCCATTGCTTTCTGAATGGTCCTTTGTAAAATCCATGTGAAACAATTTGCAACCAAACTGTCCGAGCGTGATTCAAACTCAGAACATCAGGGTTAATAGACAGAGTCACTATCCCTTAAGCCACAGATGCCACCCCTATCACTCTACTAACTATAAAAGACAATCTGAACAGCTAGTGAGACACATACATACATCTGCATGACCAAATATTAGGTACAGGAAACATACCATCTACATACCACACAGGTGGTTTGCATCCCTCCAGACCTTCCCTTATCGGACAGCGAGAGATGTGTTTTAAGTAAGGGTCTCAAGTTTGTTCCTCTTCAACCCACCATTGACCACTACTCTACTCTTCAAGATGTGCACCGTTTTCACCGTGGCTTACGGCTGAAATTTCATTTTCGGAACCAGGTTGACACTGACCAATGTCATGACACGAGTATGTTCGCTAAATATTCTACTCACAAACATGATTGGACACCCAACCCTGGTGTCTCCAACGCTCTTGATCTCTACATCAAGAATACTTTACGATATTGACTGCTCCACCCCAAACGCCTAGGGCATTCTAACATGTCTCCGTCCGAGTTTCGTGCTCTATCACACCTCCGTCGCGTGATGACTGTTATCAAACCCGCCGATAAAGGCGGTGCAATAGTGGTATGGAGCAAAGAACTATACCTTCAGGAAGGCAGCAACCAATTACTTGACACCCAATTCTATAAAACTAGTTCTTCTGATGTAACACTATCTAACAATAGTAAAGTCCGTACAGTAATTAAGAACTTAATTGCCTCTAACGACCTTCCTACCGGCCATCATCACTTTGTGTCATCGATAGCTGTTTAGGAAAACCCGCCTTTTATATGCTCCCAAAATTTATAAACTGAACAATCCGGGTAGGCCCATCGTTTCTGCTTGCTCTTGTCCTCCGGAACATATCTCCGAATTTCTTGATAGTATCTTCAATCCTATAGTCACCACACTACCTTCATTCTTGAAAGATACGAACCACACCTTGTCTGTTTTTCGTCTATTGAGTTGTTGCCTGGCAGGACTTACCGTCCTCTTCCTCCTTGATGTGTGCTCATTGTACACCTCCATACCTCATTCCGACGGACTTCAAGCTCTCCAGTTCTTTCTAGACAGGAGAACTAACCCACTTGTCTCCACCTCGGCTCTCCTTCGTCTTGCAGAACTAGTTCTAACTCTCAACTCCTTTCAGTTCAATGACCAGTTCTTTGAGCAGATCAGTGGGTCGCCATGGGTACTAAAATGGGACCCAGTTATGCTTGTCTATTCATGGGTCATCTTGAGCACCTAGTATGGAATTCCTATGTTGGCCCTCTTCCGTCTGTGTATCATAGATACATTGATGATTGTATTGGCATTACCGATATGCCTGAAGCGATTTGTCACGCAATTTCATTAATGTCTTCAATCCAGCTATTCGGTTTACATCTCACATCTCTACCTCTTGTGTCAACTTTCTTGACATCACTATCACATCCCTATCCACCATCACTACATCAGTATACTACAAGCCTACTGATGCACATAGTTTTCTTCTTTATACCTCTTCCCATTCCCAGGCTTGTCGTGATTCTTTACCATTCTCTCAACTCTTGCGCTTTCGTCGCCTCTGTAGCGAGGACGACGATTTCCTCGATAGAACTCACGAGATGCTGGATTTCTTTCGTAAGCGCTTATACCGGATAAGGTGCTTGCTTCTGCTATGCGGCGCGTTCAGCAAATTCGCCAGGAGGCTCTCTCTAACCAGCATAGAACTTCCAATTCTGACAGGGTGAAACTTGTCTTAACTTTCCACCCTCATAGTTCCCTTGTGAAGAAAGTCTTATTCCGCCATCTCTCCATTCTTCAGTCTGATCCTGAGACACGTTCAATCTTCCAACACTATCCTTTGGTGGCGTACAGACGGGACAGAAGCCTTAAGGATATGTTGGTTCACGGTCGCCTCAAGCCTAATATCCAGAGTCATTTTGGCACCATCCAGTGTGGTCGTCGGCGCTGCAACACTTGTGCTTATGTATGTAATACAGACCCGCACGGTGTCTTTCCAAAAGCCACGTTCGTTGTTGAAGACAGTTTCACGTGCAGTCCGTAATATTATCTATGCCATTATCTGCAAGCGGTGCAACAAGGCCTATATTGGGAAACCGGCAGGAGACTCAGTGACCGATTCGCCCAACACTTGCGCGATATCCGCCAATGCTCTGTGACCCCTGTAGCTACCCATTTCAATGATACTGGCCATTCAGGAGCTTGTGATGTCCAGGTCACAGCCATCCGATCATGTTCCTCTGATGATCGTAGTGATTTGCTCTGGAGAATCAGTTGATTTCTTTGTATGGTACCTTGCGACCACGCGGGCTCAACATATTACATTCTTATGCTTCTTAGTACTTTCTCTTCCCATGCTTTGTAATATCTATGGGTATATGTTGCATGTATTACATTCTTATGCTTCTTAGTACTTTCTCTTCCCATGCTTTATAATCTATATGGGTATATGTTGCATGTATTCAAGTTATATATTTACTAGATGTTTCATTGTTTCTTTTCTATTTCTAGTTTTTATGTGTGTTTTTGTGTTACATTTATTTCGTTATTCGTTTTATTCCAGATTTTCCTTAGATACGTTGGTATTTGGTCGTCCATTTGTGTTTCATTTTAATTTGTCACTCCTGTTTGTTCGTTTGCTTGATAAAGGCCTTGTTGGTCAAACGTTGCTGTTTATCGTCACTGTTTCTGTATTTTGTAAAACTATAGTACTTTGTTTGTACGTGTTTCACTATCTACATACCACATACATACCATCTACATACCACATAACATGGACACAGAAACTTACTACTAAATAACAGGGAGTGGCCAACATATTAATAACAAATTTATATCATAATGTGAATAATGAGAACATACAGATTTCACTGAGTTTATGAAGCAGTAAAAGTAACAACTAAATTGCAATCTTCCCCACCGTTCATATTTAATCATTTAACATGGCCATAGAAATAGTGTTCAAATGAATAATATAATAATATTGTTATCAGCTAAAAAACTACAAAACAAGAATATGTTTGTACTGTTGTAATAACAGTTGCACCTGGTGTTTGCTAGGGTACAAATCAATACATATCCAATCATAAATAATCTTATAATAACAAATATTGAGACCAACGATTGAGGGGCAATAATTGAACACAAAGTAATTTGTTATCAACGAAAGCTAGCTATGTTAGATGTTTGAGTTTGTGTTGTTCAAGTATTTCTTTGTCTTTGCATCTTTTCTGCAAGTGATTTCAGTCATGAAGATGTTTGTCTGTTGTTCTGAAGGTTGTGGGTTTGTATCCGGACAGAGTCACATGTGCTATTTTTTCATAACATCGTTAGGATTGCTGCTGGAGTTACAGAGTTTGTGTTTTGTGCAATACTCTCGGCAGACTGTATGCCATTTCTGCAGAAAGGGACAGAGCCATATGGGAAAACCCGGTGCAATGAAGTCAATCCTTCACCATTAGACATTTCTTTGAATCATGAAGGTTTGTGACAAAGGGCTCAAATAATTCTTCTTCTTCTTGTTGATTGTTCTTCTAGGCCGTTTTGATTATTCTTATTGTGATATATATTTGTAGCCATCTAGTGTTTTTTTAAATGGTGTGGGGTAGCTAGCCCCGCGCCCAACATCCTTAGTCGTCTCTTACGACATGCATGGCAGGTAACAGTGGTTCTATTCTTTATATCCCAATTTGGGCCCCGGTAACCACTCGGGCAGGGTTCAATTGAATACTCTGTTCTTTATTGGTACCTTTCTTTCTCTATTGGCATATCCTTTTACAGGATATTGCCATCAACCACAGTAAACGAGTCGTTTTTTTTTTGTTTTTCTCTTTCGTCCGCTTTCAACTCAGACGAGTTTCATCTCTGAAACTGATTTTTGCGTGAAAATCTGTTTTTCAATTTCTTACAATGGCAGCAGCGTGCACATGTAAATTACTTTACACTGGCAGCCGTGTGCTCAATGTACTCGTAATTAGTATTCCCTCGCCATACAGGCAGATTTTCTCCGACTTCAGAGGTACTCATGTTATCGTCCTGAGTAAGACCAGGGACTCGAACAAATGCCGGACAGTAGGTTCGAACCCGAGCTATGAGGCGTCTCACAGCTAGCAGGCGAGCTACTATCAACTACTCTAGGCAGTCCCCCAACGAGTCGTTGATTTTCTAGGCAAAACTTATACATTCAGCAGTTTGTCATTGTTTTCTGAACGGTGAGATTTATTTTTAACGTTCTTAAAAATCCACGGAAACAAATTTGCTTTCCAAACTGCCCACCGCAGAGTTTGAACAAGGTTCTTTTGTGTTGTGATCGAGCTCACCACCACTAAGCCACAGATGCCCACCGTTATAAGTTTACTACTAAATCTTTTTGTTTGCAGTGGAACATAGTGCTGAGACAGCTGCTCTCCTACTACCACACCCATGACCACCACCACCAACTTCGTCTTTGACAGATCAGGCACCGTTTTCTCTTTGGTTTATCTTTTAAAGCCTATTCCTCTCCAGATTGTGTTTGTTTGTTTACCAAAGTTCCTTCTCTGTGGCTAGAGTTTATATCAACTTAATTCATTGTGAAACATGTCAACTGTTGTGTTACACCCACATTATTCCTGGGAAAGTATCCGCAATAGATTAAAAAAACTGCCTTTTTGTGCAGTGTAAAACTAGCTTAGATCACAGCTGACACATAACAATTATCACAGATCATCAAAACATAACAAAACTATCACAGATCATTAAAACATAAAACTATCACAGATCATCAAAACATAAAACTATCACAGATCATCAAAACTATCACAGATCATCAAAACATAACAAAACTATCACACACCATCAAAACATAAAACTATCACAGATCATCAAAACATAAAACTATCACAGATCATCAAAACTATCACAGATCATCAAAACATAACAAAACTATCACATATCATCAAAACATAACAAAACTATCACAGATCATTTTTTTTTTTTTTTTCGTCCGCTTCAACTCAGACGAAGTTTCATCTCTGAAACTGATTTTTGCGTGAAAATCTGTTTTTCCAATTTCTTACAATGGCAGCAGCGTGACATTGTAAATTACTTACACTGGCAGCTGTGTGCTCAATGTACTCGTAATTAGTATTCCTCGCCATACAGGCAGATTTTCTCCGACTTCAGAGGTACTCATGTTATCGTCCTGAGTAAGACCAGGGACTCGAACAAATGCCGGACAGTAGGTTCGAACCCGAGCTATGAGGCGTCTCACAGCTAGCAGGCCGAGCTACTATCAACTATTCTAGGCAGTCCCCCAAACAGATCATCAAAACATAACAAAACTATCACAGATCATCAAAACATAACAAAACTATCACAGAACATCAAAAACATAACAAAACTATCACAGATCATCAAGACATAATAAAACTATCACAGCCCATCAAAACTATCACAGATCATCAAAACATAACAAAACTATCACAGATCATCAAAACATAACAAAACTATCACATATCATCAAAACATAACAAAACTATCACAGACCATCAAAACATAACAAAACTATCACATATCATCAAAACATAACAAAACTATCACAGATTATCAACACGAGAAATATGTCACAGGAAATCATTAAACAACAATAAAGACGGAACATTCAACACACAACATGCATGAATGATAGCAATACAAATGTAGCCAGCATCAGAAACAGCCCACAATCTTTCAATGAAGACATGTATACATGAAGACCAAGTATTCAAACTTACAGCTCTGCTCATATTCCAGCATCTTGCTAGGTGAGACCCTCAACTTGTTGACATGCTCACTCAGAACGTCTACCCACTTGTGTAGAGTTTCCATGAGTGACCATGGTTGAGACATGGACACTACCAACATGACCAAAGTGTCACTGAATGTATTCTCTGTCAGGGCAAACTTCAGCAAGCCAGTGTGTTGGGGGTCACCATCCAGAACCCACACATTCAATTTTGCTTGCTCTGTCAAACAGGTCATATGTTTAATGGCTTAATATCTTGGCCAAAATTAACTCATTTAAATTTACTTATATCTTAGTTGTTTTACTGTAACGACTCTCAGATCGACCCAAGCTCTTGGCTGAAATTGGATGCACATGTCCTAAACATGTAGAAGTCTATGCATTTAGGGGCCTACCAAACCAATGTGCAACATATACACGTTCTTGGCAAAGATCAAACATATCACAAAGAGTGATTAAAATTGGTTGTAAAGAACGAACGCAAAGAAGACCCAACCTGAATTGGGAACCAGGAAAAGCACTGGGAAGTAAAGGTGGGCGCCGTGATGTTGACTACATCATCCATCATGTGCCGATAGTCAATGGAAAATTGTATAAACCTTATATACATTGAGGAGTAAAAAAGGATCCTTTATTTTTTTAAGTTTCAGCTGTTTTATTTTTTCAACTGTTTATAAATAGAAAATTGAGTTTGAATGTCAAATCCTCCTTCCTTCCTTTCGTTCACTTGAAATATTGTCTATATATTCAATGTTGTCTCTTGTATGAACTTCACTGTCTTTTGTAGCTCCCACAGAGGTCCATGTAGTTTTCTGTCCAGTGTTGTTTCGTTAGGCCAGTGAGTTCGCCTCAGTGTATCAGAATGTCAAATGATTTTATCAGATGTTTCTCTCTGGTTCAGTTCCAATTAAAGTCGTCTTCATTCGAGGTCTGTTGAATGTTGTTCTGTCCATGTGTCTGCAAGGAGAACAAAGAATAGTACTACTGTGACCTACAAGGCATGTCATAAGAGACGATTGATGTAGAACCTAGGCAAGCTACCCTAGTAAATAAAAAGCATCGCAGAACTCAATGTGCTGGCCTACTTGTAGGCGCATAACTAGCACAAAGTACAATTGCTCTTAGGCTCAGATCACATACAAATCACACAGAGAGGTTAACAAATGGCCGAAATGGAGCATTCAAACAAGAATGCTGTTCTTTCATGGCACTGATATGTGGCACCAGCAAACAGAGACACATATCCTGCAAGAGTGTCCTACATACAATGAGCAGAGAAAAAGCACCACATGGCCAACCTCCCATGTCAGTTCAAGACAAAAAACTGCACCCATCACAACGCATGGTGAACTTGATTAATACGAGGGGAAGTCAATAAGTAAGCCACAAATGGCTGTAGAAAAATAACTAAACATGATAACAACTTGAAACCAGTTTATTTTTATACATACATTGTTCCTTTATTTCTCAACATAATTTCCACCAACATTGATGCACTTATCCCATCGTTTTATCAATCCTCCCAAACCGGCTGCATAGAACTGCGGGCTCTGTTTTCTAAACCACGTCTTCACTTCACATTCAACCGCGTCATTCGCGAAATGTCTCCCGCAAGGTGGGTTTTCAGTGAACCAAAAGGTGGAAATCGTTAGGGGCTAAGTCGGGACTGTAAGGTTGATGTTCTAGAACTTTCCACAGTAGTTGGTTAATTTTCTCCTGAGTTAATCGAGCCGTATGTGGTGTGGCATTGTCATGAAGAAGCAACACTCCTGTAGTCAGCAGTCCTGGGCGTTTTCGATTGCATCATGAATCATCGATAGAACTTCACAGTATGATTCAGAATTCACATTGTCACCTTTCTTCTTGAAATTGGTTAAAAGCACTCCTTGACAATCCCAGAACACCGACAGCATGACTTTCCCTGCTGATGGCGTAACCTTGAATTTTTGACACAAGGCGAAGAAAGATGTTTCCACTGTATTGAAGCACGCTTTGATTCGGGCTGGTAATGATGCACCCATGATTCATCCTCAGTAACAATCCTGTTCAGCATGTCTTCTCCTTCATCTTCGTATCGACATAGATGACGAAAGGACAGGCCAAATCGGTTCATTTTGTATTCCTCCTTCAATTGTCTGGGTACCCACATTGAACACAATTGAAGAAAGTTTGCCAGACCACATACGGCTCGATTAACTCAGGAGAAAATTAACCAACTACGGTGGAAAGTTCTGGAACATCAACCTTACAGTCCCGACTTATCCCCTAACGATTTCCACCTTTTGGTCCACTGAAAACCCACCTTGGCGGGAGACATTTCGCGAATGACGCGAAGTTAATTGTGAAGTGAAACGTGGTTTAGAAAACAGAGCCCGCATTTCTATGCAGCTGGTTTGGGAGGATTGATAAAACGATGGGATAAGTGCATCAATGTTGGTGGAAATTATGTTGAGAAATAAAGGAACAATGTATGTATAAAATAAACTGGTTTCAAGTTGTTATCATGTTTAGTTATTTTTCTACAGCCATTTGTGGCTTACTTATTGACTTCCTACATGCGAATGAATGCAAACAACATAAGCGTTGCTAATCATAACATACACATTACTACAGTAGAACATATAGTTTTATGATCACCGTTAACCATAAATCACATTATAGTAGTACATATATTTTTATGAGCAGTTATGAAATAAAATATATTTTATAGCTTAATACTGGTTAGTACACTCCTGCTGGGCTAATCTAAATTGTGGATCAACCACGATTGCAAAATAATGTATCAATTTCAACAGTTAAAAATAAAACCTTTTTGAACCAGTGTCACCATACGTCTTTACAGTTGGTTATTTAGCAAGTCCTGACAAACTAGTTGTGAAACAAGAAACCATTGATGATGATACATGCACCCAGACTAGAGTACACACTTCGCATGATTGTTCCTGGGGCTCGGATAGCGGAGCCAGTAACACACTTCATTAGTAGACATGTGCAGTGTTAGTTCCTGAGTCTGAGAAAAATTTGGGCCAAAAAAGTTTTCAGTGTGCACATGGTACGTGAATTCAAATTTCCTGATCCTTTACTTGGGGATCTAAATTACAAGTACCTCAGAAGTTAGAATATGATGAGCCTAAATGGCGTGGGATACTGATGGTAAGGAAAGAAAACGATGCAAAAATCAGTCAGATGTGTCATATTTAGCCCCTACTACGCATTAATTCATAGCTTGTAGATGGAAAAAAAGCCTTCCCTGAATATGACATACTCAGGCAAACTCCTTGGCCTAGTGAAACAAATTGAACCTCTGTGAGGGGGCCAAAGGCGCAAGGAAAGAACAGCGTGCCAGATTAGTGAGCTGGCACTAATCCCCTGCCCTCACCTTCACGTGGTGACCCTGGTAACAAACAGTAGTTCCGGTCTGGCTAAGACGGCAGGTGCCATGGGCAAAGCTACTCTGGGGAAGTAGAGATGCAAAGGTAGTCACGCTAGTTGGGATCCACTCGCAACACAGACTGGCGAACTCCCAGAGTGACTATTAATGCTCATCTCTCCCGATGGGAAAAGCTGGAAGGATAAACGTGGAACCGCGCAGGGCAAACTTGGAGCCCCGCATGCTCTCTCTTGAGCTGGCGAGTATGCTGGGAGTCGAGCTGCACGAGGGCCCACATAGGGCGAAACACTGGCCCCTATCTCAGAGACGGGGGCACGATTTAAAGCCATCAAAGAGATGTTGACCCACGCTGAGCTAAATTCAGAGCCCGATCATGCTCTTTTGAGCCGATGAGTATGCTGGGAAGCGAGTTGAGCTGCATGAGGGTCCACACTGACAGCCCAGGCAAAGGTGAGTACAGTGGGAATTGACGGAAATGGTGAGGTAGGCACCAGAGCAGAGCGTGCACATATGTGAGCGATGCACTGGTGGGCATCAGGGGGCGAAACCCGTGACCCCATCACAAGGGTGGGGGACCAGGTTGAGTCACAGGTGATGACAGCCCAGGCAAATGTGAGCACGATACGGAAGGCATGGAAAATGTGAGCACGGTGAGATCTGACAGTGACCAGGCACCAGCTGGCACGCTGGCGATGCCATAGTGGGCCCCACTGAGGGGCAGGCGAGCATGGCACGGCAGGCGAGAGGGTGTGCGGACCACCCGAATGTGGAGGAAAAACTGGAAAGCCCAGCAGAGGCAAAACCAGTGCGCGTTTCCGCTCGCAGGGAACTACTGTTGCCTTGTAGTTTGATTGGGGACAATCAAAGGCTTGCGGAGCAAACCATACACAAAACTGGAGGGGCAGCAAACCAAGGTGTCCACAAAACGACCGGTTTCACTGGGCAGATGGCGCTCATAAACCCAGGAGGGCAGGCCGTCTAAGGGTCGCTGCCCTAAAAGAAAATAGCAGCATGCTGCCTTGTTGGTTTTGGCTGGGGACAGCAAAAGGCTAACGGAGAGCGAACCCAGTAAACGCTGGTTGAAACCGAACACACCACCGAAGGATAAGCACCTGAGCTCCAATAGGTACTGAAGGCTGTGCACGTACAACCGTTCTTGATGTTTGGCTGCTTATAAATCACAATAGAATGATAAAAGCGGCCTAAGAACGATCGAGAGAGAACCTCTGTGAGAGTTACATAAGAAAGTGAAAAAGTTTATACAAGAGACAGCAATGAATATATAGACAATATTTCAAGCGAACGAAAGGAAGAAAGGCATGACACATGCTGATGATGTTTGAAAGTTATATAAATATATTCGATATAAGAGAAGACTGCAATAAAACTATGGAATTTATATAATCATATAAATATAGCAAAGAAAGCTGCTACTTACCATCTCTGTATTCGTCTTTGACATCAATATAATAGTATTCCAAGCCTGATCCTTTCTTTGGTTCTTCTAAACCCTGAAGCTTGGCTATTAAACTGGTTTTTCCTGACTCATTGTCACCTGTAAATCAAGAGAATTTCTTAAATATATAGCATTCTTCAATTCAACAGCCATTCATTTTATGTGTAACACTGACTAGAGACTATACTTCACTTCCTTGTAAAGCTACAGACAAAAAACAAGTGTAAATACAAGAAACAACATTGAATATATAGACCATATTTCAAACAAAGAAAAGAAATGATTTGTTGTATCATCACCAAACATGAACTCACTAAAACAATTGTTCATCCCCTCCAATATAAAAGTTTTTGAAGTTATCCAAACTCATTTTTTAATTATCTATATCCTAATCTTGTCATAAGACTTCCACAAGAGATTTCCATCGTTACGTTTCTGCTAATCGCTTCCCACATCAGACCACAATCTTTTAACAGTTCATGTTTCGTTTGGATGTCTAGGTATTTTTTTCTCATCCATTATCCATTGGACAGCTGTCTTAAGCAATACCTCTACTGGCATATGACAGACATTTCCAATCCATTTTAATTTTTGTAATGGTGTCTCCAATGATGTATAGTTTGTTTGTTTTAAAAGCTCTTCATTTGCTATTGTATTTGGTCAGAAGAATTTGCAGGATTCTTCTAGAAGATTTATTTTGGAATGATTTCAGCTTGTGTCTATGTTGTGGGTCATTTTACAGCACTCGCTACTGTATAATAAAACTCTAGGACACTGTTTCTGTATATTTTAAGTTTTGTTTTGACTCTCACTACTCTGGAGAAACACTATCTCTAACCAAGAATTGCTTGCACAGTGTCAACAAGAAGACATGAGAACCATCATTCAAAAGAGATGCTGGAAATGAATTGAAATGTGATACGCATGGAGACTAACTGTCACAAAAACTGCACTGAGATGGACAGGGTAAAAGAAAACATGGAAGACCCAAAGTGATCGGGAGGAGAACAGTAGAGCAAGAACTGACATTTATCACAGCTGGAACACAATACAGAGGATGGTCAAGAATAGAGAAGAATGGTGTGCATTTGTTACTGCCCTAAGCGCCAGAGGCATCACAGACTAGAGAGAGAGAGAGAGATTACCAAGGCAACCTTACATCTAGGACAGTCTATCCTAATAAGATAATGGTGGTTGTAGACATCTATATATATATTATTCACTCCCACTAAACATGGAACAAGTCAGATACTTTGTCTAGTTTAAACAATATAAGAAAGTCTTACCCAAGACAAGAACTGTACGTGTTGTGGCCAATTTGGAAGATGAACCAGACTGGACCTCACTAAGAATATCTGCCCTGTGTATGGATACAAATTTGAGTTAAAATTACATAAATGTACGTTTATAAAGTTGTTTTCCAGTTTTCAAAACTGCTTGCTCAATTTCCTTGGTAAACAATTCTACACAAGACAGTATTAAAGCATCTATAGCATCTCTGTTAAGATGTCAACTATACTACATTAATAGTTGCCTAATATGCAAGCCAAGTGGATTTTTTGCAGATGATTATTGGTTACTGAACCAAATTTCAGCATAGCACTTCAGGCAAACCCATAGATGCTCAGTTTTCCCAGCAGACATCTAAAGGTATAGATGATGATGGTTTCAGTGGCTCGCTGTCGAGTTAAATACACTTCTAGCTCAGTCAACCAGTTTGGCTTGAACAATGTGCAATTACAAGCTCCTTAAAACAATGTAAAGATTAAACAATTTCAGTGTCTACATCATTCAACAGGTGGTCACTGAGAAAATGAAGAATATCCTCCCTTATCGATCCCCCAATGCTATTGATGGAAGCCAGTCTGCTATCTCAAACCACTGCATGCTAAGGAGTATAATAGCAGAATATATGTACTATAAGCAGCAGTTATGGAATAAACTTTTCAATTCTGGAATTAAACACGAGCACGGGGGGCTGCCTAGACTAGTTGATAGTAGCTCGGCCTGCTAGCTGTGAGACGCCTCATAGCTCGGGTTCGAACCTACTGTCCGGCATTTGTTCGAGTCCCCTGGTCTTACTCAGGACGATAACGTGAGTACCTCTGAAGTCGGAGAAAATCTGCCTGTATGGCGAGGGAATACTAATTACGAGTACATTGAGCACACGGCTGCCAGTGTAAAGTAATTTACAATGTGCACGCTGCTGCCATTGTAAGAAATTGGAAAAACGGATTTTCACGCAAAAATCAGTTTCAGAGATGAAACTTCGTCTGAGTTGAAAGTGGACGAAAAAAAAAATTTTTAAATAAAAATACACGACCACAGGTTGTTGACTTACTACACTCTCAGTGAGTCACACTAGTAAAGAGAATCATTGTATTGCTAAGGCGCAGAGAAAATGGGCTGAGCTTCCTCCTTCCTTGTGTTTGTTCTTTACGACTAATTTTAATTGCTCTTTGTGATGTTTGATCTTTGCCAAGAACGTGTATATGTTGCACATTTGTTTGGTATGCCCCTAAACGCATAGTATAGACTTCTAAGTGTTTAAGACGTGCATATGATTTCATCCACACCTCCTTAATCGCCTCTTACGACATGCGTGGCAGGTAACAGTGTTTCTATTCTTTTCACCCCAATTTGGGCCCCGGTAACCACTCGGGCGTGGGCTGAGCTAATAAACATAACAGTTGAGTAAAAGATCATCATATCATGATCATAAGTCAAACCGTGATCGATCATGTATGTCCCACTTGCGGTAGGCAGGGATTTTTCCAAGATTAAACTCTAGTCACCCCCCCAAACACACACACACACTAGAGAGGTGTAACAACACACGCCTGAACTGTTGTCAACATAGCTTGCGATGGACGGCTATCTTAACTATTTAAATAAACTGTCATAACAATAACAACGGTCAGTGGACGGTGGTCTGAGTGGTGCCAGTGGTGGTCAACGTGTGTCAACCAGTCAGACTAGTGACCGAGTGAGTTGATTGAGTAGCATATATCCCACAGTGACACACAGGTCGCTGTATGTATGTGAAGTATGCCAAGTTTGCAATAAACAAAGTACAGTTCAGTAGCGAGTAAACAAGAATTGCAACACCGATAAAAACACTATAATTAATTAATAATAAACTCGTAGTCTTGATTTGATTAAATAATTATGACGAGAGCACACATAAAGTAGTATCAAAATTCGACTTATTGCAGAAATACTGTACAACTGTTCACTTAAGAAACAACAGTTATTTTTTTCAACACTTACCACAAGTTTTCAGCATCTTCTGCACCAGTTTCATCTTTCAAATTGCCCATCCTATCTTCCTTCTCAATGATGGGCGCCATATTGGATTTATTGAGTTCTGTAATAAGAAAAGGTAGTACGCATGCGTACCAAGACGGAAGACTTCACGCACAGATGATTTGCTAATGATGTCATGGAAATTAATATGCTCTAATAAAGTAGTGTTGAGGTTCTGTGCTCGTCTAGTTTTACAAAGTACTGAGTACATTTTCTGTGCGCAACGATCGAGATATTTTCAAGTGATCCATGACCTCAATGTTGGTGAGATCGATACACATCTCATCCTGTCATCGGGCGATAAAATTGGGTCCTGTGTTCACACTGAGCATGTCAAATAAACCTTTGTATTATTATACTGCTCTCGCACCGTTATGACGAGAGTTTTGGATAGCCTTTTGGATATTGGAAATTTTGGATAGCCTGACTTCATTGCACGGAAGAGCGTCAACATCTGAGTTGATAGCAAACACCAAAGACAGAGATTTGTGGAGATCCATGATCGCCTACGCCAGCCGGCACGGCACCTGATGATGACCGTTATACTTTACATATGACTTGCAAGCAATCTTTCCACATCGCTCCATAACGGGCAACTTATCCAACCTCTTCTATGGAATTGAGTCCGATATTTGAAACCTCATTCATTAACGTTCGTTTCAGTGTTTCTGTAAGGTGTCCTTTCTTTCTTGAACCTGTTGCTTACCACTGCATTTGCTTTTGTCATTTTTTGACAATTTCTTCGCAGAGTATGCCCAACATTCCTTAATATTTTGAAGCCAAGTAATGTACGCATCTGGTTGCTAACTTCCGCAAGGCAAGTTCCATCAATAGCCAAAAATGTACATTGATTTGTTAGAGGTCATTGGCACCCTGAACCGTTTGTTTGATTGTGTCCATACTTTAAGGCAGCGTTTCCCAAAGTGGGCGCTGACGCGTTCTTGGTGGGGTGGGGGGGCGATAGTGTGTTCAGAAGAATTTGGGGGTGTTCAGGCGATTAGGGATCGGTGGCTCCTTTTAAAGAAGAATTTAATAATAAATATTTTAAAATAAATTATTTTCGTGATTTTGCTATTGAATAATCATTTAAAATTTGAATTCTTCATTTTAATTCATCTTATGCTCGTCTTACACGATCCATTTTTTATTTTCTATTTCATGCATATAATCATTTGAAAATTGACCATGTATTACAGAAATATATATCAATTTTCTATGTCAAAGAGAAAATAGAGCATATATATATGGGAGGGGGTGTTGGCAAACTTATAATGTAGAGGGGAGCGTTACAAAATTTATATTGTGCAAAGTAGGCGGTGGGTCGAAAATGTTTGGGAATCTATGCTTTAAGGCAAGGTGGTGGGGAAGGGAAGGGTAGGGGAGATAAGTTCCACCCTCTGGTAAATGGATTTTTATTTAAAAAGTTGAATGCGAATCTGGTCTTCTCCATTTCCGCATTTGCCCCCCCCTGAAACAAATGTATGTGGATGTCCATGATTGTGTCATTTGGTATGCTACTACTGCCTTCTAATATCATACGTAAATTTCTCTGTTAAATCTTTTGTCAAATTTCGTTTCAGGTATTTGAACTATGTGAACTGTTCAATTAACTCTTTCCATACCCATGAATGTTAACGAGTTCTGATCGCAATTATGTTACGAGTATTTTGACACCATAAATGTTATCATAAAAAAGCTGTTGACGTTGTTTCAGTAGGTATCACATTAATATTCATCATCCAATATACTATTACGCGCCCTTGTGTTCTTCTTCTTCTTCTTTTGTCGTCACACTGTTACCGGGTTGTTGCCCAGTGTCGTGGTTTTCTGTTTTTGTCTTGCGCTGTTCTGGTGGCTTGTGTGATTGTTATCTTTGCTCTTTCACAGGATTCTGCTACGCCATCTAACCATCTTTTCCGTGGTCTTCCTCTTGCCTTCTTTCCCGATGTTCTGTTGTAGAAGACTCTGTATACTGTGGAGTTTGGATGCATTCTTATTAAGTGACCAAACCACTTCATTCTTTGTTTATCTAGCTATGTAATTCAAGCACGGTTTTGTGCCAACTTTCTTTCTTATGCTGATGTTGGTGATTCTGTCTTTTCTTGTGTTGTTGGCCCTTGTGTTGCCGGGTTTCAAGGGAGCAAAGAATAGTAACACTGCGACATACAAGGCATGTCTTAAGAGGAGTCTAAGGTATGGTTTGCGTGGGACTAGCTACCATGTCCGGTAGAAAATTGTAGCCATAAAATCAGTGGCGGCTCGTGATCATTTTTGTTGGTGGGGCCAGATAGAAATTTTCGGAAAAATCATGGTTTCGGTTAGGTTATATTTTAGTGTATAAAATAATAAATACATGTTAACGTTATTTTTGATGGGGCCCAGCTCCACTGGTTCTTAATGACGAGCCGCCACTGCATAAAATACAACCAACCGCAAACACATCATATACAAATTTTAAAAATAACTGTGTCAACCAAGAGGAAAGGAAGCTTATTTTTTAGAAGAGGTAGGACACGATGCAGAGAAGCTGCAAAGAATCGTCACTGAAGATTATCTTCCTTTCTCTTTCTTTCTTTTGTCCTCTGCTTTTTTGCCGCTAGGCGTAGCAGGATTAACTGATGATCGGTTTCCGAGATAATGCACGCTCGGTCGCTTGATATGGTGTGGTATTGTGGAGTTTTAAGATGTCTGTAACTCCATCAACCCATTTTTTTCTTGGTCTGCCCTTTCCTCTTGATGATTCCATTTTCAGGTTGTACGCTCTTGCAACTGGTGTATTCGGGTTCATTCTGACCAAGTGGCCAAACCATTTGAGTCTCTGTTTTTCAATAAATCTAATAGCAGGTGTTGTTCCGACTGTTCTTCTAATTTCCTCATTTCTTATATGGTCTCTTCTTGTTTTATTTACTGCTTTCCTGATGCATCTCATTTCGCATGTGGTAATTTTCCTTTCTTGTTCTTTTGTCAGTGCCCATGTTTGGCTCTGGTAGCACAGTGTTGGTATAAATATTGAATTTATAATCTGTCTTTTAGTCACTACTGGAATAGCTGGGTGTTTCAAAATTGGGGTAAGCTGGTATGTAATGTTGTTGGCTTGCTGGATTCTAGTTTCGATCTCTCTGTCCAGTCTACTATCAGATGTGAAGATACTTCCAAGGTATTTGAATTCTCTCACCTGCTTTAGCGTTTGGTCATTTATTTGTATGTTGATATCTTTATGTTCTCTGCTTATAGTCATGACTTCTGTCTTTTGAATGTTGATCTTCATGTTGTATTTGAGGCAGCTATTGTTGAGTAAGTTTATGTGTTCTTGAAGCTACATAGGAAAACCTCCAGAATTAGCACCTGGAATGTTAGAAGTATATATGAAATGGGAAAGACAGCACATGTTGCAAATGAGATGAAATACTACGGGCTTAATAGCTTGTGATTATGCGAAACTATGTGGAACGGGTGGGTGTCTGTAGCGTAAGCGACACTGTGAGCTCGATCACAACCCAATCGTACATGATTCAAACTCCGCGACTGGCAGTTTGGAAGTAAATTTGCTCGTCATGGATTTTTACGAAAGGTAAAAATAGATCCCACCGTTCAGAAAGCAATGCCAAACTACTGAACGTATAAGTGGTGCCTAGAAAATCGACGATTAGCTTAGCGTGGTTGATGGCGAAGTTATATGAAGGATTTGTCACGGTTTTTAAAATGTTTTTTATAGGTGGCATGATGTAGGCAAACCACATCTAAACACAGGAGAAACAATGCTATTCTCATGTCATATGGAAGGCAATATCTTCTTCTTTGCGCTCGTTCTTTACGACCAATTTTAATCACTCTTGTGATCTGTTTGAGCTTGCCAAGAACGCATATACGTTGCACATTGTTTTGGTAGGCCCCTAAACTTTCTATACGCTTAGGACACGTGCATCCGATTTCAGCCAAACCTCCTTAGTGGCCTCTTACTACATGTGTGGCAGGTAACAGTGGTTCTATTCTTTACACTCAAATTTGGGCCCCGGTAACCACTGGGCGGAAGGCAATATAAATATATTGATAGATTATTACAATGTTTTAGATATATATATATATATATATATATATATATATATATATATATATATATATCATCATCATCAAGGTGCGTATCCTTTATAGGACGTTGCTCTTTTGCAGCATCTGAAATTCACTCTGTCTCTTGCCAGTTCACCCACTTCGTCGATGGTCATGTTCATGGATTCTTTAATATCTTGTAGCCATCTTCTTCTTGGTCTGCCTCATGTCCTGGGACCCTGCCTTCTATATACATATTTGACAGATTAACTAGCCAATGGGTTTTTAAAATTATGCTTTACGGTTGCTTTTCATGGGAAGAAAGTGGCAAAGATTTAACGAACGAACATGACAAATGATATTTTTATCAATGAAGAGAAAGTAGAAAATGTGAACAGTTTTGAATATCTTGGTTCACTGCTAACAACAGATGGAAATGGGATGAAGGAAATTAAAAGAAGACCAAACATGGCTTTACAAAAATTAAACAACTCAAAACAGTATGGAACAGAACTGATAAGAAAACAAAGAACAGAATACTAAGAGTATGCATATTCCCAGTGGCAACGTATAGGTGTAAAGCATGGACATTTAATAAAGCAGTGGAAAAAAATATATGTGCTTTTGAATATAAGTGTTGCAGAAGAGTTCTTCGTATATCTTGGACAGAGAAGAGAACAAATAGATTTATCCAGAAAGAACTCAAAATCAAAGAAAACTGGCTGATGCTACAAATAAGAAAGAGAAAATTGAGATATTTTGGACATATCAAAAACATGAAGAGCTGGAGAAGACCATCATGGAAGGATGCATTCCGGCAAAGAGAAGAAAAAGAAGACAACGGCGAAGATGGATTCAGGATGTAACTGATGGTTTGAACATGACGGCTGCAGAGGCAGGGCATCTGGCATATGAGAGAGAGATGGAAGCCTCCGTCCTGTTTTCTCAAGTTCCAGGTTGTGGATAGGTTAGTTAGGATTCAAAAAATCTTTCAAAGTCTCATTGTAAATCTCCAGCATGATGGCTTTTATGTTGTATTCTAAACACGAGTTGGTCTTATATAAAATCTGCAGCGTCCTTTGGTTTACTCCTGGATGAGTAGAAATACCTTCCATTGTGTGGGTTTTTCCTGAACCAGTCTGCCCATATGCAAAAACGTACACATTGAAGCCATCAATGACTGACTGCGCCAAAGAGGAAACTTCAGTAATCTGTGATTGGCTAATATTCATACTGAAAACCTTGTCCAAATTAAAACTTACAACTCTGCCGTTGTTGAGAACCATGACCCCAACATCCAAGGAATCAAAGCTAATTGACTGTCATTCCCTTGCCTGTCAGGAAAGGTCTTACTCTACAATAGACACGGATGTTGCCTCTTAGCACCACATGCTGATTGTGATAATGTTTCCTCAGCTGGGCTTCCTGAGTGTACTAGCTCAACAAGCTTTATTCATTTTAGCAGTTGTCACAATAGCTTCTTTCATCTTTAACCCTGCTTCTTGCACAGCACTATGCATGCAACCTTGAGATTGTAAGACCAGTTTCTTAACTCAGCATAAGACGTGGATAAATACTTTAACTTTTCCTTCATCATTGGCAATATGGTGAAACACGTAATAAAGTACTGTAGTTTTACAAAAAAACAAAATGACAATACACAGCAACGTTTCGACCAAAAGGCCTTTTATTAAGCAAAACGATACAACACTAGTGGTGAAATTCTTAGCACACTACATATAGACTATGAAATTCGTCACTCCTGTTGTATCGTTTGCTTGATAAAGGCCTTTGGTTGAAACGTTGCTGTCTATTGTCAGTGATTTTATAAAACTATAGTACTTTGTTATTACGTGTTTCGCCATCCTGCAATCTCCCTATATCAAAATATCATTTGCAATAACTCACTGTTGTACTGCATTGGAGCTTTGCTTTCAAGAACCATAGGTGGTGTGTTAGCCATATGTTCTGTGAGCTTCACTTGTTGGTTTATGCACTCCAGTTCTTCCGGAAGCTTTAGGTCATCTATCTTCCTGTACATCTTTCCAAAACACATAAAAAAGTGCAATAATACACAGCAATGTTTCGATCAATAGGCCTTTATCAAGCAAAGGTACACCAGAAGGAAGAAATTCACTTCTTAAATCCAGACATAACGTCTACAACTGACAAATACCGAAAAGTCTTAAAATGAAATTTGTGACTAAAATAAAACGAATTAAATACGACAAACTAGGAATGGGAAAAAAATAATCAAATATATACATCGCCTGTGTGTTGCCAAGGCCCATAGAACGAGCAAAGAATACACAATATGACCTACAAGACATGTCATAAGAGGCTACTGCGGTTGGGGCCTATGGAAGCTACCCTAGTGAATAAAAAGTTTCGCAGAAATCAGATGTCTTGGCCTACTTGTTGGCACGTAACTGGCACAACGTACAATCGCTCTTAGACTTCGATCACATACAAATCAGAGTGGTTAACAAGTGATCGATATGGAGCGTTCGAAGAAGAAACATATACACATATACTATAGAGTATGAGAAGAAAAAGTTGAGAAACATAAGAATGTAGCGTGTCAAGTCCATGAGATCGCCGGATACCATATAAAGATATAAAACATTTATCTAAAGCAAATCAACTGCGATCATAAGAGGAACATGATCGGATCGCTGTGAACTGAATATTGCAAGCTCCCAAATGGTCGGTTCCATTGAAATGAGTGGCTACAGGGGCCACACAGCATTTGCATTTATCACGTAAGTGTTGCCCGAAACACTTTTTGCCCGTTACGTCTATATATGCTTTGTGGTGGTGTAGATCATGTTGTGGGACTCGCATGTAAAACAATCCTCAATAACCAAAATGGCTTTAGGAAAAGATACAGTACTGGTCTGTATCACATGTATGGCATCGCCGACGGCTACACCAGACGGTGCCAAAATGATCCTGGACATTAAATTTAAGGCAACTGTATACCAACAGATTCCTGTCCCGTAAGCCACCAGAGGATAGTTTTGGGAGGCTGTTGTCATTGACTTGGATGATGCGTATAACAGTGGACTTTTCAATCATGTTGCTATCTCTGCCAAGTTCCTTGGTTGGTGAACTGGATGGAAAGCTGCTTCTTTGATGGAAAGAATCATTGCATTACGTTTAGATACTCGTACATGCTCGAGATTCCACAGAGCTTCCCCTCTTATCACCAGTGGTATTCAATATACACATAAAACGATAGCTTTGTGAAAAATGATATGGGGACCTATACATGAGACTCCAGTTAGCATGCAACGGAAACAATAGGAGAATAAACATTGACAAAACTGAAGTAATGACATTCGCTAGAGAGGAAAACACTTCCAATATCTCTATCAACAAACGCCCATTAAAACAAGTCTAAGACTTTACTACCTAGGAGCATCTTTTCAGCAAACGGAAGAATATGAAATCCAACATAGATGCAACAAAGTAAATCAAACACTAGGACAAATGGCGCCAATTTTAAAATGCAAACTGGTCACCAGGAACAGAAAAAAAGCAGTTCAACACATTTTTTTCTCCCTACATTGTGCTACCAGTGCCAAACCTGGAACCTGACATTAAATGGCAAAAGAAAACTAATCACAACAGAGATGAAGTGTCCTCGAAGAATGATGGAAGTAACAAGGAAGACCAGGTTTAGAAATGAAGACATCAGGACAAAAGTGGGTACAACATCAGCACTAACTTATTAAGAAGCAACAATTTTAAATGATTCGGCCACATAAGCAGATTACCAACAGGCAGTGCACCACAGAGTGCAATGTTGCTCCGATAGAGTGGATACAAAGCAAAAGGCTGGCCACGCAAAAGGTGGACCTCAGAAATAATAGTGGCAACAATAGACACTATTTATGAAGCACACACAATAGCCTGTGCTAGAAATCTCTTCTTACCATGAAGCTGTGAGGCAAATCAGGATTGGAGAAGAGAAAGTCAAAGTGCATAGAGGCTCGCTCCATTTTCGACCTGACACAGAAAGGCAAAACAAGATTAGAGAATAGATAGAGAGAATACATGAAAACTACATAAAACATAATAAGGTAACAACTTTTACAAAAATGACATACATAAAACAAGTAATAATAATAGCCGTCCATCTAGCGATAACAACCCAAGACGTGTGCTCTTGTACTTCTCTAGTGTGTGCGGATGTGACTGTAGAGTACAATCCCCTAACATAGGTGGTGCAGACATGATCAAGGATAGACATGTGGCTGTTGTGTGTTCTATGTTAACCGTGTCATATTTCATTACTTACTTACTAATTCCTCTCTGCTTCTCATGGAGGATAGGGCCTCAACATTTGCTTGCCAATTTGTTCTGGTCTCCGACCGTTTTTATGGCTTTCCAGGATAATCGAGCATCATCATTTCCTCAGGAAGACTCAGTCTTCAGGTCTGTTTAGGATGTTGACTTTCCATGTGGGTTCCAATCAAGTGCTTGTCTAGTGACACTTCATTGTGTCTTCACATGATATGCCTGACCCATTGCCATATTCTCCTGTTAACTTGGGTCATCATGGGTTCTTGTCCTGTTCTTATCTACAGGTCTGTGTTTGCAACTCTCACTCACGTTCTCAGCGCAAACCACATGGATCACAGAGTGCTTAACTTGGTTGACAAAAGAACAGATGCAAACATCTGCAGACTGAATGTATCGATTGATCCCAAAATGTATTTAGAACAGGTAGGAGGAGTTGAGGAGTAGCTCTGTGCAGATTATTATAATTTCTTGCAAGAGTCTATTTTTTAAACTTTGCATATGTGGAAAGACCGTAAACATTTTGAGAAATACACAGTATGACACCCACTTTCTCTTATCTGGTCAAGAATCATAGGTGAAGGTCTTCTAGATAGATATACACAGTCTAGATAAAATAGCTAAACAAGAGATGATCAACTTAATTTGTATGCTTACTCCGTTACTCAAGTCAAACATGGACAACGAGCAAAGCCTGGTCGAAAAAACAAACAAACTACATGTAAAGTGCGATGCTTATGAAAAGTTACTAGCAACATGAGAAAGTACAGTCACCAACATCAGCATAAGAAAGAAAGTTGGCACAGAACATTGCTTGAATTACATTAAGAAAAAAAGAATGAAGTGGTTTGGTCACTTAATAAGAATCAACCAAACTTCACAGTATACAGTCTTCCACAACAGAACATCAGGAAAGAAGGCGAGAGGAAGACCACAAAAAGATGGTTAGATGGCATAGCAGAATCCTGTCAAAAAGCAGATAACTACTAACCAAGCCACTAGAGCAGCGCAAGACAAAAACAGAAAACCTGACACTGAGCAACAACCTAATATCAGTGTGACAACTTCTTCTTTACAACCAATTTTAATCACTCTTTGTGATATGTTTGATCTTTGCCAAGAACGTATACACGTTGCACATTGGTTTGATAGGCCCCTAAACGCATAGACTTCTAACGTTTAGGACACATGCATCCGTTTTCAGCCAAACCACCTTAGATGCCTCTTACGACATGCATGGCAAGTAACAGGGGTTCTATTCTTTACACCCCAAATTTGGGCCCTGGTAACCACTCGGCGAGTGTGACAACAAATGAGAAAGAATATACAATTTGGGGAGGGAAAGAATACAATTATTTTGAGACAACAATTTTCAATATCTATTAATATTGAATGAGACCTTGAAACGAACTTTGCTGAGAGAGGCAGGAAATATCGGTCTCAGTTCCATGGAGGAGATTGAACGAGTTGCCCAGGATAGCGGGGTATGGAGAAATTGCAGGCTCTATGTTAACGTATAACGGTACGAGAGGAATTATTTATTAATATTGAATGTAAAGAAATCTTTGAACAAATAATGTTTAAACATTTGCGACATTTTCACACACAAAAATAAGTTTTACTGTAAATAGTACACAATTAAAACAGAGATAGAATAATGAATGCTGATATGTAAATTTATTGCAGCAGTTGTTATCAACAATAATGGCTCATTACTACAACAAATTGTTATCTCTTCTCTTATCTATATATTTATTCTTTCATCAAATTTTCTAAATTTATTTCTCTATAGTCCATGTAAACAGAATATTTAGTAAAACAAATATAAACAAGTAATGCTATTTAGCAATTAATAATGCACTGTTACAAATCTTGAAAACAAAAATGTTTTGAAAATTTCAGTTTTTGATCATTTTATCCAAAATTTTAACTCTTTCCAAAACCATTTATTTTCTCAATTTTTAAGCAGTTAATTCAAAGTAAAAAAAGAAAAATTTTTAAATTACGATCCCAACTACTCGTCAATAAATAAACATATATATATTATTATATACTAAATTGAAGAAAACTGGGCAACCCAATAGAATAACAAGGTGGAAAAGTAGTATAAGTAAACCAGTAGAAGTAAAACTAGTCTTATAAGGGAAGCAACTCTATGGCGCAGTGTGCGGCTTAAAGCGTGCAACGGACTTCCGCGTGGCGCAGTGTACGGCTTAAAGCGTGGAAAGAGTTAAAACTTATCAAAAATATATTTCTATTTTCTCATAATTAATCATTTTTAACATGGACAAGATACTGAAACTTTTATTGGTGATTGGTTACTGAGCTGATGTCATTATACTCCGAGGCAGACCCATAGGTGCTCAGTCTCCCCCAATAGATGTCGCAGGGTAGGCATACTGATGGTTCCTGTGGCTCATTTGTAATACACGCTCATCACTCTGCTGCTGAGGTATCCAGTTCTACTTGTACAACAGGTAACTCTAAAACTTCTTAAATCGCTGGAGCAATTCAACATCTATGTTAGTGTCTTCATCCAACAGGCTGTCATGATACTTTTATATAATGTTCTTTGACCGCCTACCCAGCGCGTTGTAGCGTTGGACGACAGTGTGACAAGCCCTCTGTGAGTGCAGGTTCAATTCCGCGAGCTGGTGGAAAAATCCTGTATGTTCTCCAGATTTACGGTGTTTGTGGCACCAAACCGTAGGGTTACGATGTCTATGGCACCGAGCCGAAGAGCTCAAGTGCTTCTGGATCGTTAAAAAAAAAATATATATAATGTTGTATAATTATTATTCTATTCTTGTGTTCATGACTAGCAAAGCAGTAGGTGACTATCAGCTGACATAGCAGTTCATGACCATCAGCTGGCAAAGAAGTAAGTGACCATCGACCTACAGAGTAGTTAGTATTCATCAACTAACATTGTAGCCAGTGACCATTGACTGACAAGTGTCAGTGACCATTGACTGACAGAGTAGTTGTAATCATCAACTAACATTGCAGCCAGTGACCATTGACTGACAGCGAAGTTAGTGACCATCAACCTACAGAGTATTTAGTAATCATCGACAAACAATGCATCCAGTGACCATTGACTGACAGAGAAGTAGGTGACCATTGACGACGGACAAAGTAATCAGTGACCATAATACTTTATGTTATCTTGAAGGGCAACAAAATATTTCTCTTTGCTAGGCTCATGGCAATCTCTTGTAGAGTGTTCTAGGACTCTAATGTTTTCATCTCAGCTTTCACAGTTCTCTACCAAGGTGGATTTTGTTTGCCTATCTTTTGCCTTTCCTCTGTACAATTATCACACAGTTAAATCAATATTTGGATCAACATAATCTACCTCATGAAAATCTGGGTTACAATTCCATAATTAATCATCATTTTTAACATGGATAAGATACTGAATCTTTCATTAGGTACTGAACTGTGTCACAGCACTCGGTGCAGACCCATAGGTGCTCAGTCTCCTTCAACAGATATCACAGGGTATCCATACTGATTGTTCCTGTGGCTCATTTGTCACAATGTTTTCATCTCAGCTTTCACAGTTCTCTGCCAAATTGGATTTTGTTTGCCTCTCTTTTGCCGTTTCTCTGTACAATTATCACACAGTTAAATCAATATTTGGATCAACATAATCTATCGCTGGAAAATCTGGGTTACAATTCCATAATTTAACAGTTTGTAACTTAGTTCTGCAAATATTTATAGACCAAACAAAGAATACAGATTGCACATCTTCGACTAAATCATCTAAATGACAAATTAGTCATTTAAAATGATGTTCCCACTGAAAAATATCTCCTTTATGCAAGTATGATAGAGATAAACAATGCATATAGATACTTTACATACAATATATTTAATATCTTCCATGAAATAAATCGAAAGAAGACAAATCAATTTGTTTTCTGTAGGTATATGTAGAATTTAGTTATTACATTTGGCATGTAAATTATGTGTGCAAGAAATGTATAACCCAGAACTGGAGTGACATTTATGCTGGGTAGCAGAGAATTGACATCATTTGACAAATATCTTGATCTTAAGTGAATTAATTCTAAATTTACTCTTCCAGACCAAGGTCAAAATTTGGCTTTCCAGTCTTGAAAGATTCAAAGAACTGCAAATGTGTCTTGGCATCAAAAGATGTAGACTGGACTTCAGGAAGAGCGCTCACAGCATCAAACCAGGTTGCCAGACGTGGAAACTTCTCTCTGTTTATAAGAACTCTTGGTTCTATAATGGCCAGGGCTGGAACTCTCTCAAAATGTGGCCAAATCAAAAAGTCAACCATGGCTGGTTTGTCATCTGTAGAAAACATGCATATAACAATATAATTAGACAATTTTACATAATTTATCAATTGTCAAAATACATTCTAATGATTTAAGATAAAATATGCATGTATCCACGATAAGTGTTTCAATTTCAGGAAACAAATGATTTGCTTTGTTTATCCTGAACATATATCTCAGACATACTTCTCATTATAAAGTTAGTCTGACACACATAGCTCATTACAAAAGTCAGTCTTTGTTACACATCTCACTATAAAATTTAGTCTGTGTTACACAGCTCACTATAAAATTTAGTCTGTGTTACACAGCTCATTATAAAAGTTAGTCTGTTAGACAGCTCATTATAAAAGTTAGTCTGTGTTAGACAGCTCATTATAAAAGTTAGTCTGTGTTACACAGCTCATTATAAAAGTTAGTCTGTGTTACACAGCTCATTATAAAAGTTTGTGTTACACAGCTCATTATAAAAGCTAGTCTGACACGCACGCTCATTATAAAGCTAGTCTGACACGCACAGCTCATTATAAAAGCTAGTCTGACATGCACAGCTCATTATAAAAGTCAGTCTATGATACACAGCTCTTTATAAAAGCTAGTCTGACACACATAGCTCAGTATAAGTCAGTCTGTGTTATACAGCTCATTATAAAAGTTAGTCAGAGACACACTGCTCTGTTACGTAAAGACTATCCAAGTTTTACAAGCTTCTGTTACATGCAGAAAATATGTTCATCATTAATTCATATCCTAATTCCAATCAGCTGCAGACTAAACTCTATTCTTCATTAATTCATATTCTAATCAACTATAGACTTAAGCTATCTTCATTATTTCATATTTATTTTCTTCTGCGTCCTCACTAGGTTGGGATTTCGGATTCTCTAATAAAGGTAGCCGTCTGTCTCAGATTATCAGCCACGCCATACAGTATGTCTTGGACGCTAGTGTAAGTTGGCCACCTATTTCTTCTCAAGTCTGCACACTGGGGGCAGTTCTGTAGGATATAATTCCTATGATTTCTGCTTTCCGTTTATGCCGACCTTTTCCAGCAGAAGTTTTGACCACCCTCGTGATGGTACATCTGACATTCTTACTGCATGGCTAAATCTCCTAGGCAGATTGGTGACCGTAGAATAAATTATCCCATTCCCAATATTGTGAGGGTCATTGACCATATTATGTGCCTTACAGCCTGGTGAATCTGTCTTCTGCAAGCATTTGTTTCAGATTAGCATTCCCTAGCGGACACTAGATTTCCCAAATTTTAGCCAAACCTCCTTAGTCGCCTCTTATGACATGCATGGCAGGTAACAGTGGTTCTATTCTTTACACCCCAAATTTGGGCCACAGTAACGGGCAATTCTATCATTCAATGCTCAATTTCTAATTTTTTCTAATTCCAATCAACTGCCCACTAAACTCTATTCTTCATTAATTCAAATTCTAATTCTAATCAACTTTTCCACTAAACTTTCCTCATTAATTCATATTCTAATTCCAATCAACTGTTGATGAAACAGTAGTCTTCATTTCAAACTATTGTTCTAGCTTTATTTCTATTCTTTTCCATTCCAGCAAAAAATAAGCCACTTGTACCAGCTCAAATATAATACCAGCCACTTGTACCAGCTCAAATATTGATATTCTCCTTACATTTCTCTGCTAAAATGTGAAACCCTTCCAATAACAATCTATGTAATCATCATATAAATGTATAGTTTTAATTTGACTTGCCTCCAAAGAAAGGACCCTTTCTCTTAGTTAGAACATTCTCAAAAAACTGATAGTGCTTCACAATGTCGGCAATGGTCTGTTCTTTGTTTTCAGGATTACTGAGTCCTTGCAAGCTGCTTGCTAGCTGATAGTAAACAGATAAAATATGCACACTCATTTGATTTTGAATCCTTGATGGTATATATGGAGTAATATGGATATTCAATAATTTCGCCATGATATAACCAAAAAAGACACCTGTCTTAGGTTGAAAAATGCGTACCTTGACCTTATAGAGGCTTAATCCCCTACTTAATAAACAAAATTCAACAATTTTTTTTTTCATATTTGTTATTCTACACACTTTGATATAACCAATACAAGGTATCTACTTAGGTTAATAGAGGTTTTAATTCCTACATAACAAATAGATCCAAATTACAAGCAAATAATACGAATCAGCTAAGGAAGGTTGTGAAGGTGTGACTAGCTGACATATCATGTTGAATGTGCTGAAATCAGACTTGCTGTGCCAAAAGGTGCAAATACAGCAGCTTTGCTGTAAACTAGCAGCACAATGTGCTTGCGATCGATGACTCAAATCAAATAAAAGAGGTTTATAAGTGGTCACTCTAGAGTGATTATAGAAGCATGTTAAATAAACAGAGTAAACTGCAGCCAAATGACACACCAAAGTACAACAGAGATAAAAACAAAAGTACAACTACTAAATTGATGTGTCTGTAAATATAATGACACAGTTTGAACATTTTGTTTGCATGTCTAGAAGCACTTATGTATGAACTGTGCATACAGTGCAAGGCTGCCATGCAGTGGATACTATCTTACTGTAGAATACCAGGAAATGAGACAGCAGACTGACTGGCCAAGGAAGATGCTGACCAGTTGAGTATCATCAGCAGAAAAGGATGATAAACCTGCTCAGACTGAACAGCGTGCATGTCAAACAGATACAACAGACTCCAGAGCACATCCTGCAGTCATGTCCATCATACCTACACCAGTGAAACGAAACATGGACTCAGAAACAATAAATCTCACAGAGCAAGCTATGAGGAACCCTCGAGAAACTGATGTGCAGCTTCATAGAAGCAATCCATCTCATAGTTTAGACTTACCTATGAAATTTATCACAAAAAAGAAGAAATCAATCAGAAAGTCAGCAATACTAACACAGAACGACTATCAAAATTATGGAGATCACCACTGCCTCCAGGGCTCTGTCATGGGTGGCTGAGCAACAGGTTACCCATACGATCATCATATCAGACTCAATGAATATGCTTCAACTGATTGAATCTGGAAGTATGCGTGTGGAATGGGTGGACATCATTCGGAGATCACATCTCAAGAAAATGACTTGGCTGTACACGCATGGACATGCTGGAGTGCGGGTAACGAGCGTGCTGACTCTCTTGCAAACAGTGCCCCGACTCAAGTGGGCAGAAGCATGGACAGAGCCGATATCATCAATGCGTTACGCTCTCAATTGTGTGACATGGGCGGGTCTCAGACACTGGAACGAGTTAGAGAATTAGGCGTTAAGTTTGGACATGCCAGACAGTGTCGTCTTGTGGTAGAGAGAGAAGATACAGTAATCAACTTCTCATGGGTACTGTGAGCAAATGGACTTTGGGATGGCTGCTGCAACGGAGGACAGAGCACGAATGGAACGCCAATGTGCCATGACGTCGATCGCATAACATAATATAACATAAACAAGTTGTCATTCTGTGCCTCTAAACAGAACACAATCAATTCCACAGCTACATGTAAACAAAATTCCAGATTGACAAGTCAGCCATGTGTTCATGTGGACAGACACCTACAATATAGTGATACAGACTCTGTAAGCTTCTCATGTAATACAAATTGTCTGAATATCTCAAAAATGTGACTAATGAATAAAATGTCCCATTAGTATTCACTCACAGAACACCAGCCATACAGTAGTCATACAGCAGACATACTACCACTCACACAACAGTCATACAGCAGTCATACTACCCCTCACACAACAGTCCTACAGCAAGCATACACCAGTCATACAGCAAGCATACAGAGGTCATACACTCAGTCATATACCATACATCAGTCAAACTACCACTACACTCAAATAACAATCTGCTAATGTAATAATAAATATGCATACTTTCCCAAAATACTCTGTGACAATCCTGTCCCAAGCCTTCCTGTATGGGTCACTCGGCTGTAGACGGCCTTCTGGGTAAACATCATCCAGCCAGTCGCAGGTTGCAGTGGATTCGTACACAATCTTGTCATCTATTTCCAAAGCTGGAACTGAACCTGAGGGACTCCTTTCCAAGAACCAGTCTGGTATGTCCTTCAAGTCAATATTGACTGTTTCATAACTGTGGAGATCACATTGATAGAATGTACCACATAAACGTGCAAGATATTTGTCAACTTTACTATAAAACCATAAGAAATGTGCAAGATATGTCAACTTTACTATAAAACTATAAGAAATGTGCAAGATATTTGTAAACTTTACTATAAATCCATAAGAAATGTGCAAGATATTTGTCAACTTTACTATAAAACTATAAGAAATGTGCAAGATATTTGTAAACTTTACTATAAAACCATAAGAAAAGCGCAAGATATTTTTACAAGGTATTTGTTAACTTCACTATAACACTATAAGACAGGAAGAATTGTATGTTCTGTGTCTGCAGTTTGCTATAATACAGTAATAAAAACCATTTTAAATGTTCGTATAAATTGGTATATCGGAGAATACAATGTTAGATCCGTATTTTTGCAATCACATATGATGGGTGATGTGATCAACAGACCTCGGTGGCCAGACTTTACTTCCCAGTGTTTCCCAGGTACCCAGTTGAGTCTGGATCTACCTAAAATGGATAATGTGGTTACTTCCCAATGTTTCTCGGTACTTAATTGAGGCTGAGTTGACCTGAGATGGTTGGAAAAAATGTCCCAACTGATGTGGAATTTTGTTCCTGGAATCTCACTCCTAAGTAGCTGGTTCTCTAACCACTATACTATTACAGTTGTCTGTAGGTTATTATGACAAGTCAAAATCTAGATGAAAGTTAATTTACTATGATTCATCTAAAAATGACATTTTTAATACCATATTCTTCTTCTTTGCGTTCGTTCTTTAGGACCAATTTTAATCACTCTTTGTGATATGTTTGATTTTGCCAAGAACGTGTATACGTTGCACATTGGTTTGGTAGGCCCCTAAACACATAGACTTCTACATGTTTAGGACATGTGCATCCGATTTCAGCCAAACCTCCTAGTCGCCTCTTACGACATGCGTGGCAGGTAACAGTGGTTCTATTCTTTACACCCCAAATTTGGGTGTAAGCCAAACCTCCTTAGTCGCCTCTTACGACATGCGTGGCAGGTAACAGTGGTTCTATTCTTTACACCCCAAATTTGGGTCCCGGTAACCACTCGGGCGAATACCATATTATTTTCAATTATAAAATATTTATAACAAAGTTGAATAGTATAAGACAACGTTTTTGTTATGTCTCCTGGTCATTGGTCATGATAGATCATCAAGTTTGTTGCCAGGTTGAAGTTTGTAGTCTTCTCCTAGTCCTGGTTTTGTTACTCCTTTTCTTTGGATGCTAGTTTAGTCTTCAGATCATCCTCACTGCACTTCGAACCAATTAGTCCATAAGTGCTCCGATCTCCCCCTCAGTATGTTCTCTCAGCATGTGGCGAACTAACGACACCGGTTCTGTGTTTGTTACTATTCTTCTTTGGCTACCAACATAATGTTCTTATCTTGCTACACCCTTCTATGTTGTCTTCCAAAGTTGGTACATTGCATAGTAGTAGTACTGTAGTTGCAAGACGGACAATTGGTTTGTTTATCAAAGTTTCTTCTTCGAACACTCCATATCGATCACTTGTTAACCACTTTGTGTGATTTGTATGTAATCTGAGCCTAAGAGTGATTGTGCATTGTGCCAGTTATGTGCCTACAAGTAGGCCAGCACATCAGATTTCTGTGACGCTTTTTATTTACTAGGATAGCCTCTCTAGGCTCTTACCTCAGTCTCCTTGTAGGTTGCAGTATTGCCATTCTTTGCTCCCCTGTGATACCTGGCAGTAGTAGTAGTAGCAAGACAGCCAGTTGGTATGTTTACCAATGTTTCTTTTATTGTTAATAGAGCTTACAGCAGACTTTTATTCACTTGCTGGTCCCATTATTGGACATAGGAAGAGGGTTGAGTATTCCATTAGAAACATCGATGTTGTCACCGATAGCCAACTTGATAACACTCTTAGCTGGTCATCTTGTGCTGAAGAAATTCCATGGTTCAAGACCTGTTTGAGCCAAAAAACTCTTGTTGTGCATACAATTGGACTATAGGTTCCCTGATCCTTTACTTGAGGAGTTAAATTACAAGTACCTCTGGAGTCAGAGTAAGGCTAGCCTGAATGGTAAGGGACACTGGTAAAAAAAACAACAAGCATTCACGCAAAAATTAATCAGAGACGCCATATTATGTGCTATGACTACGCCTGAATTAATAGCGGGCGAACAAAAAAAACCATATAGAATAGAGTAAGCAGCGTGAGATTATTCTATACGTGAATCAACAACTGCGAAATAGCAGCTCAAACATGTTGAATAAAGAAAACAAGGATAACACAAAAAATATATAAACGTAATGAGTTGCTTCTGTCCCTACAAGGTAGGTTTGGGGGTCTATATAGAAAAGTAGCATTGCGTTCGAAGTCGTTGGTTCTAGTCTGAGACGGTGTCATTGGGTTCCAAGCGCATACTTTTCTGGAGCTCCTTAGGATTGTGGGTGGAGCTACAGAGTTCAAGCTTTCAGCAATACTCTCAGTAGGGTGCTATTTCTGCGGAGAGTGATCGAGCCACACAGGGAAATCATGTTCAGTTAATTCAATCCTTCACCTTTCAACAATCTTAGATTACAAGTAAAGTCCAAGCATAAAATGTGCTGAAAGGTTGGCAGAAAGGTGATTGATCTATTGTATTCAACTTTAACTTACGGAATTTTTTTGTGTTCAAGAACTATTATTGTTCTTTGAGCCCAAGCACAAAACCTCATGCTGTAAATGCGTAGCAATCCTGGTGTCTTTGGTGGAAATGCAGATCCTGAAACGTACAAATTAGCAGTTTTATAACCTAAACTATCATAAAAAACATTATACAACTTATTGTTTCTTTCTTTTCTCTGTCATGTTATGCCTTTCAGCATCTCATTGTATGTAAAGAATTCTGGCAAGTGCTCTCAAGTGTGCCTCATATATGGTTAGTTCTTAGCACATTTTATATTTATATGGTCTATTGTTTGCAGGAAATGTCCTTGACCCCTTCGAAGATATATATATATATATATATATATATATATATGTGTGTGTAGAACACTTATATAGACTAGGAATAAGTCAAACAGCTCTCTGCCAATGTCAGCAGGCGGAACAGACACAGGAGCATGTCCTGCAAGACTGTCCTCTCATGTGGGAGCTGAGAAGCAACATGTGGCCACACTCAGTCGACCTGACAACTAAGCTTTGGGAAACCTGACAGACCTGAAGCTGACTGCCCAGTTTGTGGTCCACAGTAAATTAAGCTCATGACCAGAGATCGCTGAAGAAGAAGATACGTGTGTGTGTGTGTGTGTGAAATGAAAATCATATCCTTTTACAGGATGTTGCCATCAACAACAGGAAACGAGTTGTTGATTTTCTAGGCACGACTTATACGTTCTGTGGTGTGCCAACTGCCCAACACGGAGTTTCAATCCACAAGGTGGATTTCAGCATTTCGCAGATCGCGACCCACCACAAGTACGTGCTACATACAAAGAATAGTAATACATTTTGCCAAAGAGTGAATACTCGCAGCCCTGGTTAGAAGAATAGTAATACATTCCACTATGTCCAGCATGCTTGCAGTGCGACACGTAAACTACTGAAAGCTTTCTTGTGTACACACACATGTTCATATTAGTTAGTATGTACGTCTTTAACATACATTCCTTATGTACATTCTTCTTCTTCTAACCAGACATTCCTTATGTACATATAGTATAGATCATCTTGTGTATCGTATGAATGACGATCGACTCATTTATTAATAATAATATAAAGTTTGAAATTTACCTGTGGAATAAGCTTTCTGTGTCATTTTCAGCCTAACTGTAGGCTACTTTTATTTCTAGTGTTACTTCAGTTTTGTAAAAAAAAAACAGAATGTAGGAGACGAGAAGCTGTTGCCGATGTCTGTGACTTGAAAGTACGTGTGTACTTTATACTTTGGTCTACTTTTTAAAGACCGGCTCCCAGCGAAAATAAACACAGTGAGTAGTTAGTAGTATAGTCAGTGGCGGATCATGATCATTTTTGTTTTTGGGGCCAGATAACACTTTTCGGAAAAAGCATGGTTTTAAGTTATATTTTAGTATACTCTTTGGGATATTTTTTTCCCTACTTCTCTCCCATGCTTTTGAATCCGCCGAAGAAGGAATATTTCTCCACACAAGATCAGATGGAAAATTGTTCAACATGGCGCGACTCAAAGCAAAGACCAAAGAGTCACCATCAGGGAACTTCTGTTTCCCGATGATGCAGCATTAACATCACACACAGAAGAAGGGTTACAACACCTCATGGACAGATTTGCTGCAGCATCAAATGAATTCGGCTTGACCATCAGCCTGAAGAAATATAATGTTCCAGGATATTAGCAGAGCCCCATCTATCAACAATGGTAGTCATACGCTTGAAGTAGTCAACACCTTTACATACCTTGGCTCTGTCATCAGCAGAAACCTCTCCCTCAATGATGAAATTAGTGATTGCATTGGGAAGACCTCCACTGCTATGTTTAAATTAGCAAAGCGTGTATGGGAAAACAGGGCACTCACAAGAAACACCAAGACACAAGTATATAAAGCTTGTGTTCTCAGCACTCTGCTGAATGGTAGTGAGACATGGACCACATATGCTAGACAAGAACATCACCTCAACACCTTCCACATGCGCTGTCTCAGGCGAATATACAACATCCGATGGCAAGATCACATCTCCAATATAGAAGTCCTGAACAGTGCTGGCATTCCAAGCATGCACACTTTACTGAGTCAACGACGTCTCAGATGGCTGGGACACGTGTGCCGCATGAACAATGATAGAATCCCAAAGAACATTCTATATGGTCAACTCGCATCTGGTGCTAGACAGCATGGGCGCCCATTATTACGCTTCATTGACACCTGCAAGCGTGATCTAACTTCATGCGGCATAGACAAAAACACTGGGAGCGGCTGGCCAAAGACAGGCAAGCATGGCGAGGGCGGCTACAAAAGAAAAGAAGAAAACAACATCACATGTGGAGGCAAAAAAGAGCACAGAGTCAGAGAGAACATCCCATGCATCGGCTCTAGTCTCCCGTTTTACCTGCAGCAACTGTGGCAAGGATTGCCACTCCAGAATAGGCCATTACAGACACATGAAACGTTGTGATTCAGCACAGAACATTCTACGTGACGCAACACCTATTGTCTCCTCCTGAGACAAAGAGGCCAATGATGATGATATTTTAGTATGTACTATTATTTGTCTATTCCGGAAAGTTATCACCTCTTTACTAAAATGATCTAGCATATAAGATACAAAACTGAACTCACCAAGTGACAGATACTTATACACATATGTATATTGATGGAACGGGCGATTACCGTAAACTATTCTATGATGATTAGTTCATAATTTATATTATTTTCTTTGCTTTTATATATCATTCGGTATTAATCCACCGGACTAATATTTAGTGCAATAACACCGTTTAACTATGCACTAGTTTGTGCAGGTAAGAATTTCTCTACCGAACGAATGAAAATCACACATTTATCTGTGCTAAATAACCAGTCTGGAGAGTGGCCACATGAGGCCAGGCGGTATAAATAGATCATTTTTCTACTGGCCCTAAAACATGTATGCTGGAAATACGTGAAGTATACTAATTAAGGAGGAAATACGATGAACTTCAGATTGCATAGGATATTTTAGAGTTATATTTTGAACTTTAAAAGCTAATCAGTATCACGTCAAAAGTAATAATTAAGAAAAAATAATTTATAAAATAATAAATACACATTACAGATTATTTTTGGTGGGACCCGACCCCACTAGCTCTTAATGACGAGCCGCCACTGAGTTTAGTACGGGTTAAGTGTAATGAACATTCGGAATAAATATGAAGGTCAACGTTATCGGTAGTCAATATTACTGTATAGCATTTATGAACTGTAATAGTTCAAAAATTGTGTTGCGTTTAAAAACACTTTAATTTCAATCAAGCATGTGCTGTCATCGCGTCAAATGTTGACTGTAAGTGACTCTTCATCAAGTCATGTCATTTGACCTGTCAGAACACTACGCCAGACTTGTATCTGTTCCCCTTGATGTTTCCCTCCCAATTTTAACTGTCTTCCGCTTGCTCTCATGCCTTCTACCTTCCCTTTCAAGTTGGCTTGAACAGTGTCTTGTCTCTTAATGCGACCAAAATATCTTCTTCTTCTTCTTCAACGCACCATATCGACCACTTGTTAGCCACTCTGTGTGATTTGTATGTGATCTGAGCCTAAGAGCGAGTGTGTGTTGTGTCAGTTATGCGCCTACAAGTAAGCCAGCACATCCGATTTCTGCGATGCTTTTTATTTACTAGGGTAGCTTCCTAGTCCCCTACCTCAGTAGCATATTACGCCATGCCTTGTAGGTCGCAGTGGTAAAATATTTTGCTTCCCTTGCTGGTACCGGCATTACACGGGTTCACCATAATATCGAATTTGTCTAATTTCTATCTTCAGGAGCTGTTCTCTTTTCACTCCTAACTGTTGAAGTAGTTTATTCGTTTTCTTTGCTTTCCGCGACACTCACTCTATTTTTCTGTATATCAACATTTCACGAGCTTCTATTTTTTTCTTTGTCTGATTATTCATTGTCCACATTTTCGCTCCATGTATCAATAAGGAATATATATATATATATATATATATATATATATATATATATATATCAGTGGCGGCTCGTAATAATTTTTGTTGTGTGTGTGTGGGGGAAGAAACAAAAATTTTAGGAAAAATCAGGGTTTCGGTTAGGTTATAATTTAATGTATAAAATAATAAATACTCGTTACACCTTAGGTTTGGTGGGGCCCGGCCACACTGGCCCTTAATAACGAGCCGCCACTGATATGTATATAGCACTTGAGAAGTCTTATCTTTTGTGCGTTTGTTATTTCTTTGGATGTTAATAAATACCCTTTTAATGTTGTTAAATATGTTCTGGGCTATTCCTATTTTCTTATAAACTTTGTTGTTCAGTCTCATGTAAATATTTTCCAATTGTGAATGAACCTCAAATAAACATTGTTGGTTGTATGCTACCATTGGTACGCCAAATGTCTTTAACCACTGTTAGTGTACAGCGAAGAAAACATAAGATGTGGTTTTATAAGAGATATGCATACAAAGAAAACGGATCAAAAGAATAAGAACCAGGCAATGAAAGCAAGACTTCACGCAAAAATCAGCCAGAAACACCATCCTGGGGAGCACTGACTACTTATTAATTCATAGCGGACAAACGAGAAGTAGAAGAAGGCAATGAATGTTATTCGGGTACATAATACGAAGAGGTTTGAACATGTGGTGATAACGGGTAAAATATAGAGAAGGAGAGATCGTGGAAGACAGAGGGAGAAGATGTTGGATGATCTGATATCGTGGTTCAACAAAAGATCGACCTCAGAACTGATTGACTGCACCAGGGAGAGAGAGTTATAAGGAGACATGATCGCCTACGTCGGCGGACATGTCACTTGTTTGACTGAAAGTCATTAGCGTGAAAGTCTGAAAGTAAAAAAGAAGACATTGTTTAGTATCTACTACAAATTTAGAACACTACAGTACCTACTCACTGGATTTAAAAATAAAATGTTTAAATGGTTTGATACGGTATGCTACCGCCGATTACATCATAATGAGTCAGCATGTTACATATTATGACATGTCAGACCCATGTCTTATAAGTTCTGATATGTTGAGTGTTGTGTCCCAGATGTGATAAATATGTGTGTAAAAAGTCCATCTATATTTTGCTCGTAGCAAGTTTTACAAATGTTGTACAGTTACCATTGTTATCTCCATAGCCCTAGTGATCTCACTTCCCTGGGTAGGTCTATAAGTTATTGGTTACTAAACTGACGTCATTGCACTCCGGGCAGACCCATAGGTGCTCAGTCTCCCCAACAGATGTCGAAGAGTAAGCATATTGATGGTTCCTGTGGCTCGCTCATTAAACACACCTCTCACTCTGTCTCTCAGGCATCCAGTTCGACTTTAACAACGGGTAACTCCAAACTGCCTAAATCGCTTAATCGATTCAACATCGATTTTAGTGTCCTCATCCAACAGACAGTCGCGAAGAGACCGAAGAATATCCCCTTATCCATTTTCAACTCCCCAAAAATCGATGCTGTTGATGCTCGGCCTTTATACGAAGGCCGTGGTTGATGCAAGTCTGCCCGCTCTCTCATTACCGTAAACACCCGCATGCCCAGGACAGTATATCCACGTAGCCGCTGGAGGTTACAAACTTCTATAGACGACTTCCACTCATACCGAAACCTGCCCTTCTGGATATTGTGAAGCATCGACTGAGAGTCAGATACAACAACTGCCCCAGTAAATGAAGTCCCAGAGATCCAATAGAGGGCAGCAGTAAAGGTCTATAAATCTGGACATATATGCATCTTGCTACTAACTACTGAGAGACACACAATAGTACCGACAGCCAAAAGTTGTTTTCCAAGCCAGGGGGTTATTTCTGTCATATTTGTCTTTCCACAGGTGGATGATGGAATTAGTTGTCCCGTCTTGCCATTAAGCGTAGGGGTGGAAGCTTTAATATGCGTCCCAGAGTCAGATGAGTCGCCTTGTTGTGTTATATCCGTGTTTATTTAGTGGGGTCTTGATATAGTCTATCCATCGTTTTATTGGTCTTCCCTTGGCTCTAGTACCTGATCTATTTTTATTATATGCTGTTATTGGTGGTTGGTTGTATTCAGTTCTCATTAAATGTCCAAACCACTGCATTTGTTGTCTTTATATGTATTCGGTGCATGAAGTTATGTCCACTCTGCTTCTGATGTCCTCATTTCGTAGACTATCTTTCCTGGTGACACCCACATGAATGTGACCCTCCATATTTGGTGGGAAGGATGTGGAGGAGTAGCCTAGAGTATGGTCTATGTAAAAATGTAACTGCTACAGAAACACAACAACAAATCAGTGTATCGTTTCACTGCAAAACACCACTGCACTAGACGTGATGGTGTCAAATGCGCAGTGAATAAGGTGTCAATTCTCTCTCTCTCTCTCTCTCTCTCTTTTGCGTTCGTTCTTTGTGACCCTTTTGATCATTCTTATTGTGATATATAAACAACCTTCGTCAAGACCGTCACATCATCTATTTACGTCACATCTTCAGTACCATTTGTAGCTCTGGTGCTTATCCTTCGGCGACGTGTCCGATTTCAACCAGCGTTTACTGGGTTCGCTCTCCGTCAGCCTTTGACTGTCCCCAGCCGAACTGTAAGGCAGCAGGTTAGGTGTCAATTCAACACAAGAGTCGGTGATATGACTGATCAAGTTCCTACTCCATCCCCTAATACTGGCTCTGGAAGCAGACTACAACGTCATAGTCGGACAAAGTGAATAGGAATCGAACATAGAAGCTACATTTGATACGTGGCAGTAATGTACGTGCAGATGCGTACCGAATGAAATTTGTTCGCATACCGGAAGAGGTCACGGAAGAGCGATTTCCATTCGACAACTTCAAATATATTCTATGTGAATACTAATTCAACCACGAAATAAAATGTTACTTAAATGTGAAATTGAAAAATACACATCAAGTAAGCAGTGAGAAATATTAATGGCAGAGTTGGAAACAAAATGGGAATGCAGGATCTGTAGATATATTTTATTATAAATACTACTAAGGCATGCCATTACGACATGACTGTGAACAATTAATGAAAAGCAAAACGTTGCAATTAAATATGTAAATGTATAAACATGACATCGTTAGCAAAAATACACTCATTTTTTATTCCACGCACCATTCTTGAATCTGTTACACCGGTTGAGATGGAACGCCCCACGTTAACTGGTTTTTTTCCGATCTAGAAGCACTTGAGTTTTCAGCTCTTCGGCTCGGTGCCATGGACATCGTAACCCTTCGGTTCGGTGTCACAAACAAAAGTAAATCTGGAGAACCTGTGGCTTTTCTGCCAGCCCTCGGAATTAAACCGCAATAACAGAGGGCTTGTCACCCGTCTTCCAACACGCTACGAATACTCTGGAAGGCGGGACCCACGTTAATCAAGAAATAGACAACATTGATTGCAGACGACTAAAGAAAGAATGTTGGGAAAGCTTTACTCCAGGCACCATTCTGGAATCTTTTACCTCTGCTGAGATGGAACGCCTTATAGTAACTTTAAACCGAAGTACAATTATGATGGTTTACTCCAGGCACCATTCTGGAATCTTTTACCTCTGCTGAGATGCAACGCCTTATAGTAACTTTAAACCGAAGTACAATTATGATGGTTTACTCCAGGCACCATTCTGGAATCTTTTACCTCTGCTGAGATGGAACGCCTTATAGTAACTTTAAACCGAAGTACAATTGTGATGGTTTACTCCAGGCACCATTCTGGAATCTTTTACCTCTGCTGAGATGGAACGCCTTATAGTAACTTTAAACCGAAGTACAATTGTGATGGTTTACTCCAGGCACCATTCTGGAATCTTTTACCTCTGCTGAGATGGAACGCCTTATAGTAACTTTAAACCGAAGTACAATTATGATGCTTTACTCCAGGCACCATTCTGGAATCTTTTACCTTCGCTGAGATGGAACGCCTTATAGTAACTTTAAACCGAAGTACAATTATGATGCTTTACTCCAGGCACCATTATGGAATCTTTTACCTCTGCTGAGATGGAACGCCTTATAGTAACTTTAAACCGAAGTACAATTATGATGCTTTACTCCAGGCACCATTCTGGAATCTTTAACCTCTGCTGAGATGGAACGCCTTATAGTAACTTAACCAGTACAATTATGATGGTTTACCAGGCACCATTATGGAATCTTTACCTCTCTGAGATGGAACGCCTTAAGTAACTTTAAACCAAAGTACAAATTATGATGCTTTACTCCAGGCACCATTCTGGAATCTTTACTCTGCTGAATGGAACTATAGTAACTTTAAACCGAAGTGACAATTATGATGGTTTACTCAGGCACCATTCTGAATCTTACTCTTGCTGAGATTGAACGTCTTATGTAACTACCGAAGTACAATTATGATCTTTACTCAGGCACATTCTGAATCTTACCTTCTGAGATGGAACGCCTTATATACTTTAAACAAGTACAATTGTGATGGTTACCAGGACCATTCTGGAATCTTTCCTCTGCTGAGATGGAACCTTATAGTAACTTTAACCGAAGTACAATTATGATGGTTTCTCCGGCACCATTCTGAATTTTACCTCGCTGAGATGGAAGCCTTATAGTAACTTCAAACCAAGTACAATTATGATGCTTCTACTCCAGGCACCATTCTGAATTTTACCTCTGCTGAGATGAACGCCTTATAGTAACTAAAAAGTAAATAGGATGTTTACTCCAGGCACCATTCTGAATCTTACTCTGCTGAGATGGAACGCTTATAGTAACTTAAACGAAGTCAATTGTGATGGTTACTCAGGCACCATTCTGGAATCTTTACCTCGCTGAGATGGAACGCCTTATAGTAACTTTAAACCGAAGTACAATTATGATGCTTTACTCCAGGCACCATTCTGGAATCTTTTACCTCTGCTGAGATGGAACGTTATATAACTTTAAACCGAAGTACAATTGATGTTTACTCCAGGCACCATTCTGGAATCTTACCTCTGAAGATGGAACGCACTTATAGTAATTTTAACAGATACAATTATGATGTTTACTCAGGCACCATTCTGGAATCTTACCTCTGTGAGATGGAACGCTTATAGTAACTTTTAAACCGAAGTACAATTGTGATGGTTTACTCCAGGCACCATTCGGGAATCTTACCTTGCTGAGATGGAACGCTTATAGTAACTTTAAACAAGTACAATATGATGCTTTCCAGGCACCATTCTGAATCTTTACCTTCACTGAGATGGAACGCCTATAGTAACTTTAAACCAAGTACAATTATGATGCTTTACTCCAGGCACCATTCTGAATCTTTACCTCTGTTGAGATGGAACGCCTTATGTAACTGTTAACCGAAGTACAATTGTGATGGTTTACTCCAGGCACCATTCTGGAATCTTTACCCTGCTGGATGGAACGCCTTATAGTAACTTTAAACAAGTACAATTATGATGCTTTACTCCAGGCACCTTCTGGAATCTTTTACCTCTGCTGAGATGGAACGCCTTATAGTAACTTTAAACACGTACAATTTGATGGTTACCAGGCACCATTCTGAATCTTACTCTGCTGAGATGGAACGCCTTATAGTAACTTAAACCGAAGTAAATTATGATGCTTTACTCCAGGCACCATTCTGAAATCTTTTACCTCTGCTGAGATGGAACGCCTTATAGTAACTTTAAACCGAAGTACAATTATGATGGTTTACTCCAGGCACCATTCTGGAATTTTTTACCTCTGCTGAGATGGAACGCCTTATAGTAACTTTAAACCGAAGTACAATTATGATGCTTTACTCCAGGCACCATTCTGGAATCTTTTACCTCTGCTGAGATGGAACGCCTTATAGTAACTTTAAACCGAAGTACAATTATGATGCTTTACTCCAGGCACCATTCTGGAATCTTTAACCTCTGCTGAGATGGAACGCCTTATAGTAACTTTAAACCGAAGTACAATTATGATGGTCTTATCAATCAGTCTGTTGTAGTCTATACTAAGATAGAAGATTACAACTTGCTCTTTACAGTTAAGCTGGTAACATGAATCATTTGCCTGGGGGTTCTGGTGCTCTGTTTTTCCACTTAATCGTGTATTTTCTTCTGACAAATATCTTTTGCCTTTTCACAATTTCGGTAACCTATTAGTCACTACGTCTAGTTACTAATGAAAGTAAATTTCATTTCATTAGTCACTAGATGTCATCCATATTTTGCAAGCTTTTATCCGTTGCTATGGTTTCAAAAGTATTGTATGGGAAGAAATGTAAGCGTTTACAGTTATTGCTTATAGCTAAAACAAACTGCACGTTGACTGGTAGTCTTTTGAAAACATACTTTTCTTGCGACATCAACAACAGAGGAACAACTAAAGCAATACATTAACAGACTCCGGTTACTGTGCAGTGAATACAATATGAGAATAAACATTGACAAAACCGAAGTGATGACATTCACAAGAGAGGCGCACGTGTGGTGCCGGAGCCCGCAAGGGAAGCAAAGAATAGTACCACTGCAACCTACAATGCATGTGTAAGAGATGACTGATGTATCCTAGGAATGCTACCTAGTAAATAAAAGCATCGCAGAAATCGGATGTGCTGGCCTACTTGTAGGCGCATAACTGGCACAACGTACAATTGCTCTTAGGCTCAGATCGCATAGAGGGTTAACAAATGGTCGATATGGAGCGTTTGAAGAAGAAGATCCACACTGTACACACAAAATATTCTTATTTCTCCGACACGATTTATTATTGTAGACACAAAATATTCTCATTTCTCCGACACGATTTATTATTGTACACACAAAATATTCTCATTCTCTGATACGATTTATTATTGTACACACAAATATTCTCATTTCTCTGACACGATTTATTATTGTACACACAAAATATTCTCATTTCTCTGACACGATTTACTATTCCAATTATCTTTAGTCTTGCTCAGTTCTGATCCAGAAACCTGCTTCAAAAAGAAAAACTGACCAAACAGCACTGAATTATCTATTGACATCTTTTATTCTACAAATGTTAATGTTTCTCTAACATCGGTCCTGGCTGGTTCAGAGTCTAGCAACATTTACATCAAATTAAACAGTACAGCTCCGTAACACTTCTTCTGTAACACTTTTGAATATAAGTGTTACAGAAGAGTCCTTCGTATATCTTGGATAGAGAAGAGAACAAATAGATCTATCCAGAAAGAACTCAAAATCAAAGAAAACAGGGTGATGCTACAAACAAGAAAGAATAAATTTAGATATTTTGGACATATAAAAAGACATGAAGGGCTGGAGAAGACCATCATGGAAGGATGCATTCGGCAAAGAGAGGAAGAGGAAGACCAGAGAGAAGATGGATTCAGGATGTAACTGATGGTTTGAACATGAACGCTGCAGAGGCAGGACATCTGGTCTATGAGAGAGAGAAAATCCGGAGGATTGTTGGAGTGGCAAAGTTCTGCTCAGGACAAGCTATTTGATGATGACAGCTCTGTACTAATCACATCGACAATGAAAACAAAAATAATATTTCAGTGATACGTGTATACGTGGACTTTAAATTAAAACAGCTCTCCTATCTGAAAATCCAGAAAAAACGTCGATTTATTTGTAACTTTTATTTGACAGGAACAAAAAACCGGGACATATGAACGTCTGGAAAGCATTTTTGGGGAAATTTTTTCACTTAAAACTGAGATGTCTGGCTACCCTAGCTAATCACTGAAATACATGATTAGGGGAGAAGCGGGAACTATAGACATGATCATGGCGATAAAGATGGCCCTCAAATGAACTTTCAAACAGAACGTTTGAAGGTTTTTTTAATGACAATCATTCTTCCGTGACCGGTGACCGAGGAGACAACCAATGATTATTACACATAGTTATGTAACCTATTTACGCTCTCTTCAGAATACATATGACCTTTTTCGTCATTACAGACGGTCAACTGGCAAGTGTTTTACTGTGACAACTTCTGAGTTTTCGCTTGTCTCGTGTCTTTCAGCTCATACCTGTCTATTTTCAAACGATTCTGCACCTTTGCTTATTGTTTTCCACACCTTGGTCATCAGCTAGTTTTCCCTATTTGTTAAAACCAATGTTTTGGTGACATTTATGGTCAAAGAAAACAGGTCGCATGCCCATGCCAAATTATTTATTAGGGATTGCAGTGTAGCCTCACTGTCTGCAACTAAGACAGCATCGTCAGCGAAAATGAGTTTCATGTGAAGATTTACTGTTATTTTTGTTTTGGCTCTCAAGTGAGCCAAGTTGAAGAGTGAACAAAGTTCTAGTACGGATGAAACCCAGCGTTCCCGAAGGCATGGTATAACGAGACTGCGTAGAAGATGACAAAGAGAGTGCGGGCAATAATACATCCCTGTTTGACGCCACTCTTAACCGCGAAACTATCAGATGTGCTGCCATCGAACTGTATGCTGGCTTTCATGCCCTCGTATAAGTATTCTTTAGAATCCTCACGTACTGACCAACATTTGTGTATGTACTAGAGCCGAAGCACGTAAGTATGGTGTGCTATGGTTTACAGCTGTTAAGATGCTATATATAAACTGTGGTATACACTGATTGGTTTGTGTTTGTTTCTGTAACAGTTACATTTTTACATAGATCATACGCTATACAAAGTCTTCTACAACAGAACATCAGGGAAGAAAGCGAGATGAAGACCACGAAAAAGATGGTTAGATGGTATAGCAGAATTCTATCAAAGCGCAAAAATAACAATCACCCAAGCCACCAGAGCAGCGCAAGAAAAAAACAGAAAACCACGACACTGGGCAACAACCTGGTAGCAGTGCGACGACAAAGAAGAAGAAGATACGCTAAGCATCCCCTCCCCGTCCCCTTCATTCCCCACCAAATGTGGAGGGCGACATTCATGTGAATAGATAACCACTGGCTTGGAAAACAACTTTTGGCTATCAGGACAACTGTGTGTCTCTGAGTCAGCAGAACATGCATAGATGTTAGATCCAGACTTATATCGGTGAAGTTCGATCTACAGGGCTGCCGGGATAATAATGGTAACCATACAACATTTGTAAAACTTACTACGAGCAAAATATAGATGGACTATTTACACACATACTGATTACACCTGGGACACAACACTCAACATATCAGAACTGTTTTTGGGTCTGACATGGGTCTGACATGTCATAATATGTAACTGTGATATGAACCGTGACCAACGGTAACATATTGTTTCAAAACGTTGAAGCATTTTAAAATTCTGTAAGTAGTACCGTACTGCTCTATACATGTAGACACTAGACACCGTCTCTTTTTACTTTCAGACTTCCACGGTAATGACCTTCAATAAAAATGGCTATGTCTGCCGGAGTAGGCATGGTCATGTCTGCGTCTCTTCACAGCACTCTCTCTCTCTCTTCTCTTTGGTGCAGCTAATCAGTTCTTCTTCGTCTTCTTGCGTTCGTCTGCTATGAATTCAAACGTAGTCAGGGCGCCTGGTATGGCGCTTTTGATTAGTTTTTGCGTGATTGGTTATTGGTTATTGGTTACTAAACTGACGTCATTGCACTCCGGGCAGACCCATAGGTGCTCAGTCTCCCCAACAGATATCGAAGAGTATGCATACTGATGGTTCATGTGGCTCGCTGATTAAACACACCTCTCACTCTGCCTCTCAGACATCCCGTTCGACTTGAACAACGGGTAACTCCAAACTGCTTAAATCGCTCTGATCGATTCAACATCGATTTTAGTGTCCTCATTCAATAGAGAGTCGCGAAGAGACCGAAGAATATCCCCTTATCCATCTTCAACTCCCCAACAATCGATGCTGTTGATGCAAGCCTGTCCGCTCTCTATTACCGTAAACACCCGCATGCCCAGGACAGTATATCCACGTAAGCCGCTGGAGGTTAGAAACTTCTATAGACGACATCCTCATACCGAAACCTGCCCTTCTGGATCTTGTGAAGCATCGACTGAGAGTCAAGACACAACAACTGCCCCAGTAAATGAAGTCCCATAAATCCAATGGAGGGCAGCAGTAACGGCCTCAACCTCCATCCTCATACTAGAAGTTTTGCGTGAAGGCCTGTTTTCCATTTTTATCAGTGTCCCCGCCATACATGGCGACCTTTTCGACTTCAGAGGTTACTAATCAGTTCTTACGTCGATCTTATGATCAAGTTTATTTGTATCATATCTCTATACAACCACATCTTATATTTTCTTCACTGTACACTAACAATGGTTAAAGACATTTGGCGTACCAATGGTAGCATACAACCAACAATGTTTATTTGAAGTCCATTCACAATCTGAAAATATTTACTTGAGACTGAAAATAAAGTTTTAGTAGAATAGGAATAGCTAATAACATATTAAACAACATCAAAAGTGTATTAATATTTAAAGAAATAACAAACACACAAAATGATAAGACTTGCAAAGTGCTGTATATATATACATTCCTTATTGGTGCATGTTATGGACACGTGGACAATCAGACGCAGAGAAGAATTGAAGCTCGTGAAGTGTGGATATACAGAAAAATAGGATGAGTGTCATGGAAAGAGAAAAAAAACTAATACACTACTTCAACAGTTAGGAGTGAAAAGAGAAAAGCTCATAAAGATAGAAATTAGACAAATTCGATATTTTGGTCGCAGAGACAAGGCACTGTTGAAACCAACTTGAAAGGAAGGTAGAAGGCGTAAGTGCAAGGGGAAGGAAATGAAAATTGTGGCATATCCTTTAAAGAACGTCACCATCAACAACAGTAAACGAGTCGGTGATTTTTCTAGACACCACTTATACGTTCAGTAGTTTGCCATTGCTTTCTGAACTGTGAGGTCTGTTTTTACCGTTCATCAAATTCCCCGCGAACAGATTTGCTCGCCGCGGTTTTGAATCAGGGACACTTGGGTTGTGATCGAGCTCACTATCGCTTAAGCTACAGACGCCCACAAGAGCAATAGGAAGACAGTTAAAAATGGGAGGGAAACATCAAGAGGACAGACAAAAGTATGGCATAGTGCGCCGCAGGTCAAAGGACATAGCTTGTTGGAGAGCCATTTACAGCCAGCCTTTGATGCAGGGACGGCATATGCTTGATTGATATTAAAGTGTTTGTAAACAAAACAGTTTTTTGAACTATTACAGTATATAAATGCTGCAGTCATAGTGACTAGCGATAACTTTGACCTTCTTATTCATTCCGAATGTTCCTCAGACACTTAACCCGTACTAAACTACTAACTCTGTGTTGCTATTCGCTGGGAGCCGGCCTTAAAAAGGCAGATAAGTATAAATTACACACGTACTTTCATGTCACAAAAGTCGGCAACTGCTACTCGTCGCTTACATTGTGTTGTACAACACTGCTGTCACACAAGAAATAAAAGTACAGTTAGACTGAAAATGACACAGAAGACCTATTCCAACGGTAAGTTACAAACTTTATATTATTGTGTAAATATGAGTCAGTCATACACAAGGTGATGTTTTGTACATATCAGTGATATGCGATACGTAATTTACTTTAAAGATGTACACACTACAAGTACATAGTTAGTACACATGAATATGTGTAACGTGTACCCAAGAATTATTTCAGTTCACATTCTTACTTCTAGCATGCTGGACAGAGTTGAATGTATTACTGTATAGCTTTGTATGTAGCATGAAGTAGTGGTGTGGGTCGCGATCTACTGAGACCCACTTTGCGGCCGTCAGTAGGCTATATACGAATATATATAATAATATATCGGGTCGAGGGAGAGTTTCTGTGGCTAACTGGTTAAAGTCGTTCGCTGTACGTTCCGAAGGTCTTAGGTTAGGACCGCTCCGTTCTGTTCAGGAGTGCTTTTTTCCATAGATCCATAGGATTGTCGCCATAGCTACGAAGTTTGTGCTTTATGCGGTACTCTCAGGAGGTGGCGTAGCATTTATGCGGAGAGGCACCGAGCTATATGTGAAATCACAGTGCAATTAAGACACCCTCTTTCTCTTTTTATATACATAGATATATATATTTAGTGGGTATAGAAACTCACTATAACAACATTTGGAGATATTTCCAGTGCAAAAACCAAAGTAAGGATAAATACAAATAGTAGCAGCATCCTTTTACTAATTAAAGATGGTTTCTGAAAGAAGAGGCAGGGTACGACTAAGATGATGGTGGCAACATCATATTAAAGAAAACTTGAAAACAGATAAATATATCTTGTCTGAATCTCCTGAACCCCCACCTATTTTGGTGTTACAAGATTCATTGTTTGTTTCTTACTATGTAACATAATATTTTACTGGCAGTCTCCAGGCTGTTTCTTACTATGTAACATAATGTTTTACTGGCAGTCTCCAGGCTGTTTCTTACTATGTAACATAATGTTTTACTGGCAGTCTCCAGGCTGTTTCAAATATCTTAATAACAGCCTCCATTGCTATGTCTCCATTTGTTACATTTGCAATTTTCGAGATTTTTTTCATTTATATTTAATATTCATCAAGATTGTGTGTTTACTGTGCCAAAATTAAACACTGCAGCAAAGGGAAGAAAAAAAATGCAACAATAGAGATGAAATGCTTGTAAAAAATAGTGAGAAAAACAATAAGGAATAAGATATAAAAAATGAGACTATTAGAAATATAGTAGATACAACAACAGTGCTTGGTCATATTAAAAATGAGACTATTAGAAATATAGTAGCTACAACAACAGTGCTTGATCATATTAAAAATGAGACTATTAGAACTATGATAGATACAACAACAGTGCTTGGTCATATTAAAAATGAGACTATTAGAAATATGGTAGCTACAACAACAGTGTTTGGTCATATTAAACAACGACTCAAATGGTTTTTAACAATGTAACTCAATTACCACCAAACAGTGCCCAACAATGACATTTCATGCAAACAATGGACTACAGAAATATCAGAGTTGCTAAGAACCAGCATATATGAGGCACACTTGAGAGCACTTGCCAGAATTCTTTGCATACAATGATGCTGAAAGACATAACAGGAGAAGAGAAAAGAAAGAAAGAAGAATGTGTATAATGTTTTTTATGATAGTTTAGGTTATAAAACTGCTAATTTGTATGTTTCAGGATCTGCATTCCCACCAAAGACACCAGGATTGATGCGTATCTACAGCATGAGGTTTTGTCCATGGGCTCAAAGGACAAGATTAATTCTTGAACACAAAAAAATTCCGTAAGTTCAAATTGAGTACAACAGACCAATCACCTTTCTGCTAACAAAATCTGACTATAACACTGACATTTTTACTTTTAAATTCTAGGGTTGAACCGGAAGCAACTAAGTTAATTTTATTTTTATTTTTAACTTCTGTGTTGAAGGAAGCGACTAAGCTCATTTTATTCTTTGACCTAACTTGTAATCTAAGATTGTTGAAATGTGATGGATTGATTTAACTGCACAGGATTTCCCCGTGTTGTATGATTTCCTTGCGTGACGTGGTCAAATTCCACAGAAATATCATACCTACTAAAAGTACTGCACAAAGCTTGTAGCTCCAGCCACAATCCTAAGGGAGCTCCAGAAAATTATGTGCTTGTGAACCGAATGACGCAGTTTGGACTAGAACCCACGACCTTCAGAATGCAAGGTTAGAGTTCAAGCAACCACTGCATCCATTTTATGCTGTCTGACAGAAGATACAATTCTTCCATGAGTCTTAAGTTTTTATAATGAAGTTCAAAAATACCTTGTACAAGTGTTATGATTTTAAAGTAAAGTTGACAAATATCTTTTACATTTATGTGATACACTCTGTCTATATGATCTACCACAGTTACGAAACAGTCAATGTTGATTTGAAGGACAAACCAGATTGGTTTTTGGAAAAGAATCCTCTAGGTTTAGTTCCCGTTTTGGAAATCGATGACAAGATTGTGTACGAATCCACTGCAACCAGTGACTGGCTGGATGATGTTTACCCAGAAGGCCGTCTACAGCCGAGTGACCCATACAGGAAGGCTTGGGACAGGATTGTCACAGAGTATTATGGGAAAGTATGCATATTTATTATTACATTAGTAGATTGTTATTTGAGTGTAGTGGTAGTTTGACTGCTGTATGACTGCTGTATGATTTGTTCTATGTCAAGTAGTAGCATGTCCCTTGCGGAACGTTGCATTCATCACAGCCTACATGAAAAGTTCTCTGTCTCTTGCAAGTTCTCCTGCTTCTTTCAGCGTCATGTTCATGGTTTCTTGATGTCCTGCTGCCACCTTCGTCTTGGTCATCCTATGCCTCGTTTTCAGGAACCATGTCTTCCATTATCTTTCTCTCCAGACCACTCTGACGTTTTAATGTGGCCAAAATATTTAATCTTCCGGGACATGATGTTATTTATGAGCCAATGCTCCTTGATATGCAGGTCTTGTAGGATGTCTTTGTTTCTTCTCTGTCTAGGATGTTCTAAGAACTTTTCTATAGCACCTTGTTTCAAAAACTTCAATTTTGTTTTTTAATGTTTGTGTTATGGTCCATGATTCGCATTCATATGTTGTCACAGGGAATATGCATGTTCTCAGAAGTCTAACTTTTATTGCTTTGCTTGTGTCGTGCTGCCAGAGAGCCGCAGTAGCGTAGTTGTTAGTGAACTCGCTTCTCAAGGCTGGTGGTCCGGGTTCAACTCCAGCAGTGTGCGTGGAAGTTTTTTCACGACCGCGACGGCTCTCAGGTCGACCCAGCCTCAACTGGGTACCAGACATGCTCTGGGAAAGTAAAGGCAGCCGCGTGATGCTGACCACATCACCCATCGTGCGCCGATGGTCAATGAATAATGCAGGCCTAACACTGTATTGCCCTATATACCACAAGCTATGAAAGGGTTCCTTTACTTTTATTTTTACTTGTGTCGTACTATAGTTTCTTCATGCTGACCACCCTCTGGAAAGCCATGGCTAGTCTTCTTCTAACTTCTTTCGTACAATCTCCATTGTGTTCTATGAGTGAATACTAATATGATATTTTATTCATTGGTCACATATTTGAGATATTGGGACAATTTGTATTACATGAGAAGCTTACAGAATCTTTGTATTATTATATTGTAGATGCCTGTCCACATGAACACATGACTGGTTTGCCAATCTTGAGTTTTGTATACATGGGGCTGTGGAATTGATTGTGTTCTGTTTAGATGCACAGAATGACAGCTTGTTTCATTTACTTATATTTTGATAGTTGTTCTGTGTTAGTATTGGTGACTTTCTGATTGATTTCTTCTTCTTTGTGATCAATTTCATAGGTCAGTCTAAACTATGAGATGGATTGCCTCTATGAAGCTGCATATCAGTTTCTCAAGGGTACCTCATAGCTTGCTCTGTGAGATTTATTTGTGAGGCCATGTTTCGTTTCACTGGTGTAGGTATGATAGACAGGACTGTAGGATGTGCTCTGGAGTCTTTGATTGAGTCTGAAATGCAGACTGTTCAGTCTGAGCAGGTTTATTATCTTTTTCTGCTGATGATACTCAACTGGTCAGCACCTTTCTTGGTGAGTCAGTCTGCTGTCTCATTTCCTGGTATTCTACAGTAAGATAGTATCCACTGCATGGCAACCTTGCACTGTATGCACAGTTCATGAACTAAAATGTTCAAACAGTGCCATCATATTTGCAGACACATCAATTTAGTTGTACTTTTGTTTTTATCTCTGACCTTGGTGTGTCATTTGATTGCAGTTTACCTCCTTTATTTAACATGCTTTCACTAGATCACATTCTATAAGATCCTCCTTCCTCAAAGGCTAGACAAAAAGAACACAGTATACGGAACAAAATAACAACTTACAAACACATGCAGATACCACTACATAGCATTGGGCTGAAGGACAAGAGCTCAAGTCACGCTGGATCATTGAAGAAGAAGAAAGATTTAACATGCTTCTACAATCACTCTAGAGTGACCACTTATAAACCTCTTTTATTTGATTTGAGTCATTGATCAAGTATGTTGTGCTGCTAGTTTACAGCAAAGCTGCGATATTTGCATCTTTCGGCACAGAACTTCCAATTTCAGCACATTTAACATGATATGTCAGCTAATCACACCTTCACAGCCTTCCTCGGCTCGTAATATTTTATTACTTTCATGTAAGTTGAATTTGTTTATATAGGAATTAAAGTCTTTGTAAGCCAAGGAGTGCTCCTTTCAACATAAGGATGAACCATTTATTGGTTATATCAGACAGTGTAGGCCAACAAACATGAAAAATAAGAATTGTTGAATGGCCATACTGCACCATATATATCATCAAGGATTCAAATCAAATGAGTGTGCATATTTTATCTGTTTACTTTCAGCTAGCAGGCAGCATTTATGGACTCTTGAGAAATCCTGAAAACAAAGAACAGGCCGTTGCAGACACTCTAAAGCACTATCAGTTTTTTGAGAATGTTCTAGCTAAGAGAAAGGGTCCTTTCTTTGGAGGCAAGTCAAATTAAAATTATACATTTATATGATGATTACATAGATTGTTATTGGAAGGGTTTCACATTTTAGCAGAGAAATGTAAAGAGAATATCAATATTTGAGCTGGTACAAGTGGCTGGTATTATTATATTTGAGCTGGTAAAGTGGCTGTATTATATTTGAGCTGGTACAAGGGCTGGTATTATATTTGAGCTGAGTACAGGTGGCTGGTATTATATTGAGCTGGTACAAGTGGCTTGCTGGAGATAAAGAATGAAATAAAGTTAGAACAATAGTTTGAAATGAAGACTACTGTTTCGTTTACAGTTGATTGGAATTAGAAAATGAATTAATGAGGAATAGTTTAGTGGACAGTTGATTAGAATTAGAATTAATAAAGAATAGAGTTTAGTGGACAGTTGATTAGAATTAGAATTAATAAAGAATAGAATTTAGTGGACAGTTGATTAGAATATGAATTAATGATGATAATGTTTTCTGCGTATAACAGACACTTATGAAACTTGGATAATCTTTATGTAACAGAGCCGTGTGTCTTTAACTGATTTTTTATAATGAGCTGTGTAACACAGACTAACTTTTATAATTAACTGTGTAACACAGACTAACTTTTATAGTGAGCTGTGTAACACAGACTAACTTTTATAATGAGCTGTGTAACACATACTAACTTTTATAATGAGCTGTGTAACACAGAATAACTTTTATAGTGAGCTGTGTAACACAGACTAACTTTATAATGGCTGTGTAACACAGACTAACTTTTATAATGGCTGTGTAACACAGACTAACTTTTATAATGAGCTGTGTAACACAGACTAGCTTTTATAATGAGCTGTGTTTGTCAGACTAGCTTTATAATGAGTTTGAAACACAGACTAACTTTATAATGAGATGTGTAACACAGACTAACTTTATAATGAGTTATGTGTGTCATTCTAAATGTTATAATGAGCTGTGTAACACAGACTAACTTTTGTAATGAACTATGTGTGTCAGGCTAAATTTTATAATGTGCTGTGTAATACAGACTAACTTTTATAATGAGCTGTGTAACACAGACTAACTTTTGTAATGAGCTATGTGTGTAAGACTAACTTTTATAATGTGAAATGTGTATGAGATATATGTTCAGGATAAACAAAGCAAATCATTTGTTTCCTGAAATGGAAAGCTTACCGTGATATATGTGCATATTTTATCTGAAATCATTAGAATGTGTTTTGACAGTTGATAAATTATGTGAAATAATATAATTATATTGTTATATGCATGTCTTCTACAGATGACAAACCATCCTTGGTTGACTTTTTGATTTGGCCACATTTTGAGAGAGTTCCAGTCGTGGCCACTGTAGAACCTAGAGTTGTTATAAACAGAGAGAAGTTTCCACGTCTGGCAGCCTGGTTTGATGCTGTGAGCGCTCTTCCTGCAGTCCAGTCTACATCTTTTGATGCCAAAACACATTTGCAGTTCCTTGAATCTTCCAAGTCTGGAAAGCCAAATTATGACCTTGGACTGTAAGAGTAAATTTAGAATTCATTCACATGTTTGCAAAATGATGTCAATTCTCTGCTACCCAGCATAAATGTCACTCAAGTTCTGGGTTATACATTTCTTGCACTCATAATTTACATGCCAGATGTAATAACTAAATTCTACATATGCAGAAAACAAATAGATTTTTCTTTCTATTTATTTCATGGAAGATATCTTCTTCTGGATCATTCTTTTCAGCCATTTTGATCATTCTTATTGTGATATATTGTGAGGCCAAGAATGGGTGTGATACGTCACATCTTCAGTACCATTTGGAGCTCTGGTGCTTGTCGTTCGGCAATGTGTCCGATTTCAACCAGCGTTTACTGGGTTCACTTTCCATCAGCCTTTGGCTGTTCCCAGCTGACCTGCAAATGGAAGATATTAAATATATTGTATGTAAAGTATCTATATGCATTGGTTATGTCTATCATACTTGCATAAACGAGATATTTGTCGGTGGGAACAACATCATTTTAAATTACTAATGTATCATTGAAGATTTAGTCCAAGATATGCAGTCTGTATTCTTTGGTCTATAAATATTTGCAGAACTAAGTTACAAACTGCTAAATTATGGAATTGTAATCCAGATTTTCCTGAGATAGATTATGTTGATCCAAATATTGATTTAACTGTGTGATAATTGTACAGAGAAAAGGCAAAAGAGAGGCAAACAAAACCACATTGGCAAAGAACTGTGAAAGCTGAGATAAAAACATTACAGAGTCCTGGGACACTCTACAAGAGATTGCCATCAGCCAAGCAAAGAGAAGTATTTTGTTGTCCTTCAAGACAACATAAAGCATTATGGTCACTGATTACTTTGTCCATCAATGGTCACTTACTTCTCTGTCAGTCAATGCTCACTGGCTGCATTGTTAGTTGATGGTCACTGTCGGCATTGTTACTAACTACTCTGTAGGTCGATGGTCACTTATTATTTTCCAGTCTATGGTCACTTACTTCTCTGTTAGTCAATGGTCACTGGCTGCATTGTTAGTTGATGATTACTAACTACTCTATCAGTTGATGGTCACTTACTATTCACCAGATAATGGACTGCTTTGCCAGCCTTTAGTCATGAACTGCTTTGTCAGTCGATGGTCACCTATTGCTTTGCTAGTCATTAATACAAGAAGAGAATAATAATTATCACTACTGCCTGTTGGATGAAGACACTAACATAGATGTTGAATTGCTCCAGTGATTTAAGAAGTTTAGAATTACCTGTTGTACAAGAAGTATTGGATACCTCAGGGGCAGATTGATGAGCATCTTTTACAAACGAGCTACAGGAACCATCAGTATGGATACCCAGACATCTGTTGGGGGAGACATCTCTGGGCCTGCTCGGAGTATGACATCGGCTCAGTAACCAATCACCAATAAAAGTTTCAGTATCTTGTCCATGTTAAAAATGATAACTAATTAAGAGAAAATATAACTATATTTTTTGATAAGTTTTACAATTTTGGAAGAGATATTTTTGTTTTCAAGAGCATTATTAATGGCTAAATAGCATGACTTGTTTATATTTGTTTTACTAAATATTCTGTTTACATGGACTATAGAGAAATAAATTTAGAAAATTAGATGAAAGAATAAATATATAGATAAGAGAAGAGATAACAATTTGTTGTAGTAATGAACCATTATTGTTGATAACAACAACTGCTGAAATAAATTTACATATCAGCATTAATTATTCCATCTCTGTTTTAACTGTGTACTATTTACAGTAAAACTTGTTTTTGTGTGTGAAAATGTTGCAAATGTTTAAACAATACTTGTTCAAAGATTTCCTAAGAGTGTGATACAGAAAATACAAATCGGTTATATACAAAGGCAGTGAATGCAATGAATACAAAATGTGACATTCCAGTCACTTACCTTCATCTTTGTCCCAGGTCATTCTAGAGGGAAGGGCAATGAGAGAGCGGATGCACTGGTGAGCAATGCTGTGATCATGAATTGGTTTTATATGGACAATAGCGACATCATCAATGCTCTAAGAGAAAACATACGCTCTGAAGATTTCAACAAAGAAGATAAAGGGTATTTTCTATCTTGCAAAATGGAAATTTATCATGCATACCATGCAGAAGACACAGTTAAGTATCACTAGACAAGCACTTGAATGGAACACACAGGGAAAGTGGACACCCTAAACAGACCTGAAGTCTTGAGTCTTCTTGAGGAAATGATGATGCTGGATTATCCTGGAAAGCAATAAAGAAAACAGCCAGAGACCAGAAAAAGTGGCAAACAACTGTTGAGGTCCTATGCTTCACAAGGAGCATAGAGAAATAAGTAAGTAAATAATGAAATATAACACGGTAACAGTTTCATGAAATATGACATGGATATCATAAAACATGACAGCTTTGTGAAACATGATTTGGGAACCTCTACATGAAAACTACATAAAAACATGGCATTGTGATAGCATCATAAAACACAAAATTGTCCCATTTACATAAAACATGACATGGTAACAACTAAAAATAACATGAAATACATAAAATATGACAAACTAGTTATAATAATAGCCATCAAACGCAAGCAATGATGACAACATGTGCTGCTGCATCTCTCTGGTACGTGCGGAGGCGAATGTAGAGTGTAATTCTCAAACACAATCCCCTACCACAGGTGATGCATATATGATCACTGTTAGACATGTGTGTTCTGTATTTTCGAGCAGTTCGCTTTCTCTCTGTGCCTCAACAATTCTCAGCTATGCGAGTTCCTTTTTTATTGTTACTGCCCAACATTTGACGATCTTGCGTAAGGGATTCTAAACACGTGTTGTCTATATCAAAGCATTTTAGAGACACATAAAGAGTGTCTTGAAAGCGTTTTTTCTGTCCACCAGCTGAATGTCTCTGCCATTTTATTGCTAGTAGTCTGCGTAGACAACCTGTGTGGAAGTGGTTTAGTTTTCTTGCATGCCTGCTATATACTGCCCATGTCTCGCTGGCATACAGCAGTATGGTTAGCACTATGACCTAGTAAACTTTCACAGCTCACTACATATAGACTACGACAGAAATATTCCAACGTTCATAAATAATGATATATGGATATTATCAGAATGTGCAAAGTTTTAAAAAATATCTTGTAATTAACCTGTTATATTCTGCAAATAATTGCACATAAATAGCATTCAATGGATCTTTTAAATAATTTTGTTTGTTTTTAATGTTTTGGTTCCTGTGTGACTTGTCGTAAGATAAGAATTAAAAGTAATACAAATGATATAAATAAAATAAAGCACACATTATACATAAACTTCATTATGTGGCGTCTTGTAATACTTGTTGAATGTTTACATTGACGTCCCTTTCTCACTTCTGCATCGGCGACGTCTGGTATTTGTCTGATTTCAAGGCAATGGAGAGATGATCTTGCCTCTGAATGACGTAATCATAAAACTCGGCGCAACTTCAGCTGTTGACACATGCAAGCAAATTCATTTCTCTATCCAATATGCATTCATGAGATAAAATATTCGTTCTACAGTTTCTTTGTGTACCGAAACACAAACGAATATCAAGGAAAGAAAAAAAGGAAGAACACTGATGTCCTGAAAGAACTGAATGTTACAGACAATTGGCTGATAAACAATCAGTTGGCTGATAAACAATATACTGTACAGAAAAATTAGATACTTTGGTCACATCAAACGTCACGATGACCTGGAGAGAACAATAATAGAGGGCAGGGTCCCAGGACGCAGACCAAGAAGAAGATGGCTATAAGATATTAAAGAAGCCATGAATATGACCCCCGGCGATGTGGGTGAAATGGCTAGAGACAGTGAATTTCAAATGAGCTGCAAAGAAAGCAACGTCATATAAAGGATGTGCACCATGATTATGACTGGAACACTAAGGAGGAATTCGCACAGATTCAATAACTGCAAATACTGATCCGTTTACGCTCGTGTGGTGCCGGGGCCCGCAAGGAAAGCAAAGAATAGTACCACTGCGACCTACAAGGCATGTCGTAAGAGGCGATGTAGGACCTAGGGAAGCTACCCTAGTAAATAAAAGCATTGCAGAAATCGGATGTGCTGGCCTTCTTGTATGTGCATAACTCGCACAACGCACAATCGCTCTTATGCTCAGATCACATAGAGGTGTTAACAAGTAGTCGATAGGGAGCGTTCGTAGATATCTGCTCATCCACACTATCCAAAACAAAATTCTCATTTCTCTGACACGATTTACTATTCCAATTATCTTTAGTCTTGCTCATTTATGATTCAGTGACCTGCTTCAAAAAGAAAAACTGACCAAACAGCACTAAATTATCTATTGACATCTTTTATTCTACAAATGTTAATATTTCTCTAACATCGGTCCTGTCTGGTTCAGAGTCTAGCAACATTTACATCAAATTAAACAGTACAGCTCCGTACTAATCACGTCGATAATGAAAGCAAAAGTAATGTGGTAGTATGTGTGGACGTGGACATTTCAAGTTTTCAAGTTAAAACAGCTCTCCCATCTGAAAATCTAGAAAAAAGTTCGATTTATTTGCAACTTTCATTTGACAGGGACACAAACCGGGACATATGAGCGTCCAAAAGCATTTTCGGACATTTTTACGCCTACAAACTCTGCCTAAGTCTGCCCTAACTAAAAACTGAAATACATGCTTAGGAGGGTAGCGGAGAAATTATGAGCATGTCCGATGTGAGTTGAAGATGATCCTCAAATGAACTATCACACAGAACATTTGAAGTTTTCTAATGATAATCATTCTTCCGTGACCGGTGACAGAAGAGGAAATCATTCTTCCGTGACCGGTGATGTGCGGAAGCCTACAAATCTAGTCTGGTCCGAGCGGATCAGATCAGATCGGGAGGTAGCGAGGGAGGCTGCGGTGATATGTAATAAATTGGCGTTTAAAGACAAAGACACGTATGTATAGTATCACATAAGCAAGCAAAAATCATCCGTGACCGGTGACAGAGGAGGCAACCACTGGTTACCACGCATGGTGATGCTGTCTACTTACGCTCTCTTCAGAATATATATGACCTTTTTCGTCTTTGTTTTACTGTGACAACTTCTGAGTTTTCTTTTGTCTTTCAGCTCACACCGAAGTCTCTTTTAAAACGATTCTGCACTTCTGCATTAATGTTTTCCACAACTCGGTCATCATCTAGTTTTCCCCATTTATAAAAAGGCGATAGAGCAAAGACTGGTATGTACAGTATTACATAAGAAGGGAAAAATTAATTATAAGATATGAAAAAACCACACTCAACGTTTCGGTGCTTAAGACCTTTATCAAGAACACAAAAACTAAATTAACTAAAACATGATACTAACAAATGATCTGAATCAAGAGGCACATAAAAAGACATGACACCTTGATAAAAATCTTTACTAGAGGGGAAAGTTGAAGGGCAAGAGGCAGACCGAGAGATAAGTGGGAGGGAAATTTAAAGAAATGGACAGGATACAGTTTGGCAGAGTGCAACACCAAGGCGAAAGACAGAGGATGCTGGAGATTCATTGCAGCCAACCTTCAATGCGGAGACGGCACCTAATGATGATGATAATAGTCAGAGAAAACAGGTCGCGTGCCCTGGCCAAATTATTTATTAGGGATTGCAGTGTTGCCTCACTGTCTGCAACTAAGACAGCATCGTCAGCGAAAATGAGTTTCCTGAGAAGATTTTCTGTTATTTTGTTTTGGTTCTAAAGTGAGCCAAGTTGAAAATTAGCAAAGTTCTAGTACGGATGAAACCCAGCGTTCCCGAAGGCATGGTATAACAAGACTGCGAAGAAGATGACAAAGAGAGTGCGGGCAATAACACAGCCCTGTTTGACTCCACTCTTAACCTCGAAACTATCAGATGTAATGTTATCGAACTGTATGCTGGTTTTCATGCCCTCGTGTAAGTATTCTTTAGAATACTCACTTACTGACCAACATTTGTGTATGTGACTAGAGCCGAAGAGCGTAAGTATGGTGTGCTATGGTTTACAGCTGTTAAGATGCTATATATAAACTGTGGTATACACTGATTGGTTTGTGTTTGTTTCTGTAACAGTTACATTTTTACATAGATCATATGCTATACAAAGTCTTCTACAACAGAACATCAGGGAAGAAAGCGAGATGAAGACCACGAAAAAGATGGTTAGATGGTATAGCAGAATCCTGTCAAAGCGCAAAAATAACAATCACCCAAGCCACCAGAACAGCGCAAGACAAAAACAGAAAACCACGATACTGGGCAACAACCTGGTAGCAGTGTGACGACAAAAGAAGAAAAGAAAGAAGATACGCTAAGCAATCCCCCCGTCCCCGTCCATTCCCCACCAAATGTGGAGGGCAACATTCATGTGACATAGATAACCACTGGCTTGGAAAACAACTTTTGGCTGTCGGGACAACTGTGTGTCTCTCTGTAGTCGACAGCAACATGCATAGATGTTAGATCCAGACTTATATCGGTGGAAGTTCGATCGTCAGGGCTGCCGGGATAACAATGGTAACCATACAACATTTGTAAAACTTACTACGAGTAAAATATAGATGGACTTTTTACACACATATTTATCACATCTGGGACACAACACTCAACATATCAAAACTGATAAGACATGGGTGTGACATGTCATAATATGTGACATGCTGACTCATTGTGATATGAACCGTGACCGACGGTAGCATATCGTTGTTTGTTTGTTTAGTAGGGATTAAAGCCTCTTTAAGCCGAGGCACGCCCTTTTCAACCTAAGGTAAACCTTTTATTGGTTATATCAGAGCGTGTAGGCCAACAAACAGGAAAAATAAGAATTAACTCCTTTCGGAGAATCCAAGAATTATTAGCATATCGTTTCAAAACGTTGAAGCATTTAAAAATTATGTAAGTAGTATCGTACTGCTCTATACATGTAGACACTAGACACCGTCTCTTTTTACTTTCAGACTTCCACGCTAATGACTTTCAATAAAAAAAAAATGTGCCATGTCTGCCGGGGTAGGTCATGGTCATGTCATTTCACAACACCTCTCTCTCTCACTCTCTCTCACTCTCTTTGGTGCAGCTAATCAGTTCTTCTTCTTCTTCTTGCGTTCGTCTGATATTAATTCAGACGTAGTCAGGGCGCCTGGTATGGCGCTTCTGATTGGTTTTTGCTCGAAGGCGTGCTTTCCCTTTTTATCAGTGTCCCCAGTGCCGGATTAAGCCAGCGCGGGGCCCGTAGCAAATTTTAGCGCGGGGCCCAAGATTTTGTATGATAATAAAATAAAACACAACGTTTACAAACAAACTTGTCTTGATTAAATGTGAGCAAACTTAGATATAACACTAGACACATCAATTTCTTTCATTAAATTACATTCAATGTTCATTAAGGTAAGGTTATTTAAACGATCTTGTCCCACCTGGGAAACACGACTCTAATAAATTTTCCATTATAAGTTTATAAAATTACAGTTCAAGAGTCTCATGCTTTTCGTTGTTAATAGCAGCAGCTACATTAGTTTTAAGAGATTCAGCGAACTGCACAAGTTCGTCGCCTAGGCTTTCTTCCAAATCCTCTTGGTAGGAGCTGACAATATTTGGAGTTATTTTCAAGATCTCTTCTGCTTTAAGAGATTTTAACTGTCGAAGTATTCCAAATACACTAGTCACTCTATAGTATGCTTCCATGCGTTTAGTTAAGGCAGACAGTACATTATCAATTATAACAATAAACACCTTACTTTCAAATTTTTTGTTTGGGTGTTTGATTTGCTACAACTTCATTGAGCGTAGTAGAGCCACTGAAATCGTCATACTTAGTATTTCGCTTGCATCGTCTTGAAGTTTGTTGCTGATATTCTTCACAGTAAGTCAGGATTTTGGCTTTGGCTTCAATATCTGAAAATGTAGGCCGCATTGCTTGAGCGTACCCGTGTAACCATTCATAAAGGGCATATCCATCCCGTGTTAAGGTCTTGATCAGGTGCCTGTAATGAAGCGCTAGAAGCTTGCTAGCGTTCTAGAATTCCATTCCATAAAATGGTCATTATTCCTGTTTCCAACTTACTCATCTCCAAAACTAGTCCATACGCCTGATTGCGACACTCTACCTTTTTGATCCATATTATTTGAGATGTCATCCCAAACTTGTTTGATAGTGGTAAGCGCCACATAAAAGTGCCTTAGTCGCATCAGCTCGGGCAGACCACCTGGTGTCCGACAGTCTCTTCAAAGTCGGGAGTTTTGAACCTGTATCTTCCAGTGCTTTTGTAAGAATGCCCCATCGATAGGTAGAAGCGGAAAGAATATATATAGGCTTTCAACAAAATCGAGGGAAATGAATGCCTCTATACAACATTCTGCAGCACACTTAGCAACCAAATTCAGTGAATGTGCAAAGCAGGAAATGTATTCTGCGTACTTATTTATCTCCTTAATACGTGCTTGTAAGCCGTGGTATTCCACACTCATGTTGCTGGCATTATCATAGTTTTGACCACGACAGTCTTTGATATCAAAGCCATTTTTCTTTTAAAAATCAAGTAAACTTTGAGCGAGTTGTTCAGCAGTATGACCGTCCGTATCCAAGAACTTCACAAACCTTTCCACTGGTCCAGATGGTAACACATAGCGCACTATTAGAGCGAGTTGGTCCACATGTGAAATGTCTGGAGTAGAGTCCAGTGATACCGAATAGTACTTGCATTTCTTAATTTCAAAAATAATATGAGCCAGTAAGCTTGATGCAATTAGATGGATAAATTCCTTGCATGTTGTTTTTGATAAGTGTGATGTATGCCCCTTTCCTTTATTTGCATAAGTATTTATATGAAGGGGCCAGAAAAATGTTAAATTTGGCTATTAATTCCAACAAACCGAAATAATTTCCATTATTAGATGAACCAATAGTTTCATCACTACCCCGAAATGCAAGACCTCGTTCTGCTAACAATTGGATAACTCAAGTAATTCGTTCTAAAAGTGTCCGTCAATATGTTTGTTCGGTCTCAATTTGGCTTACAAGTTGAGAATCGACACGTGCATCTTTCTTTTTGCAAACTAACAGCGACATTATCGCTTGTCTATGGGAGGTGCTTTCTTCATGTCTTTTCAACAAATTATTTGCGTTTTTCCAGTCGTCAAATCCTTTTTTTTTTTTTTTTTTTTGTAAACCGTAACGAACAGCCTGAATCAGTAACTTTGCAAACAAAACAGAAAAGTTGTCCTTTAGTTTCTGAATAACACATCCAATCTCTCACATGAGTTTTGTCTGTTGGTTTATATGTATATGTGAAAAACGACTTTCGACAAAATCGTGGATTGTTTTCTTTATCGTATGTTTTTTTGGTTTTTTTTTAAGACAAGAAATCACTGTTCATATGTTGCTCTTCGCTACTTCCTTTCGCAATCCAATAATCTCGATTGAAGTTGATTGGCCATTCATCAATATCGTTGGCATACATTTTACTTTCGTTGTGTTTTTGGCTTGTAGAAGATGTTGCTACATTAGAAGCATGTGCTGCGCTTTTTGCATCTCTTTGACTTGAAGATGAAATGGCTAAATTCGGAAGACTTGCTGTACATTCTACTTCCGTTTGTCTTGTGGGAAATGTGGCTAAATCGTGAAGAGTTGCTGATCTTAATGGTAATATTGGTATTGATGATTCTTCTATAGCAATGGTTTCATCTACTATACAGTGAGTAGCGACTTCTGTATTTTCCGCTTCGATTTCTTGGACCATCACACACGACATTAAAAAATTCCGACAGCTTGCGTGTTTTTGATTGGTTATTGTTTATTAGTTATTGGTTACTAAACTGGCGTCATTGTACTCCGGGCAGACCCATAGGTGTTCAGTCTCCCCAACAGATATCGAAGAGTATGCATACTGATGGTTCCCGTGGCTCGCTGATTAAACGCACCTCTCACTCTGCCTCTCAGGCAGACTTCGACTTGTACAACGGGTAACTCCAAACTGTCTAAATCGCTTGATCGATTCAACATCGATTTTAGTGTCCTCATCCAATAGAGAGTCGCGAAGAGACCGAAGAATATCCCCTTATCCATCTTCAACTCCCCAACAATCGATGCTGTTGATGCAAGCCTGTCCGCTCTCTCATTACCGTAAACACCCGCATGCCCAGGACAGTATATCCACGTAAGCCGCTGGAGGTTAGAAACTTTATAGACGACATCCACTCATACCGAAACCTGCCCTTCTGGATCTTGTGAAGCATCGACTGAGAGTCAAATACAACAACGGCCCCAGTAAATGAAGTCCCAGAGATTCAATGGAGGGCAGCAGTAACGGTCTCAACCTCCTTCCTCATACTAGAAGTAGTTGTCCTGTATGCCCCACTTCGCTCTGCAACAACCCTACCATGCGATTTAACCAAGAAACCCCAGCCGGACTTCTCATCACGATGAACCGACCCATCGGTATATACAACATCATCATCCCTTGCATTATCTTCTATCAGCTGCTTAACTGCGAGATCAGCCTTCATGTTGCCCCAATCTCTTCATTCTCTTCCAAGAGTAATGATAAAGTTGAGTATTGAGCGTGTTTTTGATAACATCTGGTTATTTTTTCCTTTTCATCTCTGTCATATAGGCGCGGGGCCCCCAGAAGCGCGGGGCCCGTAGCATTTGCTACTTCTCATCATCATGTATCCTTCCATATATTTTTATCTGTTGCCAATGTTCCTCAATATTCATATCGTCTACCAGCTGTTCCAATACTTGGTACTTGTTTGATACTGCGACTGCAAATCTGTCTCTTACTTCCTGGTTCCTAAGCTCTTCTACTTTGAACTGCTTTCTATAATTTGGGTTTGTTGAATATCTTTTAAGTTTCAGCCTGATTTTACTTAACAGGAGGTGGTGATCCGATGCCACGTCTGCACCTCTGCACTTTAACGTCTTGTAATGATGTTCTAAATTTCTTATCAATACATATGTGGTCTGTCTGGTTAGCTGTTATGTGATCCGGTGATATCCATGTGGCCTTGTGTACTCTCTTATGCTGAAATATGCTGCCGCCTATGATTAACTGGTTTGAGGCACAAAAATTTGCGAACATTTCCCAATTCTCATTCATTCTACCCAGCCCATGATTTCCCATGGTCTCTTCGAAACTGCTATTGTCGTCTCCTATCTTTGCATTTAAGTCCCCAATCAAAATTATAATATCCTTTTTCTCTTCCTGTCCATAATACTTTGTACTTTGGTATAAAACCTCTCTTTAGCTACTTGTTCCCGATCGTTAGTTGGCGCGTAGCATTGGATGACCTTTAAGTTAATTTTCTTTTTGTTAGTTCTAAATGTTGCTGTTATTATTCTGGGCCCGATTGTTTCCAATTCTATTAATGCTTTTTGTGCTTCTCTGGACAGCATGAGGGCAACTCCTTTACTATGGTGTGTGTTCTCTTCTTCTTTTTGCCATGAGGACAACATTATTTCGCCTGTGTGTAGTTTAATTTTGTCTATTCCTTTCCATCTTGTCTCCGAGACTCCCAGAATGTATCTTGTAGTTTTTCATCTCTGTCGCGAGCTGGGCGTTTTTCCTGCTCCAGCAACGTTCTCACGTTCCAGCAACCAATTCTGGCTATTTTCCGACAGGAAAGAAGGCTAGTCGGCATCCCCGGATCCTTGCGGCTTTCCCGGTGATACGTCATTTGCCCCCTGTTGGGGACCTTCCCTGGTTCGGATGGTTGAGTTGAGTTATTCCATATTGTTGTACTATCCATGTTTGTTGAAGTTTTTTTGGCTTATTTTTCTACAGGGTGAGGTAGCCAGCCCCATGCCCCACCCTCCTTAGCCGCCTCTTACGACATGCCTGGCAGGTAGACATTGCTGCATATTCTTTCCTCCCCTGTGGGCCCCGGCAGCACTCGGGCGGATCCCTACCTTAGTCGCCTCTTACGACATGCCTTGTAGGGCGCAGTGTTGCAATTCTTTGCTTCCTTGCGGGCCCCGGCAACACACGGGCGATTTTGCTACTTCTGCTACTAGGCTAATCCGGCGCTGAGTGTCCCCCGCGATACAGGCGACCCTTTTCCGACTGCAGAGGTTACTAATCAGTTCTGACGTCAATCTTATGATCAAGTTTCTTTGTATGCATATCTCTTATAAAACCACATCTGATGTTTTCCTCACTGTACACTAACAATGGTTAAAGACATTTGGCATAACAATGGTAGCATACAACCAACAATGTTTATTTGACGTTAATTTACGATTGGAAAATATTTACTTGAGACTGAAAAATAAAGTTCGTAAGAAAATAGAAATAGCCAAGAACATATTTAACAACATCAAAACCTACTTTGTGTTACCAGAGCCAAACATGGACATTGAGCAAAGCGCAGTCACAAAAATAACTACATGTGAAATGCGTTGCCTGAGAAAAGTTACCAACAACACAAGAAAAGACAGAATCACCAACATCAGCATAAGAAAGAAAGTTGGCACAAAACCGTGCTTGAATTATATAGATAAACAAAGAATGAAGTGGTTTGGCCACTTAATAAGAATGCATCCAAACTCCACAGTATACAGAGTCTTCTACAACAGAACATCGGGAAAGAAGGCAAGAGGAAGACCACGGAAAAGATGGTTAGATGGCGTAGCAGAATCCTGTGAAAGAGCAAAGATAACAATCACACAAGCCACCAGAACAGCGCAAGACAAAAACAGAAAACCACGACACTGGGCAACAACCCGGTAGCAGTGTGACGACAAAAGAAGAAGAAGAAAAGTGTATTAAGGGGTTATAGTAGAGGATTTCTCAACTTTCTTATCTCTCAATAAAATTATGTGATACATAGCAGTTACTACTAGAGTGGTCTAAAATGAAAATTTAGATATCTTTCGCATTAATAAATTATCGGGTTGCCATGGAAACGGCAGCCATGTTGGATTATAAACAACGTCGTACAGTCTCCAAACAGAGTGAAATAAATAACAATTGCAATTTTTTTGACTGCACAACCTAAACATACCAATATTCTGGGCCGCTGACAACTTTAAATTGTTCTGTAACATGTAATTGATCTCTGGGGATGCAACGAATAAGACCTACCCAATTTACGGCCCAAAATAGGACCCATTGGTTCATAAAAAAAATTCATATAAATTTATTTGTTAGAGAAAGGTGCATTTTCTGTTGTCTAAGGGCTTCAATATTAATATATATATGTCAGGGTCAAATCTCATATTGCTATCTTGAGGATTTCTTTCATGGTGGAAAACATACATTACCCACGTTAACGAAATTTACAAATGGGAGAAAACTGTGTTTTAAAATATAATGTGAATTTAGTCTAAAGTGTCAGGGAAATCGTCCGTTACAGCATACAGTCATTGCCTAGCCTAATTAAATCTAATATATCTGTTAGTACTCAGATCAAGCTTTACAATGATACATGACTCGATTGGTTAATTGAATGCCATACACTGTATCTAGGGACAAAAGAAAGATAATTGAAGACATTTTCTATAGCGAATTTTTAGAGGGTAGGGCTGTTGAAAATAATTTTGAAGCATTTTCGGATCATAAATAAAAACTCTTTGCATAATTTGATTGTAGAGATGCAATACTAACATAATATGATGAATTTGAAAAATCGATATCTATAAGCTATAATGACCCAACTGTCAGTAGTATAACCCTTAATATTTAAAGAAATAACAAACACACAAAATGATAAGACTTGCAAAGTGCTGTATATATATTCCTTATTGGTGCATGTTACGGACACGGGGACAATTAGATGCAGAGAACAATTGAAGCTCGTGAAATGTGGATATACAGAAAAATAGGATGAGTGTCGTGGAAAGAGAAGAAAAACTAATACACTACTTCAACAGTTAGGAGTGAAAAGAGAAAAGCTCATAAAGATAGAAATTAGACCAATTCGATATTTTGGTCGCAGAGACAAGGCACTGTTGAGACCAATTTGAAAGGAAGGTAGAAGGCGTAAGTGCAAGGGGAAGGAAATGAAAATTGTGGCATATACTTTATAGAACGTCACCATCAACAACAGTAAACGATTTTTCTATACACCGCTTATACGTTTAGTAGTTTGCCATTGCTTTCTGAACTGTGAGGTCTGTTTTTACCGTTCATAAAATTCCCCGCGAACAAATTTGTTCTCTGCGGTTTGAACCAGGGACACTTGGGTTGTGATCGAGCTCACTATCGCTTAAGCTGCAGACGTCCACAAGAGCAATAGGAAGACAGTTAAAAATGGGAGGGAAACATCAAGAGGACAGACAAAAGTCTGGCATAGTGTTCCGCAGGTCAAAGGACATAACTTGTTGGAGAGCCTTTTACAGCCAACGTTTGATGCAGGAACGGCATATGCATGATTGAAATTAAAGTGTTTGTAAACAAAACAGTTTTTTGAACTCTTACAGTATGTAAATGCTGCAGTCATAGTGACTAGCGATAACTTTGACCTTCTTATTCATTCCGAATGTTCCTCAGACACTTAACCCGTACAAAACTACTAACAGCTCTCTGTGTTGCTATTCGCTGGGAGCCGGCCTTAAAAAGGCAGATAAGTATAAATTACACACGTACTTTCATGTCACAAAAGTCGGCAACTGCTACTCGTCGCTTACATTGTGTTGTACAACACTGCTGTCACACAAGAGATAAAAGTACAGTTAGACTGAAAATGACACAGAAGACTTATTCCAACGGTAAGTTACAAACTTTATATTATTGTGTAAATATGAGACAATCATACACAAGGTGATGTTTTGTACATATTCGATACGTAATTTACTTTAAAGATGTACACACTACAAGTACATAGTTAGTACACATGAATATGTGTAACGCTTACCCAAGAACTATTTAAGTAATTTCCATAGATCCATAGGATTGTCGCCATAGCTACGAAGTTTTTGCTTTATGCGGTACTCTCAGGAGGTGGCGTACCATTTATGCGGAGAGGCACCGAGCTATATGGGAAATCACAGTGCAATTAAGACACCTCTTCTCTTTTTATATACATAGATATATATATTTAGTGGGTATAGAAACTCACTATAACAACATTTGGAGATATTTCAGTGCAAAACCAAAGTAAGGATAAATAGTAGCAGCATCCTTTTACTAATTAAAGATGGTTTCTGAAAGACGAGGCAGGGTACGACTAAGATGATGGTGGCAACATCATATTAAAGAAACCTTGAAAACAGGTAAATATATCTTGTCTGAATCTCCGAATCCCACCTATTTTGGTGTTACAAGATTCATTGTTTGTTTCTTACTATGTAACATAATGTTTTACTGGCAGTCTCCAGGCTGTTTCTTACTATGTAACATAATGTTTTACTGACAGTCTCCAGGCTGTTTCTTACTATGTAACATAATGTTTTACTGGCAGTCTCCAGGCTGTTCCAAATATCTTAATGACAGCCTCCATTGCTATGTCTCCATTTGTTACATTTGCAATTTTTGTCATTTATATTTAATATTCATCAAGATTGTGTGCTTACTGTGCCAAAATTGGACACTTGCAGCAAAAGTGAAGAAAAAAATGCAACAATAGAGGTGAAATGCTTGTGGAAAAAAGTGAGAAAAACAATAAGGAATAAGATATAAAAAATGAGACTATTAGAAATATAGTAGATACAACAACAGTGCTTGGTCATATTAAAAATAATGAATCAAATGCTTTTTTAACCATGTAACACAATTACCACTGAACAGTGCCCAACAATGAGTACTACTATTCAGATACAAAGGTGTCAATGACATTTCATGCAAACAATGGACTACAGAAATATCAGAGTTGCTAAGAACCAGCATATATGAGGCACACTTGAGAGCACTTGCCAGAATTCTTTGCATACAATGATGCTGAAAGACATAACAGGAGAAGAGAAAAGAAAGAAAGAAGAATGTGTATAATGTTTTTTATGATAGTTTAGGTTATAAAACTGCTAATTTGTATGTTTCAGGATCTGCATTCCCACCAAAGACACCAGGATTGATGCGTATCTACAGCATGAGGTTTTGTCCTTGGGCTCAAAGGACAAGATTAATTCTTGAACACAAAAAAATTCCGTAAGTTCAAATTGAGTACAAAAGACCAATCATCTTTCTGCCAACAAAATCTGTCTACAACACTGACATTTTTACTTTTAAACTCCAAGTTTGAAGGGAAGCGGCCAAACTAATTTTATGCTCGCACTTTTAAACTCCAGAGCTGAAGGGGAAGCGACTAAGCTCATTTTATGTTTTGACTTTTAAACTTCAAGGCTGAAGGGGAAGTGACTAAGCCAATTTTATTCTTTGACCTTTTAACTTCTGTGTTGAAGGGAAGCGACTAAGCTCATTTTATTCTTTGACCTAACTTGCAATCTAAGATTGTTGAAAGGTGATTGATTGATTTAACTGCACAGGGTTTCTCTGTGTAGTTTAATTTCCTTGCGTGGCATGGTCACATTCCACAGAAATATCACACCTACTAAAAGTATTGCAAAAAGCTTGTAGCTCCAGCCACAATCCTAAGAGAGCTCCAGAAAATTATGTGCTTGTGAACCGAATGACACAGTTCGGACTAGAACCCACGACCTTCAGAATGCAAGGTTAGAATTCAAGCTTAGTAGACATGTGATTCCAGGATCAAATTCCATATCAGGAGAGGTGTTTTTCCCAACCATCTCTGGTTGACCCAGCCTCAGTTGGATACCAGAGAAACACTAGGAAGTAATCACATTATCCATCGTTTGCTGTCTGTCAAAGAAAAATACAGACCTGACTTTGTATTCTCCAATGTACCTCATGGTATGAAAACAGGTTCTTCACTTCTTTACTTTATCGCAGCTTTTATAAGATTTGTATTTTGTACATAGTGACAAGATAACCAACTCTGAAGTACTGCAACGTGCAAACTTGCCTTCCATCATGGACATGCTCAGCAGTAGAAGACTTAGATGGCTAGGACATGTGTGAAGAATGGACAATGGTCGAATTCCAAAACAAATGTTGTTCTGGGAACTTTCATAGGGGAAGAGGCACCAAGGCAGACCACTGTTCAGATATTCTTCTTCTTCTGCATTCTCACTAGATTGGGATTTTGGGTTCTCTAATAAAGGCAGCCGTCTGATTCAGATTATCAGCCACGCCATACAGTTTGTAGTGTAAGTGGGCCACCTCTTTCGTCTCAAGTCTGCACACTGGGGGCAGTTCTGTAGGATATAATTCCTATGATTTCTGCTTCCCATTTTTGCTGACCTCTTCCAGCAGTAAGTTTTGGCCACCCTCGTGATGGTGGGTCTGACATTCTTACTGCATGGCTAAATCTTCGAGGCAGATTGGCGGCCGTAGAATCCGTTATCCCATTCCTCATTGTGAGGTGTTGCACCATGTTATGCGCCTTACGGCCTGGTGCATCCGTTTTCTGCAAGCATTTGTTTTGGTTAGCATTCCCTAGCAGACCCATGCATCCGATTTCACCCAAACCTCCCTAGTCGCCTCTTACGACATGCGTGGCAGGTAACAGTGGTTCTATTCTTTACACCCACATGTGGGCCCCGTAACCACTCGGACACTGTTCAGATATAAAGATGTCTGCAAGGCCACAATGAATAACTTTTCTCTCGGTCCTAGTAAATGGGAAAAACTGGCTGATGATCGAGATATATGGAAAAACAACATTGTGCAAAGGTGCAGAATCATTTGAAGAGAGACTTAGGGATGAGCTGAAAGACAAGAGAGACAAACAAAAGCTCATAAGTTGTCACAGTGAAACACTTGCCAATTGACCGTCTGTTAAGACGAAAAAGGCCATACATGTACATAGTGGTTAGTATACATGCTTCATAGATGCACAATCCCATGTTCGAAATCCCTTGTTGGAATGGAACTTTCTCTGACTGCTGTGACTTTCAGGTCAAACCAGAATCAACTGGGTACCTGGGAAACACTGGGAGGTAAAGTCCGGCCGAGGTATGTTGACCACATCGCCCATCATATGTGATTGGTACAAAAATAAAATATTCAGTATATATATATATGGAACTGCAGTAAAACTATTTGATTGGCAAAACACGTAATTACAAAGTACTGTAGTTTTACAAATTACAAAACAATGACAAAATACAGCAACGTTTGACCAACAAGGCCTTTATCAAGCAAACGAACAAACAGGAGTGACAAATTAAAATGAAACACAAATGGACGACCAAATACAAACGTATCTAAGGAAAATCTGGAATAAAAACGAATAACGAAATAAATGTAACACAAAAACACACATAAAAACTAGAAATAGAAAGGAAAAGAAACAATGAAACATCTAGTAAATATATAACTTGAATACATGCAACATATACCCATATAGATTACAAAGCAGGGGAAGAGAAAGTACTAAGAAGCATAAGAATGGAATATAACATGAATACATGCAACATATACCCATATAGATTACAAAGCATGGGAAGAGAAAGTACTAAGAAGCATAAGAATGTAATACGTTGAGCCGCGTGGTCGCAAGGTACCATACAAAGAAATCAACCGATTCTCCAGAGCAAATCGACTGCGATCATCCGAGGAACATGATCGGATGGCTGTGACCTGGACATCGTGAGCACCTAAATGGCCAGTGTCATTGAAATGGGTGGCTACAGGGTCACAGAGCATTGGCGTATGTCGCGTAAGTGTTGGGCGAATCGGTCACTGAGCCTCTTGCCTGTCTCGCCGATATAAGCCTTGTTACACCGCTTACAGATAATAGCATAGATAAGATTACGGGACTCGCATGTGAACCCATCGTCAATAAGAAACGTGCCTAAAGGAAAAGATACAGTACGCGTCTGTATCACATAAGCACACGTGTTGCAACGCGACGGCCACACTGGACAGTGCCAAAATGAGTCAGGATATTGGACTTAAGGCGACTGTGTACCAACATATCCTTAAGACTTCTGTCCCGTCTGTAAGACACCAAAGGATAGTTGGGAAGACAGAACGGGTCTCAGGATCTGATCTAAGGAGAGACAGATGACGAAATAAAACATTTTTCACCAGGGAACTATGGGGGTGGTAAGTTAAGATAAGTTTTACTCTGTCAGAGTTAGTAGTCCTATGCTGACTGGTAAGGGCCTGCTGGCGAGTGATTTTCTGAACTCGATGCATAGCGAGACAAGCACCCTCTCCGGGTATAGGCGCCTACGAAAGAAATCAAGCATCTCGAGAGCTCTCTCAAGAAAATCATCGTCCTCACTACAAAGGCGACAAAGGCGTAAGAGCTGCGAGAATGGCAAAGAGTCACGACAAGCCGGGGGATGGGAAGAAGTATAGAGGAGAAAACTATGTGCATCAGTAGGCTTGTAATATACTGATGTATAGATAGTGGATAGGCGTAAGGTGATAGTAATGTCAAGAAAGTTGACACAAGTAGTGGAGATGTGAGAAGTAAAACGAATAGAAGGGTTGAAAACATTAATGAAATTAATGAAGCGTGACAAATCGGCTTCAGGCATATCAGTGATGCCAATACAGTCATCAATGTATCTGTGATAGACAGACGGAAGGGGCCATCATATGTAGTCCATACTAGGTGTTCAAGATAGCCCATGAAAAGACAAGCATAACTAGGTCCCATTTTAGTACCCATGGCAACCCCACTGATCTGCTCAAAGAATTGGTCATTAAACTGAAAGGAGTTAAGAGTGAGTTCCACAAGACGAAGGAGAGCAGAAGTTGACACAAGTGGATTAGTTCTCCTATTGAGAAAGAACTGGAGAGCTATAAGGCCGTCAGGATGAGGTATAGAAGTGTACAATGAGCACACATCAAGGAGGAAGAGACGGTAGGTTCTCTCGGTAGCAACTCAATGGTAGAAAAGACAGACAAAGCGTGGTTTGTATCCTTCAAAAATGACGGAAGTGTGGTGACTATGGGATTAAAGATGCTATCAAGGAATTCGGAGATGTGTTCCGTAGGGCAGGAGGAAGCAGAAATGATAGGCCTACCGGGATTGTGGAGTTTATGAATTTTGGGGAGCATATAAAGGCGGGTTTACCCAAACAGCTATCGATCACACAGAGTGATGATGCACTGGATGGAAGGTCGTTCGTGGCAATTAAGTTCTTAATGACTTCACGAACCTTATTATTATTAGACTGAGTGACATCAGTAGGGCTGGTTTTATAAAACTGAGTGTCACGCAGTTGGGTATGACCTTCCTGAAGGTAAAGATCTTTGCTCCAGACGACTATAGCTCCGCCTTTGTCGGCGGGTTTGATAACAATGTCATCACGTCGACAGAGGTGTGATAGAGCACGAAACTCCGACGGTGACATGTTAGACTGCCAAAGGCGTTTTGGGTGGAGCAGTCCAATATCATGTATAGTATTCTTGATGTAGAGATCAAGAGCGTTAGAGGCACCGGGTTTGGGTGTCCAGTCATGTTTACGAGTAGAAAACTTGGAAAACATACTCGTGTCAGGACATAGGTCAGAGTCAACCTGGTTCTGAAAGTGAAATTTCAAGCGCAAGCCACGGTGAAAACGAGTCACATCTTGAAGAGTTGAGTAGTGGTCAATGGTGGGTTGGAGAGGAACAAACTTAAGACCCTTACTTAAAACAGATCTCTTGTTGTCCGATAATGGAAGGTCTGGAGGAATACAAACCACCTGTGTGGGAGGAGAAGATCGTAGTGGACAATTGGAAGGAGTGGTAAAAGGTACAGGACGAAGAAGGTTAAGTTTTTGTTGGTGATGGGTGCAAAGAAATTCATACAGTTGTCTGTTAAGTACATGGATAATGAAACGAATAAGGGAGTAAAGGAGCATATTGTTAGAAGTGAGAAGTCGTAGACGCTGAAGAAGTTGGGACTGGAAGGAGTCCAAGTCAGACAGAAGATGTGTATGATTAGCAGCAATACAACGCATACGCTGTAGAGCACACTTAGCTTCCAACTGTTGTAACATGCGCTGCTCCTAGGTATAATGGTCCTGCAGATGGGTGAAAGTTAGAGGTAAAACCTTTGGGAATAACCCTAAGTCGCTGACATGTAAAAAGAAAATTTCGATGAGAACAAAAGCGGGTTTTCTTTAAAGTAACCATGGCAAAACTAGTAGCCGTAAGACGAATATCGGTCGGCAAGAGACTAAAGGAAATAAAGATATAGTGACGAAGAAAATTCAATACGTACTGTAAGGAAGGCATAGTAATAGAAAAATCAACACTAGTACAGCTATTATATATCAAAACAATAGTGACAGGAAATTACATACACCACACATATAACTACTAACACTTACCTAATACGTCACAACGAAGAGTTGCAGAGAAATGTCTAAATATTCAGTATATATATATATGGAACTGCAGTAAAACTATTTGATTGGCAAAACACGTAATTACAAAGTACTGTAGTTTTACAAATTACAAAAACAATGACAAAATACAGCAACGTTTCGACCAACAAGGCCTTTATCAAGCAAACGAACAAACAGGAGTGACAAATTAAAATGAAACACAAATGGACGACCAAATACAAACGTATCTAAGGAAAATCTGGAATAAAAACGAATAACAAAATAAATGTAACACAAAAACACACATAAAAACTAGAAATAGAAAGGAAAAGAAACAATGAAACATCTAGTAAATATATAACTTGAATACATGCAACATATACCCATATAGATTACAAAGCAGGGAAGAGAAAGTACTAAGAAGCATAAGAATGGAATATAACATGAATACATGCAACATATACCCATATAGATTACAAAGCATGGGAAGAGAAAGTACTAAGAAGCATAAGAATGTAATACGTTGAGCCGCGTGGTCGCAAGGTACCATACAAAGAAATCAACCGATTCTCCAGAGCAAATCGACTGCGATCATCCGAGGAACATGATCGGATGGCTGTGACCTGGACATCGTGAGCACCTAAATGGCCAGTGTCATTGAAATGGGTGGCTACAGGGTCACAGAGCATTGGCGTATGTCGCGTAAGTGTTGGGTGAATCGGTCACTGAGCCTCTTGCCTGTCTCGCCGATATAAGCCTTGTTACACCGCTTACAGATAATAGCATAGATAAGATTACGGACTCGCATGTGAACCCATCGTCAATAAGAAACGTGCTAAAGGAAAAGATACAGTACGCGTCTGTATCACATAAGCACACGTGTTGCAACGCCGAGGACCACACTGGACAGTGCCAAAATGAGTCAGGATATTGGACTTAAGGCGACTGTGTACCAACATATCCTTAAGACTTCTGTCCGTCTGTAAGCCACCAAAGGATAGTTGGGGAAGACAGAACGGGTCTCAGGATCTGATCTAAGGAGAGACAGATGACGGAATAAAACATTTTTCACCAGGGAACTATGGGGTGGTAAGTTAAGATAAGTTTTACTCTGTCAGAGTTAGTAGTCCTATGCTGACTGGTAAGGGCCTGCTGGCGAGTGATTTTCTGAACTCGATGCATAGCCGAGACAAGCACCCTCTCCGGGTATAGGCGCCTACGAAAGAAATCAAGCATCTCACGAGCTCTCTCAAGAAAATATGGATCTAACATTCTTTTCTCCGATATACCAATCTATATGAAAATTTATAATGTTTTTTTAAGTGTATTTAGCATACTGAAGACACAGAACATACAATTCTTCCATGAGTCTTAAGGTTTTATAATGAAGTTGACAAATATCTTGCACATTTCTTATAGTTTTATAGTAAAGTTGACAAATATCTTGCACATTTCATATAGTTTATAGTAAGTTGACAAATATCTGACATTTCTTATGGTTTTATAGTAAAGTTGACAAATATCTTGCATATTTCTTATAGTTTATAGTAAGTTGACAAATATCTTGCACATTTCTTATGGTTTTATAGTAAAGTTGACAAATATCTTGCATATTTCTTATGGTTTTATAGTAAAGTCTACAAATATCTTGCACATTTCTTATGGTTTCATAGTAAAATTGACAAATATCTTGCATATTTCTTATAGTTTTATAGTAAAGTTGACAAATATCTTGACATTTCATATGTTTTATAGTAAAGTTGACAAATATCTTGCACATTTCTTATGTTTTATAGTAAGTTGACAAATATCTTGCATATTTTTATAGTTTATAGTAAAGTTGACAAATATCTTGCACATTTCTATGGTTTTATAGTAAAGTTGACAAAATCTGCATATTTTATGGTTTTATAGTAAAGTCTACAAATATCTTGCACATTTCTTATGGTTTCATAGTAAAATTGACAAATATCTTGCATATTTCTTATAGTTTTATAGTAAAGTCTACAAATATCTTGCACATTTCTTGTTTTATAGTAAAGTTGACAAATATCTTGCACATTTATGTGGTACATTCTATCAATGTAATCTCCACAGTTATGAAACAGTTAATGTTGATTTGAAGGACAAACCAGACTGGTTCTTGGAAAAGAATCCTCTAGGTTTAGTTCCCGTTTTGGAAATCGATGACAAGATTGTGTACGAATCCACTGCAACCAGTGACTGGCTGGATGATGTTTACCCAGGAGACCGTCTACAGCCGAGTGACCCATACAGGAAGGCTTGGGACAGGATTGTCACAGAGTATTATGGGAAAGTATGCATATTTATTATTATATTAGTAGATTGTTATTTGAGTGTAGTGGTAGTTTGACTGATGTATGGTATATGACTGAGTGTATGACCTCTGTATGCTTGATGTATGACTGGTGTATGCTTGCTGTATGACTGTTGTGTGAGTGGTAGTCCGACTGCTGTATGACTGTTGTGTGAGTGGTAGTATGACTGCTGTATGACTGCATTATGATTGTGTCCTTTGAGCAAATACTAATATGATATTTTATTCATTGGTCACATATTTGAGATATTGAGACAATTTGTATTACATGAGAAGTTTACCCAGTCTTTGTATTGTTATACTGTAGATGCCTGTCCACATGAACACATGACTGATTTGTTAATCTGGAATTTTGTTTACATGTAGCTGTGGAATTGATTGTGTTCTGTTTAGATGCACAGAATGACAACTTGTTTAATCTACTTATATTTTGGTAGTTGTTCTGTGTTAGTATTGGTGACTTTCTGATTGATTTCTTCTTCTTTGCAATCGATTTCATAGGTCAGTCTAAACTATGAGATGGATTGTCTCTATGAAGCTGCACATCAGTTTCTCGAGGGTTCCTCATAGCTTGCTCTGTGAGATTTGTTTGTGAGGCCATGTTTCATTTCACTGGTGTAGGTATGATGGGCATGACTGCAGGATGTGCTCTGAAGTCTGTTGTTTCAGTCTGAAATGCACACTGTTCAGTCTGAACAGTTTTCTCATTTTTTTGTGGAATACTCAACTGGTCATGATCTTCCTTGGCCAGTCAGTCTGCTGTCTCATTTCCTGGTATTCCACAGTAAGATAGTATCCACTGCATGGTAGCCTTGCACTGGATGCACAGTTGATACATAAGTGCTTCTAGACTTGCTAACAAAATGTTCAAACTGTGTCATTATATTTGCAGACACATCAATTTAGTTATACTTTTGTTTTTATCTCTGACCTTGGAGTGTCATTTTACTGCAGTTTAACCTGCCTATTTAACATGCTTCTACAATCGCTCTAGAGTGACCACTTATAAACCTCTTTTTATTTGATTTGATTCATTGATCGCAAGTACATTGTGCTGCTAGTTTACAGCAAAGCTGCAGCACAGTAGATCTAATTTCAGCACTTTTAACATGACATGACAGGTAGTCCAACCTTCAAAACCTTCCTTAGCTGATTTGTATTACTTGCTTGTAAGTTGAATTTATTACAAAGCATAAAAACAAGGAAAATTAAATATTTTGGACACATAAACAACATGAGTGCCTAGAGAAATTAATTTTGGAAGAAATGGTGCCTGGAAGAAAAACGAGAGGAAGATCTAGAAGATGATGAGTGCAAGATGTCATTGACGATCTGAGAATAACTGCTGCTGATGCCTGCCAACTTGCACAGAAGAGAATTTTTCAGGACTGCTGTCATGGGAGCCAATTTTCGGAAGGGACAAGCTACTTGATGATGAAGTTGAATTTGTTTAAATAGGAATTAAAGTCTTTGTAAGCCAAGACATGCACCATTCAACCTAAGGATGAAGCTTTTATTGGTTATATCAGAGCCTGTAGGCTAACAAATATGAAAATAAGATTTGTTAAATGTCCATATTACTCCATAAATATCATCATGGATTCAAATCAAATGAGTGTGCATATTTTATCTGTTTACTTTCAGCTAGCAGGCAGCTTTCATGGTCTCTTGAGAAATCCTGAAAACAAAGAACAATCTGTTGCTGACTTTCTGAAGCACTATCAGTTTTTTGAGGATGTTCTAGCTAAGAGAAAGGGTCCTTTTTTTGGAGGCAAGTCAAATTAAAATTATACATTTATATGATGGTTGCATAGATTGTTATTGGAAAGGTTTCACATTTTAGCAGAGAACTGTAGGGAGAATATCAATATTTGAGCTGGTACAAGTGGCTTGTTGGAGATAAAGAATAGAAATAAAGTTAGAACAATAGTTTCAAATGTAGAATAGAGTTTAGTGGACAGTTGATTAGAATTAGAATATGAATTAATGAAGAATTGAGTTTAGTGGACAGTTGATTAGAATTCGAATATGAATTAATGAAGAATAGAGTTTAGTGGACAGTTGATTGGAATTAGAATATGAATTAACGAAGAATTGAGTTTAGTGGACAGTTGATTGGAATTCGAATATGAATTAACGAAGAATTGAATTTAGTGGACAGTTGATTAGAATTCGAATATGAATTCATAAAAAATAGAGTTAGTGGACAGTTGAATATGTTTTCTGCATGTAACGGAAACTTATAAAACTTTGATAGTCTTTATGTAGCAGAGCAGTGTGTCTGACTGATTTTGATAATGAGCTGTCTAAAACAGACTAACTTTTATAATGAGCTGTGTAACACAGAATGATTTTTGTAAAGAGCTATGTGCGTCAGACTAACTTTTTGTATTGTGTATGAGATAATACATTTGGGATAAACAAACCAAATCATTTGTTTCCTGTAATTGAAACACGTGGATATGTGCATATTTTATCTGAAATCATTAGAATGTATTTTTACAATTGATAAATTATGTAAAATTCTCTAATTATATTGTCATATGCATGTCTTACACAGATGGCAAACCATCCTTGGTTGACTTTTTGATTTGGCCACATTTTGAGAGAGTTCCAATCGTGACCACTATAGAACCAAGAGTTGCTATAAACAGAGAGAAGTTTCCACGTCTGGCAGCCTGGTTTGATGCAGTGAGTGCTCTTCCTGCAGTCCAGTCTACATCTTTTGATGCCAAAACACATTTGCAGTTCTTTGAATCTTTCCAGTCTGGAAAGCCAAATTACGACCTTGGACTGGAAGAGTAAATTTAGAATTAATTCACTTAAGATCAAGATATTTGCCAAATGATGTCAATCTCTGCTACCCAGCATAAATGTCACTCAAGTTTTGGGTTATACATTTCTTGGACACATAATTTATATGCCAGATGTAATAACTAAATTCTACATATACCTACAGAAAACAAATAGATTTGTCTTCTTTCAATTTATTTCATGGAAGATATTAAATATATTGTATGTAAAGTATCTATATGCATTGTTTATCTCTATCATACTTGCATAGAGGAGATATTTGTCGATGGGAAAACATTTTAAATGACTAATTTGTCATTTAGATGATTTAGTCGAAGATGTGCAATCTGTATTCTTTGTTTGGTCTATAAATATTTGCAGAACTAAGTTACAAACTGTTAAATTAGGGAATTGTAACCCAGATTTTTATGACGTAGATTATGTTGATCCAATTATTGATTTAACTGTGTGCTAATTGTACAGAGAAATGGCAAAAGAGAGGCAAACAAAATCCAAATTGGTAAAGAACTGTGAAAGCTGATATGAAAACATTACAGAGTCCTGGGACACTCTACAAGAGATTGCCATAAACCAAGCAAAGAAAAGTATTTTGTTGTCCTTCAAGACAACATAAAGCATTATGGTCACTGATTACTTTGTCCATCAATGGTCACTTACTTCTCTGTTAGTCAATTCTCACTGGCTGCATTGTTAGTTGATGGTCACTGTCTGCATTGTTAGTCGATGATTACTAACTACTCTGTAGGTCGATGGTCACTTATTATTTTTCAGTCTATGGTCACTTACTTCTCTATTAGTCAATGGTCACTGGCTGCATTGTTAGTTGATGATTACTAAGTACTCTATCAGTTGATGGTCACTTACTGTTCGCCAGATAATGGACTTCTTTGCCAGCCTAGGGGCACAAACTGCTTTGTGAGTCGATGGTCACCTACAGCTTTGCCAGCCTATGGTCACCTACTGCTTTGCCAGCCTATGGTCACAAACTGCTTTGTCAGTCGATGGTCACCTACTGTTTTGCTAGACATTAACATGAGAGAATAATAATTATACAACATTGTATAAAAGTACCATGATAGCCTGTTGAATTGATCCAGCATTTTAAGGAGTTTAGAGTTACCATCGAGACTAGATGCCAGAAGGCAAACACAGTGACATACCAGCTGTCACCACTATTAAAACATCCAAGCATTAACATGGCAGTCAAATGACAACTAATAAACTGCATATCTATTCCAACTCTCTGCTATCAGTGCCAAACATGGCCCCTGACTAAGACCCAAGAAGGAAAGATTACAACATGTGAAATGAGACGTCTACGAAAAGCTGTCAACGTTACAAGGAGAGATAGAGTGAGAAACAGAATATCAGAAGCATCGTTGGTACTATACCATGCTTACAGTACATCGAGAAACAAAGAATCAAGTGGTTCGGCCATCTAATGAGAATGGAACCACATTTACTACCATCACAGGTCTACAATAATCGACACTCAGGGCATAAAGCACGAGGCAGGCCAAGAATACGATGAATAGATAACATCTCAGAGTCCCTGCGAAAGCATGGACTAGCAACATCAACATCCAACACACCTGGCACAAGATAGAAAACTAAATCTCCCCACACACTTCACGGCAAATGTGGTTAAGATAAGATAAGAGTTACCTGCTGTACAAGTAGAACTGGAAACCTCAGGAGCAAAGTGATAAGCGTGTTTTACAAATGAGCCACAGGAACCATCAGTATGGATACCCTGTGATATCTGTTGGAGGAGACTGAGCACCTATGGGTCTGCCCGATGTGCTATGACATCAGTTCTGTAACCAATAAAAGATTCAGTATCTTGTCATGATGACTAATTATGAGAAAATATAACTATATTTTTTAATAAGTTTTTGAATCTTTGAAGAGACGAATGATCAAAAACTGAAATTTTCCAAACATTTTTGTTTTTAAGATTTGTAACAGTGTATTATTAATGGCTAAATAGCATGACTTGTTTATATTTGTATTACTAAATATTCTGTTTACATGGACATTAGAGCAATAAATAAGAAAATTAGATGAAAGAACAAATATATAGATAAGAGAAGAGATAACAATTTGTTGTAGTAATGAGCCATTATTGTTGATAACAACAACTGCTGAAATAAATTTACATATCAGCATTAATTCTTTCATCTCTGTTTTAATTGTGTACTATTTACAGTAAAACTGTTGTTTTTGTGTGTGATAATGTTTAAACAATACTTGTTCAAAGATTTCTTTAGAGTGTGACACAGAAGATCAAGACAGGTTATATACAAAGGCAGTGGATGCAATGAATACAAAATGCGACATTCCAGTCACTTACCTTCATCTTTGTCCTAGGTCATTCTAGAGGGAAGGGCAATGAGAGAGCGGATGCACTGGCGAGCAATGCTGTGATCATGAATCAGTCTTCTATGGACAAAAACGACATCATCAATGCTCCAAGAGAAAACATGCAGAAGATTCTGAAGATTTTGAAAACTCTGAAGATTTAAACGAAGAAGAAAAAGGGTATTTTCTATCTTGCAAACTGGAAATTTATCAGGCATACCATGCGGAAAACACAATCAAGTGTCACTAGACAAAGCATTTGAGTGAAACCCCAGGAAAATGAACACCCTAAACAGACCTGGAGACTGAGTCTTCTTGAAGAAATGATGATGCTGGATTATCCTTGGAAACCATAAAGAAAACAGCCAGAGACCAGAAAAAGTGGCAAACAACTGTTGAGGCCCTATGCTCCATGAGGAGCGGAGAGAAATATGTAAATAAGTAAGTAATGAAATATGACACGGTTACAGTTTCATGAAATATGACATGGTTACAGTTTCATGAAATATGACACTCAACTGTAACAGTTTCATGAAATATGACACGGTTACAGTTTCATGAAATATGACACTGTAACAGTTTCATGAAATATGACATGGTAACAGTTTCATGAAATTTGACATGGTTATCATAAAACATGATAGCTTTGTGAAACATGATATGGGGACCTCTACATGAAAACTACATAAAAACATGGCATTGTGATAGCATAATAAAACACAAAATTGTCACATTTACATAAAACATGACATGGTAACAACTAAAAAAAAAGACGTACATAAAATTAATAACATCCATCACAAGGGATGATGACAGCCTCAGGGGTATGCTGCTGCACCTCTCTGGTATCGCCTCTGCCATTTTATTATTATTAGTCTGTGTAGTGTGGTGACGTCTGTGGCTTAGGGGTTAGTGACTTGGCCTATTAACCCCGATGTTCTGAGTTCGAATCACGCTGCGGACAGTTTGGTTGCAAATTGTTTGCGTGGATTTTAACAAAGGACGATGGCACCACTCGTTCAGAAAGCAATGGCAAACTACTGAACGTAATAATGCCTAGAAAAATCACAAACAGCGTTAAAAAGCTGCGGTTAATTCGCAAAGTCATGTAAAGGATATGCAATTACCTTTTTTTTTTTTTTTTTTAGTCTGTGTAGATAACTTGTATGGAAATGGCTTCGTTTTCTTACGTGTCACTGTCCATGTCTCGCTTGCGTTCAGCAGCATGGTTAGCACCCTGGCCCTGTAAACTTTCAGCTTTTAGAGTAAGCTTATCTATCCCCTTCTGCTCCCACGCAGTCTTCCAAATGCAACACTAGCTGTGGATATCCTATTGTTTACCTTATAGTCTATTAAGCAGTGGCAGAGGCTGATAATGCGATATATGTGTGCTGCTATTTAAAACGAATATGTGCCCCTCCTATTTAACCTATTTTCCCTTTTAATTGAAAAACTATATTCAGTTACGCACTGATAGTTATTGAACTAAGAAAAATATTTTTTTTTAAAAATAGTATATATTTCCACTTACATGTTACACCTGAAGATCAGATCCAATCTTCTTTCCTTTTGCAGAAACTTCTTTGTGACGACATCGTAAATTGTATTCTTCATTCTAGCCTTGCTCAAAAGTTTCTATTCAGTAAACAAAAAGCTTGCCCGTGTGTTGTCGGAGCTCTCATGGGGAGCAAAGAATAGTAACACTGCGACCTACAAGGCATGTCCCAAGGTGGGGGAAGCTATCCTAGTAAATAAAACGCGAAATCGAACGTGCTGGTCTACCTGTATGCGCAGAACTGGCGCAACGTACAATCGCTCTTAGGCTCAGATCACATACATATCACAAAGAGTGGTTTAACTTTAACAAGTCATCGTTATGGAGCGTTCGAAGAAGAAGAAGAAGACAAAAGGCTAAGACTGGAGAGTCTGTCTCGACTTGGATCCATGCAGATCCAAGTTAATCTGCGGCAACTGTGGATTTGCTTTAATGCTGAAAACGATCTTTCAACAGACGCAGTGGTTTGCTGGAATAGTCATGATCAATTATGTTAGTTTCAACACTTCTTTAAAACTTGAACTGAGATCATTTTCAACTAAAAACTGCATTAAGTCGTGAATTGACTTATTGTAGAACGCATCCGAACAATAAAGTACCACAAATTCATTTTTCAATCGTAGATAGTCGAACATTCCTATATAAACGTATTTTAAACACCAAGTACTTTTATTGTTAGTGCTGGTTTTTTTCCCGCACGCATTCGCTATGTCAAACCATTACCTGTTTTACCAATCCACCCCATTCCTCCCCCACTCGCTTCACTAAACGTATGTGCGGAAACCTACAAATCAGATATGGTCAGAGCGAATCAGATCAGTCGAACACCCCACCGAAGGATAAGCAACTGAGCTCAAATAGGTGCTGAAGGTTTGGTGCACGTACATTACGTTCTGATGTTTGGCTGTTCATATATCACGAAGAGAATGATTAAAACAGGTCTAGAACGATCGAAAGAGAGAGAGAGATCAGATCTGGAGAAAACCGAGGGAGGCTGCGGTGATAACGTAAGAAATTGACGTTTCAGGACAAAGACACATTCGTATGGTCACATAAGCAAGCAAAAATGAATAATAAAACTGACAAAAATCCAACGTATAGGGCCTATCGAGCGATTTTCAGAGAACAAGTGTCATAGCTCTTAAGTACTAACATACCGGAACTGCGCGTCGTAACGCGACCATAGAGACGCGTCAATAGACAACTACTTATAGCAACTCTATAAATATTTCCCAGTAAATATTGTTGTGAATACTTAACAGAAAAAATATTTTAGTTTTATTCTGGCATAGGTGTGCGGCACACACCGAGCAGGCATGGAGAATACGCGCCAGCTGCTAAGATAGGCAAAGTTGTCCGCTGGCGTTTAATATTGATGACTGGATCATCCTACGTGCAGGCTGAAACATTTTCTCAGTTTTCGTGGTGTTAATGGTAAGGCCAAACTTATCACAGGCCACAGAAAGCCTATTCGTGTAGGTCTGCATATCTTCCTCAGAGTTGGTAGCGAGGGCGCAGTCATCAGCAAATAACACGTTTGAGATGATTGATTATTTCCTCTCGGTGGAGGATTTTAGCCTCTTGAGATTGAATAGATCACCGTCTGTCCTGAATCTAAGCTTTACCCCGTTCATATTTCATATGTACGGTTCCAACTTCACTGCAACGGATCACCCCATAATTGCTCCGTTCCTGTGCCAACGAAAATCACACGAAATGCTAACAACTGTCTCCTGCGTGAACTAATTCGAGAATGAAACAGCTGTACCGCCACAAAAAGCAAACTGCACAGCATAAATACATATGGCCGTCGCTAAAGTGTCAGCAAAAAACTGTTCAGCACTTGAATTGCAATTCATGTCGAATGAAACATCAATCACGACAAAATCCTCCTTTCTGCACATGCAATATCACTGCATACGGTAGATTGAGTCGGTGTGTCATAACCGCTGTCCGCCATTTTCTGAATGCTCATAACAAACGCACGGTTGACACATCAAAAAGCATTCCATGTAACATTCATAGCTCATAGCGTTGCTCAAGCACTAACTCAGTAGCTCGGCAAACGAAACCGGAAAATACCCACCGTGTTCATTGTATTCCCAAAAGACAACCATGGGCACGGCAACAAACATCATGCCGAAGAGTTTTGGAGCCCGTGTACAACCCTGTTTGACGCCGTTGATGGTGTAACAGACTATGATCACAGGTATAAAGAATTACAACAGATAACTGATTAGAAAATTCATAAGTATATTTAATCACTTGTAATGTCAAGCTCTCTCTGTCTTGGAGAGTGAATAACAAAAAAAAAAAAATGATGCTTGTAACAGACTATGATCACAGGTATAAGGCATTACAACAGATACCGCAACATTCAATTTTCATCAATTTCTATAATTCAGTGTCCAAATGGGTCCCACTCTTCACTAGCGTCTACCTGAATAGAATAACAACACTTGCACCATCAAATTCCCTGAATCCTTCTGAAATATTATGTCTTATCTTCTGTGCTCTCCGGTCTATATTAATAAAGTTAGTTTTTCGCCGATGTCCCTATTAGGAATTCAGTCCACACTGTAAAATAGTTCATTAACTTATAACAGTTCATTACCTGGCGTTGATGTTCGAGATACTATGGTCGTTCACAATTCCCTTCAATCTCAGGGAAAAATAGGATGCTTCTGGCACTTTACTGGTCTCGTCTTTGGTTGCGGAAAGCTAGTCTTCACAGTCAGCGGGTCGCTTACTCATCTGCTTCTATAGTCTTCAGGCATCAGTCCTCTGGTCGTCAGGCACTGGTCATCGGTTAGTCTGGCATCGGTTCATCTAGGCGTCAGTTATCTGGTCGGCATCTCGTCGTCTTAGTTCACAGTACATATATAAAACCTCGCTGTTCTTCTCTGGTAAATGGCTGTTTATTGATGTGAACTAGTTAACAACTTCATGTTAGTTCACCGCTCTATCTCTCTTTGACTTTAAGTGTTGCTCTTAGCAGTTCCAATCAATTTAAAATCACTGTTAAAGGCATTCTAGTTTCTCTCTCAAAAATCAAAGTAGTATCTACTTGCTACTTAAACATTATTATGATCCGTTCTACTCAACTTCTCTAGTCAGTCTGTGTTGTTGATCTCTCTTTCTTCACTTATGTTCCACTCTCAATCCCAGCCGGCCCCTGCCCTGGTCTCGAGATTCTCGCCTACCCAGAGATTAAAGGAGTCCCCGAATACCATGGGATAAACAGATTCCGTTGCGATTTTGTAAACTACTGGTCAATAACTGGACGGGTAAACAACTTAATACTAATAGTATTCAAGGACGCCCCGTGCAAAAAATAAGGGTCGTGGGTTGACCCCGACTGTACCCTAATTAGGATAACAGTGAAACTGTTACAATGGCATGGAAGGGCTCCGAAGCTTCCCATCATCAAGTACACGTGCCATCATACCCTCGTGAAACTGTTGGACAATCTTAACGAATTTCACTGGACATCCACATTTTCCAATGATCTTCCACAGACCCTCTCTGTTGACCGTGTCGAAACCCTACGTCAGATCGACAAAGTTCATGCAAAGATTGCATTTCTGCTCTTGATATTTATTCTGTAGTAGGCGAGCTGTAGATATCCTGTTCCGCGGCCTGTTCTGAATCCACATGGGTCTCAGTGAGTGTCCTGTTCTAGACGATTGAGAACTCAGACCAGTATCTTGCCAGCAATTGATAGAAAGAAGATATCCCTGCGATTATAGCAGGCCTGTCGGTTGCCTTTGCGTTCATACAAGTGGACAATAGTAGCGTCCTTTAACTCCTGGGGTCGCCCGTCTGCCCAGCGTGATCGTAGCGCGTTGGACTACGGGTGACTATCCTCTGTGTGTGCGGGTTCAATTCCGCGGAATGGCAGAAAAAGCCACAGATTCCCCAGATTTACGGTGTTCGTGGCACCGAACCGAAGGGTTACGAAGTCCATGGCACCGAGCCGAAGAGCTGAAAGCTCAAGTGCTTCTGGATCGGAAAAAACCAAAAAAACTCCTGTGGTACGCGTTCTTTGTTAGAAATGAACGTGATGAAAGAGATTTGTCAACTACAGCATGGGGCCTACTTCTTGATAAATTTCGGTTGGCATTGAGTCCGCACCATGTGCCTTCCTACTGGGCATCTGACTTGCTGCCTTCTTAACCTCTTCTAAGCTAAGTGGGGCATAAAGCTTGATACTAATTGGAACCTGCGGCATGCGCCATTTGGCTTCATCACATATGGGGGATGGATGGTTGAGGACAGAACGGAAGTGTTCTGCCCAGCGAATTACGAGGGTGCATTGAAAAGTAATGCCTCCAAGTCCATAACTTTGTTAATAGTGTTCGGAGGCAATTGACACCGATATCAGAATAAAGTATATGTAAGTGTATTTTCAGGACAGTAAGTGTCAAGTGTCTGGAATGTTGCGCATTATCCAAGATGGCGTCATACATGGAAATTCGGTTGAAGCAAAGAGCTGTGATTGAATTCTTGACGACCGAAGGTTGTGTTCCCATCGACATGCATCGGAGAATGAGAGCGGTATATGGTGACGCCTGTGTGGATGTGAGTACTGTTAGGAGGTGGGCAAGGACTGTTAAAGGCGACAATCCAGCGACGATGACCTTGTATGATCAGGCTCGCAGCGGACGACCAATTACAGCAGTGGATAAACAACACCAAGCTCGCGTGGATGAACTGATTCATGTCAATCGCCGCATCAAGCAAAAAAGATGTCGCTACAATGCTTGAAATTTCGACTGAACGAGTACATCACATTATTCATGTATTGCTAGGGTATAGGAAAGTTTGTGCAAGATGGGTCCCTCGCATGATTACACCGGAAATGAAACATCGCCGACATCAGGCGTGTCAGGAACACCTGATGCGATATGAACGAGAAGGCGATGACTTTATCTGCCGAATTGTCACTGGCGATGAGTCATGGGTACATGATTACGACCCTGAAAACAAGCGCCAGTCTATGGCATACAGGCACAAAAACTCACCCACCCCAAAAAAATTCAAAACTGTCCCGTCAGCGGGAAAAGTTTTGATGACCATTTTTTGGGACTGCCAGGCGTAATCCACACATAATTTTTGGAACGCGGCAATACTGTCAATTCTGATCGGTATGTGGAAACGATGAAGAAACTACGGGCAAGACTGCTACGTGTTCGTCCTGGAAAACACGCAGTCCTTCAACATGACAATGCTCGTCCACAGACCAGTAGACAAACAGCGGCAGCATTAGAGCGTCTCAATTTTGACATTTTAGCGCACCCACCATATAGCCCCGATTTGGCACCTTGTGACTTTTTCCTGTTCCCAAAGCTCAAGGAACATCTCAAGGGAAACAGATATGCTTCTGGCGAGGATGTGGCATCAAATGTGCGTACCTGGCTTCGTGAAAAATCATCAGATTTTTCTTCGACGGGATGCAACAACTAGTTCGACGTTGGTGTGTGTGTGGAACGTGGAGGTGACTATGTCGAAAAATAATGACTCTATTGTGTAGTGGACAGACATCTCAAGCTTTCTGAAAATGTATGTTTCATTTGTAAATTATGTATATTAACAAAATTATGGACTTGGAGGCATTACTTTTCAATGTGCCCTCGTAGTATATGAGGCTTGTTAGTTAGCAGCTTTGCTCCATCTGCATCCAGTATAGAGGTGGGATGAGAAGGTTGAAGAACATCTCTTGGCATCATACAAGCGTTTAGAATCATTTCTGTCTGCATACATCTGGATTTCATAATCTGTTTTGCTTAGCCAAGCGTATTATATGTTTGTGAGCCTTTCTTTAGCCGCTCTTCGTATATTTGGGATGGCTGATTTCTTGGATGATGATGATGGATCATTTTGGTGGACTCGGTATACCTCATGTCTCGCAAGAAGAATAGACTTTTTTGTCATTTTCGTCGTGTCAGTCGTGGCTCTTGCGTACAGTGTGCCATTTAAGTTCAGCGGTGGATATGTACACATTGACTCCTCGTTCCTGTTGGTCTTACCAAACCAAAAGTCTTTCAGCTTGATACACGGTCTCTTTCTAAACATTCGGTGCGTGACAGCTGGGATTTTCAATTTGGAGACTGCTAACTGTTTTCCTGGTTTACTGATCTGGTGACGTTTCCTAGGATTGATGCGGAGGTTGAAATTTGAAGCGATCAATCTATGATCGGGTCAACTTTGCTACGCCCAAAGCTTTAGTAACTCTGACGCATTTTCTAGTGATAATGTAAGCAATGAGGTGCCATTGTTTCGAACGAGGATGCATCCATTTTGTTTTGAGTATGTAGACGATTCAAGGATTTGTGAGTTAGGTCGTAGACGGCACACAGTCTGCGTAATAGAAGACCATTACTAGTGCATTTGTCGACGCCATGTACTCCTAGTAATCCACTCTGGACCGGATGATCTGTCCCTACTCCAGCAAAGTCCCTGAGGATGATGAGCTTCTATAACCGTGTGGTGTCTGGGCCCGAAAAGGGAAGCAAAGAATAGTACCACTGCGAAATAAAATGTGTCGTAAGAAGTGACTGATGTAGGACCTAGGGAAGCTACTCTAGTAAATAAAAAGCATCGCAGTAATCGGATGTGCTGGCCTACTTGTAGGCGCGTAACTGGCACAACGTACAATCGCTCTCAGGCTCAGATCACATACAAATCCCACAGAGTGGTTGATATGGAGCGCTAGAAGAAGAAGAAGGGTACGCTGAGATGACAAGGTCTTCGTAGAAACCATCCTTGATTTCACTAGAATTAGTCCTTGTTGGGGCGTAGACGCTAAAGCGGCATTCTTTTTTTCCCATAGTGAAATCTGTATAGCCATCCGGTCACTCTGCCCCGGTAGCACACCCTTCTGAAAATCACATTCGTTGCCTCCCCACCACCACCTCCCCATACGTCTTTGCAAAATTTGTAATAATCATATATCTCTTACAGAGGATCCAGAAATATTAGCAGGGGGAATCACGCAGGACAATGTCAGTGATCAGAATTTCTAACTAAGGTATTTCAATAGAAATCAAGAATAAGGAACAGAGAAAACCCAATTTTTAGTGATTTTGTATTTGATTTATAAAACACAAAATAGAAACTGCACCTGAAATAAAAATCGTGACTAGTGCATGCAAATAAGATATCTAGACGTAGACATGTCAACAATCAACGAAATCTGTCTAGAACTTTCAATATTCAAGTTTTTAAAAAAATGTTCAGTCATTATGTTAATACGAAAAAAATAAACCACTTCAATGGATTTAACAAAGACTAATATTCAAATAGAGGTAAGACTGATATTCAAATAGCGGTGTCATTCTGACGTGCATAAATGATGGGGGGTATTTTTACTTCCCCACGATTTTGTTTACACTATTTTGTTCTTTGACCCAGATATTTGATTTAGAAATCTAGAGTGAAGGTATAAGAAGGTGGCTACACAGAACTCGAGAACACTAGACGAGAAGTGAACTAGTTAATGTAACTACAACTGAACAAGCATAACTTTCCATAACTTGCAGTGTTAAACACTTTCTTTACCACTGTGCTGTACCTCCAGTCATTGTATTGACAAATATAACGATGTCCGAGAAACATTTGAGAAGCGGTGAGTGACATAATGATAATACTAAAAAAAAATCCCCTGCTAGCTATCTCGATAATCGAGTGATAAATGAATCGTCTTTCATAAGTTCTGCATTTACTACAATTACTATCTACTGTACTGTTGATATACCAAGTATTTGATTAATTTACAACATGTATAACGATCAATTTAAAAACTGATATAGTATAATATAGCGGATATAATTTGATATGCAAGATGTTGTCATATATATATAGTTCTTATATTGCTTTATTTTGACAATATAAATTTATCTATTAAGGTTCAACTTTACCAGCCCTCAAGCCTGGTGTAATTCGACTCTACAGTATGAAATACTGCCCCTTTGCACAGAGGGCTCGACTCGTTCTTGCACATAAAAATATACCGTGAGTATACACTCGATATATTATATTATATATATATATATATATATATATATATATATATATATATATATATATATATATATATATATGACATTTTTCGTCTTTACAGACGGTCAATTGGCAAGTGTTTTACTGTGACAACTTCTGAGTTTTCGTTTTTCTCTTATGTCGTTCAGCTCATACATAAGTCTCTTCTCAAAAGACTCTACGCCCTTTCTCGTAATTTGGCTTTCCACTCAACTCTGTCATCAGCTAGTCCTTCCCATGTGCTGGGACCTATAGAAAAGTTTTTCATTGAGGCTTTGCAGACATCTTTATATCTGAGCAGTGGTCTGCCCTGGTGCCTTTTCCTCTCCGAAAGTTCACAGAACAACATTTGTTTTGGTATGCGATAAGTTTCCATCATTCTTCTCACATGCTCCAACCATCTTAGTCGTCTACTGCTGAGCATGTCCATGATGGAAGGCAGATTTGCACGTTGCATTACTTCAGAGATGGTTATCTTGTCGTACCACCTGATGTTCATAATCTTGCGGAGACATCGAAGGTGAAAGATGTTAAGTCTCCTCTCGTGTCTTGAGTATGCTGTCCATGTTTCTAAGCCATATAGTAAAGAACTAATTACACAGGCTCGATATATTTAAATCTTCGTCTGCAATGTCAGTTTTGTGTTGTCCGACGCTCGCTTTGATAGTTTGCCGAATGTAGTAGCCGCACTATCTACACGAGCGTTGATTTCTTCATCAAGAGAAAGGCTGGCAGTGACCATGGACCAGAGATAGCAAAATTTTTGAACTGGTGTTAGATGATTACCAGTTAAAGTGATATTTGTTGTGTTACCCTGACACAGAACAACTGTTTTGGAGACACTTATAGTCAGATAAAATAGGTCACATGCCTTTGACAAATTATTAATTAGACATTGCAGTGTAGTCTTACTGTGAGCGACTAAGGCAGCATCGTCAGCGAAAAGGAGGTCCCTGAGAAAAATTTCCGTCGTTTTTATCTTGTCTCTTAAGCGAGCCAAGTTAAAGAGTGAACCATCAGATCTAGTGCGGATGAAAACATCACCATCAGCGTCCCCTAAGGCGTGGTTCAAAAGGACTGCGAAGAAGATGCCAAAGAGGGTGGGGCAAGGACACAACCCTGCTTGACTCCACTCTTAACCTCGAAACTATCAGATGTGCTGCCATCAAACTGTATACTGGCTTTCATGCTACATAGCTCATGGAAGGAAACAATCAATTGGAGCAACTTTGGGAGGCAGCCAATATGCTTCATTTATATGATATGGGCAAGTCTCAGACACTGGGACGAGTGCGAGAATTAGGAGTTAAGTTTGGACATGCCAGACAGTGTCGTTTTTGTGGTAGAAAGAGAAGATATACTAATCAACTTTTGATGGGTACAGTGAGCAAGTTGACTTTGGGGTGGCTACTGCGGTGGAAGACAGAGCGTGCATGGGAATGCCCAATGTGCCATGATGTTGATCGCATAACATAACTTGTGTGTCCTTATTTATCCTGCTTTCTGTACTCTAGCTGGCACACTCCATCTTTGGCAGATCTGGTTAGAACTTCCATCAATGCTTCTTTAAATGCAGTCATTTGGTTCTGATTAACAAATCTAAGATTTTAGTTAGATATAGTGATTGCAGTCCAGACATTTAGAAGTTGGAAACTGTGTTTAAAAAAACAGTGGATACAACTAATGGAAAACACAACAATCCAAACACTCACCTTTATCTTTGTCCCAGGTCATGCTGGGGTAAAGGGTAATGAGAGAGTGAATGCACTAGTGAGCAATGCTGCAATTGAGAATGGTCCTTCTGTGGTCTAAAGCGACACCATTAATTCTTTAAGCGAAAATATGCACGCTGAATATTTCAATGAAGACAAAGGGTACATTCTGTCTCAGCTGCACACGCTAGACATGCTGATAGGTGCAACCAGACAGGAAAATCATGTGACAAACCCCTGTAGATAAATGAATAAACACAGTACAAGAGTTGTTAGCCTAAGCACACTGAAAGACATGCTTAGAAGGAGATCGGGGGTCAAAGGCGCAAGGAAGTGGAGCGCCAGGATTAGGGAGATGGCTCTCTAATCCCCTGCTCTCACCTCCACGTGGTGACCCTGGTAACAGATGGTGGTTCCGGTCTAGCCAAGAGGGCAGGTGCTGTGGGAGAGCTACTCTGGGGCAAGTATAGATGCAAAGATAGTCATGCTTGATGTGATTCGCTCGCAACTCGACGAGCGAACTCCCAGAGTGGCTATTAATGCTCGCCTCTCCCGAACGATGGGAAAAGCTAGAAGGGTATATGTGGAACCATGAGGGGTGAAACTCGGAGTCCGCGCATTCTCTCTCTTGAGTCTCCTCTCTCGAGTCGATGAGTATGCTGGGTGACGAAATGGGCCTCACGTTGGTCCACATAAGTCAAAAATAGGCACGAATCAAAGCCATCGAAGTACGTTGACCCGTGTGTGACGAAACTCGAAGCCCAAGCATGCTCTCTCTTGGACCACGAACCTAGAGCCGATGAGTATGCTGAGCGACGAGTTGAGCTGCACGTGGGCATCATGGGGCGAAACTCGGATTTTGCACCCTCAAAGTCGGACAGCCCAGAGGGAATTGACGGAAATGGTGAGGTAGGCACCAGGGCAGAGCGAGCACGCATACGGTCGTTGCAAGGGTGGAACCACATGGGACGAAACTCGTGACCCCATCTCATGGGTGGACAACCGGGTTGAGCCACAGAAGGTGACAGCCCAGGCAAATGTGTGCGCGACATGGAGGGCACGAAAAATGTGAGCACGGAAAAAGTCGATGGTGACAGGTCATCAGGACAGAGCTAGCACGCATGCTGGCAAAGTCATAATGGGCCCCATCGAAGGGCAGGCCGGCACGGCAAGAGGTTGTGCGTCCCACCCACATGAGTAGAACAACTGGAGGGCCCAGCAGAGGCAAAACCAGTGCAAGCTCGGCAGTGGCAAGCGCGGCGGCGGCGGTAAGCAGGGTGTGCGTCTCACCCAAATGTACAGAGCAACTAGAAAGCCCAGCAGAGGTAAATCCAGTGAGTGTTTCCGCTCGCAGGGAACTACTGCTTCCTTGAAGTTTTGATTGGGGACAATCAAAGAATAGCGGAACAAACCGCAAACAAACCTGAACGGGCGGCAAACCAAGGTGTTCATTAAAACGACCGGTTTTGCTGGGCAGATGGCGTTCATATGCCGGGGCGGGCAGGCCGTTTAAGGGTAGCTTCCCTGAAAGAAAATGGCAACTCGCTGCCTTGTGGGTTCGGCTGGGGACAGCCAAAGGCTATCGGAAAGCGTACCACAAACAAACACTGGCTGAAATCGAACACCCCACCGAAGGATAAGCAACTGTGCTCAAATAGGTGCTGAAGGTTGGTGCACATACATTACGTTCTGACGTTTGGCAGTTTATACATCACAATAAGAATGATAAAAACTAGCCTAGAACGATCGCGAGAGAGAGAAGGAGATCGGAGCAATTATTGACATGTTAGATGAAGATGATCCTCAAATGAACTATTGTCAATCTATAACCTTTATTCTTACAGTCATGAAGTCGTCAATATACATCTGAAGGACAAACCAGACTGGTTCCTACTAAAAAATCCACAAGGAACAGTACCTGCAGTTGAAGTAGATGACAAACTTGTGTACGAGTCCACTGCAGTATCTGAATGGCTAGATGATGTCCATGCTAGCAACCGTCTTCAGCCAAGTGATCCATACAGAAAAGCTTGGGACAGAATTCTTCTGGAGTATTTTGGCAAGGTATTGTTTTGTATCCTTCAGAAACTTACTACCTATTATAAACCTTCTACCAAATCCCTTGAAGTCTTTTCTTTTCCTGGATATTACATTGCCAGCCCTATCAAATCTTCTTTTTCATGTTTATTCTATCTAAATTTTCTTGTTATGTTTGTTATACTGGGTGTATCAAGGAAAATATTTGATGTATATATGAATATTATGCCTTTATAGGCCAGTGAGAAGCAATCTACTGAAGGTGTAGTGTGTTGGCTATGCTACATCAATCTATCTATATCCTCTTTGTGTCTCTTTTGACACATAAGGCTTCCACAAGCCATCTTCCAAAGCAGTGACTGAGAATCTGATATGTGGACTGCCTTAATTAATGTATTTTCTGGCAAGTCACTTCAGGAATGCTGAAATAGCTTCAACCCGGTCTCCGCATGGGAACTGCGCTCTAATCCATTCGGCCAGACGCTCCAGATATACCAAAGGGGAAACTTGTGAAAACAAAAGTGAGATAGTTTTACACATTTTTGTCTTTTGTGAAACTATTGTTTACTTATTTTTTCTGTGTTTCACCTTTTTAATATCAAAGAATATTTCTTTTTTTGATGGTTTGTTAAAATATTGTTTTTGGTTCTTTTCAGCTGGGTTCAGCATTTTATACCGTGCTCTTGAAGCCTGAAGAAATAGACAAGGTTGCTGAGGAGCTCGGGAAGCACTATAAGTACTATGAAGAAACCTTGGCCAAGAGAGGAGGCCCATATTTTGGAGGTTTGTTTATTTTTTAACTTTTAGGAGCATTCCAAGGCTGACATCTTTGTATGACATTATAGTTATAACTTATAGTTCGTTCCCAAATTCGTGATCACACTAAGATTTAATTTGTACGAAATCTACCTAATGGATAAAAGTAATTTTTTGAATGCAGTCATATATACATCACATCCTAACGAATACTTGTTTAACTAATTGGTAGGTAGCTTAGTTGATGCAAAAACGTTTTTTGTTATATAATTTTGCATAAGCACAACAAAATGACAACCAAAGTTTAGAATTTATAGTAATACACAAAATGGTGGCGAATGTTTGCAAAGGCGTATCCCTATTACATATTATAAAAAGAAAGGTGACATTGTGAACAAATGATACCTTCCACTTCTATAAATGAAAATAAATGGTGTGTACATAAGCCAATGACAGTCGTTATGATACATTGTAAACTGATTAATTCCACGGGATTCCCGATTTTGACTTGCACTGAATTGCATGTGGAACACGGAAATGCTTAGTTATAGACAAACTTGACAATCGTACTGTAAAACTTTGATAAGTATACCAAATCAACATCGCTGTAATTTTAGTAATAACATATAATACAAATCTTACAGAACTAAAAGTTTGGGTGGGCACAAAATATTTTTGGAAGGTCGCCCACTGTTACCTATATAAAAATGTAAAAATCAATCATTTCTGTCAAGTGGGTGATTTTATATTGTTCAGTAAAGATGATCACGAATTTTGGAACGAACTATAGTATATCTATATTTGAATTGGCTGCTTTGCATAAATTGTCAATATATCTGATGAACAATTAGATATATAAACATGTGCAATATAACAAAGTCAAGCAAAGTTACCAGCTTTGGTGTCCACATAAATAAATTTCTTTTTGCAGAAGACCAAGCCGTTGTTGCACCGACAGAAGAACATTTACAGCAGCGCATCAACAAACTAAATAACACATGTAAAGTTCACAACATGAAATTTAATGTAGATAAGTTTGAGATTATTACAATAGCAAGAGACGAAAAGAAAACAAATAACAGCATTACAAACTAAGAACTAAGACAAGAGAAAGACTTCATATATTTAGGAAGCATGTTATCAGCAGGTGGAAGTATTAACATTAAAATACAACAAAGATGGAATAAAACAAACGGATATCTTTACACACAAAATGAGCTTTATACAATACGATCTTTATCCCAACTTTGCTACCAGTGTTAAAAAAATGAACACACAGTAAATGAGAAAAGGAAAATTACAACAGAGATGAAATGCCTGTGAACAAATTGTGGGAGTAACAAGGAGAGATAATATTTAAAAAAAACAAGACTATTAGAGACTTGGTTGGAACTACACCAGTGTTAGACATCATATTAAGAAACAACAAAGCAGATGATTTGGCCATGTAACACAACTACCACCAAAAGTACCAAACAACAAGCACTATTATTCTTCTTTCTTCTTCTTCTGCTTTCTCACTAGATTGGGATTTCGGATTCTCTAATAAAGGCAGCCGTCTGTCTCCGATTATCAGCCACGCCATACAGTTTGTAGTGTAAGTGGGCCACCTCTTTCTTCTCAAATATCAAAGGCGGTTGGAGCCACTATATATGAGATGCATTCTAGGACACTTGCCCAAAGTCTGTGTGTACCCTAAAGCTGAAAAGTACAACAGGAATAAAGGAACAAAATAAGTTGTGTTTGTCTGCAATAAAAGAGGCAGTACTTGTTTCTTCATCTCTAGTAGCGACACATTCCAGTCAAGCGTTTGTCTGGTTATGTTGTGATTAGTTTTCTGAGTGAGTTCAATCCATAACTATTTTTAATCTCTGATGATATTAGCTCTTGTTTTACTTCACTCCACAAGTCTCTTATTTATTATCACTTCTGGCTATCTGATTAAGCATTATATAACAGAAGTTTATTCAGTGCGCTTCTTTAATTTTTCATAACAGGCACAAATCCATCAATGATCGACTTCTACATTTGGCCAGTCTTTGAGAGGCTTCAAGTTTTAGGTACAAGACACAAGAAGATACATATTGACAAATCAAATTACCCAAAATTGTCGAGTTGGATTGAGGCTATTAGCACAGTTCCAGCAGTTAAAAAAACAACTATAGACACCAAGGCTCTCCTTCACTTTCTGGACTCTGCTGCAAGTGGTACTCCAGACTTTGACTACGGAATTAATTAATTTCTAAAAATGCTGTCTCCACATATGAACACTCATTTTATTACAAATTGATGTTGTTATTGTATGTAGTTGGTATACTTACTTAGTACATTAGTCTACAAACTGTATATTGTTCAAATTCTGTTCATTTGAAAATGTCTACATGTATTTTTCTAGTGATCATGACGAATGCTCTGTTTCAGTTCAGAATATCGTTATTGCACTCCAGACATGTCCATAGGTGTTCCAATATCCTTTACAATATCTCCAACAGCGTCCAGCGACTGACCGTACCAGTTTGATTTTGATTTATGAGCCTACTTACATACCTGTTGTGCTGTTCTTTTCTTGCTACTCCTATCTTCAATCCCAGCACCTGCAGTATCTACCAATCTAGTAGTTGACGTGGATTGGTTTAAATGAAAATCTTCTTTGCGGCCACACTCTATGAGGGCGTTCAAAATGTCAGTTCTATCCATTGGCTGGCCCCATGATATGGTGGTAGAGCCAGCCAGCCTGTCTGCTCTCTCATTGCCAACGACACCCATGTGCCCCGGAATGAAGATAAGTGTAATTCTGCAAATTGTTGATGCTTGTAGCGATTCAGTCCATTGCCTGCGCACCGAACCAGCCTCCACCTTTCAGATCATATTCATTGAATCACTCAGAATGAATGCACAAGTGTAGTTTTGTGACTCCAGCCAACGTAAAGCATTAGTCACCGCCAGTGCCTTCATTGTCATGCTGCTTGTTATCATACTAAATGCACCACTGGCTTCCTTGACCATTCTACCACTTGAGCTTGACGAATTCTGCCACATGAGCTGATAAATGCTCTGTCAGTTATTAACACACAGAAATATTAGAACATCCTCGAAGTGAATGATTTGAAAGAAACTCTAAAGATGATGACTCATAGCTTCGAGGGTGTAGACATTCAGTGGATACCATCCCACTGCACCATTTATTATTGTTATTATATTCCGCTCGTACAGTTATATGTTACAAAGGGTCTGCAAGCAGTTTCTACATATTGCTCTATCGTTGACATCTCGTTGGAAGTGAGTCTGATATTTCTCACCTCTCTCATTACTATATTACGGGAAATTAAATAGCTGATACTTTGGCCAAAGAAGGAGAAAAATTGACACAAGAAGACAATCTGGTCAGCTACAAAGAAACCAGAACTACCATCCAAGGACAAAACAATCAAAGGGGAAATAAACCACCTCAATAATGAAGCAGAGGATGGATATTACCAGCTGTCCAGATGATACCAGGCAGGTGTACTTTCTCTCAGAACAGGACACAACAAAATTAGACACCACTTGTACATCAAATTCAAGATATTCGTCTCTAGCTACTGCTACTGTTAATTTACAAATATGACGATAGAACATGTCCTTCAAAACTACCCCACTGAAAATGAACCTGAAGAGAAGAATATGGCCCATACCTCCATCAGCCAGGCAATGCACAAATGACTACTGGCAAGAATTATGCAGAAGTGTCCAGCTCTCCTTTGATACTGGAAACATAAGAGGTATTTATGAAGTCACCAGGAAAGCCTTTGACCCAACTATCAAAAAGACTGCACCCCTTAAAACAAAAACAGGGGAAATTCGAATAGATCGTGAAAAACAGATAAGAGTGCTGGTTGGAACATTATTTAGAGGTATATTCAACCGAAAATATTGTAACTGACCACATTCGATGCAATTGAAGCCCTTCCAGCCTTGAACAATTTAGACCAGATGTCAACAGAGGCAGAAGGCCCACACCTACCATCTTTGAAAATAAACTGTATGATGGAACTGAAAGAATGAAACAGAAAGCAGACTATATTAGAGAATCATGAATCCCATTCTAAAAGAAATGTTGATAGCAGAAGAAGAAGTTTTATTATCTATGTTTTTAATGTGTCAGTGCAAATACCTATCTGCATCAGTGGCGGCTCGTGATCGTTTTTGTTGGTGGGGCCAGACACACATTTTCGGGAAATAAATCGTTTTGGGTTAGGTTATATTTTAATTTATTAAATAATAAATACACGTACACATTATTTTTGGTGGGGCTCGGCCCCTCTGGCCCTTAACGACGAGCCGCCACTGATCTGCATGTATGTGAATTTTAGACTGAAAACCTGGTTATAATTGACGTTAACTGCACTCAAATGCCCTAGTAGGTGATATGTCCTAATTGGTGACCAAACACGTAATAACAAAGTACTGTAGTTTTACAAAAACAGTGATAAACACAGCAAAATTTTGATCAAATTACCAGAAATTTGTATATATAGTTTTACTGCAGTCTCCCCCTTTATCGAGATTAATAGGTGATCAATCAATTACAGTTAACTGAAGACATCAGAGCACTTGAACATAAACTATTGTGATTATTACAATTTTGTATCCAACTCCAAAAAAATAAGTTCTTATTTTAATGTGGGTAAACTAGAGAAGCAGTCACACCAGGAATTGAACCCTAGACATTAGTGAATGAATACCACCATGTTGCTACAACGATTGACTTAATTTTTTTGTTTTAAAATGTATTTATTACAACTTGATTAGTTCAAATTTTTATATTTAGAATGTTGGAAACAAACACAAACCATCTCAGCTTCTTCATTCTTCCTTTGAAATGTTACACCCTAATTTGTAATGGTTACGAATAGGATTTTACGAGCATAAAACCCAACTTTATAGTACCACAATCGTGATATATCCTTTACAGAACTTAGACATCAACCACAGTAAACGAATCATTTTCTAGGCACCGCTTATACGTTCAGTAGTTTGCCATAGTACCACATATGAATGAAAATCGTGGTATATCCTTTACAGGACTTAGCCATCAACCACAGTAAACGAGTCGTCAATTTTCTAGGCACCACTTATACGTTCCGTAGTTTGCCATAGTACCACATATGAATGAAAGTCGTGGTATATCCTTTACAGGACTTAGCCATCAACCACAGTAAACGAGTCGTTGATTTTCTAGGCACCACTTATACGTTCCGTAGTTTGCCATAGTAGCACATATACTGTGTTATATTATAGCATGGTGATAGATCTGATTGGTCGTATGAGAAGCTGTTATAGCTTGCTCGTATCGACTCATTTCTCTGGATCTCTTTTATTTATATTTTATAACTTGACTTCACATTTTTGTTATTAAAGATTTTACCCATTTTTTACTTTCTGAAACAATGAAATTTATTACTTTTGTTGGTTTGTTTAGTGAGAATAAATAAGAGATGGTGACACATGGAGGTGGATGGTGATGTGTGATATAATGCACATGGAGGTGAATGGTGATGTGTAATATAGTGCACATGTAGGTGAATGGTGATGTGTAATATAGTGCACATGGAGGTGGATGGTGATGTGTAATATAGTGCACATGGAGATGGATGGTGATGTGTAATATAGTGCACATGGAGGTGGATGGTAATGTGTAACATGGAGGTGGATAGTGATGTGTAATATAGTGCACATGGAGGTGGATGGTGATGTGTACCACAGTGCATATGGAGATGGATGGTGATGTGTAACATAGTGCACATGGAGGTGGATGGTGATGTGTAATATAGTGCGCATGGGGATAAATGGTGATGTGTAATATAGTGCACAGATTTAGGTGGACGGTGATGTGTGAAGTAGGGTGGTGCATCAGGATGGCCCGTGGATTAAGCATTGAAGCAGGGTTGGTTTGGCAGGATGTGGTAGGTGTGGTTCACATTGTTAACGGCTCGGGTTCATGGTTGCTGCTACTACTTTACTGTACTGACTTGGTGCAGGATGGCCGGTTCACTTGTGATTTACGAAGAGGATTGCAAATATGAAACACTCCTCATGATAACTGATGTAGTCCCGGTGGTACGATCTCCCTACCATGTTATATATTATCTGGTTATTTCCATATTTTGCAGTTCCGACCAATGTTCTTTCTGGTTTGTTTGTAGATGTAACATAACATATATTCACACAAAGACACGCTATACATGACAAACGTGTTCTTGTGTAGGTTTCATACATTTATTGACATCATGGTTTCTCTTTACTGGACATAAGTCAACAATGCGTCCATTCATCACTCTATCTGTCCTCTAATTGTTGCTAACTAACAGTCACTACACAACTACGTAATTTTCATTACGTCAAAATGTCTTGTTGTTATGTGTTGCACCTCTGCTTAGAGAGTACAACACATAGTCTCAACTATTAAATATCTAATTACATACTACACTAACTATATGGCTAACTGTCCATTCCTCCGCTGCCATCTGGGGAACTATGACACCCCCTGGAGACCTCGCCATCGCCCCGATGGCGAAATGTCAAGAAAAATCGCACAGGTAGTGTTCAGTAGGGTGATTAGAGTGGTGAGAGCTGAAAGGGAACTAGTCACCTCACGTGTTAACGTGGCTCCACAACAACTAACTATAACAGCCAACCATGGTCGAAAAGAAAAGAAAATCCTGACGGGATCTCAGGAAGACCCAAGTTGAATGAGCAAATGGGAACTAGTCACCACACGTCGTTGAACGTGACTCATCAACTGGTCATAGGTGACCATGGTTAACAACAACAGTAGACCCTCTGTGCTCTTGTGCTGAAACCATAGTAATAGAAATTAATCAGCATTATTTTAATTAATCTGGAAAATATGCGCCTTATGACTCCGACGGCGACCCAACAGCATAACACTCGGCCAATGTGAGGTGGCTGTACTGGACATCCAATCCTCACATGAGGTAGTATGGGTTTGATGGCAGCTTGCATCAGTATGTCACTAACACTATGTCTTTCTTGCATGTCAGAGTCTTGTCACATTATCTGAAATCTCAAACAAAAACACAAGTTACAAATCGAAACAAAAGGAAAAACATATATATAACGTTAACTTTTCACGTTATATGTCCTCAACAAGGTAATATCAACCAACCCCCAATGCCCAGGGGAAATAATAAACTCCCAAGATTTAACATATGACCAACGAATATGGAACAACTTATATATGATGCCTAATTGCCAACATCATATATTAATATTAACCAACCCCCAATCCCGGGCATAAATAATCCAAGAATCCCAAAATACTCGGATCGACATCATATAACCATATCACCATATCTAGCAATAAAATCATCTCACAACCCCTCCAGGAATAAATTGACATCCCAAATATATCAAATATCTGAAAAACCTCCACATATAGCAATCACATTAAAGTTAATGAGACTTCATTGTCCGTTCAACCATCAAACGGAATCAGATAATATTCAAAAATTTTGACTCCACAATATATGACCACTGATATTAACATTATAACCCATTCAAAACTCATAAGGAATCAAGCCAATTCCCAAAGGATTTACCTATCGGGCTCAATATCAGATAATCTCGTTAAATGAGGTAGCACATTCCGTCCAGTAATCTGTAAGGACTCAACCAAAAACCCAATTATTCTCTTTTTTTTTGGTTTAACATTATTCTCGAGCTACCCCTTACAATCCATCCTTCAAACTCAAAGGATTGAAATAAAAACGCATGTATGTTCCCTATTTGGTTCGACCTCGCTTTTGACTTCAGGCCCATTGTAAACCTTTTCTCCATCCACCAGGATCCAAACAAAAATCCAGGCTTGATGTGTACAAAACTCGGGCTCCATGTAGTTCTGTACAAATCATGGTTGTCCTCGTCATGATCTAAACCATTTCCTACGAGACCATCCCTAGGAGCACTGCTAACGATATCACGTGTGCCATCCCCACGATGTATACCCTGAAAGATATTGTCAAGAACAACAAAGACCCCCAGCATGAAATAGAGAAGGCCAGGACTATGCCCTTGCTCGTAAATTGAAAGATGCAACCCTTGCAAACCATGCTGATGCGAACACAGGGCCCTAGCACTAAAAATTAGCATAAATAACGCCATCACCACTATAGTATTCCGTTTCACAGACCTGACCCTGGAATCCACACGATCCACACAATCCCTGCCATGAAACAACGCATTGTTCCCCCAACCAACAAAATGTTGGTCAAATTGCACGCGCTTTTGCGCATCGAACTCAATTATCACTGGCTCGGTACGCGTCCAGAGTTGAAAATTACATAGTGCGTCGCAATTAGTATTTCGCTCATAATCTGAGCTCAAAGATTTATTATCGGACCCATGCATTCTTAAACCAATACGTAGTGATTTGTGTTTATTTTCACTACGCTCCCTGCTATTGTCTACTGGAAGACAAACATTATTTGCATGCTCAAAGGCACAACTGGATTCCGGATCATTTACTTCCTCTTGGTTGTGCTGACTCTGAGTGACCTCAAGTTCATGTGTTGTTACCAACGTGTCACTGGATCGACACACAAATAAATCATTCGGCATTAGTACAGGCGAAATTTGCTCCCGATTTAACTCCTCTTCTGTGTCCCCTCTAATGATGGCCCTGGACCACCTTTCTTTTCTCCTTGTCGTTACAGATTGACTTCCACGGTCAACACCCTTACGTTTCAACAAACACCCCTTACTATTTGAGCCCACTAACGCTCGATTAAATTTCTTTGAATTAACCTGGACCTTTTTATTTCTTCCACGTCGTTTCCCATTTACTTTAGCATTGTTTGATTTCTGAACCACTGATTCAGTAAATAGAGAACCCACACGAGTTGGCAACATCTTCCTCGACCTAACTATTCGTGTTCCATGAGGACGACGTGTATGATATTCATCATATTGCACCTCTGACTGATGAGTTTGAACAATACCTAAATGTTCTATTTGTTGATCGTTGACTTGTAGGGCTGTTGCGGAGGGTGATAATTGACAACTTTGTTCCATTTCCAGTCCCTCGCCGGAAATACTAGCGATAGATTTTCTCACGTCTTCCTTTTCGTGATCCCTATCCGTAGTTAAACCTTGATTATCCTGTTCTATATCCTGCACTGCATTCGTCAGATGGAATTCCTGAGAATTAAATTCTGCTATTAAAGGGGAGACTGGTAAGACATATGGTTCATCATCGGACCAATCGCCAACAGATTCCAATGTATGGCAGACTTGAGGAGCAACCACTACCACACAGGAAGAAGGTAGTAAGACATTCAGCTCTACACATGATACATCCACGGATGATACCAAGGCAATGGGATCAATATTGGACCACTCTACCAAAGATTCCATTGTATCGCAATCTTTAGAATCAATCTCCTCTACACAGGAAAAATGTAGACATAAATTCGGCTCTGCATCAGCATCTAATAAAAAATTAGGCATAGTACTTAACCCATCAACATCAGAAACAATCAAATTATTATATTGTTTCGTCTGGCGCTTGCCATCTGAAACTGGTAAAAATTTCTGAAGCTCATTCGACTCACCACCGAGTAAATCAGAACAATTAAATCTTGGTATCAGGCAGCTGCCTATTGATACAGAGGGACTAATGGGGGAGAAATGCTGCTCCTCTTGCCCTTCATCCCCAAGCACATCATATGTGTCAATAGTCTGGTTTTCCTGGACCATGCCCCTGGACACCCAGGGTTGTGCGCTCCTTCTTATGTCCTGACTGTGGAAAGAAGAATATTTAAGGTGTTCACCCGAATCAGCTCTCATATCGCGCACCATGTAACCTCGTGGTCGATCCTGACAAGAATCTTTCCGTCCCGAGATAGGCGTAGTGAGGGGGGGTACGGCAGGAAATCGGCAGCGTGACCCAGAATGAGGATCTGTCACCCCAGACTCCAGGGCATCCAGGCGGTGGTGAAGATGTCGAACCCGCGGGCCCATCTCAGCCTCCGCCCCGGGGATGGGATTTGATTCCCACAGCAAGGCAGCGTCGCGGCAGTGAAGAAAGGTGGTGGAGGGCATTCCCGCCACCATGGACATCAACATACCTGAACAAAGCCTATCTTTCAAGGACGCAATAAAGCGATCCCGAAGATTATTGGGATCGAGGGGTACTGACCCTTCCCGGGTCTGAGCTGCAGTCACCTTCGCGAAAAGGCCGGCCAAACGATGAGAGTAGTCGAGACACGACTCTCCAGCTCCCTGAGAGGACCCAAAAAAAAACTGACAGCAGGGTCTGGGCGGACCTATTATCCCCAAAGACCCGTAGTAGACCAGCCAACAAAACTTCAGGATCTTGAGCCGTCATAAGCTGGATCTCCAGCTCTTCTCGAACAGAGTTCGAGACATGCTCCATTAGGGTGTCTACTTTCTCTTGACCCTGTAGGCCATAATAACGCCAGTATAGGCGAATGTCTTTCACAAATTCGTCCACTGAAGGACCGTCGCGATCTCCGAATGTCCGCACGGACTTACAAGGCGGACGTGGGAAGTGACACGCAGCTGGTTGCAATGTCCGCACCTCTGGACAAGTATCCCGTATCTGAAACTGAGGTTCAGACAGGACAGCAGCGGGGCGCGATGGCTCTGGAGGTGCAACCTCCAACATACCCTCCTCACACAATTTGCCACCTCTCGTGTTTCTATGGGCCATGGAATCTCGAGACAATTTATCGCACCCCAGCAACGTAAATGAAGTAAAAAAAAATAGAAGCGTCGCAATCAACAGCGTATAAATAGTGGAAATACACACCCCTGAAAACAATGATACAAAATAGCTAGTATTAAAAATAGGTATTATCAGCTGTAAACATCAAAATTAAATTACATGCATCAAAAGAACACAGCGGAAAGGAAACACATACTTACTCGAAGTAAACTACTCGCAAAGAACAGCATAAGTGGATATCACCAACGTTCAATAGTTCAATTAATATGCCATGCGAACGAACAAGTGTATAGTTCAATTATAAAATTGCAACATCTTCCAATGATATGGCGTGAGAATAATGACTGTCAAATCTAACAACGTTCAGTCCTTTGACAGAGGAAGCGAAGCTGTCCTCCGAATAAGGATGGTATAAAGCTGAAATCCTGATTTGTGGGTGAACACACCCAAATTAAACTGTAGTATAGTCAGAAAGAATGACCAATCACTCGCGAGGAACCGAATTGTAGATCCTATCGTCATGCGAGCATTCTCAACAGCATACTTGAATGTTCCATAAAAGCCTATCTTTTTTTGTCTTTTTATTCACTCGACGACATGACGCAGCAGGTCAGGGTTAGAGAACCAACTGTAGAAGCAGGAATTAGATCTTAGTTGGATCGAGGAAATGTTTCAAACAACGGAGATCCCTGGCTTGTAGAGTACTGACCCCCCTATGCACTGGGGCACACCAAGAACAGGTACTAAGTTCTCAGGCCGATTGAAGAAAAAGTTGACACAGGCAGGCCAATGATCGGCGTCGTGATCCCTCAAGGTTGATTGAAGAATTGCCAGGAGTGTAGGACAGGCAATGACAAGCGTTGCGCTTCCTGATGGAAGGACTGACCAACTAGATGTGGAAACGGTCCAGACAGACCGAAAGCGAAAATAAAATAGGCAATATGTTCCTGAGACGTTTGAAGAAATGACACAATGACTTGGCACAGGAAAATCATAGTGTAAATAGCGACAAAGACTCACCCGCAGCAACCATGTTCTGGTCCTCGAATGCGATAACTAAGTCAAGCGTTGGAGTTGATTGAAGAATACTTGATTTAAGCAAGTGAGTAGCATCAGACTGATATAAAGTCACTTAGGACTATCACCCGCCATGAAGGTAAAAATACTATACCAATGGGCGGTATAGTATGAAAGCCAATCTTGTAAATGAATTATAAAAAATATACAGACCTCCCATTCTGGTCCACGAATCCCATACTCTCTCTAACGGTGGGCGATGTATTTTGATTAACTGACACCATTGAAGTAGGGTGGTGCATCAGGATGGCCCGTGGATTAAGCATTGAAGCAGGGTTGGTTTGGCAGGATGTGGTAGGTGTGGTTCACATTGTTAACGGCTCGGGTTCATGGTTGCTGCTACTACTTTACTGTACTGACTTGGTGCAGGATGGCCGGTTCACTTGTGATTTACGAAGAGGATTGCAAATATGAAACACTCCTCATGATAACTGATGTAGTCCCGGTGGTACGATCTCCCTACCATGTTATATATTATCTGGTTATTTCCATATTTTGCAGTTCCGACCAATGTTCTTTCTGGTTTGTTTGTAGATGTAACATAACATATATTCACACAAAGACACGCTATACATGACAAACGTGTTCTTGTGTAGGTTTCATACATTTATTGACATCATGGTTTCTCTTTACTGGACATAAGTCAACAATGCGTCCATTCATCACTCTATCTGTCCTCTAATTGTTGCTAACTAACAGTCACTACACAACTACGTAATTTTCATTACGTCAAAATGTCTTGTTGTTATGTGTTGCACCTCTGCTTAGAGAGTACAACACATAGTCTCAACTATTAAATATCTAATTACATACTACACTAACTATATGGCTAACTGTCCATTCCTCCGCTGCCATCTGGGAACTATGACATGTGGAATATAGTACACACATGGAGGTGGATGGTGATGTGGAATATAGTACACACATGGAAGTGGATGGTGATGTGGAATATAGTACACACATGGAGGTGGATGGTGATGTGTAATATAGTGCACAGATTTAGGTGGACGGTGATGTGGAATATAGTACACACATGGAGGTGGATGGTGATGTTTCACAAAAGACATGCTCATCGAAGAAATACAAATTAATATTGAATTTCTGTCCATGAAAAGAAAACTTGCCCAACAGTAGATTCCAAACAACTGCGGCATTTCCAGAGACGAGAGACAGATGAGCTGTCAAGGACTAAACCATCATTACTTGTCCCAGAACTACAAAGAAATAAAGGCACTAATTTCGATTCATCAGCGATTCTTAAACTCTTGTACGGTCGAATCCCTAGTTCACCCAGCTAAAACATGAGCGCAGTTACGACGATTTTTATTCACTTATCTTTCATGATTTGATGCAGGTGACTGTGCGCCGATATGTCTGCCAGGGTTACAATATTATAAATTTCAACCCGTATCCAACTTTTACATCTGGTGTGGCACCCGTGTGTTGTCGGGGCTTGCAAGGGAAGCAAAGAATAGTACCACTGCGACCTACAAGGCCATGTTACGACCATGTCGTAAGAGGCGATTGATGTAGGACCTAGGTAAGCTACCTAGTAAATAAAAGTATCCCAGAAATCGGATGTGCTGGTCTACTTGTATCGAAATAGGGGAAGACTGCAGTAAAACTTGGTAAATAGTGAAACACGTACAAACAAAGTACTATAGTTTTACAAAATACATAAACAGTGACGATAAACAGCAACGTTTCGACAACAAGGCCTTTATCAAGCAAACGAACAAACAGGAGTGACAAATTAAAATGAAACACAAATGGACGACCAAATACCAACGTATCTAAGGAAAATCTGGAATAAAAACGAATAACGAAATAAATGTAACACAAAACACACATAAAAACTAGAAATAGAAAAGAAACAATGAAACATCTAGTAAATATATAACTTGAATACATGCAACATATACCCATATAGATTATAAAGCATGGGAAGAGAAAGTATTAAGAAGCATAAGAATGTAATACATGCAACATATACCCATAGAGATTACAAAGCATGGGAAGAGAAGTCTAGAAGCATAGAATGTAATACGTTGAGCCGCGTGGTCGCAAGGTACCATACAAAGAAATCAACCGATTCTCCAGAGCAAATCGACTACGATCATCAGAGGAACATGATCGGATGGCTGTGACCTGGACATCGCAAGCTCCTGAATGGCCAGTATCATTGAAATGGGTAGCTACAGGGTCACAGAGCATTGGCGTATATCGCGCAAGTGTTGGGCGAATCGGTCACTGAGTCTCCTGCCGGTTTCCCCAATATAGGCCCGCACGGTGTCTTTTCCAAAAGCCACGTTCGTTGTTGAAGACAGTTTCACGTGCGAGTCCGTAATATTATCTATGCCATTATCTGCAAGCGGTGCAACAAGGCCTATATTGGGAAACCGGCAGGAGACTCAGTGACCGATTCGCCCAACACTTGCGCGATATCGCCAATGCTCGGACCTTAGCTACCCATTTCAATGATACTGGCCATTCAGGAGCTTGCGATGTCCAGGTCACAGCCATCCGATCATGTTCCTCTGATGATCGTAGTCGATTTGCTCTGAGAATCGGTTGATTCTTTGTATGGTACCTTGCGACCACGCGGGCTCAACGTATTACATTCTTATGCTTCTAGTACTTTCTCTTCCCATGCTTTGTAATCTCTATGGGTATATGTTGCATGTATTACATTCTTATGCTTCTTAGTACTTTCTCTTCCCATGCTTTATAATCTATATGGTATATGTTGCATGTATTCAAGTTATATATTTACTAGATGTTTCATTGTTCTTTTCTATTTCTAGTTTTTATGTGTGTTTTTGTGTTACATTTATTTCGTTATTCGTTTTATTCCAGATTTTCCTTAGATACGTTGGTATTTGGTCGTCCATTTGTGTTTCATTTTAATTTGTCACTCTGTTGTTCGTTTGCTTGATAAAGGCCTTGTTGGTCGAAACGTTGCTGTTATCGTCACTGTTTATGTATTTTGTAAAACTATAGTACTTTGTTTGTACGTGTTTCACTGGTCTACTTGTAGGCGCATAACTGGCACAACGTAAATTGCTATTAGGCTCAGATCACATACAAATCACAAAGAATGGTTAACAAGTGGTCGATATGGAGCGTCAGAAGAAGAAGACATCTTCTTCAGTGACCTCTGGTCATCATGTCTATCAGGTTTCCCCAAAGCTTAGTTTTCAGGTCGACTGGGTGTGATGACATGCTGCTTCTCAGCTCGCTCAACCAGGAGAGGACAGTCTTGCAGGATATGCTCTGGTGTCTGCTCCGTCTGCTGACACTGGCAGAGAGCTGTTTGACTTATTCCTAGTCTATATAAGTGTTTGTTGAGTCTGCAGTGTCGGTGCGTAGTCGAAATATAATGACCTGGTCTGTTCTGCTTAGGTCTTTGAGGAGTCTTTTCCATAATCATATCTAGTGTTTGTCTTCCAGTCTACTGCAGATTTTCTCTGTATGAGGTTTTTGACCTCTTGAAAAGACAGGGTTGGTAAATTTGCTCTTTGGCACTGCCCTCCTTAGCTATGACATCGGCACTCTCATTGCATGCAATGAAGAATACATCTGATGTAGGAGACTGAAAATGAACAAACGTTAGATTTTGATGATGAAAATGTCAAACACTGTTAGTGAAATAAAATCCACATGGGGTCGTAGGCGCAGTTCTAGGGACAACGTTGCGCCAGGTTTAGTGAGCTGGCACTATTCAAGATCCTACCCCACCTCCACGTGGTGACTCTGGAAACAGACAGTGGATCCTGTCTGGCTAAACGGGTAGAGATCGAGGGCGAGCTACAGGTAGTGGTAGTAGTGCAAGCACGGAAAAATAATGCAGGTTCAAAAACCCTGAACCAAATGCACGCATCTCCTGGCCGAACGTCCGATGAAAAGTTGCCCAAATAGTTGCTGAAACGTAAGAAACAGTATCATACCAGTCGTCTTTGAACGAATGCCAACTCCTCCGGTGTAAATGGCCGTATAAAGATTGCCAGCTGTGGGACAAGAATCAATGAGAACGATGCGTAACGAATCAACGGTCTCGACAAGAGTCTCTGAAGACATAGTAAAGTATCATGGCGACACATGGGAAGATTGCGGTAAACTTGGTAGCAAAGGCCTAACGCAGATACATTTACTGGGTAAGGTTGGCCAAGCGCAAATCCTAAATTTGCGTTTTAGTGACAACCGGGCAAGGTACTGTTGCAATAACAACAAACATCCCCGGAAGAACAGAGGTGGGTGATGTTGGCGAGAGCAAAATTTCAGATGCGTTGCTAGCGCCGATTGAAACGACCCTCTAGAATATATGTGCGCAGCCCCAGTCCAATGTTTTCCATGGGCCTGGGAAATATAGAGTAGAAACTGCTAATTGCCAAGTGCCAACACGCGCCTCGAAAGGGCTAAGAATGTTCCTACTCTGGAATAAACTTAACAGAGTAGGAAAAGTAAGACCGACATTGTAAATATTTGACAGGCAGGTTGTCCAGATCCAACCATTGACCAAAGCCGACACCTTTTAAGGTGTATTACACGAGTAAGACGTCGTTCCAGAACAAGATTATGTGCCCAAAAAGACTGAGAAATGTTCCTAATTCGGAACGACCTCCCATAGTCAGAAAGGGTGCACAGTGCAAACATACTCTTTGGCGTAGATCATAAAGCCCAAAAATATGGCGAAAGGTGATCGTAAAAGAGCAATGAATACACAAAGCAGCCGACAAGTGACCGTCCAACTGACTAGTCCTAGAAGGGTTGTTAATGTTCCCAAACCTGAGCGACCACACCCAGTCAGAAAAATTTGCAACGTAGTAAATTCTCTTTATCGTAGATCGAAGCCAAAATATACGGCGTTAAAATTATCATTAAAGAGTGCTCATCATGCGATGCAAAAAGGTACGCCTCGCTGTCAAAAAGGTTGCAGTTCTAAGGAAAACTACCCTAGTAAATAAAATGCTGGCACTAAATCGAATGTGCTGGCCTAGCCACCATATGCGCATAACTTGCCACAATGCAAAATCGATCTTAGGCTCAGATCATATACAGACCCCAAAGAGTGGTTTAAAAAGTGTTCGTATGGAGCGTTCTCGGAAGAAGAAAGAATCCACAGAATAAACATACCTTGAATATAACTACTGTAATATGAAGTTGTTGGACGACTTGACATGGACTGATAACTGTGAAAGTGAAGTGTTGACTATTGTGAGCAAAGATCAGTTCTGATGCACGGACCAATGCTTGTCACATAGGCATGTCGTGTTCGCAACCTGTTCACGAGTTTCAAACTACTGGTGTTGTATGTGCGTTTATACGTACATTCGTGTGTATACATTGTGCATATTTTCGTGTGTCTGTGCAAATCTAAGAATTTGACAATTTTTATTATTCGTTCTATATTATATGTTTCATACTTGTATTATTTGTTAATTGTATCCGAAGCTGATTTTGTAAATTGCGATTGATAAAACGAACCGTCAACGAAATTGTCGACTTCTCAACAGAATATATGCGGGGTGAATGATAGACAGTGAAATGTGTTGTATTTCATAAACAAACCAAAACAACAGAACAAACAAGATAGTTACGGTTACAATTGGGAGCGATAAGAGAATCTTCTTCTTTTGTCGACACACTGTTACCAGGTTGTTGTCCAGCGTCGTGGTTTTCTGTCTTTGTTTTGCGTTGTTCTGGAGGCTTGGGTGATTGTTATTTTTGCTCTTTCACAGGATTCTGCTATGCCATCTAACCATCTTTTCGTGATCTTCCTCTCGCCTTCTTTCCTGGTGTTCTGTTGTAGAAGAATCTGTATACTGTGAAGTTTGGATTCCGTCTCACTATTTTTTGTTTTGTTTCCCGATCCAGAAGCACTTGAGCTTTTCAGCTCTTCGGCTCGGTGCCATGGACATCGTAACCCTTCGGTTCGGTGCCACGAACACCGTAAATCTGGAAAATCTGTAGTTTTTTCTGCCATCCCGCGGAATTTAACCCGCACACACAGAGGGATAGTCACCCGTAGTCCAACGCGCTACGAACACGCTGGGAAGACGGGCATTCATTCTTATTAAGTGGCCAAACTACTTCATTCTTTGTTTCGCAATGTAATTCAAGCAAGGTTCTGTGCCAACCTTCTTTCTTATGTTGATGTTGGTGACTGTCTTTCTGGTGTTGTTGGTAACTTTTCGCAGGCAGCGCATTTCACATGTAGTTATGTTTTGCGACTGTGCTTTGCTTAAGAGAATTACTTTTATAAATAAGAAAGCAACAAGATCAATATCTTTCAAATATGTTTTGTTAAAATGTGAGACGGATGATCTGAAAACCATTTTAGAAGGAACGGTTTGTCTGTAAATCGGCAGACTGGACATACATCACTTCACGTCATTTTGTATGCCACTACTAACGCGAGATAGACAATGTTAGAGATGTGTAACTTTTAGGTGAAGACGGCAAGTAATCTGAACTCTGGAAAATAATTTATATCTTTAAATAACATTTGCCCGTCTGCCCAGCGTGTTCGTTCGCTCCCTGTGAGTGCGGTTCAATTCCGCGGGCTGGCATAAAAGCCACAGGTTCTCCAGATTTACGGTGTTCGTGGCACCGAACCGAAGGGTTACGATGTCCATGGTACCGAGCCGAAGAGCTGAAAGCTCAAGTGCTTCTGGATCGGAAAAAAGAGAAAAAAAAAACCATTTCCGTGCAATATAACGTTACAGATGCACGTCGTATTTAAAATGATCCATTCTGTGAAGCTAGGCTAGTGGTTTACTTATTTACTTAGGGTCGCAGATACTTTGCTTTACTGGGATTGGAGAGATGATGAGGCGAGAAATAGATCTAGATGCATCTGAGATGACACAGCGTTGTACTGCATGACCTTATGAAATATTATTGTAAGCGTTATATTGCCTCGTCAGCAATGTAGACATTCTTATCAACATAGTCTTATGTTGGGTGGTTCACTCAAATCTTATCTAACCGGTGATCAGTTTATGGTCGTGATTTTACGTTCCCGTTAGTTTCAAGTATTTATAAATTGTTACTTTGTGGGCGTCTGTAAGCGGTAGTGAGCTTTATCAACACCCAAGTATACCTGGTTCAAACACTGGGGCGGGCAGTTTTGTTCACGTGGAATCCTATGAACGTTAAAAATAGACCTCACCGTTCAGAACGCAATGGCAAACTACTGAACGTACAAGTGGTACCAAGAAAATCGACGACTCGTTTACTGTGGTTGATGGCAAAGTCGTGTAAAGAATATGCCACGATTTCATTCATATTTGCAACAAATACTTACTACTTAGTATTCGTTACTTAGCGATTGTTTGCTAAGGTATGCAGACGATTTGTAGATAACAAGTTTTAAATTCTTTCTTCTTTTTTTTGCTCCAATCCTGTTTCGTCTCACAGCGTCAGGATAAGAAGAGATTTCTAGAACGGGCGTTTGTGTGTGCTTCATAAACAGTGTCTTTCGTCGCCTCTGTTATCTCTGAGGTCCACCTTTTGCGTAGGCGTCTTTTGCTTTGTATCCACTGTATCAAGAGTGGCATTGCTCTTTGAGGCGCACTGTATTTTGGTAAAAATCTGCTTATTTGGCAGAAACCATTTAATTTGTTGTTTCGTGGTGAAGTTCAGTACGGACATTGCTAATTATTTTATAAGGAAATTATTCAGTAATATCTGGCGGTTAACAAATGATGGTCGAGTAATGGAATAGTTATTCATTGCATATTTAAGAGGTCAGACACACACAATGACGGTCTGACTTGTGATGGTGGATATTGTCTTGTGTTGTGAGGGGGTTTCTGTGGCTAAATGGTTACGCCCTTACTTTTCGTTCAGAAGGTCGTAGGTTTGAATCCAGACCGTGTCGTTCTGTTCACTAGTGCATTTTTTCCAGACATCCCTAGGATTGTTGCCAGAGCTACGGAGTTGGTGCCATACTCTCAGCAGGTGGTGTACAATTTCTCCAGAGAAGAAACGAGCCATATGGGGTAAAAGCTAGTGCAATGAATTCAATCTTTCTACTTTAGACCTACTCATAGCACTTACTCTGCATTAATGTAAAGATGCCCATATACCTGGCTTGTGTTACAAGGACACTCAGTGATATGTCACATCACTTTATCAGATACAGCTTATCAAAGAAAACCCAAACAGAAATGCCTCGATAATAGATTTGAAGTTATGGTTTAAAATTGAGAACTATATAGTACACCAATACCAACATCATTACCAGATTTACGGTGTTCGTGGCACCGAACCGAAGGGTTACGATATCCATGCCACCGTACCGAAGAGCTGAAAGCTCAAGTGCTTCTAGATCGAGAAGGGGGGATACTAACATCAAACAAATGAAACACAAGCAAGCTAAGCTGAAATCGATTGACATGACTTTGCAACTTCTTCTTCTTCTTCTGCTAACATTCTTCACGGCCAATTTGATCATTCTTATTGTGATGTATAATTGGTCCACTGGCAAGAACGGAGTGATCTACGTCGGGACGATTGTGCGCCCATGGTGACTAGGCCCGCCCGTCCGTTTTCAGCCAGCTTTGATTTACTAGGGTGAGCTTTCCCTAGGTACGATCCTTCGGATCTACGCCTTTCGATCAACTTTGCCGTATATTTGGGCTTTGTGATCTACGCCAAGACAGTGAGTTACGCTGCTTTACCCGTTCTGACTGAGAAATATTTCTCGGGCTTGTCAGCTTGTCCTCGGACGGCGTCTTACTCGTATAAAACACCGTGTAAAGTATCGGCCTTCGCCAATGTTCAGGACCCGGGCTTCCTGTTTGATCCGTACATTGTCGGCCTTGCTTTACCGTACATTTTTGAGTTTGATCCGGGGAAGGAACATTCTCAGCCTTTTCTAGACGCGTATCGGTGCGTGGCAATTTGCAATTTACCTCGAAAGCACTGGCATGGGGCCGAGTACAAGCAATGTAGAGGGTCGTTTCAGTGGGCACTATAAGCGTAACTGAGGATTTTGCGCTCGCCGCCATCACCCGCCCCAGTTATTCCGGGGATGTTAGTTACGACTACAATCGAACCTTGCCCAGTTGCCCCAAGGCTGGCAGTTCCGTTAGGCATCACCAACCTCAGTTCTTCCGGGGATGTTAATTTTAATCGCACAGTACCTTGCACGGTTTTCCCAGGGCGGGTAGTTTCGTTATGCACCAAAACGCAACTTGTTCTTTTGCGCTCGGCAAACCTTGCCCAGTACATGTATCTGCGCCAGGCTACCAATGCGGGGTCAGCTGCAATCTTCTCTCGCACCAACACGAGGGTAGACTTTCATTCGTTACGGTCCTGTCTTATTTATTCTGCCGACGGGCTGGCAATGTTTGCCCCTCCTCAGGGCTTCGAGCTTCGCCCTACGTGGGCATACGTTTGGTCACTGGATGCACCTCTCATCTATGTCTGAGTCGTTTCGTTGCTGTTTCTTTGCGTTCAGGGACTTGGGCAATATCTTGTTGGACATCGGTCAGAAGAATTGTGCATTTTATTTGTATGTATCTTTATCGTATTTCCGTAATTGCACTGCTACCACTACCAGTAGTTTCTCTCCCGATCCCTGCCCTCTTAGCCAGACCAGAACCAGAGTCTGTTTCAGGGTCACCGCGTGGAGGTTAGGGCAGGGTCTGGTAGGGCCCTCGATAACCCTGGCTCATCTTAACACCATGACCTCATGAGCCTTTGACCCGACATTGCAACTATTATTCTCATGCAAGATGCTATGTGGGCAGGCTGAAATTAGAAAAAAAATTTAGTAGTTTATGGTTAGTCGAAAGCAAGTTACAAACTTTAGTCTAGATTTGAGGCCGTATATAAATCTATAAAAAGCCAATACAACGTGATGAATCGGTTGAGCGTTTATTACCAAGTGACCTTGACCTGCTACGTGCTCTAGTTACGTTTAGTTTTGATTGCAGACGACAATGTTCAACCAAAGTGAACTCTAATATTTTTGAGTTTATAGTTGGCTGTGGTTCAACATTGATGATATGAAGGAGAAGGTGAAAACCAGCTATTCTTATTCTGAGAAAGTGTTTATTTGACATACCAGCATCACCTGTCTTTGTTGTTATCTCTAGCGTTTGGTCCCATTAAATTTATCTGCTGTTACAAAACACTACTCATCAAGGTGCGTATCCTTTATAGTACGTTGCTCTCTTTGCAGCGCATCTGAAATTCACTCCGTCTATAGCCAGTTCACCCACTTCATCGATGGTCATCGGTGTTACAAAACACTACTCATCAAGGTGCGTATCATTTATAGTACGTTGCTCTCTTTGCAGCGCATCTGAAATTCACTCCGTCTATAGCCAGTTCACCCACTTCATCGATGGTCATCGGTGTTACAAAACACTACTCATCAAGGTGCGTATCATTTATAGGACGTTGCTCTCTTTGCAGCGCATCTGAAATTCACTCCGTCTATAGCCAGTTCACCCACTTCATCGATGGTCATATTCATGGTTTCTTTAATATCTTGTAGCCATCTTCTTCTTGGTCTGCCTCTGCGTCCTGGGACCCTGCCCTCTAATATTGTTCTCTCCAGGCCATCGTGACGCTTGATGTGACCAACGTATAAAATTTGTCTGTAAAGTATGTTGTTTTAAAGGGTTTTAAAGCCATTTATCGGCCAATTGTCTTTAACATTCAGTACTTTCAGCTTTTTTCTGTCCATGGTATTCGTAGGATCTTTCTGTAGCATTTAGTTTCGAAGAACTGGATTTTCGTTCTTGTTGTTTGTGTAATGGTCCATGATTCACAACTAAAAGTAGCCATTGGAAAAATGCATGTTCTCAATATTTTTTAATTAATCATATTTTAATACAAAACACTACAGCTCTCAACAAAATCCGCATAACATTAGTAATAATCTGTGGGATACTCTCTCTCTTGCGTTCCCGGCCTAGCCTGATGGACCAACTTCTATCATGAATTTTACTGTTGTTTTTAGGGACTCGTTCCTCCGTACAGCTTTTCGCGAAGCTCTGTGTGTTGTGGCCAGTACTCTTTTCGTATACCTGCTAAACGTTGACAGTCTTGCAAGACGTGTTCTGCCGTCATGTCTGCCATATTGCATGGGCACAGGCTAGTTGTGCCAATTTTAAATTTATGGATCATGTGGGCTCTGAGCTTGTTGTGGCCGGTACGGAGGCGAAATATGGCAACTTGTTCACTGCGAGAGAGAACATAGTACCCGTCACTGTCTGTGTACTGCGGGTGGTCTTTTGCCCATTTGCTTCGATAGTGCGAACCGATGGTTGTTTTGACTTCCTCATAGCTGATCTCGAGATCAGTCTGGGGTAGTCGCCCGCCCTCTTGGCTAGCTTGTCGGCCGCTTCGTTTCCCCTAATGTTGCAGTGTGACGGTATCCACTGGATGACGGTGCGTTTGAGTGAACTCGTTAGTTCAGCGAGGGACGTTTTGAGCTCATTCATCTCAGTTTTGCCGACGCATTTGAGTGCCGTGATGACCGATAGAGCATCGGTGAATATCACGACCTTGTTGCGTGTAGTGTTTCTTCTCTCCAAGATCATTTCGGCTGCCTCTTTGATTGCCTCTGCCTCTGCTCGGTAGTTATTCGAGTATTTGCCAGTTGCAATCGCTTTCTGACTGTGACTTTCTTTGAGATTTTAAGCACTATTCCTCCTCCGCCATCGCTTATTGCGTTATTTGCCGATCCGTCCGTGTAGACGTGCGTAATACGTTTTCGTGTATTCTCATTGGCCTCAACCGGCGTGTTTGCCCCACCCCCTTCCATTAACGCATGCAGTCGCATGCTCATGTCTAGGGGATGGGGGTAGAAAATATACAGAAAGCAAATTCTTCTTCTTCTTCTTCCACCATTGACTTCTTTATAGAAGTGTTGGGGTGAAACGTAGTGATCTTGTGTGTGCACTTTGTTAAGACACTTTGAAAGCTGATATTCATGTTCGTAAGGCTGTTCTTGATGCCGTCGCTCTATCTTTTGCGTGGTCTTCCTCTTGCTTTGTACTCATTATACTTTTTCTGTGTGGTTCTCTGTGGTAGGCGATACCAGGGAATTCTGGTCAGGTGTCCCAAATTCTTCAACTTGTCTATATCACACTGAACCGACGTGTATGGAACTCTATTGTCGCTGGATCATTGAAGAAGAAGATATAGAAAAGTAAATGAAAAATGGATGGAGATATGTTGGGCATACTCTGAGATTGATTGATATGACCATCATCATTGCACTTCGGTGAGTAACCATGTGTGCTCCTATCTTTTTCTTACACTGGAAGATCACAGTGGCAGTGCACGAACTCCGTAGCACCGGTGAAGGTCTCCGGTGCAATTTAGAATATGGTGAAAATATTTTGAAGGAATTTTATTGTTAATCTTTCTAATGAGTGTTGTCTGGGCAGCGGCTTTCCAGCCTGCTGTCTCGATTTTGAATTACCAAGGATCTTTTATTTGATCAACTTGAACACGGGACCTACGTTTTATCGCCCGTCTCCGATAGGACTAGAAACTCAGGGGTCTCTGGACAAATATCTTGATGACTCCATACTCTGAGAAGAAATGATCAAAGAATCACAAAGCAGATATTGAAGTAGGAGGCAAATGTTTCAAGAAAGTAAGGACGTTCTAGCGAAACTTTGAAGCAAACTCTAGTGAGAGAAACCAACAATAACGGACTCAGTTGCATTGAAGAGATTCAACGAGTTGTCCAGGATTGGGCGGTATGGAGAAATTGCTTACAGACCATATATAACGTATAACGATACGAACATATACATACAATAAATAAATAATGGAAAAATATATTTCTAACACAAAGGTTAAAATGTAGTTATGTTAAGTAAGATAAATTCCCAGAGGCAATGTTTTAATCAAACATATTGCAGTTATACAGTAAACATGTTGATTTTTCAATAAACCGCATCGTCATATATCATCAGGGTCAAAGTTTGTTCTAAATATCGAAAGGAAAAAAAAAAGAAACCGTATCCATGACCCTAGTTTAGGTCCAGTAACCATGTTTAAAGTTCTGCCGAGTCATGTATATTGTTCATTTCTGCTACTATACGTATTATACATTTCCACACCAGCACGGGGTTCCATCGCTTCAATATAAATAAGGCAGGCTCGCGAACTTGGATATCTACTTTTATGAAACTAAAATATAGCAGAGTTTAACTTGTTTGCTAGTTTAGTAAATTCTGCAGACGTGTAGTGTTGTAGCGAGTTGTTGTACGTTCTTATATACAGCACCGCGTTATTCTTCGTGCCAGCTGAACAATGACGGAGAAACATTATAAAGGTGGTAAGTAACCGATAAAATAAACTTGTTTTGAGATGGCATAGTCACCAGAGCGAGCGAGAGTATCTCGAATGTTCGTGTTTTTTTGTGTGTGTGTGTATGTTTAAACATAAGAAAATTTAGTCTATTTTTGAAAGTAAAATTACCACTTGTGAAATGAGATGCTTGAGGAAAGTGGTAAATAAAACAAGAAGAGACCATATAAGAAATTAGAAGAAAAGTGGAAACAACACCTGCAATTAGATTCACTGAAAAACAGAGACTCAAATGGTTTGACCACTTGGTGAGAATGAACCCGAACACACTAGTTGCAAGTGCGTACAACATGAAAATGGAATCATCAAGAGGAAGGGGCAGACCAAGAAAAAGATGGGTTGATGGAGTTACAGACATCTTAAAACTTCACAATATCACACAGCATATCAAGCGACCGAGCGTGCATTATCTCGGATACCGATTATCAGTTAAACCTGCTACGCCTAACGGCAAAAAAAGCAGAGACGGACAAAATAAGAAATAAGCAAATTCAGTCTATTATTGAACAATCGAATCCACAAATTGAAAAAAAAAAAGAGACATGGCCAATAAAAGAAAAAGTATAGGGCTGAAAAATAGCATTCCAATTCCCAGCATGGTTACATTGGTGTAAGCTAAACATTGATTTGGAGATTAGAGAAATAGTTTCACAACATCACAACACGTGCACTTGACAAATGAGAAGAGCAGGTTGGAAAGCCGCTGCCCGAGAAAAATTAATTATAAAATATTAAAAATTAAATTACTACAAAATATCTTCAGCATCTTCAAAATTACATCGTGGACCTTGCGGTGCTACGGAGTTCATGCACTGTCAATCAATTAATCAGTACTTTCCTGAAAGCCATGGGGAAGAGATAAGTAGAAAGGAATATACGTATATATATACACAGAAACATATTTTAGTAGGTCGTTTGTAAGCAGTATAAGACCAGAAATCGACGAAGAATAATGTGGAGTTGCTGAAATCAAGAGCACTAGCAATGCTTATATATATATATATATATATATATATAATAAAAACACTAATAGAAATAGCACTAGAAGTATAAACATATCTACACTTATACTTTATGAACTAGAGCAATGCATTTGGCAAAGTAAATCATCAGCATATTTTTAAAATGTTAGCTTAAAAGTCGACAGCAAAAAGTCATTCTGAATATACACTGGCAACACACAGTAGCAATAAATAAGAGCTTTCCAGCAGATCAAAAAGAAAGTTAGGCAAGACCGTGTAGTGTGTAGTATCACCTGATCTGTTTACACTGTACATCGAAACCATTTTGAGATCAATAATGAGAGATGGCTGTGATAGCAGAAAGAGGTCATAATATAAATAACACAGATCTGTGGACGATGTTGATACCCTTCCGTGCCTTGAAGTTAAACTGTTCAGAATTTTCTCTCTCTGTCTTCCCAGGTTCTCGTCTCCCATTGATTTTACCGGTTGTCACAAAAAGCACATATGTTTATGGAGATAAAAGTAAAAATAAAGAAATCGGAAGAAGACTGGATGTGAGTCATGCAATTCATAAAAGAACAACAGATTAAAGGGTTTGGACACCTGAAAAGAATTCCTTGGTATCGCCTACCACAGAGAGTCACACAGAAAAAGTATAATGAGTACAAGGCAAGAGGAGGACCACGCAAAAGATGGAGCGACGGCATCAAGAACAGCATTACTTTTTCTCTCTCTTCTCTCGTTCGTTCTTCGGCAGCTTTTATCGTTCTATTGTGATATATAAGCAGCCAAACATCAAGAACGGATGCATGTTCACAACCTTCAGTACCTATTGGAGCTCAGCTGCTTATCCTTCGGCGGTGTGTTCGATTTCAACCAGCATTTACTGGGTTCGCCATTTGCTGTCCCCAGCCAAACCTGCAAGGCAGCAGGCTGCTATTTTCTTTTAGGGCAGCGACCCTTAGACGACCTACCCTCCCGTGTTTATGAGCGTCATTTGCCCAGCGAACCGGTCGTTTTGTTGGACACGTTGGTTTGCCGCCCGTCCAGTTTTGTTTACGGATTGCTCCGCTAGACTTTGATTGTCCCCAAACAAACTACAAGGCAGCAGTAGTACCCCGCGAGCGAAAACGCGCACTGGCTTTACCTCTGCTGGGCGTTCCAGTCTTTCTGCACACTCGGGTGGTCCGCACACTCTCTCGTCTGTCGCGCTTGTCGTGCCTTCCTTGCATGCCGTGCCATGCTCGTCTGCCCATCGGTGGGCTCAATCATTGCATCGCCAGCATGCGTACTAGTTCTGCCATGGTGTCTGTCTTATCGTCACCGTCAGCCTTCGCCGTTTTAACATTTGCCTGGATTGTTCCACTCTGGAGCTTAAAACTGTTCCCCCATCCCTGAGATAGGGCCCCGTGTTTCGCCCTATGTGTTCCCTCGTGCAGCTCAACTCGACTCCAAGCATACTCATCGGCTGAAGAGAAAGGGCTCAAGAGAGAGCATGCGTGGGCCCCGAATTTCGCCCCGCGCGGGTCAACGTCTCTTGGATGGCTTGAAATCGTGTCCCCATACCTGTGATGGGGGCCCGAGTTTTGATCTATGTGGGCCCACGTGCAGCTCAACTCAACTCCTAACATATTCATCGGCGCACGAGAGAGGGCTCAAGAGTGAGTATGCGCGGGCTCCGAGTTTCGCCCCATGCGATTCCCCGTTTATCCTTCCAGCTTTTCCCATCGGCCGGGAGAGACGAGCATTAATAGTCACTCTTGGAGTTCGCTCGTCTGTGTTGCGAGCGGATCCCATCTAGCGTGACGACCTTTGCATCTCTACTTGCACCAGAGTAGCTCTCCCACGGCACCTGTCCTCTTAGTCAGACCGTAACTACCGCCTGTTTCCAGGGTCACCACGAGGAGGTGAGGGCAGTGGATCAGTGCCAGCTCACTAATCCTGGCGCGCCGCTTCCATGCGCATTTGACCCCGAACAGCCGTACAAAAATGAATATCAGCTTACAAAGGGCCTTTAAACAAGCACACACAAGATCACTACGCCCCCCCCCAACACTTCTATAAAGAAGTAAATGGTGGAGGAAGAAGAATAACTGTTACCAGGTTGTTAACCCAGTGTCGTGGTTTTATGTGTTTGTCTTGGCTTTTGGAGTTGTGTTGTCAGCACACTGTTACCGGGTTGTTAACCCAGTGTGCTGACAACACAACTCACAAGAGAGTTATCTCCTTGACTATCCTACTATGGAGTATAGAATACTGATGAGCCGTGCACAAGCATACCTTCGAGTCAATGCTGACACACAACATCCTCTGCACTTGGAAATAAAGAAACAAAAAGGAAATAGGTTAAAAAGAGGAAAATCTTGGATGGGTCAGGCCGAGGACTGTATTGAACAGGTGTGTACACTTGAAGACATTGATCCCGGTGAAGAATGGATACCAGTGCCAAGAGCAATCGCTACATCCTTTTCTGTATGCATCGAACTTGATAAAGAATGCAGGCAACACAACCCACTTGTTGTGGAGGCAGAGGTTCAGGCATTAATTTCTGAGAACGCATCTGAGCATGATGTAATCATTTATACGGATGGTTCGGTGATTCGACATGTGCGGAGCTCGTGGGCTTTCACTGCTCAGGTCGGAGGTGATGTTGTGAAGGAAGACAGTGGTGGTTTTGCCGTGACTACAAGCAGTCTCACTATGGAAATCATGGCGGTTACCAAAGCGATGATTTGGCTAGAATCACAGACTTTTATCCATGCATGTTTTCTCAGTGACTCAATGAGTATGCTCAGGAAGATTGAAACAGGATGGGCTAGGAGACATTGGATAGAATCGCTGGGGAGGTCTAAGCTGACAAGGATCAGTTTTATTTTTGTGCCAGGGCATGCAGGTGTAAGGGTTAATGAGCGTGCGGATAGGCTTGCAGGTATGGCTGCTGTCCAAAGCGGACGAGCAATGGACCAGGCTGATATTATACATTCCTTAAGGGAGAGAGGGCGTGTACATGATTCAGGTGATAGCGGTGAATCCACAACACTAACCAGACTGCAAGACCTCAAAGTTAAGTGTGGTGTAGCTCGACAAGAACGCTATGCTGGCAGACAAAGAAGAATTGTAAACCAACAAAGAACCGGTGTCGTTAGTCGCCACACGCTGATGGACATACTGAGGGAGAGATCGGAGCACTTATGGACTAATTTGTTCGACGTGCAGTGATGGTGATCCGACGACTAAACTAAACTAACCCAGTGTCGTGGTTTTATGTGTTTGTCTTGCGCTTCTCTTGTGAGTTGTGTTGTCAGCACACTGTTACCGGGTTGTTAACCCAGTGTCGTGGTTTTATGTGTTTGTCTTGCGCTTCTCTGGTGACTTGTCTGATGGTTTTCTTAGTCCCTGGCAGAATTCAGCTAAGTTATCTATCCACCTTTCCTCGGTCTTCCTCTCCCTTCCTTCCTGATATGCTGTTGTGGAAAGCTTCATATCTTTAATTTTCATAACGTAATACACTATTTTACAACTTTGATTTGCAGGATGTTTTTTGAAAATATTTCCCCCCAATAATCTAATTCTACTTATTAACTACCTGGTTCTGTATCCGAACTATACTCTACCCTTGCAACAGCTACATCCGAATACAGTCCTCGAGGAACAGACTGTTGGTTTGATCTATGAAAACGGACTCTACGTCAGTTCTCTGCAAATTTTCTTTACCTCCTCTACAGATGAACATTTGTTAATAGCTACACGTCCAAGACAAACTGTATAGCGTGGCTGACAATCTGAGGCAGACGGCTGCCTTTATTAGAGAATCCGAAATCCCAATCTAGTGAAAACAAACGCAGAAGAAGAAGAAAATTTAATTGTCCACTCAAGCAAATCTGTAACAGCAGAGATAATGACTAACGAAAGTAACAATTGTTGACCAAGACTTGTACAGAGTTGAAATATATATCAAATGAACACAAGAACAAAATCAAACATAGAGCCACCGTTTCCACAAACAGAAAATTTACTGTTATTTCCTGTGTTCAGTTCTCTATATGTTAAATTGTCTGTGTGTGCAGTTGTCTGGTTACCACGTTTGTCGTAACCATATAGGACTGATACAACAAACTTCTGCTCTCATCCACAATGACAATATACAGCAACGTTTCGACCAACAAGGCCTTTATCAAGCAAACGAACAACAGGAGTGACGAATTAAAAAACAAAAAACATATGGACGACTAGATACGGAGACATTCAAATATTTCTAAGGAAAATCTGGGAATAAAAACGAATAACGAAATAAATGTAACAAAAAAACACACATAAAAACTAGAAATAGAAAAGAAGAGTAACAATACAGAAATCTAGTAAATATATAGCTTGAATACATGCAACATATGCACATATAGATTACAAGGCATGAGAAGAGAAAGTACTAAGAAGCATAGGAATGTAATACGTAGAGCCCACATGGTCGCAAGGTACCATTCGTCACTCCTGTTGTTCGTTTGCTTGATAAAGGCCTTGTTGGTCGAAACGTTGCTGTATATTGTCATTGTTTTTGTAATTTGTTACAAACTACATTACTTTGTTTGTGATTACGTGTTTTGCCAATCAAATAGTTTTACTGCAGTCTCATCTACATTGCTCTCATCTGCAGGTTCAGTTTTCCCACCAACCAAACCAAAGCTTCTGAGGATATACAGTATGAGATACTGTCCATACGCTCAAAGAACAAGACTCGTTTTGGCGCACAAAAACATTCCGTAAGTTGAATACACAATGTATGCGTTTCAATTACACATTTGCATCATGACCGACTGCAAATACTGGCACTGAGGTAAGGTGCTCATCTCTCACTTCGAAGGTACTCGGTTCGTTCCCCGTATGAAACGATCGGGATATTCTTCCAACGATCCCTGATCTCAGTGTAGGTGAGATCGACTTCCTAGTCCTATCGGATACGGACGTTACAAGTCAATAAAAATTCTTACAACTTTCTCTCTCTTTAGCCTGTTACGCCCTTGGCGTTTAGGGCAGCAACAAACGTACACCATTCTTCCCTGTTCATGGCCTTCCTCTGTATTGTGTTCCAGCTATGATTCATTTCCTTCAGTTCTTGCTCTATCGTTCTCCTCCAGGTCGTCTTGGGTCTTCCACGCTTTCGCCTACCCTCTGGTCCATCTCAGTGCAGTTTTCGTGTCGGAGCCAGTCTCCATGCGCATCACATGTCCAATCCATCTCCAGCGTCGTCTTCGGATGATACAACTTTCACCATCATCAAAATCACATCTCGGATGCTACATACTTCGTGCACTGTCGCTTATATCTTCATGTGTAATAAAGACATCTCAGCACACATGGTTATTCACCAAAGTGCAATGATGATGGTCTCAAAAAATAATAACTGCCAAAACTAACAGGAAACTAATGTGTAAGAGATGGGAAAGTGGGGGGCTGAAGAGAGAGAAAGGAGAATGTTGGCTGAATTGAAATAACAGTTTCAGTTTGGAATATCTTCATTGCACTCCGGACATGTCCATAGGTGCTCCGATCTTCGCAATATCTCCAACAGCGTCCAGCGACTGACCGTACCAGTTCGATTTTGATTGATGAGCCTACTCACGTACCTGTTATGCTGTTCTTTTCTTGCTACTCCAATCTTCAAACCCAGTTCCTGCAATCTAGTAGTTGACGTGGATTGGTTTAAATGAAAATCTTCTTTGCGGCCAGACTATGAGGGCGTTCAAAATATCAGATCTATCCATTGGCTGGCAGTTTGTGTATAGGAGTCGTCTTGAAAAGTTGCTTTATTTTGCAAATTGTTTATTTAGGCTCTTGTTAATAGTTTTATATACCAAAATATTGATGATTCTAGCAGTTTTATTGCAGCAGAGAAGTTGGGATACCACAGTGGAAGTGCGATCGCAATGAGTTAATCACAAACATATATAGTGTACGTCCCGACATTGTCTGTTCTATGAGCTACCAAGTTAGAAGTCGATATTTAAATTTTATGACTTGAGAAAATTGGAAATCAAGACTTCTGTCACTTTCAGTTAGTTAAATAGGATAACTTTAAGAGTGCCATGTTCTTTGGCATCTTCTTTGATTTTCCTGCCAGTGATTAGATAAATTAGTAGATCTGAGGTCACTATGAAGGCTGTGGTTAGGAGCATGTCCACCGATCTACTGTTTAGTTTGGTTTCTATATTTTCAAAAAAAGGGTATAAAGGCAAAGAATTGACATCATTGCATCGAGTTTCCCCATATTGCTCCGTTCCTGTCGGCAAAAATGCTGGAAGTGTTGTACAAAGCACGAGCTCCGTAGCTCCAACAATTCTAGTGATTTCAAGAAAAAAATAGCACATGTGATACGGTCCAGATTCGAACCTTAATCTTCACAATAGGTAAACATCTTTACTATAGAGACTTCCTTGGTTTTTTTAATGTGCAGCACCACAACTTTCATTTTCTTCCTAGCATTGGTATTGTGAAACTATATGCATGGTACTGTAGTTTTCAGATTAGTTTTTGACATCTGTCTGGACATGTTGCACATTGCGACTCAGCCTCTCCAGCCTACTTTTCTGTTGGGATGTGCTCCCTAGCCTGTGAGCATCCAGAAGATTTCCATTGAACAATGGTGGTTTGTGATCAGAGTATCTCTTCTCTTTTATGGGCTACTGTCCTCAGTTAACGAGGTCCATCAATCCTGAGAAAAGGTTATATCACCCCTGAGTCGCTTGATGGTCACTTCTCTGGGCACCTGAAACCTTTTCTAGGTATTGTTTTTCCCTGTTATAATCCCACCTTCTCCTTGATGACCACCGCCAGTTAGTCCGCAGCTGTTTTTTTGTTATTTACAGATAGCCCCCAATATCTAGGAACCATTCCACCACCCATGGAATTGGTTGCAGCTTTTCCCAAATACATTAAATTTACCAGATTACAGCAATAAATTATTAATTTTTGTAGAAACATATATAGTTCTGAGAATAACTAATGTCCATGTATTGTTTTGCAGACATGAGACCATTAACATTCACCTGAGGGACAAGCCAGATTGGTTCTGGACAAAGAATCCATTAGGTGCTGTACCAGTGCTGGAAATTGATGACAAAATTGTGTATGAATCAACAGCCACATGTGAGTGGCTAGATGATATCCACACACAGTCACATCTTCAACCCACTGACCCTTACGCGAGCATGGGATAGAATTCTTCTGGAGTACTTTAGCAAGGTTTGGAAATATTATGTTGCTACTCTTATTCTTATTCTTCTTTAGCTTTTTGAGATTTTGATGTTCATTGTTCAAGATATCACCTGCCTTCACTCATGCTCTGCTCTTAGCCATCTCTTTCTGTCACCTATGTATTGCCAGGGCCCTCAAGAGGAGCAAATAATAGTAACACTACGACCTACAAGGCACATCATAAGAGATGACTGAGGTAGGGACCTACAGAAGTTACCCTAGTAAATAAAAAGCATAGCAGAAATCGAATTGCTGGCCTACCTGTAGGTGCATAACTGGCACAACATACAATCAATCTTAGGCTCGGATCCCTGCAAATCACAAAGAGTAGTTAACAAGTGGTCAATATGGAGCGTCAAGAAGAAGAAACCATCTCATTACATTTTAGAGGGACCCTTACTGGTGCTACGGAATTCGTGCACTGCCGCTGAGATATTCCTTCCTGTGAAAGAAAGAGATTAGAGTACACATGGTTACTCACCAAAGTGCAATGATGATGGTCCAATCAATCAATAAATAGCTAACTACAACTCTATGGTTCTTTCAGTTGACGACAGCATTTTACGGGCTACTGTTCAAGAGTGGAGAGCCAGACAAACAGGTTGAAGATCTGACCAAACACCTGACATTTTATGATCAGCAGCTTGCTAAAAGAGGGGGTCCTTTCTTTGGAGGTAATAAGCGTTATAATTTGTATCTCATGTATGTGTTGAACTTCTAATGTATGGCAGTGATCTGTCAAGTATGACATGGCACAAGATGGCAGTGAGAGGTAATAAGTGTTACAATTTGTATCTCATGTATGTGTTCTTCTATGTGTATCCTGCCAGTGATCTTCAGGTTAGTTAGTATGTCACAGATAAATATGTAGGAAGTAGTGCAAATAATAAATAAAATTTCCCGTAGCCATTTCAGACCTTAGGGTATGAAGTCACTTCACAATTCTAAACCCTAGTGCACAGGAGGGCCAATTGCTTTCCTCATGTGGAACTTCGAGTGTAGGATTGAACCCACAACCGTCACGTCTGAATCGACAGGCGAAAGCTTATGCATTACGCCAAACTACCACACCGATGTAGTGTAAACTGTAGTAATTAACATACACAAATATAATGGCTATCCATCTGATATCATATGGAGAATAAGACTCCTACAGTATTCTATCACCGAATATAGTTTAAAGAGTCCCATTTTGAGAAGGAAAGATTTGGCACATGTCAGGAAACCAGTCCAATACAGCATCAGAACCAAGATTAATATATACCGGAGCTGTGTGCTATCAACTTTACTATACAGATCAGAATGCTGGAGAATGATAGAACAAGATATGTCCAAATTATTCACCTGCCATATAAATTGTCTAATATCAAAGTAGGCATTGAAGTGGTATGCAAAGGGTTCAAGAAAGAGAGGTCGACCTAAGGAGACCCTGAAACGAACTTTGCTGAGAGAGGCAGGAAATATCGGTCTCAGTTCCATGGAGGAGATTGAGCAAATTGCTCAGGATAGAGCGGTATGCAGAAATTACTTGCATGCCCTATGTAACGTATAACGGTTCGAGAGGAATTATTATTATTATAAATTGTCTGCAAAAGATATTACACATGTTCTGGAAAAATACTATCTCTAACCAAGAACTGCTTGTACGGTGTCAACAAGAGAATATGAACACCATCATCCAAAAGAGATGGATTGAATATGTGATATCCATAGAGACTAACTCTGTCACGAAAACTGCACTGAGATGGAAACCAGAGGGCAAATGAAAATGTGGAAGACCCATAGCAATCTGGAATACAGTAGAACAAAAACTGAAAGAAATAAAGTATTGCAAAGGTTTGAGACATTTGCTTGTCGTTCTGAAGGTTGTGGGTTTAAATCCAGAGTCACATGTGCAATTTTTTCATGAGATCCTTAGGATTGTTGCCGAGCTACAGATTTTGTGCAACACTCAGAGTAGATGGCGTACCATTTTTTTCAGAGAAGGACAGCCTATGGAGAAACCCGGTGTAATGAAGTCAATTCTTCTCCTTTAGACATTTATACTTTGAAAACAATTTATGCTAGTGGGGGCATTGGCTAGAACATCTCTCTGATGGAAATTGGATGGGAAAAGAATGTCCAAAGCAAACATCAAGTAGAACTGTAGAGAGTTGAAAGATTGTGGCCTGACATGGGAAACAATTGGTATAAAGAAAGCAGAAATGAAAATCTGTTGTGGAAGCTGTATGTGTCAAACGGGACAGGAAGATAATATAGATAGAAAGTCACTTTACATTGTATTCTTTTTAATTTCATCATTCTAACATAAAACATATCTATTGCATATTCACTTTGTTTATTAAACTGATAACATTCTCCCCAACAGATCTTTTTCTCCTTCTTTGAACTCTCCATATCGACCATTTGTTAACCACTGTGTGTGATTTGTATGTGATCTGAGCCATTGTATGTTGTGCCAGTTATGCGCCTACAAGTAGACCAGAACATCCTATTTCTGCATTGCTTTTTATTTACAAGGGTAGCTTCCATAGGTCATACATCAGTCGCCTCTTATGACATGCCTTGTATGTCGTAGTGGTACTATTCTTTGCTTACCTTGCAGGCCCCTGCACCACACGGGCGATTCCTAGTATTGAAGTAGGTTATCATTTAAAAAAAACCCAAAAACCTGTATTTTCAAAATACACTTATCTTTGCTGATATCTAACGTGTACATGATTCATGTAATAGTGGTGAATCTACAACATTAACCAGACTGCAAGTACCCTTAAGTCAAGTGTGGTGTAGCTAGACAAGAATGCTATGCTGGTAGCCATAGAAGAATAGTAAACCAACAAAGAACCGGTGTCGTTAGTCGCCACACGCTGAGGGAAATACAGAGGGGGAGATGGATCGAGCACTTATGGACTAATTGGTTTGATGTTCAGTGATGATGATCCGATGACCAAACTAAAAAACTAAAACTAACATGTACACACTCACTTCTCCCCACAGATAAATCTCCATCATTGATTGATTTCTACATCTGGCCACATTTGGAAAGAATACAAGCTTTAGGAACCAGGGATCAGAGAATTCTTATTGACAAAGCAAGGTACCCTAAACTGGCAGAATGGGTTGAGGCAATGAACAAGGTACCAGCAGTTAAAGCAACATCTTCAGATGTTCAAACAACATTGCATTTCTTTGATTCTGTTGAAGCAGGACAACCTGATTTTGACTATGGACTTTAGTACTTATTGACTCCTTATGTTATGTGTCTCTGTTATTTTATTCTGATTTACTATCCACAATGCTGATGCTGCAAATATTTGTCAGTATGAATATTTTTGTCCAGTAAACACTTTTACTAACAACAAACTTAATTATTGGTATGAGCTTGAAAGAAGATAACAGCAATACTGTACTTGATGTGAAATAAAGTTACAAACCCTGTGTTTATTTTGACAGCAATCATTATTGTATATGTCTTTTTTTTGGATACATATAAATATTCTTCCTTCCATACGCTTGAAATAGTGTCTATATATTCAATGTTATCTCTTGTATAAAGAACAAACAGATGTTGTAACCTACCAGCTAGCCCCACTGTTAAGGCACCCAAAATTTCACAGGCAGCTAAGCAACAAATGATCAACAGCATTTTATACCTACTTTGTGTTACCAGAGCCAAACATGGACATTGAGCAAAGCGCAGTCACAAAAATAACTACATGTGAAATGCGTTGGCTGCGAAAAGTTACCAATAACACTATAAAAGACAGAATCACCAACATCAGCATAAGAAAAAGTTGGCACAAAACCGTGCTTGAATTACATAGAGAAACAAAGAATGAAGTGGTTTGGCCACTTAATAAGAATGCATCCAAACTCCACAGTATACAGAGTCTTCTACAACAGAACATCGGGAAAGAAGGCAAGAGGAAGACCACGGAAAAGATGGTTAGATGGCGTAGCAGAATCCTGTGAAAGAGCAAAGATAACAATCACACAAGCCACCAGAACAGCGCAAGACAAAAACAGAAAACCACGACACTGGGCAACAACCCGGTAGTAGTGTGACGACAAAAGCAGAAGAAAGAACAAACACATTAAATAGTTTGGTCACTTGAGAAGAATGCCTGGTATCGTCTATCACAGAAAGCAACTTTGAAAAAAATATACTGAGCAAGAGAAAGACCACATAAAAGGGGTAACAGTATCAAGAACAATTTCAGAGAAATGAATACCAACATACAAATTGCATTAGACAAGGTGCACAGAAGATACCTACATCTTCCCCCAACATCTCAATGATGGAAGAAAAGAATAAGTCTCTTGTATAAGCCTCAGCTCTTTATATAAGTCTGTGCAGTTTTATTTCCAGTAATATTTCACGAGGCTAGTGAGTTTGCCTCAGTATATCAATATTCAGGGCAGTCTTGAAGTATACTCTCTGCAGTCTGAGGAGCCTGTCCACATTGCTGAAGGTGAATTGACATACACATATCTAAGAAAACACCAGGCCCAGACAATATCTCTGCCAACCTACACAAAGTAACTAAAGAGGTTGGAATAGGCTGACTACACAGACTATTCGACCAAGTCTGGATCGCACAAGATTGGAGGAATGCAATAATAGTTCCCACCTGGAAGAAAAAAGATAGCAAAATGGATTGTACGAAATATATATATATGGAACTGCAGTAAAACTATTTGATTGGCAAAACACGTAATTACAAAGTACTGTAGTTTTACAAATTACAAAAACAATGACAAAATACAGCAACGTTTCGACCAACAAGGCCTTTATCAAGCAAACGAACAAACAGGAGTGACAAATTAAAATGAAACACAAATGGACGACCAAATACAAACGTAGAATCTTAGCCAAAATACAGAGAATCGAATACTAAGAAGATTTTCCTTAGATCCAAGAACTGGAGAGAAGAGAAGTCAGGCCTTCATGAAGCTGTCCCCTAAACCTGAAGCAGACTGTGTTCTGACAATAATTTTGATGACCTGAATACAGAAGACTGACAACAACACGATATAGATTTAAAACAGGAATAGCTGAGGTCAGAAGCTGACAAATTTAAGTAATTAATTAACACACATAATCTTATTGTCCTAAAAATTCAGTATTTCAATAAGATTAACATGCAAGCATGTTGACTACAAAAATGTGTTCTTGACGTTGCAGTTGTTTAACAGTATCAGGGGCAATAATTAATTCAAATTGTATAATAACCACATCACAAGATGTAATGTTCATGTAGTCATCTATCATTGTCGATATCATAAAAGCACGGCAACAAAAGCATTGTGATGAGTCTATTGACATTTTATGTATTTGATCTATTTTAATTTTAAAAAATATATTTACCTTTAATATTTAAATACTTCTTTTTATTGCTTGGAGTGAAAGATGGGATGAGTATGAAAGACTGAAAAGAATTTGTCTTGTTACTAATAGTACATTGTCTTTGGCTGATTCTCAGAATCGATTCTCTGTATTTTGGCTAAGATCAAAGATCGCTTCTCTGCCTTTTAGCTAAGATCAAAGTGTAGTATCTATATCGCTTGATATCTGTCATGTGTCCCATTATATGGGTTCACAAAGTTATCAGCCTGTGTATGGAACTAGTGCCCACTTGATCGAAGCTGAAGGTCGGGAGCCTTCATTAAATGCCACATGGCTACCCTTGTACAAAACTCGATCGAAGGATTGAAGGGGCTTGATAGTGTATAAACGTTTCACGCTCCATTGTATGGGTTCACCTGGTATGGTACGTCCTGGGTGGGTCCCTTAAATAAAAAAAGATAAAAGTGTAGAGCCCAGTTGATTGCGGTCAAAGGGTGGGGGCCTTCATACAGCTATTAAGCAAATTCCGAACAGCTATCATTCAAAAGAATAACGATGCTCTGAGATTTTACATGTTTCAAACATAATTGGGTCCACCCGCTGTGGCACTATAGGATAAGAGCCCAATTAAAATACAAAGAAGATTTTCAGGAGATGGTATGACCGAGCTGCAAACACAGACCTGTGGATAAGAACAGGACCCCATGATGAACCAAGTTAAGAAAAGAAAATGGCGATGGGTCAGGCATACCCTGCGGAAGACACAGTTAAGTGTCACTAGACAAGTAGTTAAGTAGAACCTGCAATGAAAACAGAACATCCTAAACGGACTTGGAGTCTTCGTGAGGAACTGAAAGGGTTTTATCCCATGTGGCTTAGCCCCTCTCTGCAGACACGCCAGAGAGTTTTGCACAAAGCATGAACTCCGTAGCTCAGGCAAAAATCCAAGGGGTCTATGAAAAAAATGCGCTTGTAAACAGAACGACGAGGATGGATTTGAACCCATGATCAGCGGAACGCAAAGCACAACAGATTAAATCATCTTGTCATCCACATTAGTGTATCTTATCGTAGTTGGAGGGTTTGTTTGTCTTACTCATGGCAAGTTTAACCAAGCCGAACAGGCTGAAGGGCCAGACCAAGAGCAGAAAGAAGGATTGGGTCCCATAAGGTGACAGAAAAGAACCTACCAACGAGTGGTAAGTGCTCTGGCTGCACCCAACCAACCCTCCAGCTATGGAACAAATAGCAGTCCTCTCTCTTGCTTGAGAAGGACATCTTTTTTTCTTGCCTTCTACGACACTTTTCCCAAGTATACAGGGATTAAACTATAGTGTCCAGGGAGAACACCCTGCACTAAAGAACAGGTTAGTGAGCCTGAAGACAGAAGGCTGAAATAACCTCAAGTAGGAGAACTCAAGACAAACCTGGGAAGACAGATCTCGTCATCTGGGAACTGCAACTGTCTAGAGAGTAAACTCACATTTTTTTACCAGAACGGAATGTCTCAGCCATTATTGGCAGAGAGAAATCTACAGATATGAATAACTCAATGCCATGGCAAATCATCTTGACCTGAATGGTTCTTCTTTTTCTTGTCTCTAATCATGTTTCGCTAACAGCGCAGGATAAGAAAAGATGTCTAGAACGGGCTTTTGTGTGCGCTTCATAAAGTGTTTTGGCTCTTTGAGTCACACTGTTTGTTGGTAATCTGCTCATGTGACTGAACCATTTAATTTGTTATTTCTTGATGAAGTTTATTGCTGAGGTTGTATTCACTTTTCCCTTGATGTCTTCATTACTAAACCGGTCTCTTCTTGATACTCCTAACATTTTGTGTAGACACTTCATCTCTGTGATGACTTCATCCTTGAAGGGGTTATCAAGTTAAAAAAACAAGACACAAATGAAACAAAATAACTTCAGAAATTATTTTATTTTGTTATGTTTATTCATCTTGTACAGACATTACCTAACATAACAGATACGTCATCTATCACATATACACTCATACTGAAACGTCAGCACATGTTGAAAATTCAGTTTATAATTTTTTAGGCACATGAGCAATAATTGGTTTAGGTCTTGTTTTAAAAAGTATCTTTGTCCGAATGATTGCTTGAACGTGGTAACAGGTTTTCTTCTTTGAATGTACATCAGAATCTTGTTCTCTGGTTATTTCCATATTACTGACTATTGTATGATCAAGATCATCTGATGATTTTGCTATCACAGCTAATGGTTTTTCCAAAGTGATAACTTTTCCATGTAAGATGTGGTGACCAATTATTAATACTGGAGCATCCTGGGTCAGAGATAATAGCATACATTAATCAGCAACAAAGTGTGTACACAAACATAAACAGTTTAGCAATTTTGGTAATGTTTATATTCATTGTGTATACATTGATATTCAGTGCTACATAGAGTCAGCCAATACTGACATACAGATGTGAGTCATGGACGATAAACGAATAGATGGAAAAATCTCTGGAGACCAGAGATGTGGTTTTTACAGACGAATGATGAGAATACTATGTACTGCTAGAATGATGAATGTGTTGAATGAGGATAAGACATGGAGAAAACTTATTATCAATATAAGAAAGAGGCAGCATTCATTTTTCGGACACGTAACGAGAAGAGGAGATTTAGAACACATAGTGACAACTAGTAAAATCGAAGGGAGATGAGACAGAGGAAGACAGAGATAACATTTTAGACAGCCTGACTTCATGGCGTAGAAGAGCATCAAAATCTGAGATGATAGCAAAAACCAGGAACAGAGATTTGTGGAGATCCATGATCGACCACACCAGCCTGCACCTGATGATGATATACAATGTTAAGTACGCTGAAGGGTAAAAGACAATCGCAAACTCAGAAGTTGCCACAGTAAAACACCTGCCAATTGACCATCTGTAAGGACGGAAAAGACCATACATATATTTTCTGCATCAGACCATTATGTCTAATAAAGTGACCAATCCACTATTTCGTAAGGAGAATTTAATGAATAACAGAACCATGTATATTTCTCATAACTCCTTTCGGAAAAAAACACATTGACAAGTTCTCCCTATTGACATCTTTAAATCCATAAACAAATGCCTCATAGCTCTCTCTCTCCTCAGTAATAACAATTACAAAGCTGTAGACATAATAATAATTCCTCTCGTCCGTTATACTACATAGGGCCTGCAAGCAATTTCTCCATTCCGCTCTATCCTGGGCAACTCGCTCAATCTCCTCCATGGAACTGAGACCCATATTTCCTGCCTCTCTCAGCAAAGTTCGTTTCAGGGTCTCCTTAGGTCGACCTCTCTTTCTTGAACCCTTTGCATCCCACTTCAATGCCTGCTTCGATATTTGTTGATCCTTTCTTCTCAAGGTGTAAACATAAGGACCTATAATATGTCAGTGGCATTGCAGGCAATGAGAGTGCCGATGTCTTAGCTAAGGAGGGCAGTGCCAAAGAGCAAATTTACCAACCCTTGTCTTTTCAAGAAGTTAAAACCCTCATACATAGAAAATCTGCAGTAGACTGGAAGACAAACACTGGATATGATTATGGAAAAGACTCAAAGACCTAAGCAGAACAGACCAGGTCATTATATTTCGATTACACACCAGACACTGCAGACTCAACAAACACTTATATAGACTAGGAATAAGTCAAACAGCTCTCTGCCAGTGTCAGCAGGCGGAACAGACACCAGAACATGTTCTGCAAAACTGTTCTCTCCTGGGGGAGTTGAGAAGCAACATGTGGCCACACCCAGTCGATCTGAAAACTAAGCTTTGGGAAACCTGACAGACCTGAAGCTGACTGCCCAGTTTGTGGTCCACAGTAAATTAAGCGCATGACCAGAGATCGCTGAAGAAGAAGAAAAGACACAAACAGATGTAGACAATAACCTGAATGTTTCAAGAAAAGTATAGGTAAAAAGTTGTAACCAGTGCAGGATTAAGATTAGGTAAGTTTCTGGTGGAGATCAATAGGTTATAGCCTCCAAAGTTCATGATGTCTCTATCTGGTCCTGATTCTACATATATTATTATTCTTTTGTCATCATACTGTTGCTGGGTTGCTGCCCAATGTTGTGGTTTTTTTCTGTTTTTGTCTTGTGCTGCTCTAGTGGCTTGGGTGACAGTTATTTTTGCTTTTTGACAGGATTCTGCTATGCCATCTAACCATATTTTTTCATGGTCTTCCCCTCGCCTTCTTTCCTGATTTTCTGTTGTAAAAGATTCTGTATACAGTGGAGTTTGAATGCATTCTTATTAAGAAGTTTTCATTCGTTTCTCACTGTAATTTAAGCAATGTTTTGTCCCAACTTTTTATCTTATGCTGATGTTAGTGACTGGTAAATAGATTATTAACAGTACATTTCATAACAGAACAAGTACCATCTTGAAATTGTCAACAGTTTTTAAAAGGGTACTACATTATAGGCATTGATTTTGTAGAGCAGAGTGCACAGGTAACAAAATGTATGCCGTGTTGACAAAGTCTGGAAAAATGCAACTATACCAATACAAAACAACAATCTGAATGTGCTTTCTTGTAATAAAACGAACAATTTACAAGTATTATATGAGGTAGCAAGAAACAAACAATAAGTTACCTTGTCCGTGAAATGCAAATCTCCAATAAATTTTCCACTCAGAGGTACCGGGTGCCTTGTTTCAAGATCCCCTTGAAATTCCACAATAGTCCATTCTTGGCAGTCACCCGTCTTTCCCGGTCTGAAAAGTTTATTTTCAAGCATAAGGTACGATGTGAATGCTATTTTTTAAGTTAAGTACTAGCACTACCTACTAATTTAGTTAGTAGGTCTACTAAAGTTCTACTAGTGCCACTGGCACTACCTACTACTAGTGCACTGAGTCTGAGTTAGTTAACGTCGGCGCAAGTGACTTTTCAAATGGCAAGAGATTGTTCGATCTGAATGTGGACTCTTTCTAACTTAATCTTAATTATCTGATTGTTGGACCTGCATTTTATTTCAACTTTGTCTAATTTATTATGATTAAAGACTCAGTTAACTTTATTGTCTGACGTCTGCTATAATTATTAGTAAATATGCCCGGGGCATAATTGCGGCTCACAGCAGCTACTGACAAACTTTGTCACAAAGTTAGATACGTACGATATTAAATTAACATAATAAAACATGATAATAAAAACGATATACATACATTTTAATAGCAATCTGGACCATAATTTAGAAATTGTACTTTCAAGTTCTTATTCAGTTAAAATCCAGGAACAATCCTACTTTCATTTTCTTACGCTTGGCGCGTTTTGTAATCTTGTTTCCCCGTGTACAAGAAGGAGCCATAAGAAAGGAAGTTACCAAACAAACAGAAGAGGTACACTCCATTACCAATCGTCATCTCAGATTTGGACTAAATAATAACAGAATAGTTTCCCTTGAGTGACAGAACAGCAGAACAGTCTCAAGATGGCAGCTGAACCAAAGGCAACTGGTATTGATAAAAATAATAAATACGACCGTCAGTTGAGGTTTGTTATTAGCTAGAGTAGAAGTTATACTTTTATGTCGTTGATGAAATTTGCAGTAGTCAAATCATGACGATCAGTAGTTGTTATCTGCATAATAATAAATGTCAGGTTAAACGTACTAGTCAACTCTTACAAATCACAACAAATCAGAATTCTGAGAATCTCAGAATTGTTATATTGTAAAATTGTTACTCAGTTTCAAGTTATGTTACTAGTAACTTAAGTAACACTGTTAGTAGTGTTAAAATGATCGTTTGTTCAATTCTTCAATTAATTTACATTTGTTAACTCAATATTAACCGAGTTCTTCTTCTTCTTTCTCGAATCCTGTATGCCTCACAGCGTCAGGTCAGGAAGAGATTTCTAAAACGGGCCCTAGTATGCGCTTCGTAGATAGTCTCTTTCGTCGCCTCTGTTATCTCTGAGGTCCATCTTTTGCGTGGCCGGCCTTTGCTTTGTACCCATTGTATCGGAGCAGCATTGCTCTTTGGGGTGCACTGTCTGATGGTAATCTGCTTACGTGACCGAACCATTTAATTTGTTGTTTCTTGATGAAGTCTAGTACTGATGTTGTACCCACTTTTTCCTGATGTCTTCATTTCTCAACCGGTCTCTTCTTGTTACACCCAGCATTCTGCGAGACACTTCATCTCTGTTGTGACTAGTTTTCTTCTATCGTTTGTTGTCAGCTCCAGGTTTGGCACTGGTAACATAATGTGGGAGAAAGATTGTGTTGAACATTGCTCTTTTTGTGTTCATGGTGACGTGTTTGCATCTTAAAATTGGCGCCATTTGCCCTATCATTTGATTTGCTTTGTTGCATCTGTGTTGAATTTCATTAGTTATTCTTCCATTTGCTGAAAAAATGCTCCCAGGTATGTGAACCGAGTTATTGTTGTTATATTGATTGATCTACTTATACAACTTGGTAGTCAACGAACTCTGGCTAACTTAACAACTTTAGTTTTAGTAATTTAACTAGTCATTGTCAGTCAGCAGTGGAGAGTATAGTTTGTTGGTTCTAGTCAAGTCTAGCTTGTAGTTACTACGTTTAGTTATTATTGTTATTTTTTTAGTGCAAAGAAATTAGGACATACTATTCATAGTTAATTCCCATCTGTCCATTCAAGTGACAAGTCTATGCCATCATGCCAATTATAAGTTTTTTATTGATGTATTATACATATGTGGGACGGATTAGTGTGATGTGTAAGCGATCGCCTATCAACTCGGACTCATGAGTGTTAGGGGGGTTCAATCTCACACTTGATGTTCAACACGTGAGAAAAGGAATTTACTCTCCTACCTCCTGCACACCAGGACCTAGGTCTGAAAAGGCTACGAGAAAAAGGGCTGGGACAATAGAACGGATTAGCGTAATTCATAATCTTTCACCTATCGACTCTGACTCAAATGGGTTGTGGATTCAATCCCACACGCGATGTTCCACACATGAGAAAAGGAATTGACTTTACTACCTCCTGCACATTACTGACAGGCACTTCATATCCTAAGGTCTGAAAAGGCTATGGGATATTATATTATACATATTACTTGTATACTTCCCATACTGGATGACATTAGTGTGATGTATTTGAAATATTTAATGCTCTAGCATAAGTAAAGGATGTATTTATTGCATTGTTAGATACTGACAACAAATATAACTATAATAGAAACTCGTATTTTTCATACTGACATTGGTCTTGGACTAGTTATAATCTTATATTTACATGTACTATGTAGACTGTGGGGAGATCATGGACAGTCAGCCTTGGAAACCGCTCGTGTCTGTCTCATCAATGCATCTGCTACGGGCACTGAAATCTTAAAAAATCTGATCCTACCAGGTATAACTATACTGCGTTGTTTGTCATAATCCTTACAAATATATTTGTTCTGATTAGTGTAACTATACAGTTTCTGCTACGAGTGTAGCACATTGTGTTTACAAAAATAATATGGACATGTCTTCATTTTCTTGAGTGATTGAGAGACCCATGGGCTCTTGCTCTTCGGCCCAATGCTATGTAGTGGTATCTGCAAGTTTCTGATTTGTTTCATATAATGTGTATCATTTATCTGACCTTGGAGGAAAAAGAACCTTACTGACATCATCCAGCGCGCGTTATGTCTGGAGAGGCAGGGGTGAATGGGTTCATGTTGATGTGCACACAGTTGACACCCTGGAGTGTGTTGAGGTTTAATTCTGTTCTTGTGATTATTAAGTGGTATGTGTGGGGTTCCGGGTAGAAAAATTGTGCTTTAATCTGATGGCAGCAGACTGAGACACCAACTACAACACAGATTCAGAGTTAGCACAACAGATCTGTGTACTTGTGGTACCAGCTTCATGATAGCCCAACACATATTGCAGACATGCCCTGTAGTTTGTTGAGTGTTCTTCAATAGTAAATGAATATTGTATTTTAGAGGCATTTGTATGTGTATCCCAACTTCACCTTTCCTTACTGCTTCCTCAGAAGATCCGTTGGAGAAGGCATTCATCCACTAGAGTTTTGATAATGGTTGTTGAAGTCATTAACATGAAAGTCTGAAATCGAACAAAAGATAAAAATATTACTATCAACAATACTTAATAGAACTTAATAATTATTAAGAACTTAGTAGGGAAATAAAAATGAGAGGAATGGTACATGCTGAAGAATGCAACAGAAATTTAGCGATAATAGTGATGATGTTACGTGTTCTATTTTAATATTGTTTCATAAAAATTTCCCATTGTTTAAATGATTCTTCATTTTGATCTCTGGAAGGTATTGGATCCTTCACAATTGTTGATGGTCACAAAGTGCAAGGAGAAGATGTTGGCAATAAGTAAGCTGATCTTTAACACTTTTATCATTGTAGTATGTGTCAGTGTGTGTGTGGGATCAAAGATTGCAAGGAGATGTTGGCAATAAGAAAGCTGATTTTTAACACTTTTCTCACTGTAGTGTGCGTGTGTCAGTATGTGTGTGGGATAAAAGATTGCAAGGAGATGTTGGCAATAAGTAAGTTAATTTGTAACAGTTTTCTCACTGTAGTGTGTATGTGTCAGTGTGTGTGGGATCAAATATTGCAAGGAGATGTTGGCAATAAGAAAGCTGATCTTTAACTCTTAACCATTGGCAGGTTTTTAAGGTTTTTTCGATATTTGTGATGCCCTGCTCTATATTAAGCAACCATACAAGTTCTTTGCATTGAAAATAGGCATGTTATATATGGTTGAAAAGCTAATTGGATGGGCTATCAGGATATGTGGTTTTAACATAAGTGGGATATAATTTATGATATCCGTGACCTACTTATGGAAAGTCTAAAAATAGATTATTCTACAAATGACTTTTTTTTACAGTCACAAAGAAGGAAAAAAATAAGTATGACGAATATAATGGAATCTTTTATTACAGTTTTTTAAAGTCTTCATATTTGCAAAACATATATGAATTTAAACATGTTTGGGAAATAAGAAAGGCAGTAATCATGAAATTTATAATATTCAATATTTTCATATTGTAAAGAAAAAAGTCAATAAATATCGCCTTCAAGAGAAAATGATGCAGAATTGGTCTAGTAAGCAGCCTATAAAGAACTAACACTTATAGTAGCATACATAAACATTAAATAGGTATATAATTTCTAAACATTGCAAGTAAAAGATATTATTGAACAAAAATATGATTACGCAATGATATTTGATAGACAAAATAATCAGGAAAAATAGTTATCGGGCATCTTGCATCTTAAAGTGACACAGGCACAGAATGTTCATTTGACCCAAGCATAGATATTTCAAGAATCACTGGTGTCTTCATCAGGACAGTAGTTTGAGTTATTAGAATCCATTTTATCACATATTTGGGGCTTTTTGGCTGGAGCAATTTGGGCGTTTCTACAAAATGGCAAGTTGAAATGAGATGTGCTACAGTCAACGTGATTAGACATCTAAAAAATATATAATTAATTTTTTTATAATTTTTATTAGATTATCATATGTTCTGCTTTAGATAACATACATTTTACCAACTTAAATGCAAAATAGATACAAAATTATGGCCACTTAAATAGGCATGTAGCATCGATCATAAATGATCGAAATCCCAATATCCCAATGGTTAAGGGTTAAAGACTTTTATCATTGTATTGTGTGTATATGTCAGTGTGTGGGGGATCAAAGATTGCAAGATGTTGGCAATAAGTAAGCTGATATTTAACACTTTTATCATTGTAGTGTGTGTATGTGTCAGTGTGTGTGTGTGGGATCAAAGATTGCAAAATGTTGGCAATAAGTAATCTGATTTGTAACACTTTTCTCACTGTAGTGTGTGTGTCAGTATGTGTGTGAGATAAAATATTGCAAGGAAAAGATATTTACAATAAGTAAGCTGATCTTTAACAAGTTTCTCACTAGTGTGTGTGTCAGTGTAAGTGTGTGATTAAAGATTGCCAGAAGAAATTTGCAATAAATAAGCTGATTTGTAACACTTTTCTCACTAGTGTGTGAGGGGATGGGGGTCGGGTGTCAAAGAGGGCAAGGAGAAGATATTGACAATAAGTAAACTTTTTTGTTTGCTGTCTTCTAACTGTTGTATTTGTGTGTGTGTTTGTGTGTATATAGTGGTATGCATGACTCTGAGTCTGTCTTTTCACTATGTTAATGTTAACAATAATTATCAAATGTAAATCATGTGTGGTGGCATCTGTGGCCTAGGGGTTAGTGACTCGGTTTGTTAACCTCGATGTACTGAGTTTGAATCACGCTGCGGACAGTTTGGTTGCAAATTGTTTCGCATGGATTTTAACAAAAGGACGATGGCACCACCCGCTCAGAAAGCAATGGCAAACTGCTGAACGTAACAGTGCCTAGAAAAAAATTCAGAAAACTATTGTATGATGATGAAGAAGATTATCTAGTAGCTGTTATTCAATCAATATTTATTTAGTTTGTTATCCATCCCTTATTTAGTTCAGTGAATGCTTTTGAATATAAGCGCTACAGAAGAATCCTCCATATATCATGGACAGAGAAGAGAACAAACAGATCTATCCAGAAAGAACTCAAAATCAAAGAAAACTGGCTGATGCTACAAATAAGAATGAGAAAATTAAAGTATTTTGGACATATGAAGGGCTGGAGAAGACCACCATGGAAGGATGCATCCTAGCAAAGAGGAGAAGAGGAAGACCACAGAGAAAATGGGTTCAGGATGTAACTGATGGTTTGAGTATGATGACTTCAGATACGGGACATCTGGCCTATAAGAGAGAGAGAAATTCAGGACAAGGTGGCAAAGTTCTGCTCAGAACAAAATATTTGATGATGATGAACCACTTTATAGTACCAAGTTTGATATCAAAATAAAGTTCATAATTAGAGACCTGATACTGAAATACCATCCATTCTAAAGATTGCATCATGAAAACTGGCAACATTTTGTTAAATCTAGAAGATTTGTGATATAGAGATATAACAAAAGTTGATTTCCCATTGTGTTTCAGTTTTTTCCTAACTGTGGATTCTATTGGAAAGGTGAGTATATGAAGCTCATTAGAACAACATTTTGTACGTTTTGGCCAAATATATGGCAGTGAGATTCTGGTGGAAGGGAGTGCGTGTCTTTGGGTATTTTATGTACACTTCTGCTCCTCTATTCTTTACTGCATTCTGTGTAGAACCTTCCATGTATGCTTGGACCCAGAGATCCTGTAGGTATTCTTCATACAGAAAACTGAGAATGACTATCCTATGCTGCACATAATGCACTACTTAAATTGTTACATCTAATGTTATATGACATTTTCAATTTTGTTTTACTTTCTGCACTGACATATGTGTACCTGGGTGTATCCTAGAAGGAGTCATCCTGGCAAAGAGGAGAAGAGAAAGACCATGGAGAAGATGGATTCAGGATGTAACTGATGATTTGAGCATGATGGCTGCAGAAGCGGGACATCTGGCCTATAAGATAGAGAAGTTCCAAAGGACTTCTAGGGTGGCAAATTTCTGCTGAAGAAAAGTTATTTGATGATGATATACCTGGGTGTAGCCCTGGTAGCAGGTTGCAATGCTGCAGTCTGACTAAGTAAGTAGTGATTGAAAAGGGGATACAAGTGCAGTACTGAAAATAAAAGGGTTTAAAAGCCGAAGGATTGACTTCATTGCACCGGGTTTTACCCCATACGGCTCAGTCCCTCTCCGCAGAAATGGCACACCACCTACAGAGAGTATTGCACGAACTCCGTAGCTCCAACAACAATCCTAGGGGTCTCTGAAAAAACTGCACTCGTGAACAGAATGGCGCGGTCCGGACTCAAACACACGGCCTTCGACTCACAAGGCAAAGGGCTTAACCACTTAGCTACAGAGACCCCTGAAAATACTGAATGGTGCAGATATCACTGTAAACTACAACTCAATGTAACAAGTGCTATTTGCAGAGTAAACAGAATATGATGCAAAAGAACATCAGGAAAGAAGGCGAGAGGAAGACCACAAAAAGCAGAATCTTGTCAAAAAACAAAAATAACAATCAACTAAGCCACTAGAGTAGCGCGAGACAAATACAGAAAACCACGACACTGGACAACAGCCCGGTGACAGTGTGACAACAAAAGAAGATGAAGAACAGAATATGAACTCACAGTTTGTATCTAATGATGTTTCTCATCCTTTCTTACAAAATTTGATATATCTCTTTTGCCATATGTTATTGTTTCTATTCAGTCCAGAGCACAGGTCGCCACTGAACTATTGAGTGAACTCAATGAAGATGTCTCGGGGGATTTCTTAGAAGAGGTCAGTCTGGCAATCTAGATCATGCATAATGCTAGGGAACATAACATGTTATGATTTTTGTTTTATTGGTAATTCAGCATTAATTGGGATTTTGACAACCTAATATGTTGATTACAGTTGATCACTAACTACTTTAGAATTATAGAAGTCGCTGTCAGTCTATAAGACGAGCTAAATGGAGATGTATGTGGACTCCTGATGACACAATTCTCATGGCTACAAATGAACACGATCTGCAAGACTTGATAGACATACTAGTGAGAGAAAGTGAAAAGAAAGGATTAAGCATGAATATAAAGAAAACAGAGGTTATGGTTGTCTCCAAGAAACAAGAAACACCAACATGCAATATCAAAATAAATAACACAACACTGAAACAAGTCCATCGATTCAAGTATCTAGGAACATTCTTAACACCAGATGGAAGATGTACAACAGAGATTAGGAGTAGAATAGCTCAAACGAAAGCAGCTTTTATGAAAATGAAGAACACACTATGCGTGAACTCACTACCAATGACACTGAAACGAGTACTCCAATGCTATATTGAACCAATCTTATGTATGGCAGCGAATCATGGACACTGAACAAACAATCAATACGATCATTGGAAGCCACAGAGATGTGGTTTTACAGAAGAATGTTGAGAATTCCATGGACAGCAAAGAAAACAAACGTGGAGGTTTTAAATCAGGCCTGCACACAAAGAAACCTTATCAAAAGAATAAGAATCCGACAATCAAGGTTCTTCGGGCATATAATGCGAAGAGAAGGTTTAGAACATTTGGTGACTACAGGTAAAATTCAGGGAAGGAGAGATCGTGGAAGACAGAGGGAGAAGATGTTGGATGGCCTGACATCATGGTTCGACAAAATATCGACGCCAGAACTGATTACATGCACCAAGCAAAGAGAGTTGTGGAGAGACATGATCGCCTACGCCGGCAGGCATGGCACTTGATTGATTGATGTGGACTCCAGTTGACCACTAACTACTTTAGCAGTATACAAGTCAATGTTTATCCATCACAAGCTATATTGAGATGTACATAGACTCCATTTGACCACTAACTACTTTAGAAGTGTACAAGTCAATGTCTGTCCAAGACAAGCTATATGGAGATGTACACAGACTCCGGTTGATCACTAACTACTTTAGAAGTGTACAAGTCAATGTCAGTCTAAGACAAGCTATATGGAGATGTACACAGACTCTAGTTGACCACTAACTAATTTAGAAGTATACAAGTCAATGTCTGTCCAAGACAAGCTATATGGAGATGTATACAGATACTAATTGACCACTAACTAGAAATCAATGTCTGTCCAAGACAAGCTATATGGAGATGTACACAGACTCCAGTTGACCACTAACTACTTTCGAATATATCAATCGATATCCTAAAATTGTGGAAGAAGAAGATGGATGACAGGTCACGGATATTAAGTTGATTACATGTTTGTTTAAAGAGCGTCTCTCATGTTAGATAACAATGAAATTACAACAGTACAGAATAATTATTCAGTAACACAGAAGCAGGCTGTGACTTTTGTATTGTCTCTTTTCAGAATGTTGCTGATATTCTGCAGAAGAATCCAGCTTTCTTCAGATCTTTCACCACAGTGATAGCTACCCAACTGCCAGAAAGTTAAGTGATGTTTGTTTGTGTACCACTTGGGAAACTTTCTTGCTCTGAAATAGTTTAAAGCAAAGAAGCATTTGATCAATTATAGGATACATTTTTCATCATTTTCAGATGCAAATATTGTCTTGTGTCTAGTTTTAGACAAGTTTACTTCTCACTGACCAACCATCTCATGATGTCTTATAATTCTTTACAAGTTACTTCAACTCAATGTTAGAAGAAAGAATGATCATAATGTTATTTTCTGCTCAGGACGCTGTTGAATCTGGGTAAAGTGTTGTGGGAGACAAACATTCCATTGCTGGTATGCAGGTGCTATGGTTTAATTGGATACCTGCGTGTAGTGGTCAAGGAGCATACAGGTATGCATATGGTCAAGTTGGTGCAAGATTAGAATATGGGGGTCATGACAGTTGATATGTTTAAATGTTCTTATGTAAATATCACAGTATTCTGTATGTATCAGGGACGGCTGGTCATTAAGTAAATATGACAGCATTCTGTATGTATGTATGTATGCCATCTTTCCATTATGCAAATTAAATGTTCATTTGAGGATCATCAGACATGTCCATAATTGCTCTTATCTCCTCCTAAGCATGTCTTTCAGTGTTTTAGTCTTTCTGTGTTGGTTGATGTAAATACTGGTATTTCTCGAATGGTTTTCCATCTTGCCAAACTTATTGGTAAGCATAGCTTGTGCAACTGAGATAGAGAATATGTAAATATTATGTAACTATGATATCGTTCACCGTGTACCTATGACATCATTCCTTGTAACAAAAAAACATCAGAGGAAAAGGGACAGTTGGAAGAACAGAGAAATGCATTTAAGACTCACTGAAAGTGTCTATGAAAAGGCCTGAATATTGACATCACTTTATAGAAGATCCTTGTTGAAGACCGTTCTGTTTGACACAGTAACATCATCCAAGACAGCCAGATTCTTTAACAGGAAAACTTTGCTGGAGCAGAAAGGAAGCATTCTGTCTTAATGGATAGAAAATCAACATCTCTGTTTGTCTGTGCCACATATCATAGATGTGCTAGATTGAACTGTATACATATTGGCTTCTTTGTTCTCCTTCTAGACAATAGGTTTTGGATCACATAGCCTGCTCTGTGCTGAATTACATCATCTGCTGTGGCTGTAATGGCATATTTTGAAGTGGCAATTCTTGCTGCAGGTGAAACTGGAGTTGGTGCAGAGGATGGTCTCTGCACTATCTTTTGCCTCCATATATGATGGTGTTTCTTTCCATTTTGAGCCATCCCTCACTGCCACTCGCTATGCCTGCCTGTCTTTGGCCAACTGCTCTTAATTCTCTTTGTCTATGCTGCATGAAGTTAGATCACGCTTGCAGCTGAACAATTAGCTATGATTCAGAAATTCATGCAATTAGTGTTGCAACTAAGAAACTGTTGAACGCCAAGTTTGATCCACAACATGTAATATTTGGGATAGATAAGTTCAGCACTTCAAGTACTTCACTCCAGAAAATTGTCAGATCTACAGACCCTACTGTCTGAACTGTAATAAGTGCAAGGTCATCTTGCAGGGGAATACCAGGAAATTAGACAGCGAACCAACTGGCCAAGGAGGATGCTGCAGGAGAGCAACTGACTGTACCAGTTACCAACACCAAAAGAAAAGAATGATTAAATTAATCAGAAAGCAACAAATACTAACACCGAACTACTACCAAAATATGAGGTTAGCAGAAGTTGTAATTCTGCACCTCAGAACAGTACACAATAAACACCACAGCCGCATGTATACAAAATTCAAAATTGACAACTCTGCCATGTGTACACACATCCTAGACTGCAGAACACTTACTTCAAGACTGCCCCGAATATGATATAATTAGGCAAATTCACTGGCCCAGCAAAAGAGCACTGGAAAGAAAAGTGTATGACTTCTGTGTGCACAACCTCTACAACAGTGAGAGAAGTTTATACAAAAGATAACATTGAATATATAGACAATATTTCAATCGAAGGAAAAGAAGAAAGGACCTTCAAAAATAATACTCATAAAGGTGTTACAACAGTGCAATGGATGACTATTATCATTATTATTTTTATAATAGATAAGAGATTGTTATTTACTGACAGATCAGTCAATCTTCTGAATTGATTAATCATTGATTTATTTGTTTTCAGTCATTGAGTCACATCCAGATAACAGTCATGAGGATCTAAGGTTAGATCGACCATTCAATGGACTAAAGCATTACTGTGATTCTTTAGATCTGAGCAAAATGAACAAAAAGGTGAACAGAATTTTGTGTGAGGAAAAAAAATAGGAAACTGGTTAGAATTGGACACAAGTCAGCTCTGATGGTTTTCCTAATGACTAATCAGATCTGACACAATGCTACAGTGTAACTCAGTAGATGTGGTACTATCATGTTGGGTTTTATGTTTGTTAAAATCTTATCAGTAACTGATCTGTAGAAATGTGTACTCTATTGGACAATATTCCAACAGATTATCGGGGTTTGGGCTAACAACCCAAATATACAAATTTAAAAAGGGATCTAAAGCCGATGGAATAAGTTCATTGTACCAGGTTGAATCCTATATAGCTACTCTCCTCTCTGCAGAAATGGCACACCACCTGCCAAGAGTATTTAAAAACTTGAACTCTGTAGCTCCTGCAACAATCCTAGGGGTCTCTGAAAAAGATACACCCTGAACAGAATGGTGAGATCTGAACCCACGACGTTTGGAATGCATTGCAAGGGTTTGACCCCAAAAAGGGTTCTTAATGCAGAAACTGCACTGAAAAGCTGACGTTGTTTTAGGAACAATTTCAGCCATATGTTCCATTTGATTGCAGAATTTAAAAGCTTTATTATAATATTATAAATGTTGATATTAATATGTGGTACTCCAGGTTGGGGGTGTGTTGTGCGATGGACTAACTACCAACCGTATTAAAAAAATGGTCGTATCAGAAACTATCACTTGATTTGTTTTAGGAACAATTTCAGCCATATGTTCCATTTGCATTGCAGAATTTAAAAGCTTTATTATAATATTATAAATGTTGATATTAATATGTGGTACTCAGGGTGGGGGTTGTGCGATGGACTAACTACCCAACCGTATTAAAAAAATGGTCTTAATGCAGAAACTGCACTGAAAAGCTGACGTTGTTTTAGGAACAATTTCAGCCATATGTTCCATTTGGATTGCAGAATTTAAAAGCTTTATTATAATATTATAAATGTTGATATTAATATGTGGTACTCCAGGGTGGGGGTTGTGCGATGGACTAACTACCCAACCGTATTAAAAAAATGGTCTTCATGCAGAAACTGCACTGAAAAGCTGACGTTGTTTTAGGAACAATTTCAGCCATATGTTCCATTTGGATTGCAGAATTTAAAAGCTTTATTATAATATTATAAATGTTGATATTAATATGTGGTACTCCAGGTTGGGGGGTGTGTTGTGCGATGGACTAACTACCCAACCGTATTAAAAAAATGGTGCAATTACAGAAACTAATACAAGCACTTGAGTTTGAACTTTCAAAGGAAATGGAGGAGGTTGAAAACCTTGATAGATGACATATACTTATTACTGCAACCTGCAATTTTGAACCTTAACTCTTTCCACGCTTTAAGCCGCACACTGCGCCATGGCGGAAGTCCGTTGCACGCTTTAAGCCGCACACTGCGCCATAGAGTTGCTTCCCTTATAAGAAGTCTTTCTAGTTTTACTTCTTCTGTTTTACTTATAGTACTTTTTAACCTTGTTATTCTGTTAGGTTGTCCAGTTTACTTCAATTTAGTATATAATAATATATATATGTTTATTTATTGATAAGTAGTTGGGATCGTAATTTTTTTTTTTTTTTACTTCCCTTGAATTAACTGCTTTAAAAATGAGTGAAATAAATGGCGAAATGGAAGAGTTAAGGGGGATTCGGGTGTATGGGGATGATGAAGCTATTTTCGTTGTTTTCACATTAATGTAAAATTTGTATAACCATTTTGAAAGATTATGACTTAGAATAGTAGAAAAAATGAGTAAAAAAAATGTCAAAGCGTTGCCATGGAAACAATACAAAATGGCCACAAAAACAAAATTTCAAATCCCTAAGGCTCTGAATCTAATGAATGTAAATGAATTCTGTTTTCACTCTAAGGTGCGCAATTGTAATATCTAAAATATTACACATGATTTTTAAGATATATTAAATCTTTTATTGTTTCCATGGCAACGCATTGACATTTTTTTAAAAATAATTTTTTCTACTATTCTAAGTCATACTCTTTCAAAATTGTTATACAAATTCTACATTAATACCAAAGCAACGAAAAAGTTTCAAGACCAGAATCCCCCCTTAAGCATCGACTGAGATTTGGACACAATAGCAGCCTAAGTAAATGAAGTTTCAGAGAGTCATTGGAGTTCAACAGTAATGATCTCATCTTCATCAAATTAGAAGTAGTTGTCCTGTATGTTCCACTTCACTCTACAGTGGTGAATGTTTGCTAAACTGTGCTAGAATATTTAACAATGTAACCTATCTTCTACCAGGATCACTCTCATACCCCATGGCTAGTTCTTCTGTACAAGTACCTTCACAAGTGGCGCCAGCAGGTATGTTGAAATATATCATTTATTGTTTACATTTCTTTCTGTTGATTTGTTTTGGAACAATAACATGACATTCTATCTACTGTTAACTAGCTTTGATCAAATTGTAAGACTGCATTTTATTTCATTGTATGGTACCTTGCGACCTCATCTCATGCCTTGTAATCTATATGTGTATATGTAATATATAAGTTATATATTCACTTGATTTTTTATTGGTTCTCTTCTTTTCCACTTCTGTTTTTGATGTCTTTTGTATTGCACTCATTTCGCCATTCGTTTTATTCCCAGATTTTCATTAGATACTTTTGAATGTCTCCGTATGTAGTCGACCATATGTAGTATTCTTTGAAATTCATCACTCCTGTTGTATCGCTTACTTGATGAAGGCCTTTGTCAATTATTATTTTTGTCGGGCATAAATTAAAAATCCTAACTTGAACAGTTTTGTGGCAACTGCACTAGCCATGCAGCCATTAAATTCCAAAGGCTTATGTCCCCCTGTCCTATACCAACATAAAAAGCAGTATTACAGCAAGTAACAACGGTTAGTTTTAAAAAAACTCATAAACCAATAGACATAAAACTGTTCTGTGTACTTGCATGCTCATTGTCATTTCTCTATCCCTCTTTTTTTGTCCAGCAAGCTGGAAGATGGCCAAGCAATTACAAAGAGAAAAATGAATTAAAGGAAATGATTAAACAAGGTAGGTTTGGTCAAAGTTTAGGATTGTCACTTCTCTGGATTTCTCTTTCTCTCTGTTGCTATCTTCCTTAGTCCTAACAACTTTGGGGGGGTCTCAATGGCGCAGTGGTTAAGACGTTTGCCTGTCGTACGGAAGATTGTGAATTCAAATCTGGACTGAGACAAATGTACAATTTTTTCATGATATATATGAGGCTGCAGTAAAACTATTTGATTTGCGAAACACGTAAACACAAAGTACTGTAGTTTTACAAAAACAATAACAATATACAGCAACGTTTCGACCAACAATGCCTTTATTAAGCAAACGAACAACAGGAGTGACGAATTTTAAAAAAAACAATTACATATGGACGACTAGATACGGAAACATTCAAACGTTTCTAATGAAAATCTGGGAATAATAACGAAATAAATGTAACACAAAAACACACATAAAAACTAGAAATAGAAAAGAAGAGAAACAATAAAACATCAAGTAAATATATAACTTGAATACATGCAACATATGCACATATAGGTTACAAGGCATGAGAGAGAAAGTACTAAGAAGCATATGAATGTAATACGTTGAGCCTACGTGGTTGCAAGGTACTATACAACAAAATCAACCAATTCTCCAGAGCAAATCGACTGCAATCATCCGAGGAACATGATCGGATGGCTGTGACCTGGACATTGTAAGCTCCTAAATGGCCAGTATCATTTAAATGGGTGGCTACAGGGGTCACAGAGCATTGGCGTATGTCGCACAATTGTTGGGCAAATCGGTCACTGAGTCTCTTGCCTGTCTCGCCGATATAAGCCTTGTTACACCGCTTACAGATAATGGCATAGATAAGATTACGGGACTCGCATGTGAAACCATCTTCAATAACAAACGTGGCTAAAGGAAACGAATAAGTACGCGTCTGTATCACATAAGCACACGTATTGCAACGCAGACGGCCACACTGGACAGTGCCAAAATGTCTCTGGATATTGGACTTAAGGCGACTGTGTACCAACATATCCTTAAGACTTCTGTCCCATCTGTAAACCATCAAAGGATAGTTGGGGAAGACTGAACGGGTCTCAGGATCTGACTTAAGGATAGACAGATGACGGAATAAAACATTTTTCACCAGTGAACTATGAGGGTGGAAAGTCAAGATAAGTTTTTGTCATGAGATCCCTAGGATTAATGCTCTGGAGAATCGGTTGATTTCTTTGTATGGTACCTTCGACCACGTGGCTCAACGTATTACATTCTTATGCTTCTTAGTACTTTCTCTTCCCATGCTTTGTAATCTATATGGGTATATGTTGCATGTATTCATGTTATATTCCATTCTTATGCTTCTTAGTACTTTCTCTTCCCATGCTTTGTAATCTATATGGGTATATGTTGCATGTATTCAAGTTATATATTTACTAGATGTTTCATTGTTTCTTTTCCTTTCTATTTCTAGTTTTTATGTGTGTTTTTGTGTTACATTTATTTCGTTATTCGTTTTATTCCAGATTTTCCTTAGATACGTTTGTATTTGGTCGATCCATTTGTGTTTCATTTTAATTTGTCACTCCTGTTTGTTCGCTTGCTTGATAAAGGCCTTGTTGGTCAAACGTTGCTGTATTTTGTCATTGTTTTTGTAATTTGTAAAACTACAGTACTTTGTAATTACGTGTTTTAGGATTAATGCCGGAGTTACGAAGTCCGTGCTTTGTTCAACATTCTCGGCAGATAGCGTGCCATATGGGGAAACCAGGTACAATGAATTCAATTCTTTGTCTCTAGACACTTTTAGACCCTAACACCAACTTATTTAGTCGCCTCACTTCCTCCACCTTGAGGTGTACATCTCATCTAAAGATAATGTTATCAGTTATCCTTCTTCTTGCACAGTTCCAGTCCATTGTTATAGATTGCCAGTTTGACATTTTTAAGATCTTGTCTGGTTTTCTCTACATTATTTCTTGTAATTTGATTTTTGTGCTTTTTTGCTACATAAAGATGCTGCCTCCACACAGGCTGTCTTACTAGTTCATGGTTTTACCCACTATTTCCTTAGACACACAAAACACTCAGGTCCAGCTACAATCTGCTGCCTTGCAGGTCGGCTGGGGACAGTCTAAGGCTAACGGAGAGCGAACCCAGTAAACACTGGTTGAAATCTGACACATCGCAGAAGGACAAGCACCAGAGCTGCAAATGGTACTGAAGATGTGACATAAAACAAACGTTCTTGGCAAAGGCTTTTATATATCACAATAAGAATGATCAAAATGACCGAAAAGAACGAACGAGAGAGAGAGAGGTCCAGCTAGAATAGTCTTTCGTCCGAGCTTAGATTGCCTATGATGAAGTTCCTAACAATAAAACATCCATTTTAATATCTCTATTGTTCTTCATATACTATATATCTTAATTACTTTCAGTAGAGTTGACAAGTAGTGTCTCTATGTGGACGCTGTATGTTGTCAAGACTGCATTGTTTTCTTTGCTAAGAAATAGTCCATCTCGACACATTGACTGTTCATGTAACATCATAAACAATCCATCTCAACATAGGAACTGTCTATATAACAGCAATAATAATTAATCTAAACACATTCAGCTGTTCATTACTAAAGCTAAGACAGTCCATCTCAGCACATTCAACTGTCCTTTTTCCATTTTGACAGGAAGACAAAGTATGATAAATATCAATGACATACAAACACCAACAAACAAGACCTCTTGAATTGTAAATATTGATCTGTCTAGAGTTGTTTGACCCTTGAACCGGCTACGGACTGAATAACTGTTATAGTTCTTGGTTTTAGTTTTGGGGAGAAACAGACTAAATTATATTTGGTATCTTATCATTTTATATACATACGCACATACATGCAGGGGTCACCGATAGCGAAGTTGAACACATAATTTGCTGATGACCACATGCTTTGGAAATTTTGAGGTCTGCGTTGCTAAAATTCTCACAGTGCACACGGTACCAGTTGGACTACATGAAACCCTGATCCTTTTCTTGCGAATCTAAATTACAAGTACCTCTGAACTCAGAGTAAGGCTCACCTGAATGGCAAGGGATACTGGTGATAATGAAAGCAAGCCATCATGCAAAAATCAGTCATAGATGCCATAACTACTCTTGAGTTCACAGCAGATGAACAGACAAAAATCACATAAAACAATTGCACACGCATGTTGGTTTTTAAGTGCTAGTTACAGCGTATGTGTTGGTGTATATGTGTGTTAAACTAAATAAATCTATGCTGGCTGTTCAGGTATACTCAAGAATGAAGAGGGAATACCAGAAGAAGAAGAGAACTTTGATGAGGCTATCAAGAATGTTAACTCTAGTTTACACATGACCACAGTAAGTCTAGCTTTTGCTAATGTTTACCATTGGTTATTAATTAACAAAACTTTGGGTCTCTATAGCGTAGGGGTTAAATGCTCACTTCTCATCCCAAAGGTATTCAGTTCGCTTCCTCATGGAACTATCAGGAGGCTTTAATCCCCAGCATAACAAACAAACAAGTTGAATAAACTGATGCCTCTGATGTCGGAAAAGGCACGCCTGAATGTCGTGGGACACTGATAATAAGGAAAGCAGGGGTTCACGCAAAATCAGTCAGATGTGCCTATACAAAGCGCCTGACTACACCTGGATTCATAGCTGGCGAATGCAGAAGAAGAAGAAGAGTAAACTGATAAAATCTGCCAAAAATTCAACAACAGATTTTTTTTTTAAACGCAATTTTGATTTGAAAGAAAGGACTTCATCTTTGAACATAAAGCTGTTTAAAAAAAATGATATTTATTCATAAAAACTGATGAAACGTTCCTCTATTGACTATATATAGATGTAGTATGAACAGAAACACATGTTTTGTGGCTTGCAGATGTATAGGATAAATTTAAATTGAATGCTAAGTGACAACTTTCTTCTCATTTTATTATTTTTTCTTTGTTTCCTTCTTACTAAAAGTCAATTTGTATTACTTTATTCTTATTCAGAAACATTGTAACAATGTAAATAAATGGAGCATTCAATTCTAAACATTTTGAAATATAGTACATATATAAACAATAACAGTTTTATGAGTCCTTGATAGTTCAAAACTGAGAAGAGCAGGCTGGAAAGCCGCTGCCCAGGCAAATTCATGAGAAAAAGATTTAAAATAAAAGATTTCTACAAAATATCTTCACCATCTGTAAAATTACACCGGTACCTCACCAGTGCTACAGAGTTCATGCACTGCAGCTGAGATCTTCCTGTGTAAGAAAGAGATTGAAACACACATGGTTACTCACCAAAGTGCAATGATGATGGTTCTATCAATCAATCAATCAGTTCAATGATGAAACCAACAACATCTATCTGTATAAAAATGTATGATAGAAAGAAATGGCTTGTAAAAATATGATTTTTGCCCTGGTGCATTAAGAGTTAAAGCATGCATGTTGTAGTGGAGGTTTATATTGAAGTATATTTAACATATTTCTACTTACCTGTTTGATATGGTTTACAGGTGCCTTCGGAGGTAGCAGCTTTGTTTGAAGAACCTTCATGTCTTGATCTTCACTCTGATGTAAGTTTTGTTTGTTTGTTCATGATTCTGCTCGTCACATGCATGTCTTCGATCACATTTTCCTGTCCACTGCCACGAATGTTGTGGAGGTGACATTTGTTGATTACCAGGGATGAAAATCTACACAGGAAGAAATATGTAGCAAGACTCATGGAAACTTATTGAGGAAGAGAGATCAAACAACAGCACTTACACTGTGGAGCAGGTGTCAAAGAACAAGTGCAATAGCAGTGCAAAGATCCATGGAAACTTATTGAGGAAGAGAGATCAAACAACAGCACTTACACTGTGGAGCAGGTGTCAAAGAACAAGTGCAACAGCAGCGCAAAAATCCATGGAGACTTAATGAGGAAGAGAGATCAAACAACAGCACTTACATTGTGGAGAACAAGTACTGTGTCAAAGAACAAGTGCAACAGCAGTGCAAAAATCCATGGAGACTTAATGAGAAAGAGAGATCAAACATCACTTACATTGTGGAGGTGTCAAAGAACAAGTTTAAAAACAGTGCCAGATCCATGAAAACTTAATGAGGAAGAGAGATCAAACATCACTTACACTGTGGAGCAGGTATCAAAGAACAAGTGCAACAGCAGTGCAAAGATCCATGGAAACTTAATGAGGAAGAGAGATCAAACAACAGCACTTACACTGTGGAGCAGGTGTGAAAAAAAACAAGTGAAAAAGCAATACAAATATAAAAATAAAACGCGGTAAAGAGAAATGTGATGTTGTATTCCTCTTGTACTGTTAAACATTACATAGGACCTACATACACTTTCTTCATATCTCTATCCTGGGAAACAATATTTCTACCTCTCTCAGTGTGCAACATGACATAAGAAAATACATGGAAGACGGGCACAAAAGCTCTAGATGTTGCCAATAAAGCAGACTCATGTACACTGTGTACATAGAATACCCAAGATACAGTGAAAGAGAGATAGAGATTGAAAGAGAGAAAACATTCTAGACAGCTTAACATGATTGTCATGGTGTGAGAACAGTATCATAACTCATAACTAGAACAAGAGACAGAGAGTTGTGAAAGAATATGATTGCTACATGCCTGCTGACATGACACTTGATGATGATGATAGTTGTGTATATAATGCCTTATTGTTCGGCCAGTATTCCTTTCTAAAGGGTTTTAAAGTCGGCGGATTGACTTCATTGCGCCGGGCTTAAACCCATATGGCTCGTCCTCTTGCAGAAATGGCATGCCACCTTCCGAGAGTATTGCACAAAGCACGAACTCCGTAGCTCCAGCAACAATCCTAGGGTTTCTGTTACAGGTAACAGTCCTGTAGAACATTGTATTGTATTCCTTTCATACCGTTATACGCTACATAGGGTCTGCAAGCAATTTCTCAATACCCCTCTGCACTGGAAAACTCATTGGAATTGAGTCCAATATTTCTCACCTGTCTCAGTAAAGTATGTTTCAGGGCTTCCTTGGGGAGTCCTTTCTTCTTGGAACCATTTGCCTCCCACTTCAATGCATGCTTTGTGATTCTTTGATAATGTCTTCTCAGAGTATGCCCAATATATCTTAACATTTTCAAAAGATTCACAATTCTTATATGACATAGAACATGCTCTGCACTTCTGTTCACTTTTTTCCACAAAGGCACAACAAGGTAGCATGTAGAAAAAGTAAACTACATTACTTTGTGTCGTAATATTTCCTATTTGGTCTATGGTTTTACTACAGTCTGCCTCGTTATCAATACCAACATCTAAGAGAGAGAAAACTTCCTGTGATGTGAACATAGTTTGTAAACTCAATACTATATCAGATTAATGTCTTTTCATTTCAGAGCAAAAACTTCTGGGTCCTGGTCCGAGCATTGAAAGAATACATAGCGAACGAAGGAGATGGTAAGCAAATGATAGATTTTTTAAATATCTGGATATACCAGATGCATAAAAACTCAGTTCTTCTTTGTTACTGTCCAAGTGGTTGCAGGAGCCCAAATTGGGGTGTAAAGAATAGAACCACTGTTACCTGCCACACATGTTGTAAGAGGCACTAAGGAGGTGTGGCTAGCTACCCCACCCGTAAAAACACTAGATTGCTACAGAAACCACAACCAGGAAAATTCATAGCTCGTCACCCGAGGAAGAAGAAGAAGAAGACGGTTGTGTTAGGGAGAGGCTCAAAGTGCATCACAGGCTAAAAAGAGAGAAATATTTCAAGGTGTTAAATAAGACAGATTGTTGAACTGATGTTGCTTTGATAATGAAACGATGAGCTTATTGCTGACACATGTCTTGTGCAACATGCAACTGCAGATGTACTCCAGCATTCACTAACAATTTCATCTTCTTGTCAGGTCTGCTTCCACTACGTGGCTCAATCCCAGATATGACTTCCGATTCAGAACGATATATTCAGCTTCAGTCTGTTTACAGAGCGCAGGCAGAAGCTGACTTCACAGCAGTAGCTGGACATGTTCATGCATTGCTGCGCAACATTGGAAGGGTAAGAGACAGTTTATTTCATTGTATCTTGTTCCTAACCTAGCCAGGTCATGATCAAAACATTATATGTTTATAGTATGCCATGAGTACAGTTGTTAGATTCAGTGTATCTCAGATTGTATGGGCATTTATGTTTTTGTTGGGTGGGGATTTACGAGCACCATATTAAACTAGTACTGGGGGTGTCGTCGATAGTAAAGTTGATAACACTCGCTATTGGTGGCGTGGAAATTGGGTTTGAGGCCAGCTTGGCACACCAGTATGCAGTTGGACTACAGGAAACCCTAATCGTTTATTTGGGAGTCTAAATTACAAGTACTTCTGAAGTCAGAGTAAGGTTTGCCTGAATGGTGTGGACACTGATGATAAGGAAAGAAAGCCTTCGTGCAAAAATCAGTCTGAGGCTCCATGACTATGCCTGAATTCATAGCAGGCGAACTATCTATAAATAAATGCAGGAACAGCAATAGTGTAGTGGTTAGTGCACTTGTTTTGTAGACATGAAGTAGCAAGAACAAATTCAAGTGAGATTTTTTTCTAACTATAGCAGCTCTTAAGTTGACCCAGCCTCAATTTGATATCAGAAAAGATCAAGGAAGTAAAGGTGGTCAGTGTGATGATGACTGCATCATCATCATGTGTCGTTGCTCAAAGAAACATTTGGTCTAGTCAGTATTTCCCAATATACCACAGGGTTTGAATACAAGTTCTCACTTTTTTTTTTTTTACTTTTATGAAGAATTGTATGAACTTTATAAATCTTGGAATCAAACTTTGCATTAGTAGGACTTGGCACCGAAAGGACATAATTGGGAGAGTGTTTAACCAGGAAGTCACAGGTATCGTCAGCATGTCTACCATTTGATATCTACTAGGATAGAATGATGAGAATCAGATGTTGCACAGTTTTCTCAAAGTGTGTGTGTGTGTGCTGGGGTTAGAAGATATAGAAATAGTAGATTGACTGTAAACTAGCAACACAATGTACCGGATCATTGGCTCAAATCACAAAGAGTGGATTATTATAGAACGAGCAGTGGAGAAAGAGCTAGGGAAGAGATGCTGCCGATGGATAGGACACACATTGAGAAGACAGACTGAAAGCATAGTATAACATGCACTGTTTTGGAACCTGCAGGGAAAGAGGAGTAGAGGAAGGTCTAGAAATACCTGGAGAAGAGAGCTGGAGACTAATATTAAAAGGATAGGTAAAACATGGAAAGAATTGGAAGGGATGGCAAGAGAGAGGACAAACTGGAAGAAGTTTGTTGAAGACTTGTGCTCCCTTGGGAGTTTAAAGGTGAAGTAGAAGAGAATATATGTTGACATAATGTCAACAGTTTTGGCAGAAGAATGTACATTTTCTGCTGTGGAGAAAAAAGTACAACCTCGGGATAAGATTAAAAGAAAAATGTGAATGTTGTATTCATGATGGTCTGAACTTTTGTTAGAGAATGTCTGTTTGGGGGTACAGCAATGATGTTTAAAACCCTTAAAAGCAATGATACAGGGTAACATAATTATAACTGTTTAGTTTGATGTGATGTTTGCTTGTTGTTTCTTTGTAATCCCTGAGGGTGTACAAGTTTGCCTTTTTTTCTGTGCTATGCACCGGATCTTGTACTTTCAACCCCATGCAAATCTCTCTTCTGGCAACACATTTGAACAGAATAGCATTTGAGTGTTTTCTTTAAAATTCTAAAGGGCTGTTGGATTCATAGTGGCAGTGAGTTCAATGCCACAAGCTGAAAAGTCTTTCACTCTGGAAGTGACTCTGCTTTGTCTCTTTTTATTTAAAAAAAAAAACACTTTGAAAACACACTGAATATAAAAGGATTGATTCCCGACTAGCTGCCAGTCATAGATTTTCTTAAGACATCATCACAGGGCACATGTACAACAGTGCTGATGTACACCCTTGCTTCACTAACCAGACAAATCTGTTATCTGTATGTCTGATGTGGAAGTGAAACACGATTTTGTATAATGTGTTGTGTTTACTTTGATACACAAACAAATCTGCATCCCAATTTTGAGATTAATATAAGTGAGCATTTTGTGTGGGGAAAGAAAGTAACTTAGTAGACGGTTAGCAAAATTAGTGACATTCTAAATTATCCTTTCTCCCATAGGATGAGCTTCTCATTCATGATAGGAGACACAAGGTTAGAGTTGCTTTATTTCCCACATAATCTGTCTATTTTCGATCCTTGACAAAGGCTTCCATTCTTTTCAGTATCATTTCTCGTTCTTTTATTTCTTTTTTCCGTCTCATCATAAGTCCACTGATTCTGTCCATTCCACATGATCATTTTTGCCATCCCATTCCTTGCTACCTTGTAGACTTAAAATAATTATCAAACATTATCAGAGACTCATATATGAAGCTGAAGAAGATGTTTCAGAATAGGATTTGGTGGAGAGATACAGTTGCAGCCTTAGGTTCCACTGGCAATAATAAGATTTAGCAGTAGTAATAATCATTGCAGTTTTTACAATATTCTGCATTGATTGCCCAGCAAATATTTCAGTTAATCAGCTCTTCTCTTGTGTTGATTTCTCTATCATCTACCATCCTATGTGTAAAAAAATGCTTGCCAGATATTTTAACTCTAAACCTGCTTCATTTTATAACTGTTGGCAGCTATGCTACGTGAATTTGTTGACCTGCTGTTCTGCATGATTTTTGTTTTTAACTAATTGGTTCCCATAAGCCACTGGGAGTGCCACTGTATATTTGTTTTAGATCTATCTTAAAGAAAATTCATTTACCTACAAAATAGTATGTTACTTATAAAAATCGGTTTATAATTAAGAAAACTGCAACTGAATTTGTACATACACCTGCAATGGGGAAAATAGGACATAAATTTAATTCAGCCACAACCAATTTTTCAAATCAGTAGCTAATCAGTTAATGTTTATCTTTATATTGTTCCATCTTTCACATAATGAGTTTAGTGAGGTTGTGTGACATTACAATTTGTTTTCATCCTTATATATATAAAACTTTCTACCCATGAGGTTACAACCGTATACTGGTGGGGAACTAGTTTATGATCTGGAAAGCTATACTGATTGATGTTTAACTCCTGATTGGGACACTGATGTCAGAGAGGTTGAAGGATAGAGGGCAGATGAAATGTGACCTTTTGGTCCTTCAGAGTGCCGATGTCTTAGCTAAGGAGGGCAGTGCCAAAGAGCAAATTTACCAAACCTTGTCTTTTCAAGAGGTTAAAACCCTCATACAGAGAAAATCTGCAGTAGACTGGAAGACAAACACTGGATATGATTATGGAAAAGACTCCCTCAAAGACCTAAGCAGACCAGGTCATTATATTTCGACTACGCACCGGACACTGCAGACTCAACAAATACTTATATAGACTAGGAATGTCAAACAGCTCTCTGCCAGTGTCAGCAGGTGGAACAGACACCAGAGCATATCCTGCAAGACTGTCCTCTCCTGTGTGAGCTGAGAAGCAACATGTGGCCACACCCAGTCGACCTGAAAACTAAGCTTTGGGGAAACCTGACAAACCTAAAGCTGACTGCCCAGTTTGTGGTCCACAGTAAATTAAGCACATGACCAGAGATCGCTGAAGAAGAAGGTCCTTCAGGTTGGGGTTGTGCAAGAGACTGACAACCCATTCTTGTCAAAAATATTGTGTTACGGAAACAAGATATACCTTTATTTCATTTATTTGTGGGAATGATGTCAATCATGCAACTGGTTTCATGAAGAGGAGATTCAAACCAGTAATGAAGTTTTTATCAAGACGGCTCGCCCGAGTGGTTACCGGGCCCAAATTTGGGGTGTAAAGAATAGAACCACTGTTACCTGCCATGCATGTCGTAAGAGCGACTAAGGAGGTTTGGCTGAAATCGGATGCACATGTCCCAAACATGTAGAAATCTATACGTTTAGGGGCCTACCAAACCAATGTGCAACATATACACGTTCTTGGCAAAGACCAAACATATCACAAAAAGTGATTAAAATTGGTCATAAAGAACAAACGCAAAGAAGAAGATCAAGACGGCTAACCTTTTATCACCTAAATCCACATTTGTTCTCGGATGTTGGAATGTGAAAACTTTATATCAGAGAAGAAAATTAGCGTACCATTGGAGACCATTATTAAAAAATGAAGATGGATTGAACTTTTATGTTGTATGCCAGTAGGGACATTGGCTAGGACAACTCTGCAATGGAGAACAGATGAGAAAAGAAGATATGGGTGTCTCAAAGGAGAAAAACTGTGGAAAGACAGTTGAAAGATTGTGGCCTGACATAAGAAACAAGTAGTAGAAATGTGGCCAAACAGCAACATTGGAAATTTCTTGTAGAAACATGTGTTAAACTGGACATAAAGAGGATATAGATGGAAAACTTTGGTCATCTACAAAAAACTAATTAGTTCAGTAGATTGTGTTCAGAATATTCACATATTCATATTTTATTTCATTTATCAAGTATTCTGCTATAAATATACCAACTAAAGTAACGATAGCACACATCTTGTATGGACATCCATGATGTTCTCAAATAATTCTATACCTGTAAGAATTTTCATTTCATTTTGTTAACTATTAACCATTTTATGAGTGGATTGATCGTGTATGTCATATGACAGTAGAGACTTGACTGGGATGGTTCTCTTCGATGGACAACAGATAGGAAGATAGGGAAAATTTTTGTCCAAGGAAAATATGGATAGAGAGAGTTGAAAGATTGTGGCCTGCTATGGGAAACAATTAGTGGAAAAACGGTAGAACAACAATGGAAATCTCTTGTGGAGGCCTTGTGTCAAATGGGACACGACGAGAATTTAGATAAATAGAATAACAATGTTATGCTGAATGTCTGTTGGCTCCTTTTTGTTCTTCTACTCACACTGTATACATATATATTATGCAATGTTTACATCAAACAAGTAGCATGCAGCTTAATTGTTTATAATAAATATCAGTGAAGTCATATACCAGTGTTGAATAAACATATCAGTAATTCTTCTTTTCTGTTCTCAATGAAATATAAGGCTGCAACTTATCACTAAAATTTTGACCAGTTTTTCCAATTAATGTTCTTCATAATGGAACATAGTGCTGAAGTTGTTACAAAAACTATGTCGGTTTTTTAATGTAGTTTCTGTAGTAGAGTCTAGTTTATAGATTTGGATAGTTTATCTAACCCAACCATCAATAACCTTTGGGGGTATTGCCCAAAGGGCACAAATTTGTAGATGGGTTACTGCTAACATTTTAGGAACATGAAAACCAACTTCATATTACTACATCTACTGAATTAGTTTATTGTTTGCTTGCGGAGCTAAGAAGTTCATGTTTTGTGCAATACTCTCGGCTGGTGACATGTCGTTTTTCTCGAGAGAGTGACGTTGCCATGTGGGGAAACTTGTTGCAATGAAGTAAATTCTATGCCTTGAGATCCCTTTTTTAAAATAGATAACATGTTTAATTACAGTAAACAAGTGATAGTCTAGTCAGCTTTCTGTACAAGATATCCATAGGATATCCAGCTATTCTCCATCTGTGCAAATGTCCATAAATGTGTCCAAAGTCTAAGGATTGACTTCATTGCACCGGGTTTGGCTGAAATCAGATGCACGTGTCCTAAACATGTACAAGTCTATGCATTTAGGGTCCTACTAAACCAATGTGCAACGTATAACGTTCTTGACAAAGATCAAACATATCACAAAGAGTGATTAAAATTGGTCGTAAAGAACGAACGCAGAGAAGAAGGAGAAGATTGCACCAGGTTTCCCCATATGGTTTCATCCCTATCAGCAGAGATGGCATGCCAGCTGTGAGAGTAGTGCACTAACTCTGTAGCTCCGGTAACAATCCTAGAAATCTCAAGGAAAAATTGCATGTGTGTCGGTTTGAATTAGAACCCATAATCTTCAGTACAACAGGCAAACGACCTAACCACTTCACCATTGAGACCCCTATGTAGATGTCCACATAGATAACATGTCTAGTTAACGTACACAAGTGATAGTTTGATTCTTAAAGGCCGCTGAAAGCTATAATAAAGCTGATAACTTATGGTATACCTATGGGAATAAGTGTAAAGAATAAGTTTTACTGATGAAATCTGCCCATATGGTGCTGGGGCCCACAAGATAAGCAAAGAATATTACTATTGCAACCTACAAGGCATGTTGTAAGAGGCTACTAAGGTAGGAGATTAGGGAAGTTACCCTAGTAAACAAAAAGCATAGCAGAAATTGGATGTGCTGGCCTACTTGTAGGCACATAACTGGCACAACGTACAATCGCTCTTATGCTCAGATCACATACAAATCACACAGAGTGGTTAACAAGTGGTCAATATGGAGTGTTCAAGAATAAATTTTATTGATGAAATCAAATCAACAAAATCAATGTGTAGACAAAAAGGCCTTCATCTACATAAACATACACACATTTTAGTTCATGATCAGTGATCTATTATAACATCAGCAGAAAATTATGGATAATCTTCCCATTATATTTTCAGCCTGGGACTATCACAGATTCAGAGATCAAGACTTTTTGTAAGTGTTCATAGACTCATTAATAGCCAGTCTTTTTGATTTGCTACTGAAAATTCTTGTTTATCTAGCTAGTTTGTCAGATGTGATTAACTTCACTTGACTGCAGATTTGATCACAAGTAATGTTGAGTCTTCCAGGAAATTGATTGATTGAACAATCATCATTGCAATACAAATAAGATTCAGATCTTTGTCAACAGATGTTTTTGACATATTCTCAGATTGTGATGGTATGACAGAGTTGCAAACACAGATCTATGGATAAGAACGGGACAGGAACCTATGATGACCCAGGTTAAGAGAACAAAATTATGATGGATTGAGCATATCCTGCGGGAAACACAGTCAAGTGTCACTAGACAAGCACTGGAGTGGAACCCACAAGGAAAATTGAACATCCTAAAACACCTGGAGACTGAGTTTTCTTGAGAAGCGGAAGAATGCTTGACTACCAGGGATAAATAAAACTGTCAGATGCCAGAAAAAAAGTGGTGAACAACTGTTGAGGCCCCATGATCTAAAGGAACGGAGAGAAATAAAAAGATCATCATTGCACTTCAATAACCATGTGTGTCTTGTCTATTTTCATTCTTGTACAGGAAGATCTCATACTATTTAGCACAGACCATGGCCCCCGGTAACAGAAGGCTGACTTGCTCAGACGGGAAAATAAAAATTCCTGTTTAATGGGGGTTGATTTTTATATGTGTTTGATAGAACACTGTTAGATTTCCTACAATTTTACACAATTCTACGAGTCCATGATTATTTATTCATGAAAAATGTTAATAATACTGATATTCCTTATTGTTAAACTTAATTTGTAACATAAAAACTTGATTTAGCATGTTGTGTTGATTTTAAAATAAATTTGTCTATATCTAACAATACTGGAATGCGAGATCACGCAACGATTGTGGTTTGATTTCTGTGAATTTTTTACCGGAGCCCACCGGCCATATGTTATCGGAGGCCATGCACAGACAAAGGTCCCCGGTGCATTTCTGAGGATGGTGAAAATTTGTAGAAATGTCATTTTTGTTCTTGTATCAGCTTTACATTTCAGAGATCGAAAAATCTCTGAGGGCCACAGAAATATGGTTTTATAGAAGAATGATGAGAATCCCATGGACTGCTAAAATGACTAATGTTGAGATGCTGAATGAGATCAAGACACAGAAAGCTTATCATCAATATAAGAAAGAGACAGTCATCATTTTTCTGGCATGTGATGAGGAGGGGAGGTTTAGAACACATTATGACAACCGGTAAAATCGAGGGTAGATGAGACAGAGAGCGAAAATTTTGGATAACTTGACTTCATGGCATGGTAGAGCGTCAGCATCTGAGTTGATAGCAAACACCAACGACAGAGATTTGTGGAGATCCATGGTCGCCTATGCCAGCTGATGATGATCAGCTTTACAGCCTACTCTTATTGGTTTTAAACCGCATAGGGTTATTTTACATGCTCAACTTGAATACAGGACATACATTTTATCATACATCTTCAATAGGACTGGCAACTCAATATCCCCTACATTGAGATCAGGGTATCACAGGAAAATAGCTAGATCGCATCATCCGGTTAGCTCGATCATATCATCCGGTTAGCTCGATCACATGAATCGGTTAGCGAACCAGGTACTTTTGGAGCAAGAAACAAGCACTATACCTCCAGGTCACAGAGACCACCATTTCAGAAAAAGTATTAGGAGACTCGCACAAAAAATGGTGTAAACTCATGCACCCATTTGATTACAAACATACAACAAAGTTATGTTGATGATCTGTGCGATAGTGAAAGATTTTCATGTATGTCCACACATTACATTTCTTGACATAATTAAACTTGAATGATCTCTGACTTGTCTTTATAAACTCTCTTAAGGTAGGAATGCAGCTTTCCTGACAGTGTTACGCACTAGAAGTTTAGATGAAGAATATGAGCCAGCCACTGCCAATGTTGAAGAATTAGGTACTTATGATGTCATTATTAGTTTTGTTTTATACATTGCTAATTTTGTTCCAATTTAGCTTTTGTTTTTCTCAACACGGTTACTTTTGTTCTTGTCACTTTTTAAATTCTTGCTCATTGTTACCTTTTTTTTTATTGTAAATTATTTTTGTTTTCTTGATATATTCAAATATCCAATAAAAGGGACACACGCTCTCTAGTTATTCACCGAAGTGAAAGGATGATGGGTCTACCAACCAACCTACCTTCTTCGAACACGCTCCATATCGATCACTTGTTAACCACTCTTTGTGATTTGTATGTGATCCAAGCCTAAGAGCGATTGTACATTGTGCCAGTTATGCACCTACAAGTAGGTCAGCACATCCGATTTCTGCGATGCTTTTATTTACTAGGGTAGCTTCCTAGGCCCCTCCATCAGTTGCCTCTTACTCTCTCTCGGTGGTTCTTTTTCTGCGATTTTGATCATTCTAAACGTGATATATAAATAGCCTTTGCCAAGAACGTTTGTTTTACGTCACAGTCTTCAGTAGCATTTGGAGCTCTGGTGCTTGTCTTTCGTCGATGTGTCCGATTTCAACCAACGTTACTGGCGCTCTTCGTTAGCTTTTGGCTGTCCCCAGCCGACCTGCAAGCAGCAGGTTCGTGTCACCTCTTACGGCATGCCTTGTAGGTCGCAGTGTTAGTATTCTTTGCCTTCCTTGCGGGCCCCAGCAACACAGGTGGTTCAAGCATCCAATAGAAGAGACATCCCCTCCCTAGTTCTTCACCGAAGTGCAATGATGATGGTCCTACCAACAAACCAATCAATCTCCAAGAGTGGTTATACTAGAGCAAACGATCACAAATGTAACACTCATGTAAAATCGAACTTTCTTTGTCTGTGTCAGGTCGGCATATCATGGAGGAAGAAGAAGATGTCAGTGAGGAAGGTGATGATACAGTACTTTATATCTTACTACGTGCAGCAGATAGATTTTTGCGAATATAACCGCTATCCTGGATACTTTGATAACACAGTGGAGGCAGACATTCCAAAACTAAGGGTTAGTAAATATATTGATTACTTTTGATTGATGAGTCTACTCACGTACCAGTTATGCTGTTCTTTTCTTGCTACTCCAATCTTCAAACCTATAAATGGACATTCTAGAATTGAAGCTTTGTTAATAAGTTATTAGAGTCTCTGTGGCGTAGAGGTTGGGTGCTCACCTTTTGATACAATTGTACTCGATTCGCTCCTTCATGGAGCCATTGGGATATTTTTTTCCCGAGATCCCTGATCTCAGAGTAGGTGAGATCGAGTTCCTAGACCTATTGGAGACGGATGATAAATTGTAGATCCAGTGTTTAAGTTGAGCACGTAAAAGAACCATTGGCAGTTCAAAATCGAGAAGAGCAGGCTGGAAAGCTGCTGCCCTGGCAAAATTCCTTAGAAAGATTAACAAATAAAATTCCTACACAATATTTTCACCATCTTCTAAATTACATCGGGGACCCTCGCTGGTGCTTCAGAGTTTGTGCAATGCCACTGAGATCTTCCTGTGTAAGAAAGTGATCGGAGCACACATAGTTAGCCACTGATGTGCGCATTGGTCCTATCAGTCCAAAAGTTTTTACCTATTTGAAAGATATTCCAAAGTTAAGTGTTTGTAAATATACTGATTACTCTGTGAAAACAAACTTTCCAAAATTGAAGTATTGCAAATAATTTATAACTCAGTTCATGACATTAGCTGCAATGAATTTAAATGACAACTTAGCTTCAGCGAGCTGACATTGACAAAGACACTACTCCATTTCTAAGTGGTGGCCCTGGAAAGAACTTGCATCTCAGTAGTGTAAAGAAGTGGATAGGGATCGAGGAGGGAATCTACAGACGTGTGAGAGTAGAAGTATAAGAGCAACTGTGTTTGATATGAGATTGGATGGCACACCAGAAGGACAACATGTGTCTGTGCCGACACTATTTCCCGCTGACATCCAGAGATTAATAGCCGACACAGACACTGGTCTTGGCACGAGTATTAAAAAAAGTCAGATGGGGAATGTCATGCCACAATAAGCTGTTACTAAACTAATAAAGGACTTCCCCTTATCCATCTTCTCCATCAGTCAGTGCTTCTGATGTAAACCTATCTGCTCTTTGATTATCATGAACACCCTTATGTCCAGGACAATATATCCACATACGGTCCTGGACATCACTAAATTAGTCTCTAATAATAGACAACATTTTAAAGTGGTTTCATGGTTAGCACTCTGGACTCTGAATCCAGCTATCTGTGTTCAAATCTCGGTGGAACCTTATCTTTTGGGGGTCTCTGTAGCTAAGCCCTTTGCCTTGTGAGTCGAAAGTCGTGGGTTGAATCCGCGCCGTTCTGTTCACGGGTGCAGTTTTTTCTAGAGACCTCTAGGATTGTTGCTGGAGCTACAGAGCTTGTGCTTTGTGCAATACTATCAGCAGGTGGCTGAGAGGGACCGAGCCATATGGGGTAAAACCAGGTGCAATGAAGTCAATCCTTCGGCTTTAAATAACATTTCCTATGACCTTTTCAGACCATAGGGTATGAAGTGCCTGTCACTTCATACTTCTAGGTCCTAGTATGCAGGAGGTCCAATTCCTTACCTCATGCATGGATTGTTGAGTGTAGGATTCTCTTGAGTCCGAATCGATAAGCGAATGCTTAAGCAAATCTGTCTCAAAATGAGTCGCTATCTCTAGGAGATGGGAAAAGTGCTTTAAGTAAATCCTCAACGTAGTACCACAAGTAACATGTATAAAGTAATTAGAGAATGTGTTTGTTTGTGTAGTGAGTCTAACCTTACAAAGCGTCAGTCACAATATTAGTGGACTGTGCATGGTCAGAGATAAACACACAAGTTCCAGCTGACATATTGTGAACCTGCAAAGTGAATGGCCATTTTTATTTGGTTAGGATCAATCATTTATATCATGTATGTGATATTAAGTGGGACGGATTAGTGTAAGTGTTCACCTCGTACACAAGGAGATTGTGGGTTCAGTTCCACACATGAGGAAAGGAATTGGCCCTCCTACACACTAGTGTCTAAAAATGTAACGGGCACTTCATACCCTGTCGTCTCTCTCTCGATCACTGCCCAGACCGATGCACCAGATTTCCCCATAAATTTTATTCATGCAGCCTTAGCATTGGTGTGTTTACATCACATCTTCAGCACCATTTGGAGCTCTGGTGCTTATCCTTTGGCGATGTGTGCGGTTTCAGCCAGCATTTACTCGGTTCACTCTCCGTTCTGCAGTCATCAGTGATTTTTTTAGTGTGGAGTAGCTAGCTCCATGCCCAACCGCCTTAGTCGCCTCTTACAACATGTGTGGCAGATAACAGTGGTTCTATTCTTTACACCCCAATTTGGGCCTCGTAACCACTCGGGCTAATGTCTGAAAAGGCTGCAGGAAATATTTTTTATTATAATGTGATATTAAACTGTGTTGATTGAAATAGTTTGACTAGATTACAGTGACCAACATTTCATCGATTCTTCTTCTCCCACAGTCTTGTCTTAACAAGCTACTTCATGACTGGGGATTGAGTGTCAACATCAAGGATGATTATGTACAAGAAATGTAAGTTTCTCAGAAAAGACACTTTTTAAATTATGAATCAAGATGTGTACACATTTAGATATGACTTTATGAGTCAAGATGTTTCTCTAGAGCGCTATGTCCAACTCAGATGGTTGGGTGACAATCAAATGCAATGCTAACCCTAAGTTAATGCTTGCAGAAACTGGATGCACCAGGCCATAACATGGTGCAACAACCCCTCACAATGAGGACAGGGATAACAGATTCTGGGGTCGCCGCTCTGCTGTAGCCATGCAGGAAGAATGTTGGACTTCACGAGGGTGGCCATAAAAATACCTGCTGGGATCACAGGAGCCAAATCTAGGAAGTGGCGTGCCAAAGGAAGCATGGACAACCACTCAGAGCAGTCTACAATACAAAAGTGCTGAAGGAAGGAAAAAAACAAACATTTCAGAACAGTTCGATTGTCTGGTGTGAGAGGTTTTGTTAGTAATATTAATATCTTTAAATTTGCCCAAGTGGTTACCGAGGCCCATATTAAAGAGGTTTGGCTGAAATCGGATGCACATGTACTAAACGTGTAGAAGTCTATGCGTTTAGGGGCCTACCTAACTAACCAATGTGCAACGTATACACGTTCTTGGCAAAGATGAAACATATCACAAAGAGTGATTAAAAGAACAAACGCGAAGCAGAAGAATATCTTTAAATACTATTATGTTACTTTTGGATTGTGTTTATTCTTTGCTGGTGGAAACATGCCATAAAACATCTCTTATCTTTTAGGTGCCGTTATGGAGCTGCTGAACTCCACACAATGTCAGCATTCATGGGTGGTGTTGTGGCTCAGGAGGTGATCAAAGTGGTGACCGGTCAGTTTGTACCAATAAACAACACTTTCATCTACAACGGTCAGCGACAGACTTCAACTACAGTGACCCTATGATTTTTTTTTTACTATAGCACTAACTTTTTAATAATTTAGATTAGATCAAAGAGAATATCTGAGCCAAATAGATGTGTGTTGGTAAACGGATGAACAAACCATAGAGGTTTTTATCTGATCTGACAGTAGCCAGTCTATGATGAGATTGTGTACTGTTTGTTTCTTTGATGTCTTGAGCATTTGTATATTAAAATATTCTTACAGATACCAGAAATTGTAGTAACTCATTGTGTCAGTTATCTACTAGATGTGGTGAAACATTTACAGCATAAAATATATACTATCTAATCTCTAATCTTGTTTTGCCTTTCAGCGCCACGTCGAAAAAAGACACCTGAACGAGCCTCTCTATGCGTCTTGTCTTTCTTTCTCGTCTGCAGTCCTGATTTGCTTAACAGCTTCAGGGTAAGAAGGGATTACTAGAACAGGCTTTTGTGTGTGCTTCATAAAGTGTCTTTCGTCGTCTCTGTTATCTCTGAGGTTATAAACTTAGACAAGGTAACATCAACATATAAGTAGTTGATGTTACCTTGTCTAACTGGTAGATTGAACTAACGTCATTGTATGCCAGGCTGACCCATAAGTGCTCAGTCTACCACAATAGATGTCAAAGGGTATTACTGATGGTTCCTGTGGCTCACTGGTTAAACAAACTCCTCACGCATCCAGTTCTACCTTTACAATGGGTTACTCCAAACTCCTTAAATCGCTGGATCAATTCAACATCTAATTTAGTGTCTTCATCCAACAGACAGTTGTGAAGAGACCAAAGAACATCACCTGTATCCATCTTCAATAATCAATGTTGTTGATACAAGTCTGCATGCATATTTCCTTGCTTGATTTGGACGACCAACAAGTAGATACTGTTACCATGGCTACTAGATAGCAACTATCTATTGGACACTGTAACTGTACCATGTCTATTAATATCCAAGAAATATAACAACAAATATACATTAACCAAAAATGACAAAATGGTGGAGCGATGCAGCAAAGAAAAAAATAAAGATACAATACATGGACAAAAAGCAAATAACAAAACGACCTTACTTAGTATAGAACAGCAAGAAAACAAGCCAAAGAGATTATAAAGAAGTATAAAATACAATCATGGCAAGATTATGGCAAAATATTGAATTCTGACTACACAAGCTCAGCGAGAAAGTTCTACAAGAAAATTAAAGTCATGAGGGACAGAAAAGAACAATATCCCATCGAAATTATTAATAATGAAAATACTCTAAACAAACCAAAATTTATCATGAACAGATGGCAGTAATACTTAAAAGAACACCTCAACCTACAACAAGAAGACCAATTCAACACTCAAGAAAACACAATAAACATAAATACAGGGCTAGAACCAAGTATAACACTTTCAGAAATTAGAAATGGTGTAAATCGAGTTCCATTCAACAAAACACCAGGCCCAGACAATATCACTGCCGACCTACTCAACGCAATCACTTTCGCTGCCAGCCATTTTTCAACAAAGTCTGGCCCACTGCCACGCTATTTTTCGGCATGATCAGTTTTCAGAGTGACAATTTCAAAAATCGTAAAAATAAACTAATAAACTTAGGACTTTTAAACTATGGAATAGTGTTCATATATTAATGAGCTACTAACCTGTCTATATGTGGAATCTATTCTTTATAATCCACAACCTATTGTAGTAACTGATATCCCCATACCTATCCACAGTATGATATGCCGTCGTTTCCGAGTTGGGTGTCCGTCATCTACTCATGTACTCCTGGGAATGTCTGCTATCAGTCTATAAACATCGTCACGTGAATCACAGTTCAAATTCATATCACATTCAGAGTTCGTTTTAACACTATCACTGGCTAAAAAGTCGAAAATAGTCATTTTGGACATCACTATTCATCAGCTACGTCGTCCATTTAAAAAATTTTTGTTTACTTACGAAAAATCAGACTTATACCGACGTTTACCGCGTGTGTTAGATCTGCCATTTTGGAGAGCTTGTCGGAACAATACGGAAGTAGTACGTCGCGGACCCCGCTGCAAGTGATATTCCTGTTTAAAAAGACATCGTCCCACGGCACATGTCCGCCTACAAAAGTCGTCGATGGCAGCGAAAGGGAGTTGGTACCTCTCTGACTTTTGTCAGCGGTGGCAGTGAAAGTGTTAAAGAGGTTGGAATGAGTTGGCTACACAGACTATTCACTCAAGTCTGGATCACACAAGAAACACCGGAAGATTGCAATGATAGTTCTCATCTGAAAAAAGAAAGGTAGAGAAATAGCGCTACAGAGTCACACCGGAGAGATATTTGGTAAAATATTTGAAAAAGACTTTGTCATACCATTGAGCTACAGCTAAATGACTCACAATGGGGATTCTTGAAAAAATAAGCTGTACCGGCAGAATATACATCCTCAGGCAGTTAGTGGAAAGGACTGTCAAATCCAATAAACACATACACGTTGCGTTCGCGGATCAGGAAAAAGTGTTCAACCATGTATATAGGAACAAGTTGTGGAAAGTATTGTCAATCTATGGAGTTAATGACCACTTAATCTATGCAACAGCCTCTATATAAACAGCCAGTGTATGGTTAGAACAAACACAGGTCTATCAGAAAAGTTTCACGTTGTGTCACCGCTTTTGTTCATCGCACATATCAATCAAATCTCTACAAGAAACCAATGAAGAGGAACAACATTGGGATATCTTAAACGAATTTCTTTTTTGTCAACAATCAGGCAATCATATCAAGAACAGAGATACAGCAACATATTAACAGACTCCAGTTAACATACAATATGAGAATAATCAATTACAAAACCGAAGTAATGACATTCGTTAGAGAGGAAAATGCTACCAATATCTCCAAAGACAAACATGCTTTACATACAAGCAGGTGATAGTACATGTTGGAACAAATGAGTGAATAACAAATGTAGTATAGACTCATCAAGAAAGAAAATATTTATAATCATTTATTGTCTTTAAAATTGAAAAGTACATGAATGAGACAATAAGACTGAGCCAAGTTTTCAAATCAAATTTTGCTCTTATTCATAAGCTGGCACATGTCACTCAAGTAATGTTATCATCTCATGTGACAACAATTACACAATCAACAATTACACAATCAACATCCACTCATTTTTATCACTCTTATTATACATCTAAAATTTATTTCCATCTAGAGTGGCTTAGTGAATAGTGACTAGGTCTATTAACCCCAACGTTCTGAGTTCGAATCACGTTGTGGACAGTTTGGTTGCAAATTGTTCCGGTGGATTTTTCAAAAGCATGATAGCACCACCCGTTCAGAAAGCAAGGCAAACTACTGAACGTAATAATGCCTAGAAAAATCACAAATAGCGTTAAAAGCTGGGGTTGATTCGCAAAGTCCTGTAAAGAATTTGCAATTAACCTTTAGAGGCAAAACAAAGTAATATAAGTTTTACAAAAACAAGATACACTGACATTTCGACCAAAAGGCATTTATCAAGCAAAGGATCATTTTTTAAGGGCTGTTAGGGATTTATTGTCTTACTGCATAGGATATGTCTGGCCTATGTGCAGCATGAATTTCTTCACGTCTTTTGTATCACACGACTTTGCTAGCGCATTCCCGCCATGTTTAGTCTGGTATTTTCCGGTTTCGTTTGCCGAGCTACTGAGTTAGTGCTTGAGCAACGCTGTGAGCTGTTACATGGAATGCTTTTGCTGTGTCAACCGTGCGTTTGTTGTGTGTATTCAGAAAATGGTGGACAGCGGTTATGACGAACAAGCTCAATCTGCCGTATGCAGTTATATTGCGAGTGCAGAATCCTGGATTTTGCCGTGATTGATGTCCCCTTCGACAAGAATTCAAATGATGAACAGTTTTGTGTTGCCACATTCGTGACGGCGATATGCATTTTATGCGGTGCAGGTTGCTTTTGTGTGGCGGTACGCGGCTGTTTCATTCTGGAATTAGTTCACCAGGAAACTTTTCACAGGTGTTAGCATTTCGTGTGATATTCATTGGCACAGGAACGGAGCAATTATGGGGTGACCCGTTGCAGTGAAGTTGGAACCGTACCTATGAATTATGTATCCTTTGCTTGAATTGTCGCTGTATATTTGTTTTTGTAAAACTATATTACTTTGTTTTTAAGTATTTCGCCTTTGTTACAGTTTTACTGCAGCCATCACTTATTTCCAGCTAGTATACCAGTGAGTGTCTGTCATCAAGACATTCATATCTGTCTTAGTAAGCTCTAGTTTGCTTGATATCCTCAAGAATAATCTGATTTTTACTATAATTTCCATTTTCTCCATTATTATCGGTTCTTGTTACATCTGCATTCATATCATTGGCCATGCTAGATTATCAACCTTATAGACAGAATGAATTTCACAGTATGGTTCATGCCTAGTTGGCAACCTTATAAAGGCTGGGCTTGCTTCAATTCTACTCAGTTTGTAGCTGGTAGAACCAATGCCATAATGTTATTTCCTTTTGCAATATATGTTCTGTCATCCTTCTGGTCATGCACTTTATGTCCTGATCACTGCTCATGTCCTTAGACTTTGATGTCGACATCCATACATTTCTCATCCTTGCACCCGTTCTCATCTTTATTCTCACTGCACAAATCGCTGCCCTCATCCTTTTTCTCACTACATACATCATTGCACTCAGTCTTGTTCTCACTGCCCACATTGCTGCAATCTTCCTTAATCTCACTCTTGTTCTCATTCTTGTTTACATCATCGCAATCTTTCTTGATCTCACTACATACATCATTGCACTCAGTCTTGTTCTCATCACTGCAAACAATGCTGACATCTTCCCCGATATCATCCTTGATCTCGCTGCACACATCATTGCACTCATCCATTTCATCGCTACACTTATCTATTTTTTGTAACCCTCCCTCATTTGAAATTGTTTCTCCATTACTACAGCCTTGATCTGCTTGCTCCTTGGCTTCCTGCTTGAGTTTCTTCCCAGCTTCCACTTTTTTGTCTGCAGATCAAATATGAGAAAAGTAAGACAAACAAATGTTACATTAACTGACACAATCTATGTCTAGACAAACAAATGTTACGTTAAATAAGATTAAAGTGTTGATTTCTTCCTGTCTTATCACAAGGTTACACTACAATGGGGATCATTTTGATCCTTTTTTGCCTTCGTCCATTATCTTCTTCTTCTAACACTCCACATCAACCACTTGTTAACCACTCTGTGTGATTTGTATGTGATCTGAGCCTAAGAGCGATTGTGCCAGTTATGCACTTACATGTAGGCCAGCACATTCGATTTCTGCAATGCTTTTTATTTACTAGGGTAGCTTCCTAGGTCCTATATCAGTCGCGTCTTACGACATGCCTTGTAGGTTGCAGTGGTACTATTCTTTGCTTCCCGTATGGGCCCGGTACCACACGGCGCTCATCCATTATGGATTCAGACATAGTTGTGGTGCCTTTTCTTCTTTGCGATCGCTTTTTTGATGATTATACCGTTAGGCGCGTTCTTATGATGAAATCGACTGTTGTCTCGAGCTCATCTCTAGTGCCATGTAGTTTCGAATGTAGTGTTGTGTTGTAGAGCCAGCATTCCTTTCTTGGGAGGACATACAGGGGCAGTCTTGCAGGACATGTTCTGTGGTTTGTTCAGCGGAGCCACAGAGATTGTGGTGCCTAATATGGCACCTCTGACTCATTTTTGCACGAAGGCTCGCTTTCCTTATCACCAGTGTCCTGTGCCATTTAGGTGAGCCGTACTCAGACTTCAGAGATCCTTATTTCATTAGCCAGACTTCAGAGATCCTTATTTCATTAGCCAGACTTCAGAGATCCTTATTTCATTAGCCAGACTTTAGAGATCCTTATTTCATTAGCCAAACAAGTCTATTAAATGGATATTCCACAAGGAAGTCAAGCAAGTTCTTAGTGTATTACATGATCCTGACACCTTGTTCAATGCAGTAGTCGTCGCTGTGTCTCAGAAATATAATAACTTAACATATGTACTTTGCGATTAAGGGGGGATTCGGTAGTGTGGGGATCAAGAATCTATTTTCGTTGTTTTCGTGTTAATGTAAAATTAGTATAACCATTTTCATAAGAGACGACTAAGGAGGTTGGACGTGGGGCTAGCTACCCCACACCGTAAAGAACACTAGATGGCTACAGAACGGAGAGCGAGCGAGTAAACACTGGCTGAAACATCACCGAAGGATAAGCACCAGAGCTCCAAATTATGCTGAAGATGTGACGTAAAACACACCAATACTCTTCTTCGCGTTCTTTACGACCAATTTTAATCACTCTTTGTGATATGTTTGATCTTTGCCAAGAACGCGTATACGTTGCACATTGGTTTGGTAGGCCCTAAACGCATAGATTTCTACATGTTTAGGACATGTGCATCCGATTTCAGCCAAACCTCCTTAGTCGTCTCTTACGTCATGCGTGACAGGTAACAGTGGTTCTATTCTTTACACCCCAAATTTGGGCCCTGGTAACCACTTGGGAGTGACACCAATGTTAAGGCTGCATGAATCAGATTTCCACATGAATAGAATTTATGGGAAATCTGGTACATCGGTCTGGGCGGTGATCGCGAGAGAAATGGATGCGTTTGGTAACACATACAAGAGATACATATGCTTACTAATTTCTTTCAGGTCCTCTCCCAACAGCATAAGTGCATGAGAGCGCTCACACCTGGAACCAAAGCATCTGACAGAGTTCTTTCCCCTCCATCCACAGAACACAACTTCACAGTTAGGAGTGGGTTCTCTGAAAGTTATAAATATTTATTGTTGAAAACAACTTCACAGTTAGGATAGGGTTCCCTGAAAGTTATAAATATTTATTATAGAATATTACTTCAGAGTAAAGATGAGGTTCTCTGAAAGGTATAAATATTTATTATAGAATATAACTTCACAGTTAGCATAAGGTTCTTTTAGAGTAAAAACAAATATTTAAGAGAATTAAATAAATCTAAAATAAAAACATTTCAGACTCTAAGGAAGCAAAGAGTTTAATGATAGTATAGGGAGCATGTGAGCCAAATTAGCACACACATAGAAACAATACTGGTCAGAATCAATGTTAATGATTCCTATATCAGAATATTAGTGCAATTTGTGGCAGAAAGGGTGACCGATTCACCCAGAATATCTTCTCCATGTCCACCGCTTTTCATACTCCTTATTGGAAAAATAGTCAAGAGTGAAACTCCAAATTCTATTGACCAAGGCATATAATATGTATTCCACACAAAGCGAGGAGTATATTCCTTATTCAGAACGGTCCTCCTGCTGCAAAACCATTGCACAAAATGCTCGCACTCTTTGGCTCAGATTACAAGGAGTGGTTGAAAAGTGGTTATTCTAATTGGTGCCCACACACACATATACATGTGGTTTCTAGTAGTCAGTACAAAGACCGTCAGGTGCTAGGGAAGTAAACCTGAAATCAGATGTGCCAGATTTAAGGGCATAATCTTTGGTATAACATACACTATTTGGCACAAATTGTAAGTAGTGGTTGAGAAGTGGTTATTGTAAAGTGAACGCAAATAAAACGTACTTAAATCCAGTACAGTAACCACTGTTTTACATAGACTGTAACCGCTCATAAGTACACCATAAAAAAAAACCAACAGTTTACAGACACATACTCACCGCTCTGAAGGAGTAAATACAAATACTGTACTTCCTGGCGCTGAAATTAACAAATATTTAAAAGACATGATCACATGATGTATGAGAGCATATATATATTATTATATAATCACTTATCTCTCTCTGGAGCACATGTCCATAACTGAACATAAAATATTCTTTTCTGCATGGTTCTATTCTTTCATTGTCCCCCCATTCTGCTTAATATTTCCAGCTTCTTCGAATATTAGGATATATTTATTTTTGAGATCTGTCATATCAGTAATCATAGGAACATCTCAGGACAGGAAATGCATCTTAAGTTTCTTCTTCATTTACTCTGTTAAATTGATGCCACAGTTCACAACGAGGCTGCAATATCAGTGCCTTTCAGTCAGACACATATCTTCTCTTAACAGTAGTTTTGTGACAAAGTTTGATTTCTCTTTTCTATCCCTAATTGCTTAGCTAGACTGCACTGAATCAGCTTTCTACCAGTCAGCACTTGGAGGTGAAGTAGGGTCTTGGGTACTTCTGCTATCTCATTCACCGTATCTTAAACCTCTCAGAGTTTATAAGATCTATTGCATCAAAGGAACAACCTGCTGCCTTGCAGGTCGGCAGTCAAAGGCTAACGGAGAGCGAACCCAGTAAATGCTGGTTGAAATTGGACACGTCACCGAAGGACAAGCACCAGAGCTCCAAATGGTACTGAAGATATGATGTAAAACAAACGTTCTTGGCAAAGGCTGTTTAATATTTCACAATAAGAATTATCAAAATAGCAGAAAAAGAACAATCGAAAGAGAAAGCATCAAAGGAACATATCTTACACATGGCATAAAGCTGAGTCTGGGTTTCTTCGCCCAGTTTTCCAATAAAAGGATTCTCTTGACTGATGGCAATAATGGCATCACTCTTAGTGACATTAACCTTTCTCAAGGTCACATCTGCAAGCAAGGTGCCCAAAACCTGGTAAAATAAACAGTATAAATTTTTTTAAAAGGTACACATGTTGCAAACATAAGTATATCGAAATTTGATGTTAAAGTCTAGAAAATAAATATAAAAGTAGAAGGAATTCAGCTTCAAGAGAATAAATATATAAATATAGATCAAAATATATACAAAAAAAAAGGGTCATAGTTGTGTGTTGGGTTCAATATGGAAAAAAAAACGTGCTGGGTCAAATGGCACAAATTCCACGTAAACTAGCGATAATCTGTTTGTTATGGCTAAAATAGTGTTCAACTTTAGAGATTATCCATGCCTTTTTTTAATCTATCATAGTATGTCTCCCTGTTCTTTTTGGGTCTGTCATTCTTCTTCTTCACCCTTAGGGTTGCATAGGTCAGCAGCCAAGGCATTACAAGCCCGCCTATCCAAGGCTATCTCTTCCAGATCTCTCCTCATTTTCTTGCATTCCGTCTCCAGGTGTTCCTGGGTCTATCCCTTACTTCTATTGCCCTGGGGTTCCATCGGAGAGCCTGTCTCGTGATGCTGTTAGGGGTTTCCTCAGTGTGTGTCCTATCCATTGCCACCTTCTGCTCCTTATCCTGTTCCAACTGCCGTTGTTTCATTCTATCCCACAGTTCCCTGTCATACCATCGCAGATGGAGTATCCTGCGCAGGCATCTATTGATGAATGTCTGCAACTTTTGGTGTTTCCCTTAGTTCTCCATGTCTCAGCTTCATATAGAAGGACAGCCTTGACATTTGATTGGTTTGCCATTACAACATAATATATATATTATTGATAGAGCTGACATTCTGAAAGCCCTCATAGAGTGTGGCCGCAGAGGATTTTCATTTAAACCAATCCATGTCAACTGCTAGTGCTGGGATTGTAGATTGGAGTGGCGAGAAAAGAACAGCACAACAGATATGAGTAGGCTCATCAATCAACAACGAACTGGTACGGTTAGCCGCTGTACGTGAGATATTGCAAAGGGATCGGAGCACCTATGGACATATTCGGAGTGCAATGAAGATATTCCAAACTGAAACATATACAGACCAAGATATTAAAACATAATGTTTAAACGCCCGAGTGGTTACCAGGCCCAAATTTGGGGTGTAAAGAATAGAACCACTGTTACCTGCTGTGCATGTCATAAGAGGCGACTAAGGAGGTTTGGCTGAAATCGGATGCACATGTCCTAAATGTATAGAATTCTATGCGTTTAGGGGCCTACCAAACCAATGTGCAACGTATACATGTTCTTGGCAAAGATCAAACATATCACAAAGAGTGATTAAAATTGGTCATAAAGAACGAACGCAAAGAAGATGAAGATAATGTTTAAAGACAAGTATATGTAACATTACTTGAACAATGTTCCACAAATCTTCTTACCTCTTGAGTAATTCGGAAATCGCACTGTGGCACAATTGGAGATGGACTTCGACTGAAAGCTTTGACTCCCATGTTGATGAACTAGATGTTTTATAAACAAACCAAAAAAGAGTAGATTAAAAAAATTATGTGAAAAATCCAAAACATATGATTACATATAATTTCCCAACGTACAAAACTATGAGAGTGACAAACTCAGAAACTAATTGTTATAGTTAGTGTTCATGTGTGGGACAACACATATTCATCAAGCAGTAGCATGTCCCTTGTGGGCAGTCGCTTTCATCACAGCCCGCCTGAAAAACTCTGTCTCTAGTAAGTTCTACCACCTCCTCCTGTGGCATGTTGAATGTTTCTTTGAGGTTGTGCTGCCAGCTTTGTTTTGATCATTCCCTGTCTTGTACTCCAGAAACCACACCTTCCATTACAGTTCTCTCCAAACCACTGCGAGGTCTTCCATTACAGTTCTCTACAAACCACTGCGAGGTCTTCCATTACAGTTCTCTCCAAACCACTGCGAGGTCTTCCATTACAGTTCTCTCCAAACCACTGTGAGGTCTTCCATTACAGTTCTCTCCAAACCACTGCGAGGTCTTCCATTACAGTTCTCTACAAACCACTGCGAGGTCTTCCATTACAGTTCTCTCCAAACCACTTTGAGGTCTTAATATAGTTCTCCAAACCACTAGTCTTCCAGTTCTCTCAAACCCATGTTGAGTTTCATGAAGTTCTTCCATGTCTTCCATTACAGTTCTCTCCAAACCATGTTCTTCAGAACTTTCTTAAACCACCATCTTCCATCAGTTCCAAAGCCTTGCTTCCATTCTTCTCTCCAAACTTTAATGGTCTTCTTATAGTTCTTCAACCATGTTTTTCTTAAACCAGTGAGTCTTGCCATACATTCAAACACTAACACCTTAAATTAAGAATGAGAACAGACAAACTACTCATTTTCATTAGTCTTTGTGCCATGGAGGTTTATTAAGTTCTCTCCCAAATGTACTGTAGCTTCCTGTGTGCAAAATAGACTTCATTACAGTTCTCTATCCAGTGATCTTTAATCTCAAAGTAGGTGAGATTGAGTTCCTAGTCATATCAGAGACGGACAGCAAAATGTAGGTTCCATTTTCAAGTTTAACACATATTAAAACACTTGGCAGTTTAAAAATTGATACAAAATATGCTGGAAAGCCACTGCCCAGGCACATTTACCCCATTTTCAAAATGATATTTGATGATGATGTATATGTAATGCTGTGAGAGTAGATCTATTATCATGACCCCTCTGTGACCTATCATGAACTTTCAATACAGATCATGTTCAATATACAGAGTAGATATACTGTCATCTCTTTATATACAAAACTGACATACCTTGATTCTACCATCATTGAATTTTGTGATCTCTCTGACGGCCTCAGACACATAGTAGAGAGTTCTCTTCCCTTGCAAAGATCTGAACATAAACTGATTGACAGGAAAGTCTGCAGCCAGGCCAAAAAAATCTCTGAAAATACAACAATTTCTCCTTCACAAATCTGATATATGCAGCATTATGTACTGTGTTTATCTGCATGACTTTCCCATTGAATGAAAATCCTGGCAAATCCTTTATAGGATGTTGCCATTAATCACAGTAAACAAGTTGTTGATTTTCTAGGTACCACATATACTTTCAGTAGCTTGCCATTGCTTTCAGAGCGGTGGTGTTTGTTTTTACAGTTCATAAAAATTAACGGGAACAAATTTGCTTCCAAACTTCCCTCCGCTGAGTTTGAACCGGGCACTCTTGGGTTATGACCAAGCTCACTACCGCTAAGCTACAGATGCCCATGACTTTCCTATTAGTAAGTTTATATGCAACATTTAACAAATATTTGTAAATATAATAAACACGTTATATGTTCCATTGAAAAGTCAGGTTACACAAAACTGGTAATTATAGATAGTGAAGAATATGTATACTGGTGACTCATGCTATTTAATAGTTATTTAACATCTAGTCACACATCTATAAATCGCGGCGTTACCGGGGCCCACATTTGGGGTGTAAAAATAGAACCACTGTTACCTGCCATACATGCCGTAAGAAGCGATTAAGGAGGTTTGGCTGAAATCGGATGCATGTGTTCTAAACATGTACAAGTCTATGCGTTTAGGGACCAACCAAACCAATGTGCAACATACACACGTTCTTGGCAAAGATCAAACATATCACAAAGAGTGATTAAAATTGGTCGTAAAGAACGAACGCAAAGAAGACATCTATAAATGCTATAAAAAGACATACATAATGAACTCCAGACATGAAGTTCAACCATATATTAGTTATTTAACATCTAGTTACACATCTATAAATGCTATAAAAGACACATAATGAACTCCAGACATGAAGTTCAACCATATATTAGTTATTTAACATCTAGTTACACATCTATAAATGCTATAAAAAGACATACATAATGAACTCCAGGCATGAAGTTCAACCATATATTAGTTATTTAACATCTAGTTACACATCTATAAATGCTATAAAAAGACATACATAATGAACTCCAGACATGAAGTTCAACCATATATTAGTTATTTAACATCTAGTTACACATCTATAAATGCTATAAAAAGACATACATAATGAACTCCAGACATGAAGTTCAACCATATATTAGTTATTCAACATCTAGTTACACATCTATAAATGCTATAAAAAGACATACATAATGAACTCCGGGACATGAAGTTCAACCATATATGATCTATATACATCGTTATCATACCTATTGATGGCAGATCGATCACTGTCCTCCATGAATAAAAATGATCTTCTTTGTGATTCAATTTTGTCCTCTTAAATTGGGTCTGAAATAAAAATTTACTAAATTAATTCAGCAACAAAAAGTAATGGTGAAAGGGAAAGAAAGAATACAATACAGATAGTAAATGACTACAAAAGCAAATGGGATTAGAAGAAGTTGTCAGTACATCATAGATGCAACCATGAACTGGGTTCATGTTGTTCATTTGAGGATCATCTTCATCGTACATGTCCATAATTGCACTGATCTCCTACCAAGCATGTACTTCAGTGTGTTTAGACTAACTACTCTCTTTCTGTATTGGTTGATGTATCTACTGGGGTTTCTTTTGTGGTTTTCTGGTCTTGCCGCTTCTATTGTATGCATAACTTGCGCAACCGAGATAGAGAATACCCTTTATTTTCTTCATTGACATCTTCGGAACATGTTTTCTCTTAGAGCGTTGATGATGTCGCTTTTGTCCATAGAAGACCCATTCTCGATCGTATCATCCGCTCTCTCATAAATTGGGTTAAAGTTGATATGTCAACAAATAACTTTGTTATGTTATTTTCCTAGCTACCAGCAGGAACAACAGATGAGTTTGAGAGGATCCCTAATATGGACATCATTTTGTTATGCTACTTCATAGGTTTTTTTTTTTTTTTTTCTTTCGTCCGCTTTCAACTCAGACGAAGTTTCATCTCTGAAACTGATTTTTGCGTGAAAATCCGTTTTCCAATTTCTTACAATGGCAGCAGCGTGCACATTGTAAATTACTTTACACTGGCAGCGTGTGCTCAATGTACTCGTAATTAGTATTCCCTCGCCATAAGGCAGATTTTCTCCGACTTCAGAGGTACTCACGTTATCGTCCTGAGTAAGACCAGGGACTCGAACAAATGCCGGACAGTAGGTTCGAACCCGAGCTATGAGGAGTCTCACAGCTAGCAGGCCGAGCTACTATCAACTACTCTAGGCAGTCCCCCCTTCATAGGTACCAGCAGGGACAACAGATGAATATGGCAGGATTGCAAATATGTAAATCTCTACTTGGATTATAGTCTGAACTTAATGGCTATTCTCACCCTTCATCTGCATTAGGTGCTTTCCTTTTGCCCTGAGCTGGAGTGGGAAGATCAGCTGGTTCCTCTAACTGCTGGTCTGCGTCTTTATTGATCTCAGGAGCTGCTGGTGCATCTTTATCAATTTCAGAAGATGTTGGTGCATCCTTATTGATTTCAGAAGCTGCTGGTGCATCCTTATTGATTTCAGGAGCTGCTGGTAAACAAAGATTGACAAAAATAACGAGATGATGTATCAAGACAAAAAAATGTTATTAACGGTAGAATATGTATTTCGTGACAATGTATGTGAAATGTGATGAGCTGGTCATGTACCAAAAAATGCCTCAATCTCATCAATAAAGATGGAGAGAATATGCAGTTTGTGATATATGAAATGTGAGTAAGCATCTGTGGCGTAGCAGTAGTAAGCTCAATCACAACCCAAGAGTGCCTGGATCAAACTCTGGTGGGCAGTGAGAAACAAACTCTTTCCAAACCTTTGCAGCATCATCATTCTTTTTAATACAAAACTGACGGTTATTTCCAGCTCCATTTCAGTTTTTGAGGTTATATCCAAGTGTCATGGTCTACCATACTTTTGCTTTGCATCATTGCAAAGCAATTATAGTGATAGTTTTGACTCCTGCATACTCAGGCTTCTTTCACTATTAGGACCCTTGCACTAGCAGATTCATTACTCATAGGCCAGTAAACTATCAGATCCCACACTCCAACACTCTTAGACCTACACACTATCCAGACACCATCACTCTTAGATACACACACTATCCAGACTTCATCACTCTTAGATACACACACTATCCAGACTTCATCACTCTTAGATACACACACTATCCAGACTCCATCATCTTAGACCACACACTATCCAGACACCACACTCTTAAATCCACACACTATCCAGACTCCAGCACTCTTAGATCCACACGCTATCAAAACTTCAGCACTAACTAGACCTACAAGATACACCCGAGTGGTTACCAGGGCCCAAATTTGGGATGTAGAGAATAGAACCATTACAGCCATGCATGTCGTTAGAGGCGACTAAGAAGTTTGTCTGAAATTGGATGCATGTCCTAAACATATAGAAGTCTATGCGTTTAGGGCCTACCAAACCAATGTGCAACGTATACACGTTCTTGGCAAAGATCAAACATATCACAAAGAGTGATCAAAATGGGTTGTAAAGAACGAACGCAAAGAAGAACTGACCTACAACTGACTCCAGCACTATTATACCTACAAACTATCCAGACACCAGCACTTTTAGATCCATATTTTATCTAAACTTCTCCACTATCAAGACTTGTATACTACATATATCATGCACCAAGTAAATAAATGATCACTTACTTGATTGGCAAGCCTCCTGTTCCAATCTGGCCTCCCTTGATGCTGGCAGATGTTTAACTTTTTGCAGAGCTGCGATGAAGAAACCACCAGTATCTTGTTGATGTGGAAGGATGCGTATACTGAATGTGATCAGGGGATTTTAAAATAAAAAAAATATTTAAAAATATGCTGAAATACATTTGATGCAAATTAAAAATCAGTCAAATAGAACATTTACAGAAAGAACATAGAAATATGTGGGAGATAAGGAGATTGGTTATTAGTTACTGAACTGACATCACAGCACTCTGAGCAGACCCATAGGTGCTCAGTCTCCCTCAACAGATGTTGAAGAGTATGCATACTGAAGATTCCTGTGGCTCGCTGGTTAAACACACTTTCCTCTCTAACCCTCAAGCATCCAGTTCTACTTATACATGTAATTCCAAACTCACTAAATTGCTGGACTAATACGTCAATTTTAGTGTCCTCACCAAGAGACCGAAGAACACCCCCCTTATATATATCCTCAACTCCCCCAACAATTGATGCAAGCATGTCCGCTCTCTCTTTACTGCGATAAGAAGGTTGCATACATCAAATAAATACAGATTAAACATGACTAGATCTTTCTTTTCAAATGATCAAACTGCTGCTTTTTTTCTTCTAGAAACCAAAAAAAGATGGGTGTATTACATTTTCCACTGAAAAAATATATAGTCGATAGTCATGGTTACAACTTCACTGCACTGGGTTGCTCCATTTTTGTAAAGCGACACCACTCAAAATGGTCATACATATATTTTAGTATGTTTCTTGATGTTCAAGTGTCCTGCATATTAGGATTAAAACTAAGAATGCTATATTTTCTTTTGTGAAAGATAATAGGTTTCTTTTAACAGATGGGGGCAATCAGACTCCCCCCAAAAATATGTCCGAATAAAGGTGAGGACACATTGTATTCCCAGAAATAAATCATTGAAAAATGTAAAGGAGAAATTTGAACTTTGTTCTTTTTCTTTGTTCGCTATAAATTCAGGCGTAGTCAGTGACTGATTTTTGTGCGAAGGCATGATTTCCTTATTATCAGTGTCCCCGAACATGGCGTGTCATCTCCGACTTCAGAGGTGTTGAACTGTTAAGAATGTACTCTGTTAAGAATGTACTGTGTTAAGGAGATAGTTGAGCTGTTGAAAGCAATAAACTGTGTAATGAGACAGGTAATTACCATCTCTCCAAGTGAAATTTCTCTGCTTCTTCAGGTGTGGGTGGAAAGATAGTATGTTTAAACTGAGTCTGCATGGAAGGTGGTATCTCTGATGCATTGGCAATCCATTCACCTGTTTTAGTCATCACCTGTCAATAGAGAATTGATCAATAGTCTATAATAAAGGATTAACAAACTGTACTCTTCTTTCAAGAAACTGTCCATCCCTTTTCTTCTAAAGGTGAAACGTGACAATATGGAGTAAGCCATTTTTTACAAAGTCTGTTGCTTTTTAATTCTTTAAACTTTTGTGTTTTCATATTTAATCTTTGGAACACATATCCACTTTTAAAGGATTAACTGATTGGCTCCTATGAGCCACTGGGAGCATCACTATTTATTTGCTTTAGTTAGTTAGTATGTTCCTTTCCAAAGGGCACATAGGCAGAGCTTTAGAGCCCATGATGTGGTTGCTGCAATTGAGATCTTGTATGGTTTTACATCCTAACCGTTTACTTTCTTGAAGGATAAAGACCAAAGAATGTGGAGGATAAGGAGGCTGCATGTACTGAATAAAGCACCACTATTTATTTGCTTTAGAACGATCTTAAAGAAAATTGATGTACCTACAAAATAGTATATTACTCATAAAAATCTGTTAATAATTAAGAAAACTGCAGCTGAATTTGTACATACACCTGCAATGGGAAAATAGGACATAAATTTAATTCAGCCACAGCCAGTTTTTCAAATCAGTAGCTAATCAGTTAAATAAAATATAGAACTCCAAATTATATAGTTTTAAACTAAATTATCAATTTTCAATTCCAAATATTGTCTCAATCCTAACATGCCAGCGACAGTTGGAAATAACAAAGACATAGAAAGTAAGTTGAATGCATTTTAAAAATGGATATCTGCAAAAAAAATAATGAACATAAAATGGGATGAATTCGGGAGAAAAGATGAAATCCGAGAAATATCTGGTCAACCACTAGTAACAACTGTTATAAATAAGAGATACGTTAAGCATACATGCAGGCTCAAATGAACGGTATAAAACAAAATAAAGACTGGTGATATACCTTCCAGTCTGAGAGTCCTTTAGAGAATTTTAACCCAGGCAGCATGTCACTTATATCAACCAGCTCCATAGCGCCTTCTGAACTTCTCAACATTTCTGCTACAACAGCCTCATCTTCAACAGGGTTTAGGGAGCATGTTGAGTAGACAACGCGGCCAGACTTTTCTAGAAGCTGACAACCGCGGCGTAACAGCTTAAACTGTAGTCTGGTAAGATTGACAAGACAAAAACTGTAATCAACAATAATAGATAAACAAAACAAAATGTTCAACTAATGAGTATATGACAAGAGGGAGACTTGTATTTAAATCTGTAAAATATATATTAGACACTATTACAGAACATGTCAAATTTGCTCTCTTAGACATGACATTGCCTGTGTGGTGCTGGGACCCACTAGGAAAGCAAAGAATTGAACCACTGGACTTACAAGGCACATTATAAGAGGCGACTGATATAGAACCTAGGGAAGCTACTCTAGTAAATAAAAGCATCGCAGAAATCTGATGTGCTGGCCTACTTGTAGATGCATAACTGGCATGACGTACAATCACTATTAGGCTCAGATCACATACAAATCACATAGAGTGGTTAACAAGTGGTCGATATGGAGCGTTCAAGAAGATATATGGCACACACTTGTTAATTATAGTAGCCACTTCATTCATCCAATACTTACCCATGCAGATTAGCACCTTGTAATGGATGCCACTTGTTCCAGACGTCATAATTCTTCCTCATAGTGCCATCTCCACTGAAATATGTAAATGACTAAATCAACATGAACAACAGAATGTGACAACTTCTCTCTCATACAGCATAACGTATTAAGCTGACACTAGTATGTATATATGATGCCTCTCATACCATCATAACCCTGAAGAAATATAAATATATCATCCCCATCGAAATCAAATGTGCCCACTACAGAAGCCTACAAGCAATGTAGCATTACCTATTCCCAGGTGGAAGATGGAGTTGGTTGTCCTCTCTTGCAGTTAAGCATAGGGAGCTTTAATTTGCGCTCTAGGGCCAGATGAGTCGCCCTTGTTGTGTTATATCCCTGTTTATGTAGTGTGGTCTTGATATTGTCTATCTTTTTCTTGGTCTTCCCTTAGCTCTAGTACCTGATCTCTTTTATTGTATGCTGTTATTGGTTGTTTTTCATTCTCATTAAATGTCCAAACCACTGCATTTGTTGTCTTTCCATGTATTCGGTGCATGATGTTATGCCCACTCTGCTTCTGATGTTCTCATTTCGTAGTCTATCTTTCCTGGTGACCCCCACTGCCTTCCTTCTCAAGCATTTCATTTCACATGTGGTGAGCTTTCAGTTTTGTCTTCTTCTTTGCGTTCATTCTTTACGACCAATTTTCATCACTCTTTGTGATGTTTGATCTTTGCCAAGAACGTGTTTACGTTGCACATTGGTTTGGTAGACCCTTAAACGTAGTTTTACACGTTTAGGACATGTGCATCCGATTTCAGCCAAATCTCCTTAGTCACCTCTTATGACATGCGTGGCAGGTAACAGTGGTTCTATTCTTTACACCCCATATTTGAGCCCTGGTAACCACTCGGGCGTTTCAGTTTTGTCATAGTCTTCTTTCCACTAATCCTGTTTTGCTTCACAGTGTCAGGATAAGTGTTGCATAGTAATACAAGATATCTCATACTAGACTGATACTAAATATCTGGTTAATCTGACATGTTAAACGGTTTGTCATGTCACCTTCTAGCAAGAGCTAAAAATCCATTAATGTTTACTGACCTGCATGGAACATCACAGAGAACACGATCAAATTGATGAAACACTGGATTCCTGTCCTGGAAGAGACAAATATTTTTGTTTAGATCAGACATATCTATTTTAATGATTGATTGAACCATTATCGATGTATTTAAGTAAATAATCATATGGGCATTAAGCTCTTTCTTACAAGGGAGAATCTCAGCAAAAGTGCACAAACTCTCTAACAACGATAAAGGTCCCTGATGTAATTTCGAGAATAATGAAAACTTATAGGAATTTTATTTTTGACTGTATTAACGAGTTGTGAAGAATGTCTGGCCAAATGGATTAGAGCGTGGCTACAAAGCGGGAGACCAGTTTCAATTCAAGGCAAAGGATTTTTTTCTGCTGTGGACATAAATGAAAAATCCTAACCTGAACAGCTTCGAACAACTGCACTAGCCATGCGGTCATTAAATTCCTCAGGATCTCATCCCACCTGTTTTACACCGCCTTAAAAAGCGGCACTACAGGCAGTAACAAGAGTTTTTTAAATGATTTTTGCTCAACAAAGGGCAGTCCAGACCACACCTATTGATTTTAATTTGAATATTACCCCTAGATTTCAACGCTTCTTTCTGACATGATTAGGAACTCCATTACACCTACACTATGACCAAGGAAAAAGGTGAGAAAATGGTACACTAGTATTCTACAATACAATCTATTTTACAAGAGTAGGCAATGATACTTACATCAGCATTAGCCCTGATCTTAGGGAAACTTGTGCCATCATGGTTGACTATAATACAACATGGACTCTGAAGACGTTTGACTTGGTGCACCATTAGATAACATCTCTTGTTGTCTGTATCATTTGCAATAACATAACCAGATGGGAGTTGACCTAAAACAACAGAGAAAGATCATACAAATCTGATCTGCAAACATTGAGATTTTACAACACAAAATTAAAACCTAGTTATGTATTAGATCACATAGTTTAAAAATAGCCTTTGAGTAGTTTAGTTGTCGGATCATCATCACTGCACATCAAACCAATTAGTTCATAAGTGCTCCAATCTCCTCTTCAGTATGTCTCTCAGCATGTGACAACTAACGACACCAATTCTGTGTTGGTTTACTATCCATCTTTGGCTACCAGTATGGTACTATTGTCTAGCTACAACACATTTGACTTGAAATTCTTGCAGTCTGATTAGGGTTGTCAATTTACCAATATTACTTGTATTATTTACATGTCCTCTCTCCCTTAGGCCTTTGAGTAGTAAAGTGCAGTAGTAAACCTTTGTAGTTATAAATGTCCCCCCTCCCAACCACACAGTTGCAGTTATTTCCTAGTTCAAGTGCTGAAGTCATATTGAAATGAATAGTTCACAATCATGCATGATATAACTCTACATCCAAACTGTACCAATAGGTGAGTCTGAGTTTCTAGAGGTTTAGAAAGGAGAAATTGCATGAAATACATTCCTTATGATAATAAGGGAGCTTGGAATAATATAGTGCAGACTTAGGTGATTCCATATTCTGGGCACGGTTACGTGCATCAATGATCTTAGACGATATATAGAATATGGACTTGTGCTGAAAGAAAAAACAATATTATTCTATGTTTTATCATATAGCCCTTGTTATGTGCTATGAATTTATGCACTGCTGCTGAGATTTTTCTGTGTAAGAAAGAGATCGGAACACACATGGTCAATCACCAAGTGCAATGATCATAGTCCTATCAATCAATCTCATAATGTAAGAAAAGAGTCCACTTTGAATATCCTACTACACCTCCAAGTGGTAAACCAGTAATAGGCTGCAACACTGCTGTCTGGTTAAACGAGTACAGATTAAGAAATAAGTCCAACCCAGTACCTAAAGTGATGTGTTGAAAATGGGTACGCAGGCATGAAAACCGCAGAAATCAAAACCTTACTGAAAACTGACACAACATAACAAATACTCTTTTCAGGGCTAACAATTCAGCTACCTTCAGGACTGGTTCCATGGAGATACTCTATCAATTGGGCAGTCTTGGAGCCAGGGGATGCACACATATCTAGAATCTGAATACAGTGTAGAGAGAAGGTTTTGCACAAGTTACACACATTTAAGAAACTCATAGTTTAAACAGCCATATTCTCTCATACTGTACTTATATATCTTAGCGGAACCATGATTTAATTAATATATCCTCTATATCTGATATAATAATAATTCCTCTTGTACCGTTATACGTTACATAGGGCCTGCAAACAATTTCTCCATACCACTCTATCCTGGGCAACTAGCTCAATCTCCTCCATGAAACTGAGACGTATATTTCTTGCATCTCTCAGCAAAGTTCGCTTCAGGGTCTCCTTAGGTCGACCTCTCTTCTTGAACCCTTGTATCCCACTTCAATGCCGTCTTTGATCATTTCTTCTCAAGGTATGTCCAACATATCTCCATCATCTTCTTATAACAGTTGTTACTAGTGGTTGACCAGATATTTCTCTGATTTCACCACTTCTCCTGAATTCGTTTCATTTTATGTTATATATGATATAGGTTTTTCTGAGAGTCAGTCTCATAGATACACAATATCAACCTCTTCACCATTTTGGGCTGATTTACTGGTTCTGCTTATTTTATAAGACAATGAAATGCCAGTATACTTGGACCAGTGACACATCACCCATCATGTGTCAGTAGCCCCCTCAAAAAAATATTAATCTAATACTGCATTCCCTAAATACTACTACTATAGTAGGAAACCAGGTTCTCTATTTTTGTTTAAAATGAAGTTACCAGTGCCATGATCTCATGACTTACTCCTCACCGCTCCTTGTGGGCAGCATCTTTAGTTCCTCAAAAAGCAGCATTCTTTAGTTCCTCAAGAAGCAGCATTCTTTAGTTCCTCAAGAAGCAGCATTCTTTAGTTCCTCAAGAAGAATCAGTTCCTCAAGAGCATTTGTTCTCAAGACTGTTCCAAGATTAGCTCGCACTAGTTCAAGATTGTTCCTCAGAAGAATATGTTTCAAGGTCTGTTTAGGATGTTCCTTTTTTCTTTTGGGCTCCACTCAAGTGGTCTAGTGAACTCGACTGTGTCTTCCGCAGGGTATGCCCGACCATCGCCATTTTTTCCTCTTAGCCTGGGTCATCATGGGTTCTTGTCCTGTTCTTATCCACAGATCTGTGTTTTAAGTTAATCCTTTTGTATATTTCTAAGTTGCTACGGCATTTGTTTTGCTGTCAGAAGGTTGTGGTTCAAATCGATGGATGTCGTCTGTTCACCAGTGAAAGAATTTTTCTGGAGATTGCTTGGATTCTTGTTAAATCAAATACTGGACACAAATTACCACAATCTCTTCATTTGTGTTACTAGACTTTATTAGAACAACATTTGCGATCACTCACGTAGTTATTCCATTAGACAAAGTTTATGACAATACATTATGTGACTTTACAAGACATATTTTCTTCATTATCATCAGGTGCCGTGCCGGCTGGCATAGGCGATCATGGAACTCCACAAATCTCTGTCTTTGGTGTTTGATATCAACTCAGATATTGACGCTCTACCGTGCCATAAGTCAGGCTATCCAAAATGTTCTCTCTCTTTATTCTTCTACCCTCGATTTTACCGGGTTCACAATATGTTCTAAACCTTCCCTCTTCATCACATTTTCTTACAGCTCTTAAATATTTTCATTATACCAACCTTATGATGAGACTTGATGTCTAGCACCAGAGGTGGGATCATGCTAACAGCCTCCTGACGACTGATAGCACCCTGACAGAAATAAACATGCAACAATGTATGTTAAAAATTTGAATCTTCAACTCATGTCTGCAGAGACAATAAAGCATTTGGATAGTTCTAATTCACATAAATCATTCAACAAATTATCTTGACTTAAATTTTGTTCCTTTCTTTTCTCTAATCCTGTTTTGCAAAACAGCGCCAGGATAAGAAGAGGATTTATAGAACAGGTATTTGTGTGCGCTTGTAGAACAGGCGCATAAACAGTACTTTTCACCACCTGTTATTTTTGAGATCCATCTTTTGATTTGTATCCACTGTACCGCAGTAGCATTGCTCTTTGAGGCGCACTGTCTGTTGGTAATTTGCTCATGTGGCCGAACCATTTAAGTTGTTGTTTCTGGAGTTAGTACTGAGGTTCACTTTCCTGATGTCTTCATTACTAAACCGATATTTTCTTGATACTTCCAGCATTCTGCACAGACACTTCATCTCTTATCAATTGTTTAAAAGAAAGCAAATGTATAATCTCTAATATATGTGATGCAAATGAATCACTCAAGAGTACAGAAAATGTCTGCAGCCAGGAGCAATTGAACTCTTGAGTATTCATTTTAAAATGATCAGAAACAAAAATTTCACAACAATACAAAATCAACATTTTGATCAACAGACCCATCTCAAGGGTAGAGAACTAAACATTAATTTGTACAAGTTAATACATAAATCTATCACACAAATGGGAGCTTAATTTATCCATGAATTGTTTTTATTTATTCATTTTTGATAAAGGCCTTTTTGTCAAAACAATGATTTTGTTTGTTGTTGGACTTTATAATGCTGGCTAGCTCAGCCACCATATAGGAAGGTGGGGGTCGTCAGCCAATGGACAGAGCTGACATTTTGAACACCCTCATAGAGTGTGGCCGCAAAGAAGATTTTCATTTAAACCAATCCATACCAACTGCTAGAACTTGGATTGCAATGGCCAGAAAAGAATATCACAACAGGCATATGAGTAGGCTCATCAATCAACATCGAACCGGTACAGTTAGTCGCTAGATGTTGTTGAGATATTGCGAAGGAGATCTGAGCACCTATGGACATGGTTGGAGTGCAATGAAGATCTTACAAATTGAAACTGAAATGTGCAACACATCATACTGAGTGTTAACCACACAAATATGTTGATGATAAACACCACCTTAACACTGCACAACAACACCATCATGAAATTAGTTATTGGTTACTGAATTGATGTCACAGCACTCCGGACAGACCCATAGAGGCTCAGTCTCCCCCAACAGACTCAGAAGAGGATGCATACTGATCATGCAATCAGATATTGACAACGTAGTACACCAACATGGATGGTTGTAGTCCTATTGAAGACATGTACAAACTTAAGACAACTTACACATTCTGTTTCTGCTACCAGGAAGTCATGCAAGCGAGACAAGTGTTCATTACTTCTGACAGTCTTGCGAGTTAGATCTAGTTGCCAGCCAAGATTATTTGGGTACCTGAAAGAACAAAAACACCAAACAATAATGCTACAAACTCAAAGATAACTAAAGCCGATCCAATAACAACTACAGGTATTTGTCAGTATTTGGTGTATATGACGATAGCACTGTGTTAGTCTTGAGATAGAGACAATGAATGCAGTGTCCACAGTGGGTTTTATTTCTGCTTTCTCCTGGCATGTTTTATGTCTTAGTATGGCTCCACCAGTTCTCTGACCATTTTCCAACTGGATCTGTCCCTGGCAAACTCCTCCAAGTCTAGTGTATTGGTGTCCACCGCCATCTAGTCAATCTTGATACATCTTGTCATACATTTGATTAATTGTTTTTGTTTTTAAATGACATGAATAATGTTAACTTTTCATAAGATCAATCAAATAAGAAATGTCTATTACCATGGTAACTGTTTTGGTGGTGGAACTTCTTCTCCATCTACTTTGACATCGAGAATATTACTGAAGAATTTTCCATTGATGTTGTTAAGCAATTCTTCTGACTGACTGAAATGTTTAAATAGTGAAAGTTATACAGCATTGAAACAAGTAAATCTATAACGGCAATATTGTGTAAACATGATGACAGAATGTATGGAATAGTGGAATGAGAAGTGATAAAACATAAGTCTCAAGGAGGAGTGGAGATGATGAAGAGAAGGAAAGAAAGGGGTTTGATATTAGTTTAGTCGTTGGAATATCATCACTGTACATCAAAACAATTAGTCCACAGTGCTCCGATCTTCTCTTCAGTATGTCTCTCGGCGTGTGGTGACTAATGACACCAGTTATTTGTTGGTTTACTATTCTTCTTTGGCTACCAGTATAGTGCTCCTGTCTAGCTACACCACATTTGACATGGAATTCTTGCAGTCTGGTTAATGTTGTAGATTCACCACTATTACTTGAATCATGCACACATCTTTCCCTTCGGGAATTTAGGATATCAGTCTGGTCCATTGCGCACCAGCTTCTTACAGCAGCCATACCTGCATGCCTATCGGCGCAATCATTTCCCCTTACACCTGCATTCCCTTGCACAAAAATAAAACAGATTTTTTGCCAGTCTAGACCTCCTCAACGACTCTAACCATGTCTCTAAGCCCAACCTGTTTGGAACCAGGTTTGATAAATAAATATTCCAGAAATGGTGCAAGTGAACAGAAGAAAAGAAAGGAAGTATCTCATGGAATGAAGGAAGAAAAGAAAAGAGACAAGAAAAAATGAAGAAGAGGGTGGAATGAAAAGTGTAAGATATAATAGATCTTCTGGAGAGAGTGGGGTAAGAAATAGAAAGAGATGAAAGATGAGAGCAAAGTGAGATGATTGTACCAGAAATTACTGGATACCCTGGCCTACTTATCATCTAAAGGTGAAGGTAACCAAAATATTTAAGAAATAATAAGTTAAACTAACATAACACCCACGATACGTCTATAACAATTGAATTCTACCACCAACATAACTATGCTCTACAACATTCACCTTCTTGTATAACTATACTCCACACAATATATTACTTGCATATCTATGAAAAATGAAAATTGTGGCATATCCATTACTGGACTTAGCCATCAAACGAGTTGTCAATTTTCTAGACACCACTTATACAATCAGTAGGTTGTCATTGCTTTCTGAACGGTGAGGTCTATTTTTACTGTTTGTAAAAATCTGTGTGAACAAATTTGCTTCCAAACTGCCCGATGTGGAGTTCCAATACTTCACACAATACATCACTAGTATAACCATACTTCACATGACCTACCTCTTGTAGCCTGTTATTCTGAAGGTAACTGGTAACGTTTTCTGTAGTGTTCCATAAAACTCATCCCACTCCTCTTCAAGGACGATACCTAGGCCCTGTTTATTAGTTGAGAAAGATTTCAAAATTATGAGTAAAGTTTGTTTACTTACATAGTCATTTTAAATGAGCCACACTGAAAAAGGATAACAAGTACATAGCAAGAGGAAGAACATGAAAAAGATTGGAGCGATTGCATCAAGAACAGCTTTAAGAAAATGAATAACAGCTTACAAAGTGTCTTAGAACAAGCACACACAAGATCCCTACCCAGCCTCAATTGAGTAACAAAAACACTGAGAAGTAAAGGTAGCCAGCATGATGTTGACCACATACAAATATTGTGTTCTACTGGTCAAAGAAAGATATGGATCTAACACTGTACTCCATAATAATAATATGTAACAAGGTATGAAATCATGTTCTTTATTTAACTTTAATTAGAGACTATAGTTGTAAGTACTTACTTTGTAGTACTTGGTAAACAGTTCATTGTCTCGTCGCCCTAGGTCATAGCCTTCTCCAACTTTACCACCACCTCTATTGAAATTCTGTCAACAGAGACAAGAATAGATGGTGCATTTTACAATTTATACATTTAAACAAATTATTGGTAAAATCTTGATAATTTATATTTGTGCACTGCATTTCAACATCTTTCTATATTTTTTATCAATAATTATTATGTTTGATTTTTATCCCCTTTGCCGATATAATGGATAGTTCAACATCATCATCAAATAGCTTGTTCTGGGCAGAATTTTGCCCCCCTAACAGTCCTTCAGAGTTTCTCATAGGCCAGATGTTCTCCCTCTGTAGCCATCATTCCCAAATCATCTTACATCCTGAATCCATCTTCTCTCATCTCTGTGGTCTTCTTCTTCTCTTCCGGGATGCCTCCTCCCACAACCCCCTCATCTCTTCACATGTCCAAAATACCTCAACCCTTTCATTCTTACCCATAGCATCAGCCAGTTTTCCCAGACCCCTTCCCCCCATCCTCTAGATAGATCCACTTGTTTTCCTCTCTGTCCATGACACACAGAGTTTGACAGAGGACCCCTCTGCTTACAGTACACACACCCATATTCAAAATCAGTGAATCACACACGTTTCTCCACTGCCATGCCAAACCTGGATGCTAACATCAAACAATAGAAGAAAACTAGTCACGGCAGAGATGAGGTGCCTATGCCGAATACTCAGAGTATGATTCACTATGACGAATACTCAGAGTATGATCAGTATCAAGAAGAGACTGGTTTGGAAATGAATACATCAGGGGAAAAAATGGGTACAACATCAGTACTAAACATCAAAAACAAGAAATTAAATGATCCGGCCACATTAATACCAACATATATGATACCAGAGTTATGAGTAAGAGACTGAGGGTAAGAGTAAGAGAGCAATGCTACTTCGTGAGTGGATACAAAGCATTTAAAGGCCATTCACAATTCACGCAAAAACTTAAAAGTGAATTTCAGAGATAACAGAGGCGATAAAAAACATGGTTTATGAAGCGCACACAAAAGCCAGTTTTAGAAATCGCTTCTTATCCAACGCTGTGATTATCAATGAGTATGATTAGGCAAGTTACTTGAGTTACTAGTTTATTAGTAGTTACTGAATTCAGTTAGTCTTACTCTAACCGTTACTAGTCTGTTACTACCTACTGTTAGTAGTATTACTAATCACTGACTATTATTAATTTATTACTATAACTATTAGAGAAAAGAAAGGTTTGTTGTGTTAAAGTTAGTCTACGTCCTACGTTAATTAATTGCATGTGTTATCTATAGTGGTAGTGGTATGCAACAACTCTAGCACAGATCTCTTACTTTTCCTTTGCCATGATGGTTGTTTCCTTTCCTTCTTCTACCCATATCCTTGTTTAGTCGAATCCAACTAATAACTAGTAAAGTAACTTTCTCTAACACACAGGACGTGTAAATGAGCAGATATGAGCATGGACTTAATTTTCGAGAATTTGTACTGCTGACTTCAAGCAAAACAAAATTCGAACTAAATGTTTGTGATCATAGTCTGCTTGTAGAAGCCATACAAAATTGTAACAAATCATTATAAAATGCTGTAAACAATGTTATTATAAAATTTTAATGACACTTAAATATATAAAAGTTTGTTTTTTAATGTCTAGTTAACACGCAATTATAGATGATAAAATTGTGTAAAATTGTCCCTTTACAATAGATAAAGCTTTTAAATAAACAGATTTAACCAATAACCTCCTGAGATTCATAATAATAAGCCAATCACGAAAAGTGTAACAATCTGTATATTGCGACCATGGTAACAGATTGAATACGGCGTTGGTCCTGTTGGTGATGCACAATTTACCAATTGGTGTCGACAGTGTGCACACATCCAACGTAAGAACTCTTAACATAGTTGTTAGATCTATTCACTTTCATTTGTATATTTTAATACTTAATATTTTGAACGTTAATTAACATTATTACACGTAAGAACTGCATTGCAAATCAACAGTCCAACATTGGCAACGTTACACAGGCGATCAATCCGATCATTACTCAGTGTCACAATAAGTCACTAAATGAGCTTCCTCATTTCAACTAATCACATTCAGATCAGATAAAATAACGTCTCTGAATATAAAGTTGGTTGTAACTATAATCATAATGAAATCGGTATCCAAAATTCTCTCTCAATTTTTAAGACGTGATTAATTCTTACAGATTGTTTTGTGGCCATCTTTTGACCTGTGCTCATAATCACATATAATATATAATTATATATAATAATAATGTTTCCTATTTCAAGTTTGATGCATGCCTTTACACTTTACTTCCAGTTTGACTTGTCAACATCATGATGTATGTTTACTTTATACTTTATGTGTAAAGTATTTTATTCTCAGTTTTTTTAAACTTCTCTTGAAATTCTACCCTTTATTCCTAATTTCACCTAGACTTCTTTATTTGTTTCGCTGAAACATGCTAAAGACGTGTTTCTCAGCAGACGTAGTTAGTTTATTATTCAAATTTCTACTATTATGTATTGTCATATACAATGGCTGTGCTTCTGCACTAGATTTTGATAACAAATATATATAATACATGATTTTATATTTGGCACATTTCAACAACTCCCCACTAATCGGTGCAACTCTTCTTTGATTATTAAATAAAAAATATAGAGAGGCCTTTGAAAAGTTTTTTTTATCGTTTTTGATGGAACGATTCATACTTCAAACATTTAATAGTTGAATCATTTTTACTTAATTGCAACATTTTAGTTTATACATTTTTTACTTAGCCATTAATTTAAAATGACCATCGGAAAATGGATGAACTGGCTATAGACAGAGTGAACATTTAATAGTTGAATCATTTTTACTTAATTGCAACATTTTAATTTATACATTTTTTACTTAACCATTAATTTAAAATGTCCATCGGCAAAATGGATGAACTGGCTATAGACAGAGTGAATTTAAGATGCGCTGCAAAGAGTGCAACGTCCTATAAAGGATATGCACATTGATGATGAGTCAGCGTGTTAGCCTGCGTAGTATTGTTATTTCCCAATTAAATGTCGATCTGTGTTATTGAAAATTAATGTTGTATGTTCTTCTTATATTTGCAGTACCATGCCTCTTGGACCGTTTGGGGAAATTTTAGGAACAACAGGGACTCTTGAAGCCCTAGGTTCTGATGTTCATCATTACAAATCACAAGTGGTTGTCCCACGTAATCCCAAACGTGTCAAGTATGATGAACCAGACAAACATAAGGTTATTTGTTTTACTATTATTCCTTCTATTTGCTTTTAACTGTGTGCCTAAATATTTATTTTTAACATGTCTAATCTCGTTGGTTAATGCATGCTGTTTTGTTCTTCTTCTTCTGTGTTCGCCCGCTATGAATTCATGCATAGTCAGGGAGCCTGGTATGGTGGATCTGACTGATTTTTGCGTGAAAGCCTACTTACCATTTCTACGGTGCCCCTAGCCATTCAGACGAACCTTCTCCGACTTCAGTGGTAACAGAATGATTTTATTACACCGACATTTCCGATCGTGCCGCCATTTTGGATAATCTCTGCAGACATGTTTTCACTTACTCTTGTAAAAAATCACACATTTGCTTATAAAATGGCATCTAATGACTCTGGATACAACATGCTCACTGCAACTGGATACAACATGCTCACTGCATCTGGATACAACATGCTCACTACATCTGGGTACAACATGCTCACTGCAACTGGATACAACATGCTCACTGCAACTGGATACAACATGCTCACTGCAACTGGATACAACATGCTCACTGCAACTGGATACAACATGCTCACTGCAACTGGATACAACATGCTCACTGCATCTGGATACAACATGCTCACTGCAACTGGATACAACATGCTCACTGCAACTGGATACAACATGCTCACTGCATCTGGGTACAACATGCTCACTACATCTGGGTACAACATGAGATTACTGTCCTGATCAAGACTATAAGTGTTAGTTCTTTATGGGTGTCTTACTAGTCCAGTTCTGCATCATTTACTCTTATTTATTAATTATTTAATAATTGGTGTCTCCAAAATATGGAAATATTTAGAAGCTACAAATTTCCTAATTACTGCCTTATTTATTGTCCAAACAACTTCATGTTTGGATATATTGTGTAAATATGAAGGTACTAAGAGACTGTATTAATAGTTTTCATGATACATTTCATATTTATTAATTTTTTTCTTTGTGACTATAATTATTTGAAACGTTTAAGAGTTAAACAAAACATAACTTGTTACCAGGTTTTTATTTATGTTCTTTGACGTAAGTTTCGGTCATAAATACTTATTTAAATAAATCTATAATTGTATGCTTGTATTTTTTTAACATCCTAGAAATCCTTTTAACATCATCTTGTAGCTTTTTAATAATGTTCTTTCTTATGATGGATTTAAAAAAAATATAAACTGTATAACTGCAACTTGTACATCTTGTAATAACTCTGCAGATGACACCAAGCAAGTTCTTATTTGAAATGTCATTAAACACGGAACAGAAGCTTGCTAATACACACGTTATGAAAGTACCTCGCAAGATAGAACTTCTGGACATGGGAGACACTTCACTACAGAAGGTATCAGGTGTCAATGCTCAATAAAGAATATATCAATTTTTCAATTTATTAGTAGTGTCATAACTTCTTCTTCTTGTGATTATTTAAAATGTTTGCATAGCTAGCAAAGTTCTCATGATGAACTCTATTGTTTTTTTTTTGCTCTTCTTTGCTTTCATATAATTATGTATTTGGTGTTGTATAGTTGAGTCAGTATTCCTTTCTATCTGTCTGTACATGGGACAGCTCTGTAGAACAGGCTCTGCAGTTTGGTGTGTGGATGTGGTTTAGTTTTCTTGTGTATCTGCTATAAACTGTCCATTAAAAAAATTAGATCAATGTAAGACAAGTAAAACCAAACATTCAGTTTAAAAGTTGTGGTCATTTGTACATCACAAGGGATGAAGGTCACTCTGTTCATCAGATAAAAAAATTACTTATGTGGAGTCGGTCTATGTGCACATACATACCTGGTGTTTGCCTGGAAGGCTCTTAAACAGCTTAGGCAGAAAACAACAGCAACATATATTGATGACATGATTTCCTTTCTGGCTAAGACCTAATATAAGTCAGTGGAAGTAAAAAGTCATCTTCTGGTCTGTGTAAACAGAAGAAACTTTGCCATAATGTTTTTAAACAGAGGGAGCTAAATATTATTTACGTTTAAATTGTTTGTACTTAAGGATGTTCTAGAGCAGTTTCCCAAACTTTTTCGGCCCACTGCCCACTTTTCAAGACATAAACTTTGTAACTCCCCCTCCCCATTATAACAGTTTGCTAACGCCCCCTCCCACATATATACATGCTCTATTTTCACTTTGACATAGAAAATTGATAATATTTCTGTCATACATGGTCAATTTTTAAATGATTATATGCATGAAATAGAAAATTGATTAAAAATGGATCGTGTAAGATGGGCATAAGATGAATTAAAATGCAGAATTCAAATTTTTATGATTATTCAATCGCAAAATCACGAAAAAACTCCCCAAAAATCCTTCTGAACCCACTATCGATGTGTGTCGTATGCCAGTAAGGGCATTGACTAGGCCAGCTTTTTGATGAACAGCAGTATGGGGAAAGGAGATCTGGATGTCCAAAGGAAACGTAGAAAATAATTGTGGAAAGATAGTTGAAAGATTGTGACCTGACATGGTAAACAATTAGTAGAACGGCGACAGAATAGCAACCTTGGAAGCCTCTTGTGGAGCCTTAAGTGTCACATGGGACACGAAAAAGGCCTAGAAGGATATCCTATCTATGTTAGTTTATTCTGTATTTAAGTATCTATACTTATCACAAGTGACAGAAATGAATATATTACATTTTCATGTGTTTTTTTTCAGTTCTCGAAAGTGAATATTGATGAACCCATGTTCCAGCCATTTCCATCTGAGATTTATTTTCAGAACTTTAAGCCATTTGAAGTTTATGAAGTACCACTTGTACTCAGAAACAATGACAAGGTTACTTTGTTTTCAGATTTAAACTTATTTATTTCAAACTTAAAATTTATGTTGTATGGTAGAGTTATTGTTCTAAGAAAGACATGATGTTTTTTAACTTAAGATATTGCATACAGTTAAATCATGTTAATCTCACATGTTGCACCATGTTATATTTTATTGCAAGTATTAAATTGAGAGAAAGTAGAAAATGTGAACTGTTTTGAATGTCTTGGTTCACTGCTAACAACAGATGGAAATGGGATGAAGGAAATTAAAAGAAGAACAAGCATGGCTTTGCAAAAAATTAAACAACTAAAAACAGAATGGAACGGAACTGATAAGAAAACAAAGATCAGAATAATGAGAGCATGCATATTCTCAGTGGCAATGTATGGGTGTGAAGCATGGACATTTAATAATGCAGTGGAAAACATATATGTGCTTTTGAATATAAGTGTTAAAGAAGAGTCCTCCGTATATCTTGGACAGAAAAGAGAATAAATAGATCTACCCAGAAAGAACTCAAAATCAAATAAAACTGGCTGATGCTATAAATAAGAAAGAGAAAATTGAGATATTTTGGACACATAAAAAGACCGTCATGGAAGGAGGCATACTGGCAAAGAGAAGAAGAGGAAGACCACAGAGAAGATGGATTCAGGATGTAACTGATGGTTTGAACATGACAGTTGCAGAGGCAGGACATCTCGCCTATGAGAGAGAAATTCTGGAGGACTGTTGGGGTGGCAAATTTCTGCTCAGGACAAGCTATTTGATGATGATTAAATTGACAAAATTAGACAACAAAATCTCATGAGGCCACAGAAGGGAGGTTCTGCAGATGAATGGTGAGAATCTTAGGGACTGCTAGAAGGATTACTGTTGATGTGCTTACAGAGGTCATCAAACAAGGAAAGCTCATTATCAACATAGTATCTAAAGCTGAAGAATTGATTTCATTGCATCAGGTTTCCCCGTATGGCTCTGTCCCTCTCTGCAGAAATGGCATGCCACCTGCTTAGAGTACTGCACGAATTCTGTAACTCTTGCGACAATCCCGGAATCTCTGGAAAAACCTTCACTTCGAACCCACAATCTTCAGAATGCAAGGCAAACATATTAACCACTTTGATATAATGACCCCCAAAGATCATATCAACATAAAAAAGAAGCAACAATTTTTTAGTGATGTCCTGAGAAAAGTAGGAATAGAACATGTGGAGACAACTGGAAAAATTAATTGAAGATGAGACAGAGGACTGCAGTGCGAGACAATAAATCATTGGATTGAAAAATGTCAACATCTGACATGATAGTATACAGGATATATGCTTGTGGAGATCCATGATTGTTTTTTTACGCCAGTTATCATAGCACAAGATGATTATAATTAAACAGAATAAGAAGACTTGAAATGTATGCACAATTTTAAAGTGAAAGTAAACCTTTATTTGATAAAGAAAACTGCTTTAAAAGTTACAATATCCATTTGTTTTCACAACATCACAAAGGTTTGTGGGAACGCCACATAGTCCATGTTTTAATTTATAGAGCAAAAACTGCAAGTTTTGATTACAGTTTAAAGCTTTTGATCATTAGTCAATTGTCATATATTCAGGTAATAAATCTATTCTACCTCAACAGGTTCCACGGTTGATAAAAGTTAGTCAAGAAAATTCACCGTACTTCAAAATAATCAGCCCAAATGATGTTGGACATAAGGTGGGACCTGGACTTCCAACAACTTTCAGGGTTCAGTTCACACCTGATGAGAATAAGGTATAGAATCATCCAGATACATTCAATATCAGATTTAGGTTCTAGTCACTCAATGGTGTACTAATTGAGATTTGATGTCCATCAACATTGCATGCATTTAATACCAGATTATCAGATAATTAGCATTATCAGATTTGATCAGTTTGATTTTGTGAACATCAGAAATATTGTAGAAACTACATCTGCAATACATTATGTATAGAGACAGAAAATACAATGAAGCCAAATCAGCTACAACTGTTTGCCTTGGAGACTCCTATAACAGTAGAAGATTTGATCTTTGAGAGCAAAGAAGGCCAAGAAAGAATACAGTGTTATGTCCATATTTTTTGTAAACTAATAGCATATGATCGATGATGTGGTCAATATCATGTTGACCACCTTTACTTCCCAGATGTGTTCTGGTTATCTAAGTGAGGCTAGATCAACCTAAGAGTCATTTATGTTTGGTCAGTGACCATCTGTCACAGAGTGCCCCATGACAGACCTATACTGTGCATTTCTACTGTTCTCTACCAGGTTGTCTTTGATCTATCCCTCTCTCATCTTCATTTTAGAGTCAACTTCATGAACATTTTTGTGATAGTCTCTGGACTACTTCTGAGTGTCCTATCCAGCTCCAACATCTGCCTTTTATCATTGTATGCATTTTTCCAGTGTGGGCATTAACCCTTTCACTCCATATTTATTATTTTACCTCCGGATGTACTTATATTCCAACGTAGACTGAATAAACCAGTATACTGACTTTGCGTCTTAAAAAATAAGACAAGCCAGTATATCAGCTCAGAAGAGTGAAGAGGTTAAATATAGATAAACTGAACAAATGGGAATCTTGGAAAGACTGACATTGGAATGATGAATCGATTACTCTGAGATTGTAGGGCATTTGAATCATACTTAACCATGTGCAGAGGAAGTCACCAGAAAACACATATAAGAAAGTAAATGGCCAGTGTCACACAGACATCATCCATCATCAGCACCTGTTCACTATCTGCTAAATGCTATTGAGCACCTATTGTCTGCCAGGGGTACAATGGTATCAGATATGTCAGTTATTAATTAATCAACCATTAATCTTCATCATCATATTGACTACAAAATTAAACTGTTAGTCTTCTTTGAACACTCCATATCGACCATCTCTCAACCACTCTGTGTGATTTGTATGTGATCTGAGCCGAAGAGTGATTGTGCGTTGTGCCAGTTATGCACCTACAAGTAGGCCAACACATCCGATTTCTGTGCTGCTTTTTCTTTCAGTCGCCTATTATGACATGCATTGTAGGTCGCAGTGTTACTATTCTTTGCTTCCTTGCGGGCCCCAGCACCACACAGGTGGCTAAAACTAGGAAATATCATCCATTTCTAAAATTTTAGTAACATTGTTACATATTTATGTTTTACAGGATTACACCCATGAACTAATTTGCATCACAGAGAGAGAACGATTTCTGGTTCCTATCAGAGCTATAGGAGCTCGTGGAATTCTAGATTTCCCAGACTTCATACATTTTCAGTCATGCTTTGTGAAATATGCAAACACAAAAACACTTTTAGTCAGAAATATTGGTAGCAAAGAGGCTAAATTCATCTTCAAAGTTAAAGCGTAAGTCCTTTTTTGCACAAAGTCTTCTTATTGCAAATTACTCTTACTATGTAATAAGTTATTTAATTTCAATTTTATTTGCAGTATTTAGTTGTATATAGTTTATGAAACTGAATAGAAGCAAATTAGTATTGATTACTGTAGACATTCGAGTCTGACCTATTCAGTATCTTATTTAACTCCTTGTAGACCAAACGCCACTCTATGTGGCTTTGAGTTGGACTCCTTTTTACAAGGAGCCACACTAAAGGGCGTTATTTATTCTAAAAACAAATGACTTGTAAAAACATAGCTTTTACCCTGGTTCACTAGGAGTTAATATACTTTGGATTTTAATCTCATTTCACACTTTTACAACTACACAGGTAGCTGTCCTGACCTGGAAGTGATAATGAACTTGCTCTGGTGACAGGATTAGAGATGTAAGAAGACTTCAGACATAAACATTAAAGAAGAAGAACATTTGATAATGTACATTATTTCAATTCCATAGTAGAAAAACGAGATTTGTTCCAAATATAATTAAAACTTGTTATCTTTGTTGTTCACCCGATATGAATCTAGGCGTGTACATAAATGGCCAACAACGATTAAGTAATGAGTACTGAGTAGCAAGTATTTGTTTGGGAAAGTAACAATTGGGAATAGTTACAATTATTTAAAATTAACTGATATGATGTTACGACTGACAAGTAATTGATTATATTGCTCTTTTTTTTTTTTTTTTTTTTCCGTCCGCTTTCAACTCAGACGAAGTTTCATCTCTGAAACTTATTTTTGCGTGAAAATCTGTTTTTCCAATTTCTTACAATGGCAGCAGCGTGCACATTGTAAATTACTTTACACTGGCAGCCGTGTGCTCAATGTACTCGTAATTAGTATTCCCTCGCCATACAGGCAGATTTTCTCCGACTTCAGAGGTACTCATGTTATCGTCCTGAGTAAGACCAGGGGACTCGAACAAATGCCGGACAGTAGGTTCGAACCCGAGCTATGAGGCGTCTCACAGCTAGCAGGCCGAGCTACTATCAACTACTCTAGGCAGTCCCCTATATTGCTCTATTTGGTTATCTTTCTTCTTTGCGTTCGTTCTTTACGACCAATTTTAATCAATCTTTGTGATTTATTTGATCTTTGTCAAGAACGTGTATACGTTACACATTGGTTTTAGGCCCCTAAACGCATAGACTTCTACACGCTTAGGACACATGCATCCGATTTCAGCCAAACCTCCTTAGTCGCCTCTTACGACATGCATGGCAGGCAACAGTGGTTCTATTCTTTACACCCCAAATTTGGGCCCGGTAACCACTCGGGCGACATAGAGAGCATTTTAGGGGGACTGCCTAGAGTAGTTGATAGTAGCTCGGCCTGCTAGCTGTGAGACGCCTCATAGCTCGGGTTCGAACCTACTGTCCGGCATTTGTTAGAGTCCCCTGGTCTTACTCAGGACGATAACGTGAGTACCTCTGAAGTTGGGAGAAAATCTGCCTGCATGGCGAGGAATACTAATTCGAGTACATTGAGCACACGGCTGCCAGTGTAAAGTAATTTACAATGTCACGCTGCTGCCATTGTAAGAATTGGTAAAACTGATTTTCACGCAAAATCAGTTTCAGAGATGAAACCGCTGAGTTGAAAGCGGACGAAAGAGAAAAAGAAAAAAAGAAGCATTTATTCAGCAAATGGAAGAATAACTAACGAAATCCAACATAGATGGAAATAAAGCAAATCAAATAATAGGACAAATGGCGGCGTCAATTTTAAAATGCAAACATGTCACCATGAACACTAAAAAGCACTGTTCAACACAATCTTTCTCCCAACATTATGTTACCAGTGTCAAACCTGGACGCTGGCATCAAATGATAGAGGAAAACTAGTCAAGACACTCACCTTCAGCTTTCCCTTATTAAATGCACAAGCAGAGACCTTGATGGACGAGTAGCCAAAATTGACAAACACAACATTCCGTGGCTTTTCCGTCTCAGTTGGTAGGTCAGACTTGTATATACCATAGGCAAGAGCAACTGCGGTTGTGTCATTCAAAATTCTCAAACAGTTCAGACCTGCCAGCTGGCAGGCATCCAGAAGAGCTCTCCTTTCTACATCAGTATATTTGGTTATGTTTGTCTGTTATTAATTATAATGTTTGCTCTGATCCTGCAGCCCTTTTTATGTGAGCCCTGATATTGGTGCACTTGTTGTTAATGAGAGTATTCAAGTGACAATAGAGTTCAAACCACTCACAGCTGGTGACCACAAGGGCACATTGTGTCTCATTTATGATACAGGTAAGAAAATATAAAATAGAAAGTACTCAAGACCACAGTATTAAGTAGTTTTGTTTGTGTGATTCAGGTTCAGTAACATCAGAGGTTATCGCATTCTTCTATTGTCTCCACCATCTTGTATTGAAGTTTAGTTGTCTTCTAGACCACATGAGTCAGTCCTATTCATACAGTGTTTGATAAGTTCATTTAACCACAGTAGAGGTATGAGACATGGACCATTGACAAAGCGGCAGAGAAGATCATTAATGCCTTTGAATGCAAATGCTACAGAAGAGTACTGCATGGACAGAGAAAAGAACAAATGCTTCTGTTCTACAACAGCTTGGTATTAAAGAGAGTTGGCTATTAAAGAGCATAACATCAAGGAAAATTAAATATTTAGGACACATCAAACAATGTGAGTGCCTACAGAAGAACATTTTGGAGGGAATGGTGCCTGGAAGAAGAATGAGAGAAGGACCAAAAAGATGATGGGTGCAAGATGTCATTGATGATCTGCAAATTACTGCTGCTGACGCTGGTCAACTTGCACAGAACAGGGAGTTTTTGAGGACTTCTGTCATGGGAGCCACGTTCCAGAAGGGACAAGCTACTTGATGATGATTCATATAGTATTTAATAATTCATTTAATCACAGTACAGGTGCATCATATAATTTTATGATCAATTGCATCATCAATTGTTGTGTTTTCATCTAGCAGACAATCCCAAATAAACTATGTCCCACTTTGTATCTTCAATACCCAGACTATAAGTGCTCTGTATGTGAGCCTGTCTGCTCTTTCATTACAGTGAACATCTATGATCTATGTGTCCAGGACAATAGATCCATGTACAACACTGGAGGTTGAAAGCGTATGTGGATGCCATCGAAATAGGGGGAAGACTGCAGTAAAACTTGGTAAATAGCAAAACACGTACAAACAAAGTACTATAGTTTTACAAAATACAGAAACAGTGACGATAAACAGCAACGTTTCGACCAAAAGGCCTTTATCAAGCAAACGACACAACAGGAGTGACGAATTTGCTGTTTATCGTCACTGTTTCTGTATTTTGTAAAACTATAGTACTTTGTACGTGTTTCGCTATGTGGATGCCACCCACTTATATCAACACTAGTAGTTTATATGAACTGAGACTCAGATATGATTATTGCCATAGTAAATTAATTCTCATTTAGTATACTGATCCTCATTAAATGCAACTTAAGCACCATCCACTATTAATTTAGTTGTTTATGAACTGCATTTCTTGACTTAGATAAAATACTGTCTGCAACTTCAATCAATTCTAAATTTAGTAAGTTTGGTTATTGGTTTCTCAACGAAACCTAAACTTTCTGGGCGGACACATATATGCTCAGTCTCCCAAGCAGACATAGAAGAGTATGCATGATGATCTTCTTTCTTCTTCTTCTTTGCTTTCGTTCTTTACGACCAATTTTAATCACTCTTTGTGATATGTTTGATCTTTGCCAAGAACGTGTATACGTTGCACATTGGTTTGGTAGGCCCTAAATGCATAGACTTCTACATGTTTAGGACATGTGCATCTGATTTCAGCCAAACCTCCTTGAGTGCCTCTTACGACATGCGTGGCAGGTAACAGTGGTTCTATTTGGGCCCCGGTAACCACTTGGGCGGCATGATGATGATTTCAGTAGCTCAATCTTTATTCTGCTCTTCAGAGTAGATGCATGAATGAGTGATTCAAAAGTCCTTAAAATGCATACATTCAGTATCAAATACCATGTCCTTACCCAATAGGTAAACTGAGCTACTAAAGGACATACCCCACCTCCCTATCCATCATTAACTTCCCGACTGTCAGTAATGTAGATGCATGTCTGTCCTCTCATTACCATGAACACCTGCATGTCTATGACTATCCACATAAGCCTCCTGGAGGTTGGAAACTTAAATTAATGAATAAATAAATATAACAACCTGCCACTTTGGGCCTACCAAATCCTGGACTGGGTCTTCCATTTCTTTTCTCCAATCCTGTTTTGCCTCACAGCGTCAGGATAAGGGACTGAGTGTTAGACAAAATAATGGCCTCACTGAACCGAGTCCCAGAGGGTCGTTAAAGGGCATAAGTAATGGTCTCAACTTCTACGCTGATGCTGGAAGCAATTTTCCTGTGTGCTCCATTCTACTTGTTCCAACCCTATTTTGCGCGCTAACCAGAAAACCCCACCCTGATATCTCACTGCAATGCTCAGACCCACCTGTATGTACAATGGGCTCATCCCTTGTATTATGTTATCAGTTGCTTAATTGCAACATTCACTTTCATATTTCTCCACTTCCGACTCCTCTAGGTTATTTATTGATTCTTTTGTCACAGGTGAAGAGATTCTGATTGGTCTTTATGGAGCAGCACAAGATGCCAATATTCGACTCAACAAGAACTCTATTCGTATTGAAAACACATACATATCCATGGCCAATCAATGCACTGTTGTGATCACAAATCATAGCAACATCATTACACACTTCAAATGGACAAGGTTTGCCACACATGATGAAGAGGAGCAGCAGAAACTATTGTAAGTTACTTTTTTGGTTATCTTATATTATCTTACCACATTTGCAGTGAAGCCTCGTGGGGAGATTTAGTTTTCTATCTTGTGCCTGGTGTGTTGCACTTGACGTTGTCAGTCCATGCTTTTGCAGGGACTCTGAGATGTTATCTATCCATCGTGTTCTTGGCCTGCCCGTGCTCTGCGCCCTGAGTGTCGATTATTGTAGGCATGTGATGGTAGTAAATGTGGTTCCATTCTCATTAGATGGCCGAACCACTTGATTCTTTGCTTCTCGATGTACTGTATGCATGGTATAGAACCAACGATGCTTCTGATATTTTCATTTCTTACTCTATCTCTCCTTGTAACGTTGACAGCTTTTCGTAGACATCTCATTTCACATGTTGTAATCTTTCTTTCTTGTGTCTTAGTCAGGGACCATGTTTGGCACTGATAGCAGAGAGTTGGAATAAATATGCAGTTTATCAGTTGGCATTTGACTGCCATGTTAATGCTTGGATGTTTTAATAGTGGTGACAGTTGGTATGTCACTGCGTTTGCCTTCTGGCATCTAGTCTCGATTTCTCTGTCCATCTTTCCATCTGCTGTGAATATACTCCCGAGATATTTGAATTCTAGAGTCTGTTGTAGTTTTACTTTATTCACATGTATGTTTAGTTGATCTGTTGACCTAATTATTGTCATGACTTCTGTTTTGGAGGTGTTAATTTTCTTGTCATATTTTTTGCATGTCGCTTGCAGTGCATTTATGTGTTGTTGAAGTTTGTGCTCGTCGTAAATTATACTCTAATCATCTGCAAAGAGTAGTTCGTTGATTATATTGTTGTTGTTATCGAGGTTGTTATCTGTCTCATTTTCTTGTGTTATCCTGTCTATGTATATACTGAAATATATAGGCGAAAGCACACATCCCTGAATTTTTTGGTCAAATGTCAGGTGCTACGGTGCCTGGGGCACTGCCGCTAATATCTTCCTGTGTAAGAAAGAGATCAGAGCACACATGGTTGGTTACTCACCGAAGTGCAATAATGATGGTCCCATCAATCAATCAGTCAATTAATCAATTCCAGATTATTGTGTTTTTTCTTTTAGTAAGTAGAAGATACATGTGTTTGTCTATATACACGTTTTTATTTGTCATCACTTAGATATCAAATCGAACTGGACAGAGAGGAAAACAATGATACAGACCGGTTTTTGGAGGAGTGTGTGACAGATCCAATGCTTAGGGATAAGTTATCCATTCTGTCCAGAACCTTCCAGAACAGGAAGAAGGTAAGTCACCTTTCCAATGTTACTCTAGGACACCAATTTTGTTCAGTGTCTGCAATGGTTGTGGGAATAAGAACCAGCATTGAAAATAGCTATCTAGTTGAAGATATTGTTTGTATGCCAACCATGGCAACTCATATCATTTTCTAGTTAAATGGAATTTATTAAATTCTTACATATATGTTGCCCTGTTCTAAACAAGTATTATCTATATAAGGGAATACTGCAGTAAAACTATGTAGCAATGGCGAAACACGTAAAATACTAATTTTGGAAATATTGTCTAACTGTATATAGGCAGTCTAAATTTCTTTGCTTTTTTTGTATCCTTTGTTTTATAAGGGCATTTTGATTGAAATGTTGCTGTATATTGGTTTTTTTTTTTAACTTTATACAACAACAGTACTTTGTTTTTATGTGTTACACCATAGTTCTACACAAGCACACACAAGATCACTACGTTTCACCCCAACACTTCTATAAAGAAGTAAATGGTAGAAAAGAAGAAGAAGAAGACACCATAGTTCTAAACATGGAAACTCTGCCTATCACAGTGATATTGAGCTGCATTCTTCACCCATCCTAATAAATTGTATTTGTTATGATCAATAGTTGCATTGTACAAATGTTTTTATTCTTCTGTTTGGTAAATAACTTGAAAAATATATTAATGTTATTAAAATAACAATCTCGCCTGTGTGGTACTGGGTCCGCAAGGAAACAAAGAATAGTACCACTGCAACATACAAGGCATGTCATAAGAGACGACTGATGTAGGACCTAGGAAAGCTACCCTAGTAAATAAAAATCATTGCAGAAATCGGATGTGCTGGCTTACTTGTAGGTGCATAACTATCACAACGCACAATCGCTCTTAGGCTCAGATCACATACAAATCACATAGAGTGGTTAACAAGTGGTCAATGCGAAGAATTTGAAGAAGAAATAACAATCTTTAGAACTCACGATCTTCTATGCTGAGAGTAAAGGATTTTCCTGGGGTAAATTGAAACCTTTGACTTGAGCAGAAAGCGCTGCCATAAGTTTGTAACTCACTTTACTATTGAGAGCCACTGTATCTTAGTGGTTAGTGTGCGTGCTTCATTGACTCATGGTTTGGGTTTCAATTCCACAGTGGGAGTGAAATTCTTTCAGGCTGTCACAGCTCTCAAGTTGATTCATCATGAGTTGGGTACCAGAGAAACACTGGAAGTAAAGTCGGTTTGCGTGATATTGACCACCATCACCCATTGTGTGCCTATTGTCAAAGAAAAATATCTGTATAGCACCGTAGTCCCCAATATATCTCATGGTATGAAAATGGGTTTCTTTACTATTAAACGAAACATAATGGTACAAGAGGTTCAGGATCAAATTGATGAAATTATTTGACACAGTGATCAGCTTCTAATAGTTGTATTTGAGGACTGCTCTCAGCTTTTTCTGCTTTCTGTGACTGTCGTGTGATTTTGAACAATGTTATAACTTATCTGATGTTTTATGTTATACATACATTTTATAATTTATAATTTTTGATATTTAACGTGAAGGCTGTGGAAAATGACACACTTCTATTCCACGATGACATTGTTAGCCTTGAACCTGTGGAAGGTGATGTTTGGCCAAACTCATCTTTAGAGATTACTGTGGTTTTCAAGCCAAGAGAAGCAGTCACCTATACTCGCACAGCATACTGTAACATTGCTGGAAGAGAGAGTCGTTTGCCTCTTCGTATCCGTGGTGATGGCATAGGGCCCAAAGTTGACTTTTCTTGTGAGCACCTGGAAATGGGAAACATCTTCATTGGTTCAAAGCATACATACGAGATTGTGATTGCAAACAAGGGGGACATTGATGCTATTTACAGGTATAGATTTCTATATTTTATGAATAATAAGTGTAGTAGAGAATAAATTGTATGTTTAAATTACATGTGATTTATAGATTAATGGGTTAGATAATATATTAATTATATATTAATTTGTCTCGTTTAAACTTATTGATTAGTTTGTTAAAATTGTATATGATTTATTTATTTGTCTGTTTGAATACATGTGATTTAATGATTAATTAGTCTGCTAATATTGCAATTGATTTGTGAAGAAATTAGTATGTAAAATTATATGCGATTTAGTGACTAATTAGACTGTAACCATTTTATGTGATTTATTAATTAATTGGTCTATTAGAATTGTGTGAGATTTATTGATAATTGGTGTGTTAAAATTGTGTGTGAATTATTGATCAAAATTGTATGTGTAATTATGTATAATTTATTGTAATTATGTGAAATTATGTGTCAGTTATTGATTAAGTGGTCTGCTATTATGTATAATTTATTGTAATTATGTGTCAGTTATTGATTAAGTGGTCTGCTATTATGTATAATTTATTGTAATTATGTGAAATTATGTGTCAGTTATTGATTAAGTGGTCTGCTATTATGTGTAATCCATGGATTCATTTCTCAGTGCTATTGATTTTTTATATTAGATATATTTCAACTGCTTAAATATTTTACCCAATCTTCTACTCTTGTCTCATAACCTTTGTTTCTCGAAACTACTATATTTTATACTTCCTAGAAACCACAGCTCTAAACAATTTTAGACATCAGCAACATCTTCTTTCTTGTGCCTGGAAGGCTATGAATCTTCTAAGTCATGAAGTATTTTTTTTTATTTCAGTGTGGTCCAACATAACAGCATATTTAGCCCATGTTTTGCATTGAATCCAGCTGAAGGAATTGTGATGCCAGGTGGTCACCAGGCTATTGAGGTTGCTTTCTGCAGTCCATATCTAGGAGACTTTGAGGAGGTCTTCTTCTTCCAAATTGATGGTCAGCCTCAGCAGAGTGCAGTTAAGTTCAGGTATGAGGTCATCTTAATACTTTATATCTCAAGCATTCGTGAGTAAGTTAAATGTTTACAAAGACCATCATATCATTGGTTTTATCATAATATTTTTTTTAATGGCTTGTTTCTGAGTTTTACAAATTTATTACCTCATTTGTGCTGTAAATATAGATATATATATTTCCTTTTTGCTTTTATTTCTCAGTGGACATGTTGTAGGTCCAACTTTCAACTTTGATGTTGCCAATTTGAAGTTTGGAATAATCCCGTTTGGCTTTCTAAGTTCTCAGGTATGTGCTCTAGCTTTTACTTAATTATATTTCTGCCATCATTTAATTATTTAAAAAGTTTTCTAATTTGTTTAATACAAGAAAAAGCACACAATCATTCAACACTTAGCACAACACTTGTGAGCACAGTTTAAGGCAGTTAAAAAGTAAGTGTACTAAATGTATTTGACTTGAAATTATTATTAAATTGTGATAATAGTGTGAGTGCCTAGAATGTGCTCAAAATGAAGGCATATATATAAACCTCACCTGCTCTAGATATAGTACATATATATGGCATTTTTTGTCTACAGATGGTCAATTGGTAAGCGTTTTACTGTGACAACTTCTGAGTTGACGCTTGCCACTCTTGCCTTTTAGCTCATCCCTAAGTATCTTTTCAAAAGATTCTGCACCCTTGCATAATTTTGTTTTCCACATAACTCAATCATCAGCTAGTTTTTCTCATTTGTTGGGGCTGATAGAAAAGTTCTTTATCGAAGCCTTGCAGATATCTTTATATCTGAGAAGGGGTCTGCCTTGGTGCCTCTTTCCTTTCAAAAATTCACAGAACAACACTTGTTGTTTTATGTGTCTATTGTCCATTCTTCTCACATGCCGTAATCATCTGTATATAGTACTGTTGTTAAAAAAAGATATATGTTTTGTCACTTTGTTTACACCCAAAACCAAAGAGTGTATTGTAAGTTACTACAAACCAGAGACACCCACTACACAAGAATATTAATGATATTAAGGCATTAGAATCAAGTGCCATCATGTCTTGGGTGGCCCAAGCTCAAAGAACAATCAGCAAAGGTAACCACAGTTGCCACCCTACTAAAAGGGAAATAATTATTCCCAGTAGATGGGAATATTTAAAACTGCAACAACATCATTCACTACCCTTGAAACACAATGTAGAAATTTAGGCAATGGGTTACCAACAAGATGGCTTTCAAAATAATAACAGATTAGAACAGATTGTTATTCTGTACCTCAGAGCTAGACACAATCAACAGGAGACACTGCAATGGATACATGTCATGATAAATCTAGTTTGTCCATTCATGCATGTATAGACACCCCAGACTGTAGAGCATATATTTGAAGACTACTCCAAATATGATATATTGAGGCGTGCTCACCGGGCCTATGAAGCAACACTAGAAAGAAAAAACGGAGGTCTCAATGGCAAAGTGGTTAAATCATTTGTCTGTCGTACTGAAGATTGTGGGTTCGAATCCGGGCCGAGACACATGTGCAATTTTTGTCATGTGGTCCCTAGGATTTTTGCAGGAGATACAGAGTTTGTGCCTTGTGCAATGCTCTCGGCAGAAGGCATACCATCTCTGCTGACATTGACGTAGCCATATGAGGAAACCTGGATGAAGTAAATCCTTCACTTTTTGACCCTTTTTTAAGAAAGAAAATTACGTAGATCTCTGTGAACCGAAAAAAGCAAGTATCTAAGCAAAAATCATTGCGTGTCGTTAGTGAAAGAAAAATACAGGTCAACACTGTTTTTCCTAATAGACCTCATAGTATGAAATTTGGTTGTTTACTTACTTAATTATAATATTGCACAATTACAATAATGCTGTATTTTTATTTTCAGGTTTGTCATCTAGTTAACACATCTCTGGTCCCCATGGTTTTTAGTCTTCGTGTTCCGGGTGATGGTACCAACAAGAGTGTCTGCTGCACCGATGACATCAATAAATCACCAAATAAAATTGGACCTCCAGTTGCAAGTGATCCCAAAGAGTTTGAGATTCTACCGTCAATGGGAGTAATTCCAGCGCAAAGTGAAATTAAGGTAAAAGAGATGTGACAGTTTACATATAGACTTTTTGTCCACCTGCCCAGCATGTTTGTAGCGTGTTGGACGACGGCGACAAGCCCCATGTGAGTGCGGTTCAATTCCGTGGGCTGGCAGAAAGGCACAGGTTATCTAGATTTATGGTGTTCGTGGCACCGAACCGAAGGGTTACAATGTTCATGGCCCCGAGCCGAAGAGCTGAAAGCTCAAGTGCTTCTGGATTGGAAAAAAATATAAAAATACAGATTTTAGATGTGAAGACTGTAGTTTGAATTAAACATATTGTGGACATGCAGTGTAGGTGATAACACGTATAGTACAGACTACACATTTGGACAAAGGACTGTCTCGTTTAATTAGTTAGTCATCAGATCATCCTCGTTGCAAAGGAAAGAAGTCCATAAGTTCTGAAATTTCATCGTTATCATGAAGCGACGGTTTTTGTCTTGTGTTGTTTAATAAAACATCGGCTACTCCCCATACAAAGTTCAAATCTAGCAACACCACTTCTAATTTCAAGTTCCTGCAGTTGGGACCTGGATGTCGAATTCACCTGAATCCTCTGCTCTGCGCTTCTCCCTAATTGCATTCAGGATATCAGCCCTGTCTATTGTTGCCGTGCCTGCAAGTCTGCTACTCATTTCCCCTCACACATGTCTAGATATGAAAACAAAAATGTCTCTCTGTAGTCTTTAACTCACTGCAAATTCCAGTCAGTGTCTAGTAAAGGAAGGATCAAGGTTTCCTGTAGTTCAACTGGGTTACACCAAAAATATTTGGCACAAGCTGGCCTTGAACCTTAGTATTTCCATAGTACATGGTCACTAGCACAGCATGTTATCAACATTTCTATTGGTGACCACACAAGAAACAATGATGAACATTTTAATTTGTAGTTGAAATTGTGATTAATGATTAATGACTCCATATTTAATATTCATAGCCTTTGTACGTTATTGGAGTACATTACTCGCATTTTATATTCTTCAGTGCTTTATGACCTGACAAAATAATAAACATTATTAAGAGCCTCTATGATGGTTCACAGTGTGCAGTTTGCACTGATGGTGGACACAGCGACTGGTTTATGGTTGAAACCGGAGTAAAGCAAGGCTGTATTCTATTTCCGCTATTGTTTGAAGTGGCCATTGCTATAGCATCAGAAGTTGGACTGCAGTTAAGCTATGAAAAAACAAATATAATGAAGACACCTATGGCAAGTAAGCATATATCACCTTGGAATCTAAAATGATAAAAATAACAGAGCAGTTCACCTATTTAGGTAGCAATTTTGATTGCACAGGAAATGTTAAAAATAAATTATGATACGAATTGGCAAAGCAACATCAGCTTTTAAAAGTCTAAATAAAATATGGAACGGCAAATTATATAAATCACAAATTTTCAATTCAAATGTTGAATCAATCCTAAATCCTAACATATGCCAGCGAGAGTTGGAAAATGACTAAAGATATAGAAAGCAAGTTGAATGCATATGAAAATAGATGTCTGCGAAAAATAATGAATATAAAATGGAACGATTTCAGGAGAAGTGATGAAATCAGAGACATGTCTGGTCAACCACTAGTGACAACTGTTATAAGAGAGAAGATGGAGATATGTTGGACACACCTTGAGGAGAAATGATCAACGAATATCAAAGCAGGCAGTGAAGTGGGATGCAAAGGGTTCAAGAAAGAGAGGTCGACCTAAGGAGCCCCTGAAACGAACTTTGCTGAGAGAGGCAAGAGGTATCGGTCTCAGTTCCATGGATGAGTGAGCGAGTTGCCCAGGATAGAGTGGTATGGAGAAGTTACTTGCAGGCCCTATGTAGCGTATAACGTCGAGAGGAATTCTTATTATTATTATTATTATTATTGCTTTATGGACATTTTTGCTATTTCATATTACTTTGCACACTTGTCTTTATTTTCTTATTTTTTCAATAATTATGGATGCATCCTAGAACTCGATAGATATTTATCTATATATAAATTTAAAGTGGGAAATTTAGGCACAAGTAAACAGTGGAAGGTTACTATTTCTTTAGTGAAGTGTCTAACATTTGTTCACACAAACCGTGTAAGAATATTTGTTGTGTTTACAACTTTGTCAGATTTTTTCACTCTGACTTTTAAGGATTAGGTGGGATTTGTTCACACATATATTTGTACTGCTTCTGTATTTTGTAAAACTATAGTACTTTGTTGTTACGTGTTTTCGCTATTTCACCAAGTTTTACTGCAGTCTCCCATTTTTGATAATTGTCACAGTTATTCACAGTGGTGATGTTTGCTTGTAATAAACATATTGACTGTTCACATTTTATGTCACATTTCACAAGGTGACTGTGAACCTGGTACCAAACACCATCCGAAAGTACGAAGTTGCCCTTGTGGTTGATGTAGAGAGAGTTGGAGAGGATATCATATCTCTGCCCATTTCTGCCAAGTAAGTGCTGAACTGTGTAAAATTTATCAATCAGAATTCCCAAGTGAACTCTCTGTGAGTTAACTTCTGCAAGATGTTTCAAATATATCTTTTCACAAGTTTATTGTACATCTCTTTACAAGTATACCATGTCATGGACATATTTTGCATTACCTACTACAAGATGACATAATAAAATATCACAGATTTGTATCATTCTCTACCACCATATGACAACATACCCAGTCATAGACTGTGTAGCATTCTTTACCCCAAAATGACAACATACCCCATCATAGAGTGTGTAGCATTCTACCAAATGATGACAATATACCATATCACAGCTGGGTAGTACTTTCTATATGTTGTGTGCCATGTAAAAAAAGTGAATGTCTTCACTTCTGTTGTATCCTTTGCTTGATAAAGGCCTTTTAATCGAGACGATGCTGTGTATTGTTTTTGTATTTTGTAAAACTACAGTACTTTGTTTTTGGTGTTTCGCCATTGCTACATAGTTTTACTACAGTTTTTCCTTATATCTATAATACTCTCTACCACAAAATGTCAGCGTGTCATTTTACAGATTTTTTCCTTTTGTCTATGATCCAAATGTCTATCATTTATTACATAAGATCACATATAATTAAATGTATCCAATTTTTTTAATGTTTTTATATATTTAATTCTCCTCACCTACCATTGACCTACTTGACCTTTGTAACCAGTTTTTTGTTCAGGTCTGCTGATTCCATTTTGGCAGATGACCTATATATTTACAAGTAAGTTTAGCATATACAACCCAGTAGAGAGACCCTGATAGAGGAGGTCTGTTTGAATCTTCTTTCCTTTCAGTCATGTTACTCATTACAGGTCGGCTGTTCCAGAAATCACCAGTAGCTCACCAATCCTCAACTATGGTCGATGTTTTCTGCAACATCCTTATAAACATCACATCAGCTTGCATAATGACACAGAACTTGATGCAAAATATGAGATTGTTCCGCAAGATGAGTTCGGCACGGACAATGCACCCATTTCCTACAAAAGTCCTGTGCCTAAGGTACGCTTTACTTCTCGTGTTTCATAATTTGAATTTTTTTCTGCCTGAAGAGAAAATGTGTGGGGCAGCAAAGATTAACAGAGTGAAGTAGAACACTTAGATTTTTTGTACAAAATGGAGGTTATTTCTCTATGATGTAGATGTCGTCTTTTAGGCTGGTGCTTAGCACAGGACTGACACTCTATCTATCTATCTATCCATCCATCCATCCATCCATCCATCCATCCATCCATCCATCTATCTATCTTTATATATATATATATATATATATATATATATATATATATATATATATATATATATATATTTATATATATATATATATATAAGTTTATATTTAGTCTATCACACATACACCAACGAAGTGGAACATGGCCTCATGACAGAAGCTTACATAGCAAGCTATGGGAACTCTCGAGGAACTCCAATTGACATGCAACTTCATAGAGGCAACCCATCTCATGGTTTAGACGAGCATATGAAACCAAACGTAAAGAAGAAGAAGAAGAAGATATATATATATATATATATATATATATTGTTCATCGCTCTATGATGCACAGAAACATATACACAGTACAAACAGCTAGTTTAAAAAAATGGAGGACTTTGAAATGGGGGTTTGTATAAGAATTTAGTGTATTTAGTAGATACAAGAAAGTTTGTTTATAAAAACTTTTGAAACCATGCAAGAAGAAAACATTTAGGATTTGTGACCGCCCATGTGTTACCGAGGCTCGCAAGGGGAGCCAAGAATAGCAACACTGCCACCTACAAAACTGTCATAAGAGGCGACTGAGGTAGGGGTTTAGGGAAGCTACCCTAGTAAATAAAAAGTGTCACAGAAATATGATGTGCTGGCCTACTTGTAGGTGCATAACCTGCAAAATGTACAATCGCTCTTAGGCTCGGATCACATACAAATCACAAAGGGTGGTTAACAAGTGATCGATATGGAGTGGTCGAAGAAAAATAAGAAGGATCTGTGAGAAAGACGTAAATAATACTGTAAGTGGGAAGGAAACATCAAGAGGTAGACAAAAACAGTTTGGCAGAATGCACCATCATAGTACAAGACAGCAAATTTTGGAAACCAAGTACAGCTGATCTTTGTTGTTTGTTGAGATAGCACTAGATCTGATCAGAACTACCTCAAATTTAATTTATTTAGATAGAAAACAGATTTCAAATTCTGTTTAGATAGAAAACATATTTTAAATTCTGTTTAGATAGAAAACATATTTCAAATTCTGTTTATGTGTTTTCTAAAGTTACTAAATGTTATGTAATGTGTTTCTTACAGGGAATCATTACTCCACATTCTACAGTAGAGTTGCCACTGGTAATCAAGGCAAAGGCTCTAGGGGAGCAGGAGATTCTTTGCTATGTCAATATTTTTGGAGATCCACAACCTATTGTAAGTGAACCGTAACTCTACCATACATGAACCCTAACTCGGTTGTTAGCAAACCCTAACTCTCATCATAAAAGTAAATACAGTGAAAAAACTCATTTTCATACCTTGTGGTATGATAAGAAATGTGTTGTTAGGTCCCTATTTTTCTTTGATCAATAATAATACATGTTAGATCATAGATTCCCAAACTTTTTTGCCCCACCGCCCACTTTGCACAACATAAACTTTGTAATACCCCCATTATAACAGTTTGCCAACATCCCCCTCACATGATTATTCAACCGTAAAATCACCCAAAACTCCCCCAAAAAAATTCTTCTGAACCGACTATCGCCCCTCTGGATGGCTTCAGCACCCACAGGGGGGGCGATACTGCCCACTTTGGGAAACACTGTGTTAGATGATGTTGTCAACATCACTCTGGCTGTATTTACTTCTCAGTGTTTCTCTGGTTCTCAATTGCGGCTGGGCTAAAATAAGAGCTCTTATGGCCAGAATTAACCCTTTGAACCTGTGATCACGATATTTTGGTATTGAATGTAAAAATCGTATATCCTGATGTTCCTAAATTATGATCTGAGAAGACTCCATCGTTATTTTTCGTTATCTAAGATAAATTGTGTACAAATGTGACTTCAAACACAGCCCATGTGTTCTTCATGATTTAGCAAGATGGCAGACGCTGTTGTGCGATATTTTTTGTGCTGATAAAGTAATATGTTCAATATTTTCATGATTTTTTTTTCTCTTCTCGCGATCGTAATATTTTTATGATGAAAAGATGTGCTGAAAATTTTGGAAATGATCACTCTAAAAGGAAAACAATAGAGCAAGCTGTTGAACTTGTTTTGAAGGATCCTGAAAATTAATTAGACTTGAAATGTAATTATTCTGATATCGATATCGAAAGGGAGTGAGATGATAATTTAAATGACGAAGAATTGTTTGAATCGATTCATATTCAAGCCATATATGTTCAATCTGGAGAACAAGCTACACTACCTGGGAGTATTCTGGGGCCCAACCCAAGTAAGATGTCAAGTAAATTTAAAATTAAAACAATTCTGCAAACATATAATAAGTAGAAATAATGGAGATGATGTGCTAAGTCAATAATAAATTATATAGCACTTAATTTTGCTAAATTATAATGTTTTTAATATCGATGTGATATGTGCTATTTTTGCTCAGGAGCTCAGGAAAAGCTTTTTAGCGTACAGATTGCTAGTGTTTAAGAGTTAATCTCACTAACTCTATTGCAAGTGAACTCACATTGTTTTGTGATCATTAACTATTGTTGAACCAAAACTCTGTTGTTAGTAAACCCATTTTCTATTATAAATAAATCTGTGCTCTATTTTAAATTAACTTACTCTCTATTATAAGTAAACCCACTCTTTGCTATAAATGCACTGTCTTGTAAGTGAACCCAAAATCTGTTGTCAGTGAACAAACCTTTGGCTGTCAGTGCAATATATCAATTCAATAAAGAATACTTAGGAATTGAAACATCTAAAATTTAGCTAGCCAGTTTTGGATTTTCTTACGAAAATTTAAGATATTTTTTGTGTGAAATATGGATGCATAGAGTGTATCGAAAGCCTTTGTTAAACCATTAATTCTTTGTTTTACAGGCAACTAGTAAATTTGAAATATAACGCTGATGACTATGACACTAATGAGAAGATTCTGTCCAATTAACTGCAACATCACTGTGGAGAAGGTTGAAACCAATCAAATATAAGATAATAATGTGAAGGTTCTGAAATATAAAATAAAACATTTGAGAAGAAGGTATTCATCAATCAAATGCAACATAACAATGATGAGGAACTTCTGGCTAATAAAATACTAATAAAAATAGAATCAATAAAAAAAATCAGAACTGTGCATATAAATATCCTTACATAGTATTGTTTAGCAATTAATGGTCGCAGGTGATCAATGATGCAGTGCGAAAACTTCTCTAGTTTCAACACAAATCAATATTCTTAAATCAACCAAACCTAATAAATTGTTAATAGAGATTTGGTATTTGCTGGTAAGTTGTTGTTTTGTCTTCTCTATACAGGCTGTCAATGTTATTTGTGTTGGAGAAGGGCCTGTTGTACATCTGAGTCCACATTCGTTAAATTGGGGAGAAATTCCAGTGTTATTAGATAGTGAGAGGACGCTTACTTTGTGTAATGAGTCGTTCATTCCTGCTAAATTCAAGGCTCACATTGTAAGTTGTTGATAATTATTAAATAGCTTCTGGGTAGTGTTACCTAGGTTTTCATACCCGAGTTTTCACACTTTTTTGCTGAAATATGTGATCTTATACCCAAGTTTTCACACTTTGTTACTGAAATCTGGGATCTCATACCTGAGTTTTCACACTTTATTGCTGAAATCTGGGATCTCATACCTGAGTTTTCACACTTTGTTACTGAAATCTGGGATCTCATACCTGAGTTTTCACACTTTATTGCTGAAATCTGGGATCTCATACCTGAGTTTTTACACTTTGTTACTGAAATCTGGATCTTATACCTGAGTTTTCACACTTTATTGCTAAAATCTGGTTATCATACCTGAGTTTTCACACTTTATTGCTGAAATCTGGGATCACATATCTAAGTTTTCACACTTTGTTACTGAAATCTGGGATCTCATACCTGAGTTTTCACACTGGGTTTTTGGATATCTGGAGACATTAATTTGTGAATTATCATTTCAGGGGATAGTGTGTGGATATGGTGAATTGGGTAGAGATGAGGCCATTTTAATGGTCATATATGAGTTCAAAAGTGTCTAAATGCTCACCTGTCAGTGAAACTGTCTAAAGGTCAATGTATCAGTAAAAGTGTCTAAATGAACATGTATCAGTAAAAGTGTCTAAATGCCAATGTATCAGTGAAACTGTCTAATGGTCAATGTATCAGTAAAAGTGTCTAAATGCCAATGTATCAGTAAAAGTGTATAAATGCCAACGTATCAGTAAAAGTGTCTAAATGGCAATGTATCAGTAAAAGTGTCTAAATGCCAATGTATCAGTAAAAGTGTCTAAATGCCATGTATCAATAAAAGTGTCTAAATGCCATGTATCAATAAAAGTGTCTAAATGTAAATGTATCAGTAAAAGTGTCTAAATGCCAATGTATCAGTAAAAGTGTCTAAATGGCAATGTATCAGTAAAAGTGTCTAAGTGCCAATGTATCAGTAAAAGTGTCTAAATGCCAATGTATCAGTAATAAAAGTATAAACTAACCATGCATCAGTAAAAGTGTCTAAACATGCAGTGGCAGTGGAAGTGTCTAAATACCAATGTGTCAGTGGTAAAAGTTATGGGTCTGCCTGGAGTGCAATGACATCAGTTTAGTAACCAATAACCCACCCTTGTGGTGCCGGGACCCACAAGGGAAGCAAAGAATAGTACCACTGCTACCTACAAAGCATGTTGTAAGATGTGACTGATGTAGGACTTAGGAAGCTTCCTAGTAAATAAAAAGCATCACAGAAATTGGATGTGCTGGCCTACTTGTAGGCGCATAACCGGTACAATGTACAATCACTCTTAGGCTCGGATCACATACAAATCACACAGAATGGTTAACAAGTGGTCGATATGAAGTGTTCGCAGAAGAAGAGCCAATAACCAGTAATTAGTAAAAGTGTAAAATGCCCATGTATCTGTAAAAGTGTCTAAACATCCTTCTGGCAGTGAAAATGTCTAAAATGGTTATATGTCAGTATAAGTGCTTAAATAATAGATATACTGGTCAAGCTTGCTGTCATTACATTTTTGTGAAATTATACTGATATCAACTTTGCTTGTCCCTTTTGCTCATTCTGAAATGTGCTTGTAGTTATTGTTACTACATACCTGTCATAATTTTCAGCTGAGATCTAACACAGTGTTCAGGGTGAGTCCAACTGAAGGAGAGATTCCTCCAGAAGAAACAATTGTTTTGAAAGTCAAAGTCAAGCTGGATGACTGTGTCAGGCTAGTTTTTATATGATGTCTTCCTTCTTCTTGTTTGAAATTTTGTATATTACGGCAGCACAATTAAGTTTTAAAATTAAATTTATATTCATCATGGTCATTTCTGATTGGTGTAGGCAATCTTGGATGCCCACAAACATCTGTTCTTAGTATTGACTGTACACTGCAGTCTCGGAGCACATCTACATAAAATGGGTCTCAGGGACTTGGCTGCTTGCACCTGTGAAGAACCAAAACATCTTGCAAGACTGTCCCAGCCTGAACAGTGTGAAAATGGAAATATGTCTAACAGGAACAACCCTTTAGAATAAACTATGTGGAGCTGATGAAGACCTGAAGCACTTCGCCCTGCTCATGACAGATACCGGAGTAGTCACATAGCAGAAGTTGATCACAGAAGAAGAAGAACTGACATGTGACATTTTTCTGTGCTTTGAAGCTCAGCTGTCTTTAGTATGTTCTTTTATCTCTGCACCTCAGGGTAGAAGTGGAACAAATAATTAAGTATGTTTATAGTTCATAGTTCATAAGTACGGTTCCAACTTCACTGCAACGGTCACCCCATAATTGCTCCGTTCCTGTGCCAATGAAAATCACACGAAATGCTAACAACTGTGAAATGTTTCCTATGTGAACTAATTCCAGAATGAAACAGCCGCGTACCACCACAAAAAAACCCTGCTCCGCATGAAATGCATATGGCCGTTGCTAATGTAGCAACACAAAACTGTTCATCACTTGAATTGCAATTCTTGTCGAAGGGAACATCAATCACGACAAAATCCAGCTTTCTGACCCGTAATATAAACTACATACGGCAGATTGAGCTAGTTCGTCATAACCGCTGTCCACCATTTTCTGAATACACACTAACACACAACAAACGCACTGTTGACACAGCAAAAGGCATTCCATGTAACATTCATAGCTCACAGCGTTGCTCAAGCACTAACTCAGTAGCTCGGCAAACAAAACCGGAAAATACCCGACTAAACATGTAGGAAATGCGCTATCAAAGTCATGTTCAGAATCAAACAGTTCTGACTCTGAATGGTCCTCCCGCATTCCGCCATTGCTGGCCAGGGTTTCCAAAAACCTGTTTCCGCTGGGGATCGAACCCAGGACCTTCCGCGTGTTAGTATTGATAAAGATATATAGAGATGGCTATTAAAGAGCATAAAATCAAGGAAAATTAAATATTTCGGACACATAAAACAACATGAGTGCCCAGAGAAGATAATTTTAGAGGGAATGGTGGTTGGAAGAAGAATGAGAGGAAGACCTAGAAGACGAGGGTGCAAGATATCATTGACGATCTCTCCCTCTCTCTCGCAATCGTTCTTTTTGGCCATTTTGATCATTCTTGTTGTGATATATAAACAGCCTTTGCCAAGAACATATTTTTACGTCACATCATTCAGCCCCATTTGGAGCTCTGGTGCTTATCTTTCGGCGACGTGTCAGATTTCAGCCAGCGTTTACTCAGTTTGCTCTCCGTCAGCCTTTGGTTGTCCCCAGCCTACCTGCAAGGCAGCAGGTTATTGACGATCTGAGAATGATTGCTGCTGATGCCGGTCAACTTGCACAGAACAAGGAGTTTTTTTAAGACTTGTCATGGGAGCCAAGTTCCAGAAGAAACAAGTTACTTGATGATGATGAATGTGCTAAAAACTTACCTTATCATGACATGCTTGAGAAATGATGATTATCTCTTTCTAATCTTGGTAATGAGCTTGATGAACATTATCTTCTTTTGCAGCATCAACATTTCTATTTTTGAAGTAATTTGGATTCCTAACATTCTTCTGTATATGTACATTTCGGTGACTTCCAATGATATTGTAGTGTGTTTCTTTATCTTTTTTTTGTGATAAATAGAATGGCTTCTATTTATTTCTTTTTTACTTCTTCTTCGAATGCTCCATATCAACCACTTGTTAACCACTCTGTGTGATTTGTATGTGATCTGAGCTTAAGAGCGATTGTACGTTGTGCCAGTTATGTGCCTATAAGTCGGCCAGCACATCCGATTTCTGAGATGCTTTTTATTTACTTGGGTAGCTTCCCTAGGTCCTACATCAGTTGCCTCGTAGGTCGCAGTGGTACTATTCTTTGCTTCCCTTTCATGCACCAGCACCACACTGGCCACTGTTACTTCTAATTATTATTATTTTTTTTTTTTCGATCCAAAAGCACTTGAGCTTTTCAGCTCTTCGCTCGGTGCCATGGACATCGTAACCCTTCGGTTTGGTGCGACGAACACCGTAAATCTGGGGAATCTGTGGCTTTTTCTGCCATCCCATGGAATTGAACCCGCACACACAGAGGGATAGTCACCCATAGTCCAACGCTCTACGAACATGCTAGGCAGACTGCACTTCTAATTATTGCATATGATGTCCTTCATGTTATGAAATGAAAATATAAATGTACAGAACAAAAAATACCTGTCAAACTTGTAACATTGACATTGAGATTCAGATCTCTTAATAACTTACGAGGTCCGTAAGAGATATATGTATACACTAGATCCATTTAATATGTCTAATGTTTGCTTGATATGTCTATCTATCTATGTCCTCTTCATGTCCCAATTGACACATAAGGTTTCCACAAGAGACTTCACTGTTGCTGTTCTGTTACCTTTCTACCAACCGTCTCCCACGTCAGGCCACACTCCTTCAACTCTCTCTCCACCGTTCTTCTCTGTGTTTCCTTTGGATGTCCAGGCCTTCTCTTCCCATCAGCTGTCCATCTAAGAGCTGTTCTAGCCAACTGGCATACAACATACATGTCCAAACCACCTCCATCTTCGTCTCTTAACTGATTCCGTACCGTAGAACACTCAAGTGTAACTATTTCTTATCTGCCTGGACCACGCGTCGCTCAAAAGCGATTACTATTTTGTTGAGTTTTTATTATTTTTTGTTCCAATTGAAGATTTATATGAACTGGAAAATACTTAGAAGTGATGTATAAACGATAACGAATACATATCAGTATGGCTTATGCTAGAATTCGAATTGAAACAGAGTTTATAAATCATTTTAGGATACCCTGTAACCGTAAAAAATTAGCGATTTTTATGAATGTTCATGATGCTACTTTGTGAACAGTTAATAAACCATACACTCCTTCACTATTGTCTTAACGTTTGTGTATTCATAAATGGATTACATATATAAAGAGAGCAGTTAGACTGATTTATTCCACATAATGTTCATCAAGGCCCTTGAAAAGTTGGATTTTCGTTCTCACAATTTCAATGTATTTTTTTTAATACATGCTAATATTTTCAAGCATAGTCAACACAACATTATATTTTTGGACACAATAAATATTTTATGAAAGTACATTCATTTATCTTTAATTTGATTTAAAGTAAGTTAAACTTTAAATCATATTTAGAAACAATATTTTAGTTTAGCTAAAGTAAGTGTGCAATATTTTGGACACTAAAAATATTATTCCATCCAGAGGCGAAAAAAAACCGGTAGTGAATCAGTTAATGATGATCTCCAAGGATGCACATTCTGTTCGTTTCAAAAGTTCCTCATTTGTTATGGTATTTGGCCAAAACATTTGCAGGATCCTTCTTAACCATTTATTCTGAAAGATCTCCAACTTGTGTATTATGTGTTGGATCATTTTCCAGCATTCACTTCTGTATAATAGCACTCCCAGTACATTACTTCTATATATTTTAAGTTTTGTCCTAAGATTTAGTACTTTTCCAAATTTTGTTGAGCATCACAAAAGTTTGTCTTGCCTTCTTGATTTTTCGATGATATCCTTTTCTGAATCTCCATCTGGTGATACTGTACTTCCCAGTTATACAAAATCCTGGACTTCCTCTATGACTTCATTGTGTAATACAGTTGTGTTCTCAAATTTATGATTATTTCTCATTACCTTCATTTTCGCTATATTTATTTTAAGTCTTATTGTTTGAGCTGTTCTGGAAAGTATATCTAATTTCCTTTGAACATCCTCATATCTGCTGGCCAACAGACCAATATCATTGACATAATCCAAATCTTCCAGAACTGATGTAAGTGTCCATCGAATGCCTCTGTTGTTATCCTTTATGGTTTCTCTCATCAACCAGTTCATGGCAAGGTTAAACAGGAATGGTGAAAGAATACATCCCTGTCTAACTACTGTATTGACCTCAAAACACTCTGTCAGCTGACTATTACATACTACTTGACACTGAAAGTCCATAAATAATGTTTTAATTACACTGACCATCTTTATTGGTATTCCATAATGATGGAGTATCTTCCATAGCGATTCCCTGTGCAGGCTATCAAATGCTTTTCAAAGTCAACAAAAACCATGTAGATGGAACTATTCCATTCATTGCTTTGTTCAACTATCTGTCGCAGTGTAAAAATGTGGTCTATGCATGATCTTCCTTTCCTGAAACCTGCTTGTTCTATCCTAATTTTGTTGTCCAGTGTTACTTTCATTCTTTGAAGAATCACTCTACTAAATATTTTACTTGTTAATGATAACAGGGTTATTCCTCTCCAGTTGTTGCAATTTCCTAAGTCCCCTTTCTTTAGTAACTTAACTGATTCAGTCCCGTGGAACACTGTAGTGCACATATTTCTTATCTGCGTGGCCCAAGCGTCGTTTAAAAGACGGCTACTATTTCGTTGAGTTTTATTAATTTTCACTCCGATTGTAGTTTTATATCAACCGGAAACTAAGTAGAAAGGAAGTACTACCGATAACCAAATCACAACATCGTGGTTTTGACTAGAATCAGAAGTGAAACCAAGTTTAATTTTCGTTTTCAAGTTACCCTGTGATTAAAAATAATGTCTAACAATTCAGAGTCTAGAAATGGTTTGTTATCAGCTCGTTCTGCACGTTTTACAGCTGCAGAAGCGAGATTAGTTGCATGAAGATGTAGATACTGATAGTGAAGATAGTGAAGCTTCTGATGACACAGAAGTTTGTGATTTAAATACGTCGATTATTAATAATTTAAATAATACTAGTAGTGTTTCCCAACCAGCTGCGAGAGGAGCGTTGCCCCAGTCAGGTTCCAGTAGGATTGCAACAAAAAGAAGGATTCAGACAGAACCTACACAGTCTACTTGGAGAGAAGTTATATAGTTGCTATGTTAGGACTATTATTCATATACTTTAGTTCTTTATTCCTCTAAATATTGCTATAATTTCCACTGTATGTGATTATATATTATGAGACATGAATGTTTAGTATGTGAAATCTTCAATTTGACAATTTTTAATGGAAATTTCTTCAAAGATGGTCATGTTGCTAATTTGCGAACAGTTAGTAAACCATATATTCCGTCAATATTTTCTTAATTTTTGTGTATTCATAAATGGATTACTTATATAAAGAGAACAGTTACACTGACTTATTCACCATATTGTTCCTCAAGGCCCTTGGTAAGTTGGATTTTTGTTCTCACAATTTCAATTAATTTTTTATTACATGCTAATATTTGTCATGCACAGTCAACACAACATTATATTTTCGCATACAATAAATATTTTATGAAAGTACAATCATTTATCTTTAATTTGATATATAATAAGTTCAACTTTAAATCATATTTAGAAACAATATTTTAATTTAACTAAAGTATGTGTGCAATATTTTTGAAGCTAAAAAATAATTCCGTCCAGAGGTGAAAAAACCTGGTACTGAATCAGTTAATAATAGAGCCTATTCTCCATTCTTCTGGAATTATTTCTTTATCCCATGATATGTCTATATGGATCTCATAATGTAGAAGGTGTTACTGAGTAGTGGGGTACTAAATTTGCATGCTTCTGGGCAATGTTCTGTTCCTGGTACAGTTAGATCTTTAGTCACCCTGCTGAAGATCGGTGTACCATGACCTTTTTTTTAGTTTTTTTGTGAATTTATTTGCTGACTATTTGATATTTTATTCATTAATATGTTGATTTATTAATTGATTGATGACTGATTGACTTGTTGATTTACTTATTGATTATTATCTTGATAACTAATTTGTTGTCCAGATAATTTTGTTTATTTGGTAAATGATTTATTCGGTTATTGATATGTTGAGTTGTATAAATGTTTTTTATTGATTGTATATTTAATGTTTTATTGATTTCTTAATTGATTTCTAAAATAATAAATTTCTTGTATTAAATTTACTAAAGTAGTAAAATTATTGAATCTTTTTGATAGGAATGAAATCATTTAATAAAATTCCATTATTTTTGCGCTCAGATTTCAGGATAAGCTCATTATCAACTTTTTGGATAGCCAAACGAGACAGATTCCTCTTCACGCCGTAGGGAAAGGCACAACCATAGTTTTTGATCCACCTCTTGGGTGTGTGCTGAATCTTGGACCAAATTTCAGGTTCTACCAAAAAAATAATTGTGTGTGCCAATGTTACTAATAAATTGAAATTCCAGTTTGGCTTTAAATTTTGTTGCTTAGAAAAATCTTTTGAGTTTCTTCTATCAAACAGATTTTTCATAAAATATAGACCAGTTGTTTTTTTCTTATACTATCCTTTCCATGTATTTCCATTTTTTCCTGTCTCCTTAACCCTTCGAACCCTGAACCCTGTACCTTAAAAACAGCCTCCTTCCCTCCTGAGTTCCTGTGCAAAAACAGCACATATCAAAGTGATATTAAAAACACGATAATTTAGCACAATTAAGTGCTCTATAATTTCTAATTGACTTACCCCATCAACTCCGTTATTCCTGCTTATTATATATTTGCAGAATACTAGACTGTTTTAAATTTGCTTGATATACTGCGTGGGTACAACGGTGAATACTTCCGTATATGTAGCTTGTTATCCAGATTGAACATATATAGCTTGATTTTCATTCAATTAAAACAATTTTTCATCATCTAAATAATCGTCTCATTCACTTTCGATATCGTTATCAGAATAATCACATTCTAAGTCTAATTCATTTTCAGATTCATTTAAAACAAGGTCAACAGCATGCTCTGTTGTTATCCTTTTAGAGTGGCCATTTCCAAAATTTTCAGCACATCTTTTCATCATGAAAATACTTAACTAACTACTTTATCAGCCCACAAAAATACACACAACAGCATCCACCATCTTGCTAAATCATGTAGAACATGTGTGTTGTGTTTTACTTCACATTTGTACACAAGTTATTTTACATCCGTGAAAGAAAATGATGGATCCTTCTCATACCAATATTTTGGGATGTCGGGATATACAATGTTTACATTTACTTCCAAAATATCGGGATCACAGGTTCTAAGGGTTAATATCTGTAATTAGCATTCACCTAATATTGTTACTTGTGCAGTAGTTATCTTCTACTGTTGTCATTATCATGTTTTAACTCTAGATATCTCCCTATTTTCAATAAAAGACAACAAATAATAAAATAAGTTAGAAGTTAATTAGGTGTATAAATGGAGACAAAATAAACTGCAGGATTATAAATGTATTTCACTTTTCATTGACAATGAATTTCTTGATGTTTTAAAAAACAGCAACAGATCAGTAAAGAAAACGTTTCAGTTGACCAACATGGGACGTCGCATTCAGCAGCTAGTCTGGCAGACAGATGTGTACAACATTTTGTCAAAAACTAGGAGAGACAGAAGCAAATCAGTTTGTCTGAACGGGGCCAAACAGAAGGTAACTCATGAATTAATGTTAATTTATGTAATAGTATTATGGTTTCTTATACTGTAGCCATTTGTATGGTGTATGCCAGTGGGAGCATTGACTAGGACATCTCTCAGATGGACAGCGGCTGGGAGGAGAAGGCCTGAACATCCAAAGGAAACGTGGAGAAAAACTGTGGAGAGAGAGTTGAAGGAGTGCGGCCTGACGTGGGAGACGTTAGGTAGAAAGGCAGCAGAACGGCAACAGTGGAAGTCTTTTGTGGAAACTTTATGTGTGAATCAGGACATTAAGAGGATATAGATATAGATATTGTAGCCATTATGATAACTTGGATACTTTAGCTGGTCTGCCTATTTTAATTTATTTCTTATCTGTCTGTTATCAGAATAACTTTGGCTGTTGTTTATCTTGTCTTGTCTTATATACAGTTGCTTGCCCGTCTGCCCAGCGTTTTCGTAGCACGTTGGACTACGGGTGACTATCCCTCTGTGTGTGCAGGTTCAATTCTGCGGGATGGCAGAAAAGCCACAGATTCCCCAGATTTACGGTGTTCGTGGCACCAAACCGAAGGGTTACGATGTCCATGGCACCAAGCCGAAGAGCTGAAAAGCTCAAGTGTTTCTGGATCGAAAAAAAAATAAAAATATACAGTTGCCATGAAGTGTCATGGGGAGTTTCAGGTTTCTATCCCGTGCCAGGTGTATTGCATTCGTAGTTTTTAGTCTTTGATGTTGCAGGATATCTGTGAAATTATTGATATTATTATTGATATTATCTGTGATATTATCTTCCCGTCAAGTTCTTGGTCCTTCTCTGGCTCGGTGTCCAGGTTGCCGGTAGTTATAGACGCAAGATGGTAGTAGATCTGGTTTCATTATCATTAGGTGAACGAACCATTTTATTTGTTGTCTTCTGATAGATGCATGGTATGATTCCAACATTTCTAATGTTCTCATTTCTCAGTCTATCCCATCTTGTAACATTGACGGCGTTCCTTAAACAGTTCATTTCACATGTTTTTATCTTTCTTCTGGCTGTTGTTTACCTGGGTTGCTGCATTTTTGCTGCATTCTTGTCATGCCTTGTAGCACATGAGGCTTCTAAGAAGACACTCCAGGTGCTCCCATATTTGTCAGCCCTCAGAGCAGTGTTCCATGCAAGAGATGCTCCAAACATAAACTTCTTTTTGGTTTTGAACCATGCTGTTTATTCTAATAGTGGGATTCTGTCTCAAGACAACTAGACAATGAGAACATTTATTATCCTTTAGATTTTTTGTAATAGTATAGTTTTCTCCAGAACAGAATTGTTAGCGATGTCCCCAAGCTGGAGGACTGGCTGGCCATTTTTAAAAACTTATTCCCTTTCTAATTACCTATTCCAATACTGATTGAGGGAGGGACATAGAAGATGTGGATGAATTTGTCTACCTTGGAAGTAAGATCAGCAGATCAGGAGGTACAGATGAGGACATTAAGGCTAGGATTAGGAAGGCCCGACAGGCCTTTGCGATCCTGCACATGGTGTGGAAGTCCGCTGCCATCTCCACGAAAACAAAGCTCAGGATTTTCAGCTCAAATGTGAAGTCGGTGTTGCTGTATGGCTCGGAAACTTGGCGAGTCACTAGGGCAAATACAAATAAGATCCAGACCTTTGTCAACGGATGTTTGCGGCGATTCTCAGATTGAGATGGTATGATAGAGTTACAAACACGGATCTGTGGATAGGAACAGGGCAGGAACCTATGATGACACAGGTCAAGAGGAGAAGATGGCGATGGATAGGCCATACCTTGCGGAAGACACAGTCGAGTGTCACTAGACAGGTGCTCGAGTGGAACCCGCAGGAAACGAAAAAGAGGACGCCCTAAGCAGACTTGGAGACGAGGTCTTACTGAGGAGCTGAAGAGTGCTCAATTGACCTGGGAGACCATAAAAATAACAGCCAGAGACCGAGAATAGTGGCGAACAACTGTTGAGGCCCTATGCTCCACGAGGAGCGGAGAGGATTAATGATGAATTACCTATTCATTTGTGGTGACCCTGCCAGGAACAATGTCTCTGCCAACATAGATCACTGGTTCACTATGTCCATCAAGGCCCCCCTCCTATGACAAGGTAATGGTTGGGAGGGGAGGCTAGTTTTGGCTAATATAAACAAAATATATATATGGTTTTTACTCTCATTATACATGTAATGAATAGTGTCTGACAGAATAGATTAAAGCACTACTCCCATTCAGGAAACCCAGGTTTAATCTCCAGCAAGATCAATTTTCTGTCTGGGACATAAAGAAAAAATCTTAACCTGAACAGTTTTGCAGTGACTACACTACATTAAATTCTTCAGGCCCCCCCTTACCTCATCCTTTACCGTCCTAAAAAGCAGTATTACAGGCAGAAAAAATCTGTTTTTTTTTTAAATACATGAAATGACATAAACATCTGAAGAAATGTATTTATACCTTCAACAACTGACTACGAGCAGCATCATTCAAGTGTGACCAACCATCACCACACTACAAAAGTTGTAACCACATAATGAACTAGGAACAGATCGTAGCCACAAAATACAGCATTACCATTTGACAAACCACAGTCACAAGTCTTATATATTAGCAACACAACATATCATTGTCACAAAAATCACATGTGCTAATACAATTATGCTATCGTGATATGACTGCGTTTTCATTCTTTGAATGTGTTGTCATGCTATACATGTGATATTATGTTATGAATGTGCTGTCATGCTATGAATGTTCTATCATTCAGTGAATGGCCTATGATGTAGCTATATTGCTATGAACATATAGCCAACTTGTCTAAACGTACATTATCGTACACAGATGTATATTGATCAAACGGACGATTACCTTAAAGTATTCTATGATGGTTAGTTAATTATTTATATTATTTTCTATTATTTTTATTCATCCTTTGGTATTTACGCACCCCGACTAATTTTTAACGCGATAACACCATTTCACTATGCACTGGCTTTGCCGCATAACCATTCGCACTGTTTATGACACATACTGGAGTAATCACATAGCAAAAGTTGATTGCAGAAGAAGAAGAAGTGGTGACATGACGTCTGTGCTACCATGCTATAATTGTGCTATTAATGTGATTTAATTAATTGCTGTAATTATGTCAGTAAGAAAAGCATTTATATCAATAATAAGGATTCTGTACAAATTTTCAGGTTTCAACAACAGCATTAGAAGCCTATCAAACAGTGTTTCAGCTGACTCCTAACCGTATGGAACTCAACCCTGGCCAGTCAGTGGAGTTGACAATAGAAGGATTTGTTAATGGGTAATATTAAGTTAAATGATATTTCTTCTTCTTCTATACAGACAAGGCAAGACTTTGCTGCCCTAAACGGGCTCTGGCAACATACAGGCGCTCATATTATATAATATTTGTCTCTAAATTCGCCTGTGTGTTGCCGGAGCCTGCAAGAGAAGCAAAGAATAGTAACACTGCAACCTACAAGACATGTCGTGAGGCGACTGAGGTAGGGGCCTAGGAAGCTACCTAATAAATAAAAAGTGTTGCGGAAATCGAATGTGCTGGCCTACTTGTAGGCACATGACTGGCACAGCGTACAGTTGCTCTTAGGCTAAGATCGTATATAAATCACAAAGAGTGGTTAACAAGTGGCCGATATGGAGCGTTTGAAGAAGAAGAAGTCTCTAAATTTCATGATTTTATAGTCTTCTCCTTCTTCTTTGCGTTCGTTCTTTACGACCAATTTTAGTCACTTTTTGTGATATGTTTGATCTTTGCCAAGAACGTGTATACGTTGCACATTGGTTTGTAGGCCCCTAAATGCATAGACTTCTACATGCATCCGATTTCAGCCAAACCTCCTTAGTCACCTCTTATGACATGCGTGGCAGGTAACAGTGGTTCTATTCTTTACACCCAAATTTGGGCCCTGGTAACCACTCGGGCGTGATTTTATAGTATTTATCATAATGTTTTTGTGTTACACTACCTACAGCCTTCTCCTGATTTATAACTGTGTAATGAGTTGTATTAAATTGTCTGTAGAAGAGCAACCGGATGTACCAGTTACATATACAGGTATGGTTTCATTCCATAAAAAAATCAAGTACGTTGTTTAGAGCTACCATTTCTGTTATGTGTCCTGTTTTACAGACCCCAGAATGTGTCTGAGATCCTTTCATGTCATGCAATCATTGGAAGAGCAGGTGGAAAGATTCCAATAATCAGTGTGAACGTCCGTGCAGAGTTTATAGAGCCTCTACTCAACTTCTCTACCAAGTGTGCTTTCTTTAGAGTGGACAAGGTGAGTTTGTACTGTGTGAGAAGTGTATTTTAGAGTGTGTGGGAAGTTGGATTTGGTTGTGTGGTGAAATGGATTTATTAACGCGGAGATGTGAATGTAGTGATTTGGAAGGTTGGTAGGGTAAAAAAGGTGAACTTTGCTTTGTAGAGAGGTGGAATTATTTATGTCGGGAGGTATACCTAGCGATATTGGATAGTGAGTTTGTTTATATGGGGAGGTGAGTTATATGGGAAAGGGGGTTTATTTCTGTGAAAAGGTGAGTTATGTGGAAAAGTGGGTTTATTTCTGTGAGAAGACGAGTTATGTGGGAAAGTGGGTTTATTTCTGTGAGGTGAATTATGTGGGAAAGTGAGTTTATTTCTGTGAGCTATGTGAGAAACTGGGTTTTTTCTGTGATAACGGGGTTGGTGTGGAAAGGTGATTTTTTTATGTAAGGAGGTTAATCTAGTAATGTTGGAAGGTGTGACAGGCCATGTTGGAGGTTATTTCTGGTCATATAGGAATGTTGATATGCACTTGTTGGGAAATCATCTACCTACTGTGTTGAGAACAATTTGTGGTTCAAAGTCCTAGACAGCCTGGATGAATACTGTTAAACTCATCATATTGTGAGTGCAGAATTATTGGTGTTCTCCCCAGGCTCCCAATGAAGATCTTGAAGTTCAGGAGAAACAGCTGGTCATGAACAATGTTTCCAGACTACCATTGACTGTTGGACTCAAACTGGCATATCCTTTCAGCATTATTCTTGATGGTCAAAAAGTTTATGAGACTGTAAGTGATTCTTTTGCCCCAAAAATTGTAAGTTTAATTTAGTTGTTTTGCTTTATAATAGGACATGTTTATATATTGACAATATAGCAAATATATTCAGATTCTCTCTCTTTCTCTAGCCTTTAATGCCTAGGGAGGCAACAAAAACATGCCATTCTTCTCTGTTCTTGGTCGCCCTTTGTATTGTGTTTCAGCTGTGATTCATTTTTTTAGTTCCGGTTTCACTGTTTTCCTCCAAGTAATTTTGGGTCTTCCACATTTTTATTTACCATCTGGTGTCCATCTCATTGCAGTTTTAGTGAAAAAATTAATCTTCATGTGTATCACATGTCCAATCCATCTCCAGCATCTCATTTGGATGATGGTGTTCATATTCTCTTGCTGACACTATTTAAGCAGTTTTTGATTAGAGATCATTCTTGGCCAGAACACGCTTAAGACGTTTCAGACTGTAAGGGGCACTAACTGTGACACTGAGATAAATAAATATGGGCAACATTTAAGTAGACCTGAGATTAAAAAGCTGGAGCGCCCAAGTGGTTACCGGGGCCCAAATTTGGTGTGTAAAGAATAGAACCACTGTTACCTGCCACGCATGTCGTAGAGGCGACTAAGGAGGTTTGGCTGAAATCGGATGCACGTGTCCTAAACTTATAGAAGTCTATGCATTTAGGGGCCTACCAAACCAATGTGCAACATATACACGTTCTTGGCAAAGATCAAACCTATCACAAAGAGTGATTAAAATTGGTCGTAAGAACGCAAAGAAGAAGAAGAAAGCTGAGAAAGTTTTTGTTAAAAAGGAGGAACTCAGAGAAGGGTTGAGAACACGAGTAATTTTTTGTGACAAATAGTCTTCTCGTCTTTTTTTTTTTTTTTTTTTTTTTTTTTCCCGATCCAGAAGCACTTGAGCTTTGGCTCGGTGCCATGGACATCGTAACCCTTCGTTCGGTGCCACGAACACCGTAAATCTGGGGAATCTGTGGCTTTTTCTGCCATCCCCGGAATTGAACCCGCACACACAGAGGGATAGTCACCCATAGTCCAACTCGCTACGAACACGCTGGCAGACGGCGTCTTCTCGTCTTAGAATCCTGATGATGGAATAAAGATACAATTTTAGATGATAAAACTTTTGATCTGCTGAGCGAGGCCAATATGAAAAGAAAGCTTATTGATAAGAAAGAGTAGCTGTTTTAACCCTTTAGCTGCTAATGACGTATATATACGTTTTCCCATTCACTTCTAAAAACACATTAACCACTTCTAAAGACGCATTAACACGTCTGTTATTATCTCTTCTCTGTGGGCTAAAGACGTGTTAACATGTTATACATTGCTATTGTCACTGCTATAGGCGTACATTCATGTTTGTGACCTAGAAACAAAGAGTAGCTATTTTTAGCTCAGCCTTCGGAAAGTATGTAGCAGCGAAAGGGTTAAGAGGTTGCATGAAAACATGAAAGAGAGATTGATTAGGGACAACGGGTAAAATTAATTGAAGAAAGATAGACAATGGCAAAGAGAGATCATAGACAGCTTAGTATTTTGGTATTGATGAAAGTCAATAAAAGAACTGATTAAACAGTATTAGGAGCATGAAGTTGTGATCACATAAGAAAGCTGGCACATGACCTAGAGCAGTGGTTCCTAACAACTTTCTAGGTAAAGAAACTCTTTTATAATAGCTAAGCAACCTGTGACATCTCTACATCATCGACTCAGTAGGAATCGACTGTGTCCTCTATTACCTTTTTCTACTGAAATACTCTTAAGTATTCTTCTTCTTCTTTGAACTCTCCATATCAACCACTTGTTAACCACTCTGTGTGATTTGTATGTGATCTGAGCTTAAAAGCAATTTTACATTGTGTCAGTTATGCGCATACATGTAGGCCAGCATATCCGATTTCTACTATGCTTTTTATTTACTAGGATAGCTTCCCTAGGCCCCAACCTTAGACGCCTCTTACAATGTGCCTTGTAGCTCTCAGTATTGCTATTCTTTGCCCCCTTTGCAGGCTCTGGCAACACTCTGGCGAAGCCATTTTTTCAATCGCTGTTTTTAGTATATAGTTGCTATTTCATATCGGGAGCACCAGATTGCTATTTCATATTTCAAAATGTGCAGACTTGAAAACTCTATTTTATAAATTCATCTGCTGTATTCTACAAAGAACTATTAGCAAAGGCATCAAATGAATCTTGTGAATAGTTTTTTTCACAATAAACCCTTTTGGAACATGAGGTGACTTGTCAGACAATTCATACTGTCAGAATGGTTTATCAGGGGACTTGTCGTATTCTATGAGTTGAAAATGAAAATCGTGGCATATCCTTTACATGATGTAGCCATCAACCACAGTAAACAAGTTGTTGATTTTTCTAGCCACCACTTATATGTTCAGTAGTTTACCATTGCTTTCTGACGGTGAGGTCTATTGTTACCTTTTGTAAAAATCCCATGGAAACAAATTTGCTTCTAAACTTGCCCACCGTGGGGTTTGTACCAGGTACGCTTGGGTTTGTGATCGAGCTCACTACCGCTTGAGCTACAGACGCCCACATTCTATGAGTTAAGACTGAATTTAAAATAGCAGTTATATATATATATATATATATATATATCACACATTGTGACAGTTGGTAAAATCAATGAGAGATGAGACAGAGGAAGACAGAGAGTGAACATTCTGGACAGTCTGTCTTCATGGCCCGGAAGAGTGCCAACATCTGAACTGATAGTCAGCATCAAAGGTAGACGATTGTGGAGATCCATACTCACCTATGCCAGTTGGTATGGCACATAACAATGATGAAATATATAACATTTTTATTGAGTACTGCACTGTTTTTTAATCTGCTTTTACTCAAGTATATCAAAATATCTATCAAAATTATTGAAATATGATTGCATATTTTCTACAATCATATTTCAGTATTTATGATAGATTGAGTCACATTTATCAGTAATTCTCTAATTTAAAGTCCTATTTTCGGAAGTCCCTATGGCAAAGTGGTTAAAACATTTGCCTATCATTCTGAACGTTGTGGGTTCGAATCTGAACCGAGTCACATAGTGCAAATTTTTTTCATGAAATCTGTAGGATTGTTGCTGGAATTATGGAGTTCATGCTTTGTGCAACACTCTTGGCAGGTGGCATGCCATTTCTGCCAACAGGGATGGTGACATATGGGGAAACCCATTGCAATGAAGTAAATTCTTCATCTGTAGACCCTTTAGAGCCACATTTATCAGGTTCTTTTCCTTTTTTGGGGGGATAAACCAACATACTGGTCTAATAAATGTGATTTTGTTTACATTTATTTGTTAATTCTTGTTTTTGTGTGTACAGATGGTCCGTCTTCAAAGTGGTGATGTGTATACTTTGCACATTGAGTTTGACCCCATGTTCAAGGATGACTTTTACATACGCACCATTGATGAAGTTCTTCATATTACGTACCAGGAGCATCCACATGTTGTCAGTATTTCTTTTGTTATTATTGACTGGAATTGTATCATAGTTAAAAAAAAAGCTTTTAATGGGAAAGACATATTTCTTAAATAATATTTATGCTTTAGGCAAGTATTTGAGGATCTCAAAAAAAAACAATTACCAAACGCTGAATCGAACCCCTGCCTTTAGTTCTCTTTGTCCCTATAGCCTAGCCATAAAAATGAGAATTTTTAAGACCACAACCAGCTAGATCTATTTTTAAAAATAGCTTCACTTTGTTGTGTCTCTTCAGCGTCGATACACAACAAGGAAATTCAGGTTAGAATCTCCAGTGCTGGCACACGCACAGATGTACAAAGTCTTTGTGCTTAAATATATGAGATGAAATAACTACACACAAGTGGATCCTCAAATATTTGTTTTATTCTATTTATTTGCAATTTACATTGGTCTCTGTGTTTTCCCTTTGGGTTCTTAGAACTGTATTCACTTGTTAAATAATACTTATATATTCATCTATGCAGACGTTCCGTTGACAAGTGTTTTACTACGGCAAAAATAATACTTATACTACATGCACGATCAAATAAATGTTACAATATTAATTTGGTTATCATTTTGTTTGTAATTTTGGTTTCTTCAGTTGTTGAAAAGTAATAATAATGTCATATTTAAAAATCTAGGACTATATTGCTCTGCGAGGAGGTGTACTTCCCAACCTGGAGTTTGAGAAAACATCTGTAGATTTTGGCTGTATTCTCAATGATACAGAAGTCACGCGGTACATCAACATCACAAATATCAGCCCTATGGAGGTGAGTCATGTTTTCTTTTGATAAATCATTGTTGGTAGATTACTGTCACTCCCATGTATTACCGGGGTTCGTAAGGGGAACATAGAATAGTAATACTGCTATCTACAAGGTATGGCATAGGAGGCAACTAAGGTAGGCGACTAGGGAAGCTACCCTAGTAAAGAAAAATACTTTGCAGAAATCAGATGTGCTGGTCTTACTTTTAGGTGCATAACTGGCACAACTTACAATCATTCTTAGACTCAGATCACATACAAATCACAATGAGTGGTTTAACAAGTGGTTGATATGGAGCGTTCGAAGAAGAAGAAGATTTATGTCAGTACAGACATCATTTGTACACATTCTTGAAAGAGCATAATATACTCAGAGTGAGAGAAACAAGAAGGATTTGGACATCTGATTATTACATCAAAGTTTTCAGAGAAGAAAATCTGACTTCAGAACATTCGGATGCACAAGGGGAATTTAGAGATGGGTTAACGATATTCTAAAGTAGCATACTTTTATATATTTTTGTTAGTCAAGCAAGGCAACAAATCTGACACAGATATGAAAATTGCATCCCAACTACAATGATTTAGCACAAGGAATCACTCTACCAGAAAAGTTATATAGTGTTCTTCAGTCTTCTTCACCTTTCAACTCCCAACGGAGCACAGGTCTTCAACAAACTTCTTCCAGCTCTTCCTCTCTCTTGCCATCCCTTTCAATTCTTTCCATGTTTTACCTATCCTTTTAATTTCAGCCTCCAGCTCTCTTCTGCAGGTCTGTCTAGGCCTTCCCCTACTCCTCTTTCTCTGCTGGTTCCAAAACAGTGCCTGTCTTGCAATGTTTCCGGTCAGTCTTCTCAATGTATGTCCTATGTCCCATAGAGTGTTTGAGTCCCTAATATTTTAAAACACAGTACATCACATTGTTACTTTAGTTTTAGTACAGCACATCAGTTTACAATGTTTCATTTTAACAGTACATCACACCACAATGTTTTACAGTACAGTACTTCATTCTTCTGTTTCGCAGAACAGTACACCACTCCTTAGTATTTATAGTAGAGTACATCACTTCACAGTGTTTTTTAGCACAGTGCGCATAACTCTAATGTTTTATAGCAGGGCGCATAACTGCATAAAGTGTTACATCACTTTACAATGTTTATAGCACAATAAAATAAACAAGAAAATAAACAATAAAATAACAATCGTAAACTGAACAGTTTTGCGGCAACTGCACTAGCCATGTGGCCATTACATTCCTCAGGCTTTCCCCTCCGTCCTACTTCTTCTTCTTCTCTTCCACCATTTACTTTTTATGGAAGTGTTGGGGTGAAACGTAGTGATCTTGTGTGTGCTTTTTTAAGGCGCTTTGTAAGCTGATATTCATGTTCGTAAGGCTGTTCTTGATGCCGCGCTCCATCTTTGCGTGGTCTTCCTCTTGCCTTGTATTCATTATACTTTTTCTGTGTGGCTCTCTGTGGTAGGCGATACCAGGCATTCTTGTCAGGTGTTCAAACCATTTAATCTGTTGTTCTTTTATGAATTGCATGACTGGTTTCACATCCAGTCTCCTACATCGCCCTAAAAAGCTGTACTACAGGCAGTAACAACAGTTTTTTTATAGCACAGAACATTACATTGCAATATTTCATAGCACAGAACATTACATTGCAATATTTCATAGCACAGAACATTACATTGCAATATTTCAAAGCACAGAACATTACATTGCAATATTTCATAGCACAGAACATTACATTGCAATATTTCATAGCACAGAACATTACATTGCAATATGTCATAGCACAGAACATTACATTGCAATATTTCATAGCACAGAACATCACATTGCAATATTTCATAGCACAGAACATCACATTGCAATATTTCATAGCACAGAACATCACATTGCAATATTTCATAGCACAGAACATTACATTGCAATATTTCATAGCACAGAACATCACATTGCAATATTTCATAGCACAGAACATTACATTGCAATATTTCTATAGTAAGAACATCACATTCAAATTTCATAGCACAGAACATCACATTCAATTTTCATACACTAGAACATTCATTTCAATATTTCATAGCACAGAACATTACATTGCATATTTCATGCACAGAACATTACATTGCAATATTTCATAGCATTGCAGAACATTACATTGCAATATGTCATAGACAGAACATCACATTGAATATTTCGTATAGCAAGAACATCACATTGCAATATGTCATAGCACGAACATTACATTGCAATATTTCATAGCACAGAACTATCACTTGCAATTTTCATAGCACAGAACATCACATGCAATATGTCATAGCACAGAACATCACATTGCAATATTTCATAGCACAGAACATCACATTGCAATATTTCATAGCACAGAACATCACATTGCAATATTTCATAGCACAGTACATCACATTGCAATATTTCATAGCACAGTACAGCACATTGCAATATTTCATAGCACAGAACATCACATTGCAATATTTCATAGCACTGAACATCACATTGCAATATTTCATAGCACAGTACATCACATTGCAATATTTCATAGCACAGAACATCACATTGCAATATTTCATAGAACAATACATCACATTGCAATATTTCATAGAACAATACATCACATTGCAATATTTCATAGCACAGTACATCACATTGCAATATTTCATAGCACAGTACATCACATTGCAATATTTCATAGCACAGAACATCACATTGCAATATTTCATAGCACAGTACATCACATTGCAATATTTCATAGCACAGTACATCACATTGCAATATTTCATAGAACAATACATCACATTGCAATATTTCATAGCACAGTACATCACATTGCAATATTTCATAGCACAGTACATCACATTGCAATATTTCATAGCACAGAACATCACATTGCAATATTTCATAGCACAGTACATCACATTGCAATATTTCATAGCACAGTACATCACATTGCAATATTTCATAGCATAGTACATCACATTGCAATATTTCATAGCACAGTACATCACATTGCCATATTTCATAGCGTTTCGATTCTGTCAATGTCTTTGTTACACATGCTGACAACCAGGGTAGGTGTCTTTACTATGTGAGTGTTAAGAGAGAACCATGTCAGAGAGGCCTTTGCTGGGTTCACATTCGCTTCGAATTCGTTGCACCAGTCACCAATCCTATTCAGCTCACACTTTAATGCAGATGCGATCTCATTTCTGTCCTTGCCCATGCGATACACCAGAATATCATCGGCGTCAGACATTGTCCTGCCAACTCCGACCCTTTGTGTGCTGGTTACCCCGACGATGTATACGGAAGCATTGCAAGACAGGCACTGTTTTGGAACCAGCAGAAAATATCTTGGAATAACAGTTGACAGAAGCCTGTCATTTAAGAGCCATGATGAGAACGTAATCCTAAAGGCAAGAAAAGGGCTAACCGCTCTCAAAGTAATGGCAGGGGCGGATATTGAACAACGCCTGCTACATTTTCTTTATCAGGGTCTAGTGCTGAGCGTGGTGGACTATGGCCTTGGTCTTCTGACAGTAAGCAGAACATCACTGGATAAGTTAGAAAGGATCCAAAATGAAGCGATGAGGCTTATACTCGGTTGCACAAGTGACACTTCTTGTGAGGCAATGTGCTATGTCCTTGGATTGCCAACGATGGCCACGAGACGCAAAGTCGCACAGGTTAAAGCGTATCTGAGAGTTTCTATGGACACAAATCATCCTCTGCACAAATCCATAAATGAGAACAAGGGCAGGCGATTGAAAAGAGGTCGATCCTGGATGGCCGAGGCAGAGGATGTTATTAAACAGGTCTGTACTCTAGATGAGCTGAGGCACGGTGACAAATGGATGCCTATATCAGAGGATATGATTGCTTACGCCAGGGTTATCAGCACACTTGGGCGCCGCTGTAGAGAATGGGCCCCGGGCGTGGTCAATGCGGAAATTCTTGCACTCGTGGATGAGCACTCCCATCCAGGTGATATCATTATCTACACCGATGGCTCTGTCAAGCGTGGCACCAGATCATCGTGGGCTTACTCAGCACAACAAAACGGTCGCACACTTCATGAGGATTGCGGGGCTTTTGAGACAACGACATCGAGCATGACTATGGAGATCACCGCTGCCTCCAGGGCTCTGTCATGGGTTGCTGAGCAACAGGTTACCCATACGATCATCATATCAGACTCGATGAATATGCTTCAACTGATTGAATCTGGAAGTATGCATGTGGAATGGGTGGACATCATTCAGAGATCACATCTCAAGAAAATGACTTGGCTGTACACGCCTGGACATGCTGGAGTGCGAGGTAACGAGCGTGCTGACTCTCTTGCAAACAGTGCCCCGACTCAAGTGGGCAGAAGTATGGACAGAGCCGATATCATCAATGCGTGCGCTCTCAATTATGTTACATTAGCAAGTCTCAGACACTGGAACGAGTTCGAGAATTAGGCGTTAAGTTTGGACATGCCAGACAGTGTCGTCTTCATGGTAGAGAGAAAGATATACTAATCAACTTCTCATGGGTACTGTGAGCAAATGGACTTTGGGATGGCTGCTGCAATGGAGGACAGAGCACGAATGGGAATGCCCAATGTGCCATGACGTCGATCGCATAACATAACATAACATATTTCATAGCACAGTACATCACATTGCCATATTTCGTAGCACAGTACATCACATTGCCATATTTCATAGCACAGTACATTACTTTACAATGTCTTCTAGTAATGTACATCTCTTTTCAATGTTTTGTAGTACAATGCATCACTCTACAGTGTCATATAATAGTACACCACTTCATATTGTATCATATATTATGTGTTTGCTGTAGATGTTATTGACCAAGTCATTTTTACTCACAGGTTCACTACCATTGGTCATTTCTGGTGGGAGATGTGTCAACATTTGTGAAGAAAATGCAGACTACCAAGCAAAAAGTACAGGCTGAATTAGAAGAGGTCAACATTTTGGAAGATTTGGATGTTCTGCAGGAGGACAGATTAGATGAAGTAGATGAAAACCTGAGGCTGGACATTCCTGTAGACGACTCTCAAACAGAGGATGAGAACAGAAGTATTGAGGAAATGGAGGAACTTACTGAGGGGGTATTTAAATTTTGATTTGTTTTGTTTTCAAATTTAGTATGGAAATAATGGTTATAAGAATGCTTAATCAGAGTTTTTAATTGGTCATCTTCATGTGTCATGTTGACTGGTGTAAGGGATTATGGATCTCCACACGGCCGAACACTTTTTCCTGATCTACAAGTGCAACGAGTAGGTGTTTATTAGATTCAACAGTCCTTTACACTAACTGCCTGAGAGTAAATATTGCGTCGGTACAGCTTCTGATCTTCTGAAATCCCACTTGTGAGTTGTTAAGATGTGGCTCAATGATCTGGTCAGCCTTTTTTTAATATATGATATATTGAGGCAAACTCACTGGTACATGGAAGAAGTAGTCGAAAGAAAATTAGACGAAACCTCTGTGTGAACTACAAAAGACATTAACTTTTGTACAAGAGACAATATTACAGATATAAACAATATATTAGTCATGCCAGAGATTAAGTGTCTGCGCAGACTGATGTGATTATCAAGAAGAGATCGGTTTTGAAATGAAGACATGAGGAAAAAAATTGGTACAGCATCAGTTCTAAACTTCATCAAGAAACAACATATTAAATGGTTTGGACACATAAGCAGATTACCAACAGGCAGCTTTCCTCAAAGGACAATACTATTCGCACCACAAGAGCAAGCATTTTCAAAGTTTTTCTGTTAACAAAATAGTGTAGTCATAAGATAACTGTTCTTTATATATTCCAAATAGCAGGTGAGCCATTCAGAATATGTGCTTCATGTGTTTTATATCAACGATCTTGCTGCAACTTCTAAATGTGTGTATATACTTCTTTAATACAGGTAGCTGAACACCCTCACACTGCACAAAGTGATATTGTTAGGCCAGATGAAATAGAGCTAGATGCTAACAAGGATGAACAAGACTCACAGATATTATTGCTCAATGATGTGGATGTCCCAGAGAAGGTAGAAGTGACATTTTTATGCCTGTTCTTTCTCTTAGAATTTGGCAGCTGCAAGATATATCTTGACTGGTTTTTCTGTGTATATTTAAATTTGACTAACTATTGTGGTCATTTTGAGTTATGCACCTCACAATAAAACAAGAACTGTTTACACAGTATCAACAAGAGAATATTAACACCATAAGAGATGATGGAAATGGATTGGACATGTGATACACACAGAGACAAACTGTCACAAAAGCCGAACTGAAATTGACACAGGAGAGTAAACGAAAACATGGAAGACCCAACAAAACCTGGAGGAGAACAATAGAACAGGAACTGAAAGAAGTGAATCACAGCTGAAATACAATCTAGAGGACGGCCAAGAACAGAAAAGATTGTGTGCATTTATGGCTTCCCTAAGCACCAAGGGTGTCACAGGCTACAGAGAGAAATCGTACAAGTAACAGCAGTAAAAAAGTGAAGATATTTCTGTTATAATACAGGTAGTACAAGTAAAAAATTGAAGGTATTGCTATTATAATACAGGTCATCATCATCAAGGTGCGTATCCTTTATAGGACATTGCTCTCTTTGCAGCGCATCTGAAATTCACTCTGTCTCTAGCCAGTTCACCCACTTCGTCGATGGTCATATTCATGTCATGGTTTCTTTAATATCTTGTAGCCATCTTCTTCTTGGTCAGCCTCTGCGTCCTGGGACCCTGTCCTCTAATATTGTTCTTTCCAGGCCATCGTGACGCTTAATGTGACCAAAGTATCTAATTTTTCTGTATAGTATGTTGTTTATGTATAATACAGGTAGTACAAGTAAAAAATGTGAAGGTAAAACTATTAAATATGTACAGGTATTTTTAGTAAAAATGATGTCTAATACAAAAGCGATGATATGGTTGATGTGAGAATTAAAAGTGAAGATATTAATATGTAAGATAAAAGTGATGGTTTTGTTGATGTGGGATAAATATGACAGTGATTTTTAAAAAAAATATGTGTATTCAATTGTGCAGGGTCAGTTAGATCAAGAAGAAAAACTTGATTTTAAGAAAAGCAGTAGAAGAAGGTCAAGTGATTACAGCCGTCTCTCACTACTAGCAGATGAGGCGGAGTCTCTCAGACATAACAAGATTCTGACTGCTTTGCTGTTGGAGGATGATGATGATGAAGGGTCGGTGGTTGGTGTGGAAGAAGTGAGTTGACATTACTTTTCTGTTCACCATTTAAAATTTTAGAATAGCACACGAGATGTTGCCAGTCTCTCCAATCCTTTCATAGCTTTTTACTAAACTGTATAAATTATTATAGAAAACTAGTTTGAAGTGATGTATCTTGGGGATGTCTCTTAGATACTTCTGTCTTATCTATATCTTATTCATGTTCTGTTTGACACATAAGGCTTTCACAAGCGATTTCCATTGTTGTCGTTCTGCCCCCTTTCTACCAATTGTTTCATACTTCAGGGCACAATATTTCAACTCTTTTCCTCCTTTGGATTTTATTTTATCTCCCTCATTCATGAAACCTGATTAACCTGTTGCCTTGCAGGTTGGCTGGGGACAGCCAAAGGTTTACGGAGAGCGAACCCAGTAAACGCTGGCTGAAATTGGACACATTGCCAAAGGATAAGTACCAGAGCTCCAAGTGGTGCTGAAGATGTGATGTATCACACCCGTTTTTGGTGTAAGGCTGTTTATATATCACAATAAGAATGATCAAAATGGCCGAAAATAATGATTGAGAAGAAGAAGAAGAAACCTAATTGACTCTCCCTTCACCTGGTGCAATACTGGTATCTCTTGCTTTCATTTCTGTAAGATACAATATCTATTACAGGAATTGGTTTCAGTCATGTGTCCAACTTCAAATTGAAGGACCAGGAAGTCACATTTTGTCTGACCTCGGTTTTTCAACCTGTCTTACATGGGTATCCCTACCAGGAGTAAACGATATTGGGTGTTTTTGGTAGTAAAGTAAATGTTGGAGTGAGTAGTGGTATGCTGTGTTATACATTTGTGAGTGTGAGTACTGTATACAAGATCATCATGCTGTGAGTATTGTGTAAGGGGGATACATGTGCCAGGTACCTACCAACCTGAATCAAAAGACTAGTGTTAGGCTTTGATTCAGGTCAACTGTGTCATGTTACAGGCCCGTTTCTAAGCAAGCAAACATGCACACATACTGTTGTGGTGATCACAGATCATTTGACCAGAGTCAATTTTATGGCTGCAGCTAGAATGCTAAAGTCCTTTGGGCTCTAACACTGGCATAAAGCCAGAAATTTTGACTTTAAAAAGACCAAAAACTTCAGCATTAAAGGCCCAAATCCGAAGGATTTGCTTCGTTGTGCCGGGTTTTACCCCATATGGCTCAGTCCCTCTTCGCAGAAATGGCACACCACCTGCCGAGAGTATTGCACCAAGCATAAACTCCATAGCTCCAACAACAATCCTATGGTCTCTGAGAAAAATTCACTTGTGAACAGAACGACGCAAAGCAAAGACTTAGCTACAAAGAACCCCATCACTAGCACTTTCCCATCTTCAGCACTTTGTTCAGTTAACATTATTATATACTGCACTATCAACACAGATTTGCATTTTATATAGTAGATATTACATATATTTTGTTGAAGGGACCAGCAAAGGTGAAAAGTGGTTTCAAATAATATTCTTTAGTGAAGTTTTACCCTATTCGTCAACTTGTATTTTTATTTGTTCATCAAGGTGTTTGACATTTTACCGCTATATAGCTGTCTGCAACCTGGGGAAACAGAACAGGTGACGTTAACTTTTTATGGTCATGCTAACATTTGTGGTGAGGTGTGCGCCGTTTGTAAAGTAGAAGATGGCCCTACTTATCAACTGAAGTTGACAGGGGAAGCTTCTCTTGTGGAATACACCTTCAGCAGCAAGACAATTGACTATGGAAAACAGGTTGGTCATTTGTATACTTAAATTAGATCAAGAAAATTAACTATGGGAAGCAAAGTAGCTTCTTCTTCTGTGTTTGCCCGCTGTGAATTTGGGCGTTAGCCATGACACCTGGTATGGCGCTACGGACTGATTTTTGCATGAAAGCCTGCTTTACCATTTGACTGGTGTCCCCCCCATGCAGGTAGGCCTTTATTGACTTCAAAGGTAGGAAAGTAACTATTTCAATATTATTTTTAAGTAGAAGACAAGAAGAAGAAAATACCTGAACTAAGATATGCGGACAATATAGTCTTACTGTCAACATCGCAAAAAGGGATTGAGAAATGAATAATGGAAGTGAAAGACCAAAGTAAAAAACAAAATATATATCTATATCTCGGTGTGGCAAAAACAAAAATAATGACAAATAATAAAACAAGCAGGACAAAGGATATTTTTATCAACGGAGAGAAAATAGTAAAATGCGAGAAGAATATTGAATATCTCGATTCACTGCTAAAAGAGTGGAAATGGGATGAAGGAAATTAAAAGAAGAACAAACATAGCCTTACAAAATATTAAACAACCAAAAAAGTATGGAACAGAACTGATAGGAAAACAAATATCAGAATACTAAGAGCATGCATATTTCCATTATCAATGTATGGATGTGAAGCATGGACATTTAACAAGGCAGTGGAAAAACATATATGTGCTTTTGAATATAAATGTAACACCTCTGAAGTCGACGAAGGCTCGTCTACATGGCGAGGGACACCAGTCAACTGGTATAAGCAGGCCTTCACGCAAAAATCAGTCAGAAGCGCCACACCAGGCTCCATGGCTAATACCTGAATTCACAGCAGGCGAACGCAGAGGAAGAAGAATATAAGTGTTGCAGAAGAGTTCTCCATATATCATGGCCAGAGAAGAGAATAAATAGATCTATTCAGAAGGTATAGAAATAGATATAGAAAGCAAGTTGAATGCATTTGAAAATAGATGTCTGCGAAAAATTATGAATATAAAATGGAATGAATTCATGAGAAGTGATGAAATCAGAGATATGTCTGGTCAACCACTAGTGACAACTGTTATAAGAAAGAGAAGATGGAGATAAGTTGGGACACCTTGAGGAGAAATGATCAACGAATATCAAAGCAGGCATTGAAGTGGGATGCAAAGGGTTCAAGAAAGAGAGGTCTACCTAAGAAGACCCTGAAACGAACTTTTGCATGAAAGAGGCAAGAAATATCGGTCTCAGTTCCATGAAGGAGATTGAGCGAGTTGCTCAGGATAGAGCGGTATGGAGAAATTACTTGCAGGCCCTATGGTACTATGGTACGAGAGGAATTATTATTATTATTATTATTCAGAAGGGACTCAAAATCAAAGAAAATTGGCTGATCTTACAAATAAGTATGAGAAAATTGAAGTATTTGGACATATAAAAAGATACGAAGGGTTGGAGAAAAGCCTTTTGGAAAAAGGCATCCCGGCAAAGAGGATGACCGCAAAGAAGATGGATTCAGGATGTAACTGATGATTTGAGCATGATGGCTGCAGAGACCTATCTGGGCTATGAGAGAGAGAAATTCAGAATCACTGTTAGGGTAGCAAAGTTCTGCTTATGACAAGCTATTTGATGATGACAAGACAATTGACTAAGATAATTGACTATGGGAGATGATTTGAGAATTTTCTTAACTACATTCAATCTAATTAGGTTGTTCTTCTTTCATTGATCATACATATAACATCACAAGTGTGTCATGGTGAGAAACAAAACAATTCCAAAATGTTCAACTTTATGTGTTCAGCAAATTATCTTATTTATTTTAAATATTGTATTGATGTTTAGAACACATTGTGACAACCGGTAAAATCGAGGGTAGACAAGACAGAGGAAGAGAAAATTTTGGATAGCCTGACCTCATGGCACAGTAGAGTGTCAACATCTGAGATGATAGCAAACACCAAAGAAAGAGATTTGTGGAGATCCATGATCGTCTACGCCTGCTGGAACGGCACCTGATGATGATGATTGCTGTTAAATTCATATGCAAAATTTTGTTAACATTTTGATGCCATTTAAAAAAAACAAAAGTTAGAAAAACATCTTTAGCATCTGGTGACTTATTTTTATTTGTTGTCGATTTCAGCTTCAAATCTTTCATCATCAATAATATTAAATTTTCAATATGATGTGTTCTTAAACCTGTGATAGCCCGCGTGCCCAGCGTGTTCGTAGCGCGTTGGACTACGGGTGACTAGTCCTCTGTAAGTGCAGGTTCAACTCCGCGGACTGGCAGAAAAGCTACAGGTTCCCAGATTTACGGTGTTCGTGGCACCGAGCCGAAGGGTTACGATGTCCATGACACGAGCCGAAGAGCTTTCAGCTCAAGTGCTTCTGGATCGGGAAAAAAAAACCCTGTGATAATATTGTAATTTATTTCATAATTTATTTGTGAGGTTAAGATTAGGAGAGTTAAGTAAGTTACTTATGAACAACAAATTCCTAGTTGGAATTATTTACTCTGCATTCAGCAGCATTAGCATGAACTGTTTGTTATAACTTGTTTTCTTAAAGGCTAAGGCGAAATACGTAAAAACAAAGCAGTGTAGTTTTACAAAGTACAAAAACAATATACAGCAAGTTTCGACCAAAACGCCTTTATCAAACAAAGGATACAAGAGAAGCAATGAACTTCATACTTCCTATACAACAGACACAATATATACAGTCCTGTTATGTCTACCATATGAGAAGTCTCAATTTCTTTACTTCTGGTGTACCCATTGCTTGATAAAGACCTTTAGGTCGAAATGTCGCTGTGTATTGTTTTTGTACTTTGTAAAACTACAGTACTCTGCTTTTACGTGTTTCGCCATTGCTACATAGTTTTGCTGCAGTCTTCACTTATATCGATAAAGGCCATGGGGACAATTGTTTTTTACTTGTGTTATGGAGTAGTTTTAGCTTGAGACTGAGGTCTCTGTGCACAGAAATGTTTTTCTTTTTGTTAAGGGATCTTTGTTGGTATACTCATTTCAGATGTACGACCAGACAGCCATATCCACCATTAAATTGATCAACTCTGGGAAGGTGGGCTTCGAGTTCGTAGCAGTTAACATGGACCCATCATTTGAGAAATTTCTCCCACCTGGCCATGTGGTTATGGTCCCACACTCGGTAGGTTGTCGTAATTTTTGTGTATTTATTATTTTGCAGGTTTTTATTTTATATTCAATTCTTATTTTTGTTTAGTCAAATGTTTAAAATATACTTTAAAAAATCTGCATTGTTTTTATGAATTGTGACAATTTTATGACGCGATAAATTGATGATTTATGATAACAAGATGATTTATGACAAAAAAGATGGTTTGTGACAACTATATGGTTTATGACAACTAGATGGTTTGTGACAATTTTATTGTTTGTGACTACTTGATACAAAGATTGTGAAAATTGTACACATTTTTACTAGTCAATTTATTTTAGCAACTGGGTGCTCTTCATCATTACCATCATCATCAAGTAGCTTGTCCCTTCCAGAACTGGACTCCCATGACAGCAGTCCTAAAAGACTCTCTGTTCTGTGCAAGTTGATAGGCGTCAGCAGCAGTCATTCTCAGATCGTCAACGATATCTTGCACTCATCATCTTCTAGGTCTTTTCTCTCATTCTTCTTCCAAGCACTATCCCCTCCAAAATTATCTTCTCTCGGCAATCATGTTGTTTGATGTGTCCGATATATTTAATTTTCCTTGATTTTATGCTCTCTAAAAGCCAACTCTCCAACTAACCAAGATAACGCTATACAGAGGTTAAACACAGAACATAACAGACATCTTGCACCCATCGTCTTCTAGGTCTTCCTCTCATTCTTCTTCCAGACATAATTCCCATATAATCATTCTCTCTCTCTCTCTTTGCCTTTTTACCCGGGTTGGGGCATAGGCCCTCAACCAACTCATGCCAAGTCTTCCTATCTCTAGCTATCTCCTGCAGCTCCCTCCAGCTCTTCTTTATATTGTTGATCTCCGCCTCCAAATCTCGTCTCCATGTATTTCTCGGCCTCCCTTCTTTCGCTGTCCCTGCGGGTTCCAGACAAGGACCCTTCTTGTTATATTCCTCCGGTTTCGCAAAATGTGTCCTATCCAGCGCCAGCGTCTTTTTTAACCTGTTCGTTCACTGGAATCTGTCTTGTTCTCTCCATAAGTTCCTCATTTGTGACCCTATCATACCATCTTATTCCCTCTATTCTGCGCAGACACCAGTTGATGAATGTTTGCAATTTATGCGCTATTGTTTTAGTTGTTCTCCATGTTTCTGACCCATACAGTAGAACTGCTTTAACACTAGAGTTAAATATCCGAATTTTTGTTCTAGATTTGATTTCTCTGGACTTCCAAATGTTTCCCAGTGCAATGAAAGCTCCTCTTGCCTTCTGTATTCTTATCCTAACATCTCTATCTGTTCCACCCTCTTTGTCTACGCTGCCGCCCAAATATGTGCATGATTCTACCTCTTGAAGTGGGATTTCCCCAGGAAATCGAGTTGTCGTTCTTGGTTAATTCTCAATATCTTTGTCTTTCCCTTATGAATGTTCAGCCCTCCATATAATCATTACTTGGTGCAAATATAACTTGCTAGTGATATGCATAATTACCATGGATTTTAACGTTGACCACATTAAAACACAACCAATATATCGTCATATGTGAAGACAGACATTTGCAACAACAGCAGCTCTCAAGGAATAGGGGGTCTCTGTGGCTAATTTATTAACCCTTGTCTTGCGTTCCAAAGATTGTGCATTCGAATCCAGACCGCACCGTTCTGTTCACGAATGTATTTTTTCCAGAGACCCCTAGGATTGTTGCAGGAGCTACAGAGTTCGTGTTTTGTGCAATACTCTCGGCAGGTGGTGTGCCATTTCTGCAGAGAGAGGCCAAGCCGTATGGGAGAAAACAAGGGCAATCTTCTTTTCTTCTTTGCGTTCGTTCTTTAAGACCAATTTTAATCACTCTGTGATATGTTTGATCTTTTGCCAAGAACATGTATATGTTGCACGTTGGTTTGGTAGGCCCCTAAACGCATAGACTCTACTTGTTTCAGATTTCAGCCAAACCTCCTTAGTCGCCTCTTACGACATGCGTGGCAAGTAACAGTGGTTCTATTCTTCTCACCCCAAATTTGGCCCCGGTAACCATTCGGATGACCCAGGGGCAATAACGTTAATGCTTCGGCTTTAGACCCCTCTTTAGTTCTCAAGGAAACTGACAGAATTGTTATTTTGAATTTACATATAAATATTTGCAGGGATATATCGAGCCATTTGGAGAACAATTGATTCAGGTCAAATTTTTGCCTTCAGTGCCTGAATTCTTCAAAAAGACTTTCCAGATTCAAGTAGCTCACTTCAAACCAGATACCATCACTATTTTTGGTGAAGGTAAGATTTATGTATTTCTAATATTGGTTCCAACGATGAATAATAAACAAAAAAACAAAGTACACAAGTGTACACAAGTTTTACACAGTGTGATAACAGACTAAACCCCAATTTCGATCAAAAGGTCTTTATCAAGCAAAGAATGCAAGACATAATTAAGATAAAAAACAATGATACTGTAGAAAAAATAAATGATATAGGCTCTTTACTCATTTTCTGTTTTTCCTAAATTTACATTTTTGGGGGCCTTAAATGTATCTTGTAGCCTATGATTGATAAAACCCTTTTGGTTTAAATGTCAGTTTTGTCTGTTGTTAGAAGCTTCTATAGACAACATCCACTCATACCAAAACCTGCCCTTTTGGATCTTGTGAAGCAGTGACCGAGAGTCAGATACAACATCTTACCTCCGAAGTCAGTTAAGACACTGTTTGGCGAGGAACACTGATAAAAAAAACAACAACCTTCATGAAATAATCGGTCAGAATCGCCATACCAGGCACCCTGACTTATCCTGAATTCATAGCAAGTGAACACAAGAAGAAGAAGAAGAAGAAGTGCTACATTTACTTAGCTATACTTTAGCATAGTGTCAGATTATACTGGTTATATTGAATCATGCCCAACTATGAGTATAGTATATATATTTTTTCTTGAATAGTTTACACAGCGTAACATTAGCTAACACAGTCAGAATACTAATAAAGTCCTTCCAGTTTGATTTCGTTTGACATATACTGTTACATATTAGTATATTATAATGTATTATGTGTCAAAGTCCATAAAATCGGGACTTTATGAATAGTTTGACTGTGTTAGAAAGTCTGTTGCTACAAATCAATATGGGAAAATTGAAGTATTTTGGACATATAAAAAGACAAAAAGGATTGAAGAAAACCATTATGGAAGGAGGCATCCCTGCAAAGAGGAGAAGAGGAAGACTGCAGAGAAGATTGATTCAGGTTGCAACCAATGATGTGAGCATGATGACTGCAGAGGTGAGACATATGACATATGTGAGAGAGAAATTTTGAAGCACTGTTAAGCAAAGTTATGCTTGGGACATGCTATTGGATAACAATGGGAACAAAAAATGACCAAAGTGCTGCGAAATATTTGTTTGTACATACCACATTGTTTAAACAGCATATAGTATCAGTTAATGACAATCGTCCTTCAAGGCACAATTTATTTCTTGCACAAAGATGATATTTAACTCAAATGTCAAGGCTGGCCTTCTATAGGGAGGGGAGAAATGGAGAATATATAAGGGGAGCACCAAAAAGTTGCAGACGTTCTTCAATAGATACCTGTGCAGGATACTCCATCTGTGATGGTATGACAGGATCACAAACAGGGAACTGTGGGATAGAGAGGAACAACGGCAAGTGGAACAAGAAATAAAGAGCAGAAGGTGGTGATGAATAGGATACGCACTGAGGAGAGACCCCCCAGACAGCATCATGAAACAGGCCCTCAGATGGAACCCCTGGATAATAAATGTAGGAAGATCCAGGAACACCTGGGGGCAGCAGTTGGAGACGAATTGCAAGAAAATGGGGAGAGAGTGGAGAGATCTGGTAAAAATGACCTTGGATAGGAAGGCCTTGGTTGCGGACCTTCGCTTCCCTAGAGGCGAAGGATGAAGAAGACAAAGTAAGTACATTTTTAACTTTTTTCCTTATTTCTAACAATAAAACTGTACAATAATGTTGATTCTTGAATTTTTTCAGGTGTGTTCCCACGTGTTTCACTAGACCTTCCAAGGTTAAGAGATAGCTGGGGTTTATATGATGGCCTGTTGGGGGAAGCTAAGAAGAATCTGGAAAAAATGATCAAAGAGGAACAAGAGAAAGCATTCAGAAAACAAGATTTTAGTGCTCCTCAGGAGGAAGGGATGATGCCTACAGATGCAAAAGAGAGTAATATGAAGACAGTGGAATCCACGAAAGATAGATTATTGCAGCTTCCAGAGCAAGTGGTGAGATATGTAATGCTTGTATGTGTGTACCTGTGTTATTCTGCCTGTATGTGTGTGTGTGTGTGTGTGTGAGTGATTATTCATGAGCATTAGTGTAAATTCGTGTTTGTGGGGATACTCCTTTCTCCATTCTTAGTTCTCTGTAATGTTAGTATTCTAACTAATTATCTTAAACTTATATTAGTGTTATATCAGTGTCATTTCAGTGTTTTTGCAGGTCTATTGTAATGTTATATCAGTGCTTTCTCATTGTTATCTTAGTGCTATCTCAGTATTATTGCAGTGCTAATGCAGTGTTATATCAATGTTATCTCAGTGTTAATTCCGTACTATTTCAGTGTTATGTGTTGTTATTGTTGTTGTTGCAAAACTTCAGTGAAGTACAAGTTTTGCTTTTTTCCTATTTTGGGCTGTGAAAATGTTTCTTGAGGTTGTTTTTTAATCAAACTGAGTACAATACAAAAATTTCAGCAGATGCTGTAAGTGTTGAAGAATCCTACTCAGATGAGATATGTTAGTGGTTACTGTAATATCTTAGGCACAAGCTGTAGATTGTACCTCCGGATTAGTAGACCATCATCACAGTTGTTTGAGACAGACAGGGCTCAAATCAATGCAGTGTTGTATGTAGCAAACACATATTTTGACTTCACATAATCCTTCTTGTTTTTCTTAAAGAAACATAGAGCTGCAACTGTTCCTTTCCATTGATTTCTATTTTAAAATCCCTTTTTTAGTTCTGCCCATCTATATGGCGAGGAAACCAATACAATGGTAAGCAGGCTTTCCCGCAAAAATCAGAGGTGCATGGCTACGCCAGAATTTATAGTGAGCGAATGCAGAAGAAGAAGAAGTTCTGCCCATGAGTCACCAACTTTTCTGTCTTCTACTTCTGCAGTTTTTTTGGCGGATGTTTTACATCCTCTTCACTTTTCTTTTCTGCTGTTGGATGAGAATTACTCTTGGAAGAGAATGTAGAGATTGGGGCAACATGAAGGCTGATCTAGCAGTTAAGCAGCTGATAGAAGATAATGCAAGGGATGATGATGTTATTGTATATACCGATGGGTCTGTTCAGCGTGGTGAGAAGTCCGGCTGGGGTTTCTTGACATGGTAGGGTTGTTGCAGAGTGAAGTGAGGCATACAGGACAACTACTTCTGGTATGAGGATGGAAGTTGAGGCCGTTACTGCTGCCCTCCATTGGATATCTGGGACTTCATTTACTGGGGCAGTTGTTGTATCTGACTCTCAGTCGATGCTTCACAAGATCCAGAAGGGCAGGTTTCGGTATGAGTGGATGTCGTCTATAGAAGTTTCTAACCTCCAGCGGCTTATGTGGATATACTGTCCTGGGCATGCGGGTGTTTACGGTAATGAGAGAGCGGATAGGCTTGCATCAACAGCATCGATTGTTGGGGAGTTGAAGATGGTTAAGGGGGATATTCTTCGGTCTCTTCGCGACTGTCTGTTGGATGAGGACACTAAAATCGATGTTGAATCGATCAAGCAATTTAGGAAGTTTGGAGTTACCCGTTGTTCAAGTCGAACTGGATGCCTAAGAGGCAGAGTGAGAGGTATGTTTAATCAGCGAGCCACAGGAACCATCAGTATGCATACTCTTTGATATCTGTTGGGTTAGACTGAGCACCTATGGGTCTGCCCGGAGTGCAATGACGTCAGTTTAGTAACCAATAACAATTTTCTACTGTGTTTTCCAGTCCACAGTCTGTCTAGCTAGTGTGCACACATACATATATCTTATTTTTTTTCCATCATCACACTGCTACTGGATTACAAGCTCAGTGTTGTGGTCTTCTGTATTTGTCTAGCGCTTCTCTGATAATTTGAGCGATGGATTTCTGCGTCATTTGACATGATATCGATTCTTCATCAATGCATCTTTTCCTTGGTTTTTGCTATAGAAGGTTTCATAGACAGTGTTTTCTGGCTAATTTCTTACTAGGTGTCCAAACCATTTCTTTCTCTGTTGTTCTATGTAATTCTTGCAGGGTCGTGTTCCAACTTTCTCACTGAAAAAATGTGTCTGCATATGCATTAATAATAATAATAATTCCTCTCGCACCGTTATACGTTACATAGGGCCTGCAAGTCATTTCTCCATACCGCTCTATCCTGGGCAACTCGCTCAATCTCCTCAATGAAACTGAGACCGAATATTTCCTGCCTTTCTCAGCAAAGTTCATTTCAGGGTCTCCTTAGGTCGACCTCTCTTTCTTGAACCCTTTGCATCCCACTTCAATGCCTGCTTTGATATTCGTTGATCATTTTTCCTCAAGGTGTGTCCAACATATCTCCATCTTCTGCATATGCATTAGTTGGATTTTATTCCATGCAAAATAAATGCAACTTATGTTGTAAATACTGTGATGGTATTCCACTTGAAAGGGACACATTCGCAGAGAAACAGGTTCAGTGCTCAGGAACCACTTTGACAATCTTCTTACAATGAGGACAACTAGATTTAGCTCTGCAAAAAATAGATTTATCAGTTGATGTATGTGATGCCAGTCCTGAACAACTGCTATGTTGATCCACTAATCCTGAATGTATTCCCAGAAGCAACAGCTCAGTGTCTAAGACACTGCAGTAACCATACATACTCCATATGAGTAGGTGCTTTTACAACTCATGATAGAACACACACCACCAAGAACTTTGGGATCGCCTGTGTATGACAAAAATTCTCTAGAAACACCTCCGAGTGCAACATAGGACAAGAGTGAAACCTTATACTTCATTTAAACTCTCAAGAAACATATGACATGCAGAGAAAACAATATGGAAGAATGGGACGTCAAGTTTTTGGTAGAAGATCGTCACTTTCACCTGGCAGTGTTGTTACAATATTTTTGCTTCCTTGTTGTGTTGAGTGAAGACATGGTTGCTTATCATCCCAACATGCTTGTATCAAATAACTCAGAATGACTGGAGATGATCAAGCATATTATTGTTGAAGCAAAGTAGACCACAGAAACAATGATGCAGAGTTAAGGAAAATGTCAGAGATAAGAAAAGATTGAAAGATTCTTCTACACTGATTGGACAGTGTGATAAGTGTCTTTTACACTGGTCGGTTGGTGTGATCAGTGTCTTGTACACTGATTGGCTGGTGTGATCAGTGTCTTGTACACTGATTGGATAGTGTGGTAAGTGTCTTGTACACTGATCGGACAGTGTGATAAGTGTATTGTACACTCATTGGATGGTGTGATAAGTGTCTTTTACACCAATTGGATGAAGGGATCAGTGTCTTGTACACTGATTGGATGGGAGGGTCAGTGTCTTGTACCCCAACTGGATGGTGGGATCAGTGTCTTGTATATTGATTGGGTGGTTATGCCAGTTCCTTTTACATTGACACATTGTGCATGTAGATTATTGTTTTTATTGACACCTTTCCTTATGTTACATCAGATGAGAGAACCCACCGAGCTGGAGCTGCAGATGGAGGTTGAAAGGCTTGCAGTGAAACACTTTGTGAGTCAATATCTCCTTGAGTCTGATAATGCATTTGCCTACACATCTGTCAACAACAGTGGAGACAACTTGATTCACGCAGCCTGTTCGTACTCAACTGGTGGATTCTCAGACATTGTCTTAATGGGCACAAGAGCAAAGTATGTATCCTATCCCTACCAAAGGATAATGTTCAATCAAATTATCAATCAAAGAATTTTTTCATTTACCTCTATATATGTTAAATGCAAATTGATGTATATTTATATGTGTCTGTTCCCTTTACTTAGCCTAATTCTTGACATGCTACAAACTTGAAATTTAACAAGCAGGTAGCTTAGGTAGTACAGAGAATGTAAAAATTATAAAACTGGACTATTGTTATTTCTTAGCATCTGAAATCAAACTTACTTACAAACATGCTGCTAATAATAAAAAGACGAAAGTATTTTGATGGTTCTACCCTTGCTTTGTACTTCTATTATTTCCAGCCTCACTTTGGACTACCGGTATTTCCTAAAACCAATAGCATTTAACTGTGTGCAGACATGCTGCAGACTTGAAAGTTTGTGTAGGTAGCTTCCGTAGTACGGATAATGTATAAAGTATAAAAATGTGCACTATTGTTATTTCATTACATCTTGAGGAAAGAAAAAGCGAAAGTATTTAAAACTACTGGTTGTTGCCAAATTTATTAGTGCTGGGATTTCTCAAAAGCATAACATGTCTAACTTTGATGTCAAAACCGTCAGATGTCTAAATTTAACGTAAGTACAAATTGACTGTTTTAGTAAGTTTGATCTGTGGTCAGATTGAAACTTTTGAAATGAGGTGCTATAGAAAAGTTCTTAGAACATCCTGGACAGAGAAGAGAAGAAACAAAGAAATCTTACAAGACCTGCATATCAAAGAGCATTGGCTTATGAATAACATCATGTCCCAGAAGAAGAAATATTTTGGCCACATTCAAATCCACAACGATCTGGAGAGAAAGGTTATGGAAGGCATAGTTCCTAGAACACAAGGCAGGGGATGACCAAGATGAAGGTGTCAGCAGGACATCAAAGCAACCTTGAACATGATGCTAGAAAAGGCAGGAGAACTTGCAAGAGACAAAGCTTTTCAGGCAGGCTGTGATGATTGTGACGTTCCCCAAGGGACATGCTACTACTTGATCTGTGGTACTGCTGTCGTTTACTCTTGGAATTCTAACATATCTGGTGATCTGGTCACTATTTCAGTATTTGATAAATTTATATATCAATTAAACTCTTGAATTTCACAACTCTTCATCTTCTTCTCTTCCACAATTTACTTCTTTATAGAAGAGTTGGGAGGGAAACGTAGTGATCTTGTGTGTGCTTGTTTTAAGGCAGTTTATAAGCTGATATTCATTTCCGTACGGCTGTTCTTGATGCAGTCGTTCCATCTTTTGAATGGTCTTCCTCTTGCTTTGTACTCGTTATACTTTTCTGTGTGGCTCTCTGTGGTAGACGATACCAGGGCATTGTTGTCAGGTATCCAAACCCTTTAATCTGTTGTTCTTTTATGAATTGCATGACTGGTTTCACATCCAGTCTTCTTCTGATTTCTTCATTTCTAATTTTGTCTCTCATTGTCACACCTGCAGCTCTTCTCTCTCTCTCTCTCTCTCTCTCTCTCTCTCTCTCTCTCTCTCTCTCTCTCTCTCTCTCTCTCTCGTTCTTAAGCCATTTTTATCATTCTATTGTGATATATAAACAGCCAAACATCCTAACGGGATGTATGTGCACAGCCTTCAATACCAATTGGATCTCAAGTGCTTATCCTTCGGTGGTGTGTTTGGTTTTAACCAGCATTTACTGGGTTCGCTCTACGTTAGCATTTTGCTGTCCCCAGCCAAAACCCACAAGGCAGCAGGTTGCTCTTGTCTTTCAGGGCAGCGACCCGTAGACGACCTGGCTGATGAGCGTCATCTGCCCAGCTACACCAGTCTTGTTAATGAACTGCTTGGTTTGCCTACTGTCCAGTTTTGTGTACGGTTTGCTCCGCTAGCCTTTGATTGTCCTCAATCAACTACAAGGCAGCAGTAGTTCCCTGCTAGCGGAAATGCGCACTGGCTTTACTTCTGCTGGGCTTTCCAGTTGTTCTACACACTCTGGTGGTCCGCACATCCTCTTGCCTGCCGCAGCCGTGCCTGCCGCAGCCGTGCCTGCCACAGCCGTGCATGCCACAGCCATGCCTACCGCAGTTGTGCCTGCCGCAGCCGTGCCTGCCGCAGCCGTACCTGCCATACTCTGCTTTTTTGCACGCCTGAGGGCCCAACCGTGCATCGCTCGCTCTGCTCTTGTGCCAGCATCACCATTTCCGTCAATTACAATCGTTCTCACATTTGTCTGTGCGGTTCCCGCCTGGGGCTTAACCCAGTCCCCCACCCCTGAAATGGAGGTGCGGGTTTCGCCCGATGCGGGCCCACCCATGCATCTTCTGCGTGCTTGTTCGATCTGCCCTGGTGCCTACTTCACCGCTTCCATCAATTCCACCCGTGCGCACATTTGCCTGGACTGTCCCTGCCTAGGGCTCAACCTGGACCCCCACCCCTGTGATGGGGGCACTTGGTTTGCCCTTGTGGGTCCACTCGTGCATCGTGCGCGCGTGTGCTCACTCTGTCCTGGTGCCCACCTCACCATTTCCGTCAATTCCCACCATGCTCACATTTGACTAGGCCGTTCATGTGGACCCGCGTGCAGCTCAGCTCAACTCCCAGCATACTCATCGGCTCAAGAGAGATAGCTCAAGAAAGAGCATGCACGGGCTCGAATTTCACCCGCGCGGTCAATGTCTTTTCAATCAGCCTATGTGGATCCACGTGCAGTTCAACCCGACTGCCAGCATATTCATTGGCTCAAGAGAGAGCATGCACGGCTCCGAATTTTACCAGCGTGGGTCAACATCTCTTTGATGACTTATAATCGTGCCCCCATCTGTGAGATAGGGGCCAGAGTTTTGGCCTATGTGGTCCCTCGTGCAACTCAACTTGACTCCCAGCCTACTCATCTGCTCAAGAGAGAGCATGTGCGGGCTCCGAGTTTCGCCACACGCTGTTCCACGTTTATCCTTCAAGCCTTTCCCATCGGCTGGGAGAGGCGAGCATTAATAGCCACTCTGGGAGTTCGCTCGTCTGTGTTGCGAGCGGATCCCATCTAGCATGACTACCTTTGCATCTCTACTTGCCCCAGAGTAGCTCTCCCACAGTACCTGCCCTCTTAGCCAGACCGGAACTACCGTCTGTTACCAGGGTCACCACGTGGAGGTGAGGACAGGGATTAGTGCCAACTCACTAATCTGGCACGACGTTGTTTCCTTGCGCCTTTGACCCCGCAGCTCTTCTAAGACACCTCATCTCTGTCGTTATGATTTTATGCTCTTTAGCTGGAATATAATTAGTTATATTCTTCTTTTTCTTCTTCTGCGTTCTCACTAGATCGGGATTTCAGATTCTCTAACAAAGGCAGCCGTTTGCCTCAGATTATCAGCCACGCCATACAGTTTGTCTTGGACGCTAGTGTAAGTGGACCATCTCTTTCTTCTCAAGTCTGCATACTGGGGAAGTTCTGTAGGATATAATTCCTCTGATTTCTGTTTCACCGTTTGTGCCGACCTCTTCCCGCAGTAAGTTTTGGCCACCCTCATGATGGTAGGTCTGACATTCTTACTGCGTGGCTAAATCTCTGAGGCAGATTGGCGACCATAGAATCCATTATCACATTCCTCATTGTGAGGGGCCGTGGCACCATGTTATGCGCCTTATGGCCTGGTGCATCCGTTTTCTGCATTTGTTTCGGTTAGCGTTCCTAGCGGACATGTGCATTCGATTTCAGCCAAGCCTTAGTCGCCTCTTACGACATGCGGGCAGGTAACAGTGGTTCTATTCTTTACACCCCAAATTTGGGCCCCAGTAACCACTCGGCAAGTTATATTCTAGAGTTTAGTCAATGTAATATAACTATTCAAATTATAGAGTAGTCATTATTAGTTATTAGTTATTTTCCAAATGTTTACTAGTGGACATGGGGGACTGCCTAGAGTAGTTGATAGTGGCTCGACCTGCTAGCTGTGAGACGCCTCATAGCTCGGGTTCGAACCTACTGTCCGGCATTTGTTCGAGTCCCTGGTCTTACTCAGGACGATAACGTGAGTACCTCTGAAGTCGGAGAAAATCTGCCTTTATGGCGAGGAATACTAATTACGAGTACATTGAGCACACGGCTGCCAGTGTAAAGTAATTTACAATGTGCACGCTGCTGCCATTGTAAGAAATTGGAAAACCAGATTTTCACGCAAAAAACAGTTTCAGAGATGAAACTTCGTCTGAGTTGAAAGCGGACGAAAGAAAAAAAAAAAAAAAAACTAGTGTACATAATGGAAACTATGTGCTTTGAAATAGATAGATCTAGCACAAGATGTGTTTGAAATTTTAGTTTTGTTTTAATAAGAATTGGTTATCTTTCCTTGCAAGACCAGTGCTTCCAGACTACCTTCTTGATTTCGGCTATGTTGTTCTTGGAGCAGTACGTACACATGTTGTCCGTGCTACCAATACTGGCTGGTTTCCTGTATCATTCAAACTTGATAGACACAGCCTTCAAATGAGTGGTTTTTATACACAGTTGGACAGGGTGCGAAATCTTCCAGGAGCCCCAGATAATGAAACTCAGGACTTTATGATAAGCTTTGACCCAAGAGGTGCAAACTTGAACCTTGGATCGGTTGAAGTGGTTGCACCAATTAATGTAAGTTATACTGCCATTATAATTCCTCTTCTGCAGACAATAATTTTTTTTATGCATATGAAGTCTTGTCAGGTATAAACACATGTTTAATAAGCAGGAATCATTCTTAAAATTTATTTTCTTCTACGAACGCTCCATATCGACCACTTGTTAACCACTCTGTGTGATTTGTATGTGATTTGAGTCTAAGAGTGATTGTACATTGTGCCAGTTATGCGCCTACAAGTAGGCCAACACATGCAATTTCTGCGATTCTTTCTATTTACTAGAATAGCTTCCCTAGGTCCTACATCCATCGCCTCTTACGATATGCCTTGTAGGTCGCAGTGGTACTATTCTTTGCTTCCTTGCAGCCCAACACCACACGGCGAGTTGTCTTCTAAACATATGCTCTATGCATTGCAACACCATTGACTTGACTTAACTCCTGCTTGTTTCCTGTGAAACTTATAACTGAAACTGTCACTCTTCTCTGGTTTGTATATTCTGGGTCATCTTGTTGAGCTCATGTTTCTATTTCCAGTTATTACTTCTCTTTGCCGAACATTTCTATTCCTTATTCTTCACTTTTTCTAAAATAGACATTGAATCAATAAAGCGATTTAGGGAGTTTGGAATTACACATTGTTCAAGTAGAGCTGGTTGCTTGAAGGGCAAAGAGAGAAGTGTGTTTAATCAGCGAGCCACAGGAACCATCAGTATGCAGATCCTTCTAAATCTGTTGGGGGGGACTGAGCACCTATGGGTCTGCACGGAGTGCTGTGTTGTCGGTTTAGTAACCAATAACATCTTTGTCTGTGAGTTCTAGTTCCCTGCATAGCTGAATATAACTTGAAGTTTTATGAGGATGAGTTTTCTTTCACTTTTTAGTTTAAGAGGCTACCTCTAAAGTTGGAGAAGGTATGCCTGTATGATGGAGGACACTGATATTAAATAAAGCAGACCTTTATGCAAAAATCAGTCAGAAGAGCTATGCCAGGCGCAATGACTCCACCTGAATTCATAGCGGATAAACGCAAGAAAAAAGAACTTTAAGACGTCTCTTGTAAAAGGGTCCAGAAAGGAAGACTAGCATAAATTTTAAAATTCAAACTGATACCTGACAGACTTTACACAGTAGTCTTCCTTGTGGTTGAAGATTGGATGATCGGATAAATAAAAGACAACATGCAATAATAAAAAATACATTTTGAACATAGAGTGTTTGATAGTGGCTAACCTAAGTCCTAAGTTTCTGACTATATTTGAGACCCATAATTTTAAACTTCATCACTCAATAGAGAATATGTCCCTTATCTGCTGAGTTATACAGCATGTTAAGTGTCATCGGAACAGTATCACCTGTGTGTTGCCAGGGCTGCAAGGGAGCAAAGAATAGTAGCGCTGGGACCTACAAGGCATGTTGAAAGAGGCGACTGAGATAGAGGCCTAGGGAAACTACCCTAGTAAAAAAAAAGCAACGCAGAAATCGGATGTGCTAGCCTACTTGTAAGTGCATAAAAGGCACAATGTGCAATCGCACTTAGGCTCAGATCACATACAAATCACAAAGAGTGGTTTAACAAGTGGTCGATATGGAGCATTCGAAGAAGATGAAGAATCTGAACAATGTATTTGAATTTCATAAGACGATAGAAGACATTTCTCTTGTCTGCTGACTTGTAACATCATGTTCATATAAAGGATGTCAAGTGTCACTTGAGCTGTTGTTTTAGTTTTGATATTGTTGTAAATTCTTGTATGTCTTGCTATGTCTGTGGTTAGGATTGAATAATTATACAAATACAATTTTTTTGACATCTTAAGAGACAAGACTCTAACGAAAACCATAATCTAAAAGAAAGTAGATGGTCAGCATGGGATAGTTCTATGAGTGGCAAGATAACATCAAGAAGTGAACAGCGACTCTCAGAGTATGCCACTATGACACGAAACATATAAATAAATATGTAGATTTTTAACAGTTATACTCCTGTAAAGATATGGAACTTTATCAGAGTCTTGGGTCTGTGGCTAAGTGGTTAGGCCATTTAATTTGCGTTCTGAAGCTCGTAGGTTTGAATCCAAACTGCACCGTTGTGGTCTTGAGTGCATTTTTTCACATATCCCTAGGATTATTGCCACTGAGTTCATGTTCTGTGCAATACTGTTGGCAGGTGGCATGCCATTTCTGTAGAGAAGGGCCAAACCTTTTGGGGAAACATGGTCAATCAATGTTTAAGAAGAATTTAAATGTTTAAGAAGAATCCTTGCAAATTTTCGGCCAAATACCATAATAAATGAGGAGCTTTTGAAATGAAGAGACTGTGCATCCTTGGAGACCATCACTAAGAGATGAAGATGGAGGTGGTTTTAACATGTATGTCGTATGCTAGTGGGGGCATTGGCTAGAACAGCTCTCAGATGGCCAGCGGGTGGAAAGAGAAGGTGTGGACGTCCAAATAAAACACGGAGAAGAACGGGGGTAGAGAGTTGAAGGAGTTTGGCATGACGGGGAGATGGTTGGTAAAAGGCAGGAGAACGGCAACAGTGGAGGTCTCTTGTGGAAGCTTTATGTGTCAATCGGGACACAAAGAGGATATAGAATAGATGGTCAATCAATGCAGTCAATCCTTTGTTTTTAGATCCTCTGACATAAAATCAGTGTCTGTATTCCTGAATGAATATATAAGACTTTGTTCTAATAGTATGCCCAGGGTGCTACATACCTCATTAGTCTGCATTTCTAACATTAAGAGCTTGATATTTTTTGAGAATACAAATTTGTCAATGTGACATATATTGTTACATATATTTCTGACCTTTATCATATTCCCCAGATTGTGAGAGGACCAACAATTATTCTGCGTCTACGTGCTTTTGTCACTATGCCAGATATGAAAATCTCTGATGATGTACTCCAGTTTGGAGAGGTCAAGTGTGGAGAATGTCAAATTATCACTGTCCAGCTATACAATCACAAGATGGTCAAATGTGAATGGGATACAACGCCAGTTGATGAAAGAAAGAAGGTACAGAGTTATTAATGCTTGAAAGAATGTATTTACTATTTGTTAAGAGTTTGAATGAGTTCTTCTTTGGTGTAGATCCAAGCCAAAATATATGACCAAACGGATCATTAAAGAGAACTTGTACGAATGAAGGGGAAGTGTTGGGGACTGACTGTCACCGAGATAGACTCAAAACACTTCATTAAGGATAAAAATGGTAGCCCTGACCTACACCGTGTATGGTACCATACACAAAGTGGGGCATAATTTTAACAGCAGGTTCAACGTCAGTCGTTTTGTCAAAGATTAATTATATATCACAATAAGAATGATAAAATTGGCCACGAAGAACGAATGCTAAGAAGAAGAAGAATGACTTCTTTATATTGTGAGATCTTTGTGGCTAAATGGTTAATTCGTTTGCATTGCATTCCAACGATTTAAGGTATGAATCCAGACCATGTTGTTCTGTTAAAGTATTCATTATTTCCAGTGATCCCTAAGATTGTTGCAGAAGTGCCCATGTGTTGCCGGGTCTCGCAAGGGAGCAAAGAATAGTAACACTGTGACCTACAAGGCATATCGTCAGAGGCGACTGAGGTAGGGTCCTAGGAAAGCTACCCTAGTAAATAAAAAGTGTTGCAGAAATCAGATGTGCTGGCCTACTTGTAGGCACATAAATGGCACAATGTACAATCGCTCTTAGGCTCAGATCACATACAAATCACAAAGAAGGGTTAACAAGTGGTCGATATAGAGCGTTAGAAGAAGAACTTGCAGAAGCTAACGAGTTTGTGCGATAATCTTGGCAGGGGACTTACTATGTCTGCGGAGAAGGATCGAACCATATGGGGAAACTTATCGCAATTAACTAAATTCTTTGTCTTTAGAACTTGATATTGTAGCTGTTTTTGCTCTTTCTAAATGAACAACTTTAACTTTATTTACTATGCATAAAGAGAGTAAGTAAATAGAAACTTAAAAACTATGTTCAACATTTTGTTTTGTTTTGTTTCTGTTAAGATGGAAAAACATGTTCCAATGCATCTCCGTCGCAAGATGCGTCAGATCAAGAAGCAGCCCAGCATCTTTGAAGTGCTGCCACCTACAGGTACTCTTTTGCCAGGACAAAGGATCAATGTTCAAGTCAAATTCATGCCTACTGAAGAGGTAATTTCTTATAATTTTAGAATGTAAAACAGATCAAATATTCTTTTTAACCGACAAAGAATATGAGATTTGTTTTTATTAAATGGTTCGGACACCTGACAAGAATGCCCTGGTATCTACCACAGAGAGCTACACTGAAAAAGTATAGCAAGTACAGAGCAAGAAGAAGACCATGCAAAAGATGGAGCGACAGCATCAAGAACAGCCTTAAGAAAATTAATAACAGCTTACAAAGTGCATTAGAACAAGCACACACAATATCATTGCATTGCTCCTCTCTCCCTCCTCCCCCAACACTTCTATCAAGAAGTAAATGATGGAAGAGAAGAAGAAGAAAGAATTTTAAATTGTCACAAGAATAGGGTGTGACCAACCCCAAACAAGCATGTCCATGGTTTTAGTCTTTTTTTTAGTTTTAGTCGTCGGATCACCATCACTGCACGTCGAACAAATTAGTCCATAAGTGCTCCGATCTCTCCTCAGTATGTCCATCAGCGTGTGGCGACTAACGACACCGGTTCTTTGTTGGTTTACAATTCTTCTTTGTCTGCCAGCATAGCGTTCTTGTCGAGCTACACCACACTTAACTTTGAGTTCTTGCAGTCTGGTTAGTGTTGTGGATGCACCGCTATTACGTGAATCATGTACACGCCCTCTCTCCCTTAAGGAATTTATAATATCAGCCTGGTCCATTGCTCGTCCGCTTTGGACAGCAGCCATACCTGCAAGCCTATCCGCACGTTCATTCCCCTTACACCTGCATGCCCTGGCACAAAATAAAACTGATCTTTGTCAGCTTAGACCTCTCCAGCGATTCTATCCAATGTCTCCTAGCCCATCCTGTTTCAATCTTCCTGAGCATACTCATTGAGTCACTGAGAAAACATGCATGGATAAAAGTCTGTGATTCTAGCCAAATCATCGCTTTGGTAACCGCCATGATTTCCATAGTGAGACTGCTTGTAGTCACGGCAAAACCACCACTGTCTTCCTTCACAACATCACCTCCGACCTGAGCAGTGAAAGCCCACGAGCTCCGCACATGTCGAATCACCGAACCATCCGTATAAATGATTACATCATGCTCAGATGCGTTCTCAGCATGTCCATGGTGATGGATAGTAGTAGGATTTTCAGACATGGAGTACCAGCTCTGATCAATGCCAGTGTCATACTGGAAGAATAAGAAGTTGCTGACAAAATATGATCGCTTTCATCAGAGAACAGAATTGACACACTGGTAGTGCTAATGCTCACAATGAAATACTTCATATATCCATTGATGGAAACATCAAGGGTGACAACGACAAGGACTGATGATGGTGATAATGGAGGAAAGAGAAGATAACTTCTTTTCTTTATCTTATCTTATCTTATCTTATCTTAACCACATTTGCCGTGAAGCGCGTGGGAGAGTTATTTTCTATCTTGTGCCAGGTGTGTTGCGCTTGACGTTGTCAGTCCATGCTTTCGCAGGGACTCTGAGATGTTATCTATCCATCTTGTTCTTGGCCTGCCTCGTGCTCTGCGCCCTGAGTGTCGATTATTATAGGCACGTGATGGTAGTAAATGTGGTTCCATTCTCATTAAATGGCCGAACCACTTGAATCTTTGCTTCTCGATGTACTGTATGCATGGTATAGTACCAACGATGCTTCTGATATTCTCGTTTCTCACTCTATCTCGCCTTGTAACGTTGACAGCTTTTCGTAGACATCTCATTTCACATGTTGTAATCTTTCTTTCTTGTGTCTTAGTCAGGGCCATGTTTGGCACTGATAGCAGAGAGTTGGAATAAATATGCAGTTTATCAGTTGTCGTTTGACTGCCATGTTAATGCTTGGATGTTTTAATAGTGGTGACAGTTGGTATGTCACTACATTTGCCTTCTGGCATCTAGTCTCGATTTCTCTGTCCATCTTTCCATCTGCTGTGAATATACTCCGAGATATTTGAATTCTGGAGTCTGTTGTATTTTGACATTATTCACGTGTATATTTAGTTGACCTGTTGACCTGCTTATTGTCATGACTTCTGTTTTGGAGGTGTTAATTTTCATGTCATATTTTTCGCATGTGGCTTGCAGGGCATTTATGTGTTGTTGAAGTTTGTGTTCGTTGTTGTAAATTATACTCTGATCATCTGCAAAGAGTAGTTCGTTTATTAAATTGTAGTTGTTATCGAGGTTGTTATCTGTCTTGGTTTCTTGCGTTATCCTGTCTATGTAAATATTGAAAAGTTCTTTCTTTGCGATCGCTATTTTGATGATTATACTGTTAGATGTTTTCTTATAATGAAGTCGACTGTTGTCTGGAGCTCATCTCTGGTGCCATGTAGTTTTGAATGTAGTGTTGAGTTGTAGGGCCAGCATTCCTTTCTGGGGAGGACATACAAGGGACAGTCTTGCAGGACATGTTCTCTGGTTTGATCAGCGCGGTGCCACAGAGACACAGTGGGGATGGGGACAATTGTATCCTGTCTGTTACGATGTTTACGACGGTGTTTGTTCTGTCTGTTATGTCCTATCCTGAGTCGGAAGATGATAGTCTGTTCTTGTCTGTCGAGTGTGTGGTAATCATTTTTGGATAGTTTAGGTTCTTTTCAAATGTCCACGATAGCTGTATATTTCCTTCAAAGTATGTGATTTCATTTTCTAAGAAGATAAGTAATAAAGATGTACTTCAACAACTAAAAATGAAGAGAGAACTTCTCAGATAGATAGAAACAAGACAATTTAGATATTTTGTTCACACTAAGAGATATGATAATCTGTTCAAAACAATCTTGGTAATTTAAGTTGAAATTTGGAGAACAAGGGGAAGACAGAGAAACAGTTGGTAGGGGAACATCAGGTGATTGACAAGCAGCGCCGCCCGAGTGGTTACCGGATCCCAAATTTTGGGTGTAAAGAATAGAACCACTGTTACCTGCCACACATGTCGTAAGAGGCGACTAAGGAGGTTTGGCTGAAATCGGATGCACATGTCCTAAATGTGTAGAAATCTATGAGTTTAGGGGCCTACCAAACCAATGTGCAACGTATACACGTTCTTGGCAAAGATCAAACATATCACAAAGAGTGATTAAAATTGGTCGTAAAGAACAAAAGCAAAGAAGAAGAAGACAAGCAGCGCAGGAAACAGAACTAGTTAGGGAGCAATTACAGTCAACTTTTGATGCAAATACTGCACATTACTGATTGATAAAGAGACAACAATTAATTGATCACTTTGGTTGGACTAAATGGGCTATAATGAGACGTGATCACTTTGGTTAAATTATCATAAGCTACATTTAAGTGAGCCCTTTGGTTCGACTATAATTAGACAAATTTAAGTAATTTACTTTTAAAAAAGTTATAATAAGGCAACATTTAAGTTATAATAAGGCAACATTTAAGTTATAATTAGGCAACATTTAAGTTATAATTAGGCAACATTTAAGTGCTCACTTTGGTTGAATTATAATTAGCCAAACATTTAAGCAATCACTTTGGTTAGACTATAATGAGACATTATTTCAGTGACCAATTGAACTTGACTGTAATTAAATTTATACCAACAGTAAGTATCCAGAATGTTATTTAAAATTAAAAAATCTGACATCACTGTTTCCTGAACATAAGTTGCAATAAACTTCCATCTATGAACTATGTTTTGCAGAAATTATATGAGAATCGAATACAATTTCGCATTGCTGAAAGCAGCCAGCGTGTCCTCCTGCTTTGTCGGGGCTATGGTCTTGAACCTAGACTGGAATTTGAAAGGACACTTGTGCAGTTTGATCCCATCCTTCCTCACAGCGTAGGAGATGAGCAGATAATTACTGTACGCAATCCTTGCTCATTTCCTATTGAATTCTACTCCCTGGAATTTGATACAAACTATCTGTATGAAGAGAGGGTAGGTCAGATTAGTGAATAACTTAAATTTAGTCAGCCATTTCTTATTCACTTCCGTCTTCTTGCTGTTTATAATGAACACTTTCATATTACTGTCACTATCATATCAAGCAAAAGTCTTTCTCACTTGTCACCATCAGGACAGGAAAACTGTGATAACATAGTGACTCGCCTGTGTGGTGCCGGGGACCGCAAGGGTAGCAAAGAATAGTACCACTGCGACCTACAAGGCATGTCATAAGAGAGATTGACATAGGACCAAGGAAGCTACCTAGTAAATAAAAAGCATTGCAGAAAGCGGATGTGCTGGCCCACTTGTAGGTGCATAACTGGCACAAAGAATAATCACTCTTAGGCTCAGATCACATACAGATCACAATGAGTGGTTTAACAAATGGTCGATATGAAGCATTCAAAGAATAAGAAAGACTGATTGATTGTAATGATTGTGTTTGTAAGTCAATAAAATTATTATCATCACATGATAACATTGTGCCGGTGTGACTGATATCAGTATTGTCAGATCATACAATCATATACCAATTTTCAAGCTTACATACTTTTACTGAGGAACTTTTTTTTTAAAAAAGTGATGAAAATGTACATCTAATTTTCACTTAATATTTTGTTTTTGTGTAGTTATATTGATGCTTAATCTTTGAATTTTATTATTGTTCAGTTATTTTTGTGTCATAAATTTTTATAATTACACAGCTTATTCTGCTTGTTTATGAAAGAAGAGTTAACTTCATCAGATCTGGTCAAAACCAACAAATTCTTAACTGCAAGAGACTGTCATGAAATGTAATAGTGAACTGTATGTTAGCATTAGTCACACTATTTCCAACTCTTTGCAAATTGTATTGTCATGTGATTTCAATGTTGTCTGTTATATTCTGTTTTTAACTTTTGCATAGTGTTATCTTGGTTAGTGGGTTACTAGTGAGCTATTCCAACAGCATCGATTGTTGGGGAGTTGAAGATGGATAAAGGTGATGTTGTTTGGTCTCTTTGCGACTGCCTGTTGGATGAGGACACTAAAATAGATGTTAATCCAGCAATTTAAGCAGTTTGGAGTTACCCATTGTACAAATAGAACTGGATGCCTGAGAGGCAGAGGGAGGAGTGTGTTTAACCAGCGAGTCACTGAAACCATCAGTATGCATACTCTTCTATACCTGTTGGGGGAGACTGAGCATCTATGGGTCTGCCTGGAGCGCAATGATGTCAGTTTAGTAACCAATAACCAGTATTTCAATGAAAGATTAAAGGTCATTTGCCCTGACTAGTACCACAAAGTGGGCATGTGTTTTTGTAGGGTTTAGTTAACCTGGTTTATGGAATATAGCATATACTACTACTACTACTACTACTACTATTGAACCTTCTTCAGTTATATCTTCTGCTTGAACTCTCATATCAACCACTTCACCTAGTTAAACTGACCCTAGGTTAGGGTAAGTACTTTGACCCTAGGTGGAGGTCTATCAACCCCTAGGGTAGCTTCCTAGGCCTCTACCTCAGTCACCTCTTACGACATGCCTTGTAGGTCGCAGTGTTACTATTCTTTGCTTTCCTTGAAGGCCCTGGAAACACACAAGCACTTCAGTTATATGAGGCCTACCATCATAGCACTCGAACATGTCAATAGGTGCTCCATCTCGGCCTCAACAAATCCAGTAGTTTGATGTTGATTAATCGATCTTTTCTTGCATATGCGTTGTTTTGTTCTTTTCGGGATGTACCAATATCACCACAAATCTCTGTCAATCTGGTCAGCAACTGGGATTCACAACCATGAAACTTCTACGTTCAAAAATGCTCTCTCAGTGCGTTGATAATTTCATTTTGGTCATTGCAGCTCCCTCTGAAATCTTAGCCATGCCAGCCAATCTATCAGCTTGTTCATTACCACTAATTCCTGCGTGCCCAGGCAAAAAAATGTAGGTGATTTCTTTGATCCCTGTCTGTACCAGTACCTCCATCCACTTTCATCTCACCATTCCTGTTTCGACTTTACAAATTATACTCAGGAGTCACAAACGCTAGAGTAGTCATGAGATGCCAATCACTAAACCTTCTTGTTCCCAGTCAAACATGGGGTTGCTTTATATTGAGTTTCTATAACAATAATATTTTTTTACAAATTTGGATTTGCAAGCCATAATTCATAATTTTTACACACTTCCCAGATATTTGGCATCATATTTTGCAACACCTACCCAGACTGATTCTAATGATAAGGTTGTGTTTTTTTATATTATTAATTGACAACAAAATATGCTTAGAATTTGCAGTTTCAAATAAGTTGTATTCTGTGTATCTTCAGGTTCTACGTTTGATGAGAGGCTATGATGAGTACAACACCTTGCTTCTACCACCTCGACAGGTTAATGACAAACTGCCATATGAACTCATTGATTACTACCAAGGTCAGTTGGTAGCTGTGGTGTTTTTGATCAATCAAATTTTTTTTCTTCCATTTAAAACTAATGAATGTATTTTTAACTCTTTCCACGCTTTAAGCCGCACACTGCGCCACGGCGGAAGTCCGTTGCACGCTTTAAGCCGCACACTGCGCCATAGAGTTGCTTCCTTATAAGAAGTCTTTCTAGTTTTACTTCTACTATTTTACTTATAGTACTTTTCAACCTTGTTATTCTATTGGGTTGTCTAGTTTTCTTCAATTTAGTATATAATATATATATATATGTTTATTTATTGATGAGTAGTTGGGATCGTAATTAAAAAATTTTTTTTTTTTTTTCCTTGAATTAACTGCTTAAAAATTGAGGAAATAAATGGGCGTGGAAAGAGTTAATGCCCTTGTTTCTGAATCTTTTATGTGTGAAACAAAAGGATGTCAGTTTTACAGAATAGATACAGTTTTCATGAAATTATGTGACCTTTGACACACATACATATGTATATATATATAATAAGAACATCAATTTATAACTGAGTTTGACTGAATTGTTTATTTTTTGTCTGCTGTAAAACTTTTGAAAATGTGATACAGATTCTAAAATTGTATTATTTGATATTGAACCGACATCATATCACTCCGGTCATACCCATAGGTGATCAGTCTCCTCCAACAAATGACAAATGGTATGCATGGTGATGGTTCCTGTAGTGCACTGGTAAACACACCTCTCCCCACTCATGCATCCATTTTTACTTCTACAAGGTAACTCCAAACTCCCTAAATTGCTGATCCATTCAAAATTTATTTGAGTGTCCTCATCCAACAGGCAGTTGTGAAGAGAGCAAAGAACATCCCCCTATCCATCCTCAACTCGACAGGTCTACCAGAGAGCCGTTACTGTTGAAAAAACTCCTATTCCCATTGTGGAATTTGATCCTGAGATCACATGTCTATGATGCAAAGGCACTAGCCACTATGCTGGGATGGACAGTCTTTTGGTCTGAGGCCAGCTGCAAAGATATGAAGGTGGTTGCAGTCCGTACTAAAAACATTTTCACTAATTAGGACACCCATATTTCATCATAACAAATGACAGTACAGTTTCTGATGCACTAGACAATATTCGTTACAAACTCTGTCACTAAGCTAAAGTAGTTGACAATGAGATCAATGACAGTACAGTTTCGATGTACCAGACCAATATTCGTTACAAACTTCTGTCACTAAGCAAAGTAGTTGGACAATGAGATCAATGACAGTACAGTTTCTGTTTGTACCAGACCAATATTACGTTACAAACTTCTGTCACTAAGCTAAAGTAATTGGATATTGAGATCAATGACAGTACAGTTTCTGTTGACCAGACCAATATTAGTACAAACTTCGTCACTAAGCTAAAGTAGTTGGACAATGAGATCAATGACAGTACAGTTTCTGTTTGTACCAGACAATATATACAAACTTCTGTCACTAAGCTAAAGTATTGAATGAGATCAATGACAGTACAGTTTCTGTTTGTACCAGACCAATATTATGTTACAAACTTCTGTCACTAACTAAAGTAATTGGACAATGAGATCAATGAAGTACAGTTTCTGTTTGTACCAGACCAATATTGTCAAACTTCTGTCACAAGCTAAAGTAGTTGGACAATGAGATCAATGACAGTACAGTTTCTGTTTGTACCAGACCAATATTACGTTACAAACTTTTGTCACTAAGCTAAAGTAGTTGGACAATGAGATCAATGACAGTACAGTTTCTGTTTGTACCAGACCAATATTATGTTCAAACTCTGTCACTAAACTAAAGATTGGACAATGAGATCAATGACAGACAGTTTCTGTTTGTACAGACCAATATTGTTCAAACTTTGTCACTACTAAAGTAGTTGGACAATGAGATCATGAAGAGTTTCTTGTACCAGACCAATATGTTACAAACTTGTCACTAACTAGTATTGATGAGATCAATGTACAGTTTTCAGACCAATATTAGTTACAAACTTGTCACTAAACAAAGTATTGACATGAAGATACAGTTTCTGTTTTCTCAGTTTACCAGACCATTATGTTACAAACTTCTGTCACTAGCTAAAGTAGTGGAAAATTGAGATCAATGACAGTACAGTTTCTGTTTGACCAGACCAATATTACGTTACAAACTTCTGTCACTAAGCTAAAGTAGTTGGACAATGAGATCAATAAGTTTCTGATGAGATCAATGACAGTACAGTTTCTGTTTGTACCAGACCAATATTATGTTACAAACTTCTGTCACTAAACTAAAGTAGTTGGACAATGAGATCAATGACAGTACAGTTTCTGTTTGTACCAGACCAATATTATGTTACAAACTTCTGTCACTAAACTAAAGTAGTTGGACAATGAGATCAATGACAGTACAGTTTCTGTTTGTACCAGACCAATATTATGTTACAAACTTCTGTCACTAAACTAAAGTAGTTGGACAATGAGATCAATGACAGTACAGTTTCTGTTTGTACCAGACCAATATTACGTTACAAACTTCTGTCACTAAACTAAAGTAGTTGGACAATGAGATCAATGACAGTACAGTTTCTGATGTACCAGACCAATATTATGTTACAAACTGCTGTCACTAAACTAAAGTAGTTGGACAATGAGATCAATGACAGTACAGTTTCTGTTTGTACCAGACCAATATTATGTTACAAACTTCTGTCACTAAGCTAAAGTAGTTGGACAATGAGATCAATGACAGTACAGTTTCTGTTTGTACCAGACCAATATTATGTTACAAACTTCTGTCACTAAACTAAAGTAGTTGGACAATGAGATCAATGACAGTACAGTTTCTGATGTACCAGACCAATATTACGTTACAAACTGCTGTCACTAAACTAAAGTAGTTGGATATTGAGATCAATGAAAAATAAAAAGTTATCCTGGACGTTGACAACTATGAAGTATCTTCTGATTAGACGACAAACAAGAAAGGCAATAAAACTCCCCACAAGTACAAATAATCCTTGCCCACATTACAAAAGAACATTTCAAGCCTGCATCGGCACATTAGTCATCTACGTACACACAGACAAACATAATGCAATTACATTCTCTTGGATGAAAAATGGTGGTCATCATCACCCGTGATGGACAAGCATCATTTTCTGATTATTACAGACACGAAACAAGTTAAATATAAAATATTTAAAAGTTATCCTGGACGTTGACAACTATGAAGTATCTTCTGATTAGACGACAAACAAGAAAGGCAATAAAACTCCCCACAAGTACAAATAATCCTTGCCCACATTGCAAAAGAACATTTCAAGCCTGCATCGGCACATTAGTCATCTACGTACACACAGACAAACATAATGCAATTACATTCTCTTGGATGAAAAATGGTGGTCATCATCACCCGTGATGGACAAGCATCATTTTCTGATTATTACAGACACGAAACAAGTTAAATATAAAATATTGCCATGTGCTACAGAAGTGCTGTGTATTTGTACTGCCATTATATATTTTTTCAATGGGACAGTCAGCTATTCTAGAATATGTACATAGCTTGCTTCAAATGTATTTCTGAGGTATGATGTAACTTTGTTACTTTAAAATTAAAGATTTTAAAGCTGGGTGTTTACAGTAATGAGAGAGCGAACAGGCTTGCATCAACAGCATCGATTGTTGGGGAGTTGAGGATGGATAAGGGGATATTCTTTGGTCTCTTCGCGACTGTCTGTTGGATGAGGACACTAAAATCGATGTTGAATTGATCAAGCGATTTAAGCAGTTTGGAGTTACCCGTTGTTCAAGTCGAACTGGATGCCTGAGAGGCAGAGTGAGAAGTGTGTTTAATCAGCGAGCCACAGAAACCATCAGTATGCATACTCTTCGATATCATTTGGGGGAAACTGAGCACCTATGGGTCTGCCCGGAGTGCAATGACGTCAGTTTAGTAACCAATAACCAAAATTAAAGAGCTCTTACAGAACTTTTGTTTGAAATAAATTAGGTGTTGATGCAATCATCTATTTTTTTTCTATTGAAATATATAGAGAGTGATGGTAATGTATTTCATGTTTATAAATATGTTGAAATTTGAATACTTTTTGGCAGTCTGGATAGAAACTTGTTGTGGGCCAATCTAGACCAGGGTTTGCCCATCCATGCACTACACTATCACAGCTCTTCTGGCTTTCAAAAAAAGTTTTCGTTAGTTCATAGTTCATAAGTACGGTTCCAACTTCACTGCAACGGGTCACCCCATAATTGTTCCATTCCTGTGCCAATGAAAATCACACGAAATGCTAACAACTGTGAAATGTTTCCTGTGTGAACTAATTCCAGAATGAAACAGCCGCTTACCGCCACAAAAAGAAACCGGCACCGCATTAAATGCATATGGCCGTCGCTAATGTAGCAACACAAAACTGTTCATCACTTGAATTGCAATTCTTGTCGAAGGGAACATCAATCATGACAAAATCCAGTTTTCTGCACTCGCAATATAACTGCATACGCCAGACTGAGCTTGTTCGTCATAACCGCTGTCCGCCATTTTCTGAATACACACAACAAACGCACGGTTGACACAGCAAAAAACATTCCATGTAACAGTCATAGCTCACAGCGTTGCTCAAGCACTAACTCAGTAGCTCGGCAAGCGAAACCGGAAAATACCCGACCAAACATGGCAAAATGCGCTAGCAAAGTCGTGTTCAGAATCAAACAGTTCTGACTCTGAATGGTCATCCCGCATTCCGCCATTGCTGGCCAGATTTTTCATTAATTGAAGGCGTAAATTTAAAGTATAGTTTTTTACACGACAGCTAATATATCTCCATCTCAAAAACTGTGTATGTTATGTGTGGGTGCATACATGTGTCCTTGCCCCCACCCTCTTTGGCATCTTCTTCGCAGTCCTTTTGAATCATGCATTCGAGGACGCTGATGGTGATGTTTTCATCCGCACTAGATCTGACGGTTCACTCTTTAACTTGGCTCGCTTAAGAGCCAAGACAAAAACAACGGAAATTCTTCTCAAGGACCTCTTTTTCGCTGATGATGCTGCCTTAGTCGCCCACAGTGAAACTACACTGCAATGCCTAATCAATAAATTGTCAAAGGCATGCGACCTATTTTCTCTGACTATAAGTGTCTCCAAAACAGTTGTACTATGTCAAGGAAGTAATACAACAAATATCACTTTAAACGGTAACCACCTAACACCAGTTCAAAAATTTTGCTATCTCGGGTCCATGGTCACTGCCAGTCTTTCTCTTGACGAAGAAATCAACGCTTGTGTAGGGAGTGTGGCTACTACATTCGGCAAACTATCAAAGCGAGCGTGGGACAACACAAAACTGACATTGCAGACGAAGATTCAAATATATCGAGCCTGTGTAATTAGTTCTTTACTATATGGCTCAGAAACATGGACAGCCTACTCAAGACACGAGAGGAGACTTAACATCTTTCACCTTTGATGTCTCCACAAGATTATGAACATCAGGTGGTATGACAAGATAACCAACTCTGAAGTACTGCAACATGCAAACCTGCCATCCATCATGGACATGCTCAGCAGTAGATGACTAAGATGGTTGGGGCATGTGAGAAGAATGGAAACGTGCCGCATACCAAAACAAATGTTGTTCTGTGAACTTTCGGAGGAGAAGAGGCACCAGGACAGACCACTGCTCAGATATAAAGATGTCTGCAAAGCCTCAATGAAAAACTTTTCTATAGATCCCAGCACATGGGAAAAACTAGCTGATGACAGAGTTGTGTGGAAAGCCAACTTGCGAAAGGGCGCAGAATCTTTTGAGAAGAGACTTATGTATGAGCTGAACGACAAGAGAGAAAAGCGAAAACTCAGAAGTTGTCACAGTAAAACACTTGCCAATTGACCTTCTGTAAAGACAGAAAAGGCCATATATACATGTGTGAGGTTGAGGTATGTTATGTGTGGGTGTGGGTGCATACATGTGTGAGGTTGAGGTATGTTATGTGTGGGTGTGGGTGCATACATGTGTGAGGTTGAGGTATGTTATGTGTGGGTGTGGGTGCATACATGTGTGAGGTTGAGGTATGTTATGTGTGGGTGCATACATGTGTGAGGTTGAGGTATGTTATGTGTGGGTGTGGGTGCACACATGTGTGAGGTTGAGGTATGTTATGTGTGGGTGTGGGTGCATACATGTGTGAGGTTGAGGTATGTTATGTGTGGGTGTGGGTGCATACATGTGTGAGGTTGAGGTATGTTATGTGTGGGTGTGGGTGCATACATGTGTGAGGTTGAGGTATGTTATGTGTGGGTGTGGGTGCAAACATGTGTGAGGTTGAGGTATGTTATGTGTGGGTGTGGGTGCACACATGTGTGAGGTTGAGGTATGTTATGTGTGGGTGTGGGTGCATACATGTGTGAGGTTGAGGTATGTATGTGTGGTGTGGGTGCATACATGTGTGAGGTTGAGGTATGTTATGTGTGGGTGTGGGTGCAAACATGTGTGAGGTTGAGGTATGTTATGTGTGGGTGTGGGTGCATACATGTGTGAGGTTGAGGTATGTTATGTGTGGGTGTGGGTGCATACATGTGTGAGGTTGAGGTATGTTATGTGTGGGTGTGCGTGCATACATGTGTGGGGTTGAGGTATGTTATGTGTGGGTGTGGGTGCATACATGTGTGGGGTTGAGAAGGATTTAGTAGGTTAATGAGATTAATATAAAATACAAACAAGAAAGATAAATGAAACATTTTTCATATTTACTAATGCTTATTGCCAATTTCTTGTGTGTTCTTCTTCATCAGAGCAATACACAAAGCTGGCAGAGGAGGAGAAGGCACGGAGAGATGCAGCGGCTGAAATAGAGGCAGAAAGGAAGGCAAGAGAAGAGCTAGAGAAACAGAAAGAGGGTATGGTATATTTCAAATGTTTCTTTTTTTTATGTTAATGTAAGCTGTTTAATTGGGGAGAAAAACCAAAAATAAAGATGGGAAATTTTTTTGTATGCACTGAAACCCACCATGCACTTGTAAATAGTGTACTTACATTGCACTTGAAGAAATAATGTACTCACATCGCACTTGAAGAAATAATGTACTCACATCACACTTGAAGAAATAATGTACCACTCACACTTGAAAAATAATGTACTCACATCGCACTTGAAAAATAATATACTCACATCGCACATGAAGAAATAATGTACTCACATCGCACTTGAAGAAATAATGTACTCACATCGCACTTGAAGAAATAATGGACTCACATTGCACTTGAAGAAATAATGTACTCACATTACACTTGAAGAAATATTGTACTCACATCACACTTGAAGAAATTATGTACTCACATCGCACTTGAAGAAATAATGTACTCACATCGCACTTGAAGAAATAATGTACTCACATCGCACTTGAAGAAATAATGTACTCAATCGCACTTGAAGAAATAATGTACTCACATTACACTTGAAGAAATAATGTACTCACATCACACTTGAAGAAATAATGTACTCACATCGCACTTGAAGAAATAATGTACTCACATCGCACTTGAAGAAATAATGTACTCACATTGCATTTGAAGAAATAATGTACTCACATCGCACTTGAAGAAATAATGTACTCACATTGCACTTGAAGAAATAATGTACTCACATTACACTTGAAGAAATAATGTACCAACAAGAAGAACAAAATCTAAAGATTGGTTGCTGATGTATCCTGCTGATAGCAGAAAACGTTATTTGGTTTCAATTTTGTTTCTAATATTAGTGTTTATACAATACATTAAAATACACAGAGAAAAGACTACGGTCATGAGAATAAATGCAGTAAATGTAAACCAGATTATGCTGGAGGAAACAGCTCTACAGGATGTAGAATCATACACATACCTCGGTAGCAACATAGATACAGAAGACGGAACAAAATAAAGGTGTCAAGATAAGAATACAAAAATCGAGGTGAAAATTTATCGCGTTGAGTAATATATGGAAGTCTTAAGGAGATCAAAACAAACACAAAGTTGAGAATCTTTCAGTCAAATGTGAAGTCAGTGTTGTTCTATGGCTAGGAAATGAGGGGACAATAAAAAAAACCACCAGAAAACTACAGACCTTTGTAAATAGATGTTTACATAGAATAGAGGGACTGAGATGGTATGATGAAATTGCGAACGATGAACTCAGAGAAAGAACTAAACAGATACCAGTGGAGAAAGAGCTAAGGAGGAGAAGTTGGAGATGGATAGGACACACATTGAGAATACTGACCAGAAGCATTGCAAGACAAGCACTGTTTTGGAACCCGCAGGTACAGAGGAGTAGGGAAAGGCCTAGAAGTTTGAACCAGGTACTCTTTGGTTGTGATCAAGCTCACGACCGCTAAGCCACAGATGCCCAACTATCTGCATCTATCCGTGCTGTCTCCTCCTCTGTCAACTCTGTGTTCTTCTTCAACTCAAGACTTCTCTGATGAAGAAGAACATACAAGAAACTGGCAACAAGCATTAGTAAATATGGAATTATGGCATTTGGGAATAATAATTTTAAAAAACAATGGCAGCAATGTTAACATTGATGTGATGAAGTTTTATTCTCTTGACATGAAGTGCATAAACTAATTTGATTTGCTGACTAGAAAAGGAGTGATATGTCTGTAACGGAAATAAAACATAAAATATCAGTTTGTTATGGGATTCTTCTTCGTCGCCTTTCAACTCCCAACGGAGCACAGGTCTTCAACAAACTTCTTACAGCCCTTCCTATCTCTTGCCATCCCTTCCAATTCTTTCCTCTTCTTGCCTATCAATATGGGATTGGTTGTATATAAATGAGTTTTCTTAATAGAAGGCACCAAAAATAAATCCACTATAATATTAACTTTCTGTAGCTAAACATTGTATTGAAATAAAATGTCTTTTGTCTAGAAGCTGCTAAGCTCCCAACTATTGTAGTACAGCTCCAAGAAACTAAACCTGAAGTAGAAAAGAGAAGAAAAAAGAAGACTGAGAATAAAGAAAAAGAACCGGCTTTAATGGAAATAAAGTTAGATACCTCAATGACCTCACAGGATATTGGTAATGGTTAAAAATTTAAGCACAGTTTATAACGTTCATTGTTTGTTGTTTTATTTCCCTTTTTGGACTTTCAAAAGTCATACAGCTTGTTGCATGTCAGATGGGGTAATATGCATAGAAACGGGGTGTTCAAGTACCACCCATACTTTTAAGGATCAAAGTTATTATCACAATACAGATGTTGAAAATAGTAACAACAATTTTTTTAATGTCAATCAATAAGCCCCTCTCCCTATTCAGTCTAATCTACAGCTCTGATTAGCAATATTTTAATTTTACTTTCTTTCACCTTATAAATTTACCAACTGCTTTCACAGTTAAACGCATGTACTTTTTAAAAAACTTATATAATTGAAAGATGATGATTCAACCTTTTGTTTCCCTTTTGAGTAATTGACAACATTAGATAAGCCTTTGTTCCTGTCTCAGTTTCTATATAAGCCTGTACATTTTTAGCATGCAAATTGGCTGTATTTGTTTTATTGACACAATTATTTTGAAGTTCTCTATGTTTTAAATCCTGTGACCATTGATCCTATTTTCACTTTTTGCTTTAGTTGCCATATTTCATACAACTGTTTTAGAAACTCAACTTGTTTTTATAGCTGTTTTTCTTCAGCATTTATCAGAAACTGGTACGAGGATGGTCACAAGATGGTCAAGAGATGGTTAGAAGTTACCATAGGTTTATAAGATGTGATAAGAAGCTGACCAGGAGTTAATCTAGAGCTCATCAGAAGCTGGTCAGAAACTAGTGGAAAAGTTATTCAGAAAGTGGTCAGAAGTTATTCAGAAAGTGGTCAGAAGTTATTCAGAAAGTGGTCAGAAGTTATTCAGAAAATAATCGAAGTTTGTCCTAGATTGCTCAGAAACAAGTCAAAAGTTGGCCATGAATTTGATAAAAACCGGTCATATGTTAATCAGATACAAACAAAAAGTTGGTACTGAGGTTGATAAGAAGTTGACCAGAAATTGATCAGAAGCTGGTCCTAGGTTGAGCAGAAAATAAACTAGAAGTTGGTCCCAAGACTGATGCAAAACTAGTAAAATACTGATCAGAAGCTGATTCAAAAATTGGTCAAAGGTTGATCAAACTCAAGCCAATGGTCAGAAGTTGTCTACAGACTGGTCAAAGTTGGTCAGTAGGTGGTCTAAATCGCTTTATTTTTTTTTCTTAAACTGAAAAGGAACCGTTTTTCACATTGGGTAATACAGTGTTATAGTCCGTTTACAAATGTTTGCCCTCTGTCAAGTTCAATTTTCTCAAAAATTATCTGTTGTATTGATTTGAAATTTTGTATAGTCTTATATTTACAATGACCAAAGGAATATGTCGTTGACAGGTCAAAATGCAGCTCAGATTTTGCATATCTGCGAATTTCTTTGATGTTTTGCGAAAACTTTAGCAACGCTATGCAAAAGAACTAATTTTACAGTGATACACTTCATATATGTTAAGGATGTCATCAAAGACGGATCCCTATTCATATAGTGATGGGTGCCATGTATATAATTAACATAGACATATAATTAGTATAGACATATGGTAGAATTATAAAATAGAAAATGACTGGAGTATGACAATAATATATTTCTAACCTTATTATGTGTCGGACGAGTCCAGTAGATTGATGGCTGTTCTAGGTTGAATTAAATGCAAACAATCCTTTCTCCAATATTCATCTTCTTCTTTCAAGACATGGTCCTCACATTTTATCCAGTAAGCTTTATCAACATTTGATAGCGCAGCCTGGGTTAGTATCTTGACGTCAGACAATTTGAATGTAGTATTTTCAGCTGCCACTTGTCCTTTAATTTTAGCCCACACGTTCTATTGGGTTTAAATGTGAATGGTACGGTGGAAGTCTCAAACACCTATGACCATGCTCCTCTATCAACTTGTCAATTTGAAATTTCTTTGACTTTTGTGTCTGCTTTACAAGGGACAATGATTCTGGTTTGAAGTAAGTTTCATTGAACGGAATATTTTCTCTGATGAGCCACATCTTTATTGCGTCTTTTGTGCTTGATGTCGTAGGTATTTTGTCTTCTTGTGATATAACATTGTGATATGATGCATTATCCATTATGAGACAAGATGGTCTATCTAAAGATGGAAGAACTGTTTTCTCGAGCCAATTTCTAAATATTTGGCCATTCATCTCTGCGTGATAATCCCTATTGTCTGTAGACTTTGAAACGAAAACGAGTTCAGCATTCTGCAATAACCCATTATGTCTACTACCACTGTGGGCTATGACTAAACGTTGTCCTTTACCACTTGGTACATATCACTTTATCCTTCCATCTACTGACTGCCATTCCTTTGCATGGCGTGATGTGCATTGATCCATGTTTCATCCAAATACACAATATCATAACTTTCTCTGCGCATTTCTCTTACTGCACGTAGGTACTTGCTTCTCATGACTACTAAATGCGGCTGCTTGCAAATAATATTTCTTCCACTCGTATACTTTCTAAAGGTGAAGCCTAATGTCCTTATAACTTTCCACAACGTACATTTAGATAACTCAATGTCATTGTTCTTCCTTAAACAAGTCTGCAGCTTTCTTACAGTCACTGTTTCTTTGCAATCCAACATTTTCACAATTGCTCGTCGTATAACCTCCTTGTCAAAGCTATCTACAATTGACTTTCTACCGACTATTTGCTTATTGTTTGAAGGGTTTATTCTTGATTCATGCATCTATCGACGAAATGACCGTTTGCACAAACCCAAAGCATGCACTGTTCTCTTTTCGGGTTTAAAATAGATTGATAAAGTCTTCCACGATCAGCTTCTCGACTAAAATATAAGTACAGCTTCATTGCAATGCTTTGAAGTGTGCAGAATTTCACTTTCAATCCCATTCTGTAATATAGCAAGAATCATCCAACGTTTCTGGTAAATGGTTTCTGGTAAACTCACCCACTGCCTGTATTGGTATAGACTTTAGCTCTGAGCATATCCGTTCAAGTGTGACACCAGCATCTAAACGGCAAAAAAACCGTGCGCACGAGAAAATATGTTGTTGACCACAGAAGTTTGAGTGTGAAGCTGTAAAATCTTTAAAAATGTGTCCTTTTACACTGACAAGAGTTTTATATACCCCATATTAACAAACATGGAAATAAGCTGTACAATCTACAAGACAAAAATTTTTTGTTTGGTCATTCATATTTCAAGTTTGTATGCAAAAATTTCATCATCGTTGTTGAAATGGTTGCAGAGTTATAGATTTTTAAACAGGGCAAACATTTGTAAACGCACTATAGGCATATATCTCTTCTTATCTTGACATTGTAAGGTAAAACAGGATTCGAGAACAGAAGAAGGTGTTAGGCCCGTATTTTTCATTGACTGTAAGCACACGATTAGGGAATGCAGTCAACATCACACGCCTTTAATTTCCAGTGCTTTTCCTGGTACCCAAGTAAGGCTGGGTTGACCTGAGAGCCGTGATGGTTGATAAAAATATATTTCACACCCACTGTGGAATTGAGTCCAGACCACTTGCCTAATATATGATTTTCCTGTTTGCTATTGTTATATTTAATTTCCCCATTTGCTCTTTATTTAATGGTTTACTTTGAACACTTTATTTCCTGTTACAAATATATGTTTCTCCCTAAACTTTCTGTTGAGTTTTTTTCTTCGTTCTGTCTTTTTTGCTCGTCAATAAACTGAAAATTACATGGATCACATCATACATGCTTGTGTGTGCATGATTAAAAGTAGAAAAAGAATGAGAGAGAAGGAAATAGAGAGGAAGCTGTGATGTGAAGAATGATCAGGCACTAACGCAAAATGGCCAGAAGGACAGACGTTTATGGAGATTCATGATCTCCCACACATGAGAGCACAACAAGATGATTATAACTGCAATAACATGTGAAAACATGCATATAACATCAAGTTTTGCAAAAGAAATAGGTGATATATAAACACTTTCATGGAAAATAAAATTCTGTAAATATAATAAATATGTGAACACTTTCATGAAACTTCAAGTTTTATAAATATAATAGATATGTGGACAATTTCATGAACATAAAATTCTTTCAATATAATAAATGATTTGTGAATCTTCTTCTTTTGTCGTCACACTGCTACCGGGTTGTTGCCCAGTGTCGTGGTTTTCTGTTTTGTCTTGCGCTGTTCTGGTGGTTTGTGTGATTGTTATCTTTGCTCTTTCACAGGATTCTGCTACGCCATCTAACCATCTTTCCATGGTCTTCCTCTTGCCTTCTTTCCCGATGTTCTGTTGTAGAAGACTCTGTATACTGTGGAGTTTGGATGCATTCTTATTAAGTGGCCAAACCACTTCATTCTTTGTTTCTCATGTAATTCAAGCACGGTTTTGTGCCAACTTTCTTTCTTATGCTGATGTTGGTGATTCTGTCTTTTCTTGTGTTATTGGTAACTTTTCGCAGGCAATGCATTTCACATGTAGTTATTTTTTGTGACTGCGCTTTGCTCATTGTCCATGTTTGGCTCTGGTAACACAAGTAGGTATAAAAATGCTGTTGATCATCTGTTGCTTAGCTGCCTGTGAAAGATTAGTGAATACTTTCATGAAACATAAAACTCTATCAATATAATAAATTATGTGAAACATAAAATTATATAAATATAATAGATGATATGGGAACACTTTCATGAAACATCAAGTTTTGTAAATGTAATAAATAATATTTAAATACTTTCATGGAAATAAAATGTAGCAAATTTAATAGATTAAATGTGAACACATTCATAGAATATCAAATTTCCATGCCTTAAAACGACAACAATTGTCAGATTGTGTAGATTAGTGTATGTATGTGTGTTTGTGCATTCATATGTGAACACATTTGCAACTTTTATATTCTAAGTTTGACATATGCATGTTTTTTTTATATTTGTCAGATCAACAAGATAGGGATTCTGAATTGCAAAGAGAAAGCTCTGCAGAGGATTTGGTTAAGTCGGATACAGATACCATAGCCCCTGTTATATCTAGTACAACTATAGACTCTTCTACTACTGGAACCCAGTCACCCTCAACTGTGAATGTTCCTGTTGTGTCCGCAGACAGTTATTTGACACAAATTGAATACTTGTTGGAAGGTGTGCTATATACTTCCTCCTCTCTATTTTAAAGTTATATTACATCGTATTGTAATTTTATTTCTAGTCTGTGACATTAATATTTTCCTGTTATATGTGCTGCTTGTCCCCATAGTTCTCATGCATATTGTCTTGTACCATTCTTGTCTTATCCACATGTGCTGTGAAGCATTGTGAGTAGGTTCAGTTTTCTGTCCTGTACCAGGTATATTGCATATGTAGTTAGTCTTTGATGTCACAGGATATCTGTGATATTATCATCCATCTGGTTCTTGGTCTTCCTCTGACTCTGCATCCAGGTTGCCTGCTATTGTAGGAGCAAGATGGTAGTAGATCTTGTTTTATTCTCATTATATGGTCTAACCATTTTATTTGTTGTCTTCTAATATGTTGGATGCTTGGTGTGATTCCAGCAACATTTCTAATGTTCTCATTTCTCAATCTATCCCATCTTGTAACATCGACGGCTTTTCTTAAACAGTTCATTTCACATGTTGTGATCTTTCTCTCTTGGGTTTAAGTTAAGGACCATGCTTGGTCCAAGCTTGTACCAATGTCCGTTTTTAACTTTCTGTACTTTTATCATTCAGAATCAGATCATGGGTTATCTGAACATGAAAGGTTCTCCATTATTCATCTCCAACCATGATGGTATATTCTGCCAGTCTGTACACTTCTTGATGTTTCCTTCCTTCTTCTTCTTCTTCAAACGCTCCATATCGACTAGATAGAAATATTTATCTTCTTCAAAATGACATCGAGGGATCTTGTCTGTACTACAGAGCCTGTGCTCTGCCGCTGAGATCTTTCTGTGTAAGTAAGGTATTAGAGCACACATGGCTATTCACCGAAGTGCAAGAATGATGGTCCTCTTCATTTACATTGTAACTATTTTCTGCTTTTAAATAGTTTACACAGAAATAATAAAATCTTTGTTTAACTTTGCTAATCTTACTGTACGTTATAGAAAAGATGAAAACATTGCTTGCAAGCGGCCCCGGAGTAGGAGAACTAGAGATTACTCCAGTGTCTGCCGCCATTGCTAGGCACCTTGGCATTGATCTTACATCTGAAGGAAAAGCTGCTAGAAACAGACGTGGCATAGCTCTTGTTGTGCAAGGAGCTCCCTTATCAGGTGCACTGTAACGTTAGTGTTATCTATCAAGCGCATCATTTATCTTCTATTTTTCATATTACATCATCATCTTCATCATCAGCTTTCTATTTTTTTAAACCTTACCTTCCATAATTCTTATCCTATTGTCATTCCAACTATTTTTTATTCATTGTTTGGTGTTATTTTCCTTTTAATATCTTTTCCTTATTTTTCTTCTTACTATTGCTGAATTCTCAGTTTTAAATAGCCTTAAGATTATTTTCTAGGAATTAAAAACAGCATTATGGACAGAAAGTTGGGAAGAGACATGATTGCTTATGCCAGTTTATATAACATATTATGAATGAGAATAATGTCTGTCTGATTCTCTGATAGTGTCCTGTAGCAGGTCCAACAGAGATGATGCCAGCTTATCTGCTCATTCCTTCCATATTTATCACATATATTTCAGTATTCTATATATCTATATCATCATCATGTTCCATTTGACACATAAAGTTGCCTCAAGAGATTTCCATTGTTTCCGCTCTGCTGTCTTTCATCAATTGTTTCCCATGTCAGGCCACAATCTTTCAACTCTCTTTCCGCGGTTCTTCTCCATGTTTCCCTTTGACATCCTGGTCTTCTTATTATTCTTGCATTATTTTCATATTTGATATTATTTTTAATATTGCACTACTTGGATTCCCCAAAAGGAGTTAATTTTTATTTTTCATGTTTTTTGGCCTACACTCTTCGAAATAACCAAAACAAGGTCCGTCCTTATGTTGAAAGGGACATTCTACAGCTTAAAGAGACTTTAATCACCTACATAGTAGACAAACAAATTTGTCATGTGCCCATTATTTATGTGTTTGTCATGTGCAATAAAATGTGTATTTTAATATTTATCACATGGGAACATTATTTTTACTTTTACACTTTTACATTTTAGGAAAGACCAGCACTGCTGTGGCCTTGGCCACACACTATGAGGCTGCCCTTCTCACAATAGATGGAATCGTCCTTGAAGCAATTACAAATGGAAACACACCTGCCGGATTGAAAGCTCGGGAACTTTGCTCTCAGACTGCCAAAAAGAATTTTGAAGAGTTTGGAGAGCAGGATGGCTTGGATGGGGACAAAAAAGTGGTGGATGGACTTAGCATGGATGCAGTGGCAGCTCACACTCAAGGTATATTTGTTAGCTTGAACTGGTACAGCTGATCTGTAATAGAGTGGTCAGTCTATTATGTGGTTAGAACAAGCAATTGAAAATATTAGATTGCTGTATGACATATATGTACATATGTAATATACAGAGCATATTACCATGTGAGTTATGTGTAAGACTGTCATATGTGATGTGAATAGTATGTTTGTATGAGATGAATAAGGAAACAATTAATCATTATTTCTTACAACCATACATATAACCATTTAGTTGTTCATACAGCCAGCTATATCACCATTTCATTGTTCATGCGTGCAATGGCAAGGTCGATACACTGCAGTGGCAAAGTTTATTCGACCAGGACGAGAAGAACATCATCTTCTGTGGTGATTTCAACGCCAGGGATAGACAGTGGGGAAACAACCCTACCAACAAGCAGGGTGAAAAGTTGAAGACGCGCTCGAACATCAGATCTGGTCTGTATCAATGATGTTAGAGCAACCAGACTAGCGAGTCGACCAGGGAACTCTGACAGTGTCATTGATTTGGCATTGGTGTCTCCCACTCTATTGCCCTTGTGTAAATGGAGCGTGCTTGGATATCATGACAGTGATCACTGTCCATGCTTGATCCTGGTTAAAAACACAGAACGGGGAGCAAAAATACGTGCGACAGATTTTCAGTATGACACAGCAGGGTGTGATACTATCAGCAAGATCAGGCATAGTAAAATCAGACCACATCGCAATAAACAGAGGAAGCTGACACAGCCACCATGGTGAAATGACATGGTCGATGACGCCTGGCGGATCAAGAGGCAAGCGGTTAAATTGGGGCAGGAGGCCAGAAGGGCCACTAACACACCACCTGCACATACCAAGGGTCTGAAAAAGACATGGAAGAGAAAACCGTGTCCTTTAAAACGTGTGCAAATCTGGCTAAGAGTGTCGATGGATGAATTCTGCAGTGGGCTGTGCGCTGAGAAGTCCCTGTCAATGTTCTGGAGATTCCACCAGCGCATGAATGGTACTGCAAGACGTAAATGCATCCAGGATTTCCAACACTGACTCGGCCTGGCAGAAGTCAGACGAAAATAAGGGTACAGCTCTCCTTCAACACTACATACAGCAGACAGACCACAATAACAAAGGGAGAAAGACTCATGACTCAGGGGGCCATAGAAGAGCTTTGCAGCGCTGTTGTGTTGGATGAAGAGATATGTATAACTGCGGAGGTCATCAGGACAACACTGAAAACCTCTGGAGGGCCTGATGGCATTCGATACAAGGATATTACTGATTTATCAAAAGACGACATCGAGGACTGGTAAACGAATTCAACATCAGCATCCAAGACGGTGTGATCAGGGAGGAGTGGCTTCATAGCTACCTACTACCATTGCCGAAGCCCAACAAAGATCACTCTCAGATAGCCAGCTACAGAATCATTGCATTTCAAAATACGACAGGCAAGCTTCTTGAGAAAATCGTGCACGCGACTGGCATGGGACCTCGAAAGTCGTCATATCTTCCCACCAACTCTTGGAGGTTACAGATCTGGGAAAGAAACATGGTGCAACGCTGCGGTCTTTGCCTATGATGTCTTCGAGGGTTTCCATGCAGGTATTGAAACATGTGCAGCAATGGTGGACTTGGAAGACGATACAACAGAGTGCCCTATGCTTATCTTATGCACCGGCTCATCAAACTCCAGGTGCATCCTCTATACATCCGATGGATAGCTGCTGCACTGTTCAAAAGTAAGGTTGTACTGCGATGTGGTGGTTGGTTTTCTGAACCGTTGACTGTACATTCCGGATTGCCACAGGGCTCTCCTCTCTCCCTGTCTTATTCAATATATACACGTGTCAATCACAGAACAACAACTCGATGGCAGAGGTAGAACTCTGTCATTTGCTGATGACATCCTCGTATATAGACAAGGGAAAGACAGGAATGCAATTGCCGGTGAGGTACAGAGGGAACTCGACCGCATCACAGACTGGTGTGATGTCTCAGGTGCACTAGTCAACCCTACCAAAGCAGCAGTGACATGGTTCTCCCTCAATAATCACACCATTAACGCATGTACGCCTAGTGTGAAACTTCGCGGTATTGTTTTGCCCATAGATAAATCAATGAAATATTTGGGTGTGACAATTGACCGCAGCCTGTGTTTCCGGGAACATGTTGAGTATGTCATTGTCAAGGCACGCAAAGGTTTGGCGGCAATGAGAGTCATGGCGGCTGTTAACATCGAGCAACGACTGCTTGTCATCCTGTATCAGACACTGGTCCTTTCCACCATTGAATATGCAATGGCCACCCTCACTGTCAGCAAAACGCAAATCAAAAGACTGGAGAGAATACAGAACGAAGCTATGCACATCATTCTCGGTTGTACAAGGGATACACCCTGTGTGGCGATGAGGTTTCTCCTGGGTTTTCCGACCATGGAGTATAGACTCAAGATAGCTAGAGCACGTGCCTATCTCAAAATAAGTGCCAAAAAGGATCTCCCATTGCATGAACAGCTCAGCACCAGTGGTGGAAATCGGCTAAAGCGGGCAAGTCATGGGTTGGCCGTGCCGCAGATACTGTTCAGCTGGTATGGGGGCTCAATAATATTGACCATGGGGAAGAATGGATACCAATGCCTCCAATATACTGGAACACTTTTTCAACAATTATTAAATTTGACAAAGGTTGCAGAGAAGGAAATCCCGTGGCGTTGAATGCAGACGCCAAAGCCATTATCGATGAAAACTGCAATGCAGACGACGTGATTTACACGGATGGATCGGTAGTTCGTCACGAAAAGTCTGCATGGGCCTTCTCTGCAAGCTCATGTGGCAGAATGGTCATGGAAGCCAGTGGTGCATTTAGTATGACAACAAGCAGCATGACAATGGAGGTACTGGCGGTGACCAATGCACTACTCTGGCTAGAGTCAAAAAACTACACTCATGCGTGCATTCTGAGTGACTCATTGAGTATGATCCGAAAGGTGGAGGCCGGTTCGATGCGCAGGCAATGGACTGAATCACTGCAGGCGTCAACAATTTGCAGAATTACACTTATCTTTGTTCTTTGCACATGGGTGTCGTTGGCAATGAGAGAGCAGACAGACTGGCTTGCTCTGCCGCTATATCAGAGGGTCAGCCAATGGACAGAGCTGACATCGTGAACGCCCCCATAGAGCGTGGCCGCAGAGAAGACCTTCATCTAAACCAATCCATGTCAACTACTAGATTACGAGAACTGGGTTTGAAGATTGGTGTGGCAAGAAAAGAACGGTACAACAGGTATACGAGTCGGCTCATCAATCAAAATAGAACTGGTACGGTCAGTCGCTGGACGCTGATGGAATATTGCAAGGAGATCGGAGCACCTATGGACATGTCCGAGTGCAATGAAGATATTACGAACTGAAACTGAAACTGAAATTCATTGTTCATGCCGCAAACTATATCAATATTCAACTGGTCATGCAATCAGGTATAAAATCATACAGCTATTCATACAGTCAACTATTTCACAAGTTCAGTTGACTGTGCAACCCATACATATATCACCATTCAGCTGATCATGCAACCATCACCATTCAGTTGATCATGCAACTATCACCATTCAGTTGATTTGCAACATCACCATTCAGTTGATCATGCAACCATCACCATTCAGCTGATCATGCAACCATCACCATTCAGTTGATCATGCAACTATCACCATTCAGTTGATTATGCAACCATCACCATTCAGTTGATCATGCAACCATCACCATTCAGCTGATCATGCAACCATCACCATATTACAAATCATACAAATATCAATATTCAATTAATCTTCTATCACACTTGACTGTTTCCTACATAATAATCTTCCAAAGTGTATTCTTCTTCATTACATGCCAAACCATGAAAGCGAAACATTTCACCACTGCCAAACCATGAAAGCGTACAACATTTCACCACTGCCAAACCATGAAAGCGTACAACATTTCACCACTGCCAAACCATGAAAGCGTACAACATTTCACCACTGCCAAACCATGAAAGCGTACAACATTTCACCACTGCCAAACCATGAAAGCGTACAACATTTCACCACTGCCAAACCATGAAAGCGTACAACATTTCACCACTGCCAAACCATGAAAGCGTACAACATTTCACCACTGCCAAACCATGAAAGCGTACAACATTTCACCACTGCCAAACCATGAAAGCGTACAACATTTCACCACTGCCAAACCATGAAAGCGTACAACATTTCACCACTGCCAAAGATTCCATCGACTTGTAAGCTTATTATTTTGTTGACAAATCATCAGCAGTACCACTGCACCCAGGGGCCAAATCCATAATTGATCTTGTGCCATTACATTCACCATCAAGACAATGGATCCTCTGTCTCTGTTTACTGTTCACCACTGTCCTATAGTTTTAGAGTGCAGGGATGCCTGCCCTACGACCAGCCTCTCCAGTCACTTTTTTGTGACATGCAAGAGTAGACAGTGGTTCTATTTTGCACAACCCCAGAAACCTTACATGTGTCTTTAACAAATATAATAATAATAATTCCTCTTGTACTGTTATACGTTACATAGGGCCTGCAAGTAATTTCTCCATACTGCTCTATCCTGGACAACTCACTCAATCTCCTCCATGGAACTGAGACCGATATTTACTGCTAACAAATATACTTGTTTTATATTCCATGAAATAAAATCTTAACACTCACCTGTAAGACTTGTATTCGAAAGTCTAGATTATTCTTCATGTTCACAGTAAGAGTCCATCTTTCAGTAGAAGAATAGAAGAATAGAAGAATAGAAGAATAGAAGAATAGATAATATTAGCGCTTTGTTTATTTCAATTTTTACTGTACTTATGATTTGTATTTTTTTTAAAAACCATATTTAGCTGGAATGGTCGCTAGAAAAAATATCACAGTTGCTGAACAGAAGGGAAAACTTCTTGCAGGTGCTAAGACAACTGTTGTGAACTCATCTCTTGAAGGAGCTACCACAAGCCAGGTAACATTAGTGGTGTTCGTGACATGAAGAAATAATGCTTGTCTTTCACTCTAAATATACTTGGCTCATTTTCCGTATGAACTGATCAGGCTATTTTCCAGAGATTCCTAATTTGAGTGTAGAGGAGATAGAGTTCCTAGTCCTATTGAAGACAGGAAATAGAATGTAGTTCCCATGTTCAAATTGATCACTTATACTTATACCTTCAGGATAAGCTAAACACATTGAATCAAAAGTCCCAGCAACTAGGACTGAACATTCATAAGGGAAAGACAAAGATATTGAGAATTAACCAAGCAAACGACAACTCGATCTCCCTGGGTGAAAGCCCACTTCAAGAGGTAGAATTATACACATATTTGGGCAGTAATGTAGACACCGAGGGTTGAACAGATAGAGATGTTAAAATAAGAATACAGAATGCAAGAGGAGCTTTCATTGCACTGAGAAACATATGGAAGTCTAAAGAAATCAAATCTAGAACAAAATTTGGATATTTAACTCTAATGTTAAAGCAGTTCTACTGTATGGGTCAGAAACATGGAGAACAACTAAAATAATAGCGCATAAATTGCAAACATTCATCAACTGGTGTCTGCGCAGAATAGAGGGAATAAGATGGTATGATAGGGTCACAAATGAGGAACTTATGGAGAGAACAAGACAGATTCCAGTGAACGAACAGGTTAAAAAGACAAGGCACTGGAAAGGACACACTTTGCAAAAACCAGAGAGAAATAAAACAAGAAGGGTCCTTGCCTGGAACCCGCATGGACAGTGAAAGAAGGGGAGGCAGAGAAATACATGGAGACGAGATTTGGAGGCGGAGATCAACAATATAAAGAAGAGCTGGGGGAGCTGCAGGAGATAGCTAGAGATAGGAAGACTTGGCATGAGTTGGTTGAGGGCCTATGCCCCATTCCGGGGTAAAAAGGCAAAGAGAGAGACAGATAGTGCAGCACTGTCACAGAATAGAAAGAAAGTAGTGTAGTATTGTCACAGACTCAAGAGTAAGTAGTGCAGCACTGTCACAGAATAGAAAGACAGTAGTGTAGTATTTTCAGAAGTTAGAGATACAGTAGTGCAGCACTGTCACAGAATAGAAAAGCAGTAGTATAGTATTGTCACAGACTCAAGAGTAAGTACTGTAGTATTTATCTGCTATGAACAGATGTCTGCAAAAATGAAAATAAAATGCAATGAATTCAGGAGATATGATGAAATCAAAGAAATGTTTGATCAACCACTAGTAACAACTGCTATAAGAAAGAAGGTGGAGATATGTTGGGCATACTCTGATAAAAATAAATTCAAAGAATCACAATGCAGACATTGAAGTGGGAAGCAAAGAATTCAAGAAAGAAAGTAAGCCCTAGGGAAACCCTGAAACGAACTTTACTGAGAGAGGTAAGAAACATCAAACGCAATTCTGCCCGAGTGGTTACCGGGCCCAAATTGGGGTGTAAAGAATAGAACCACTGTTACCTGCCATGCATGTCGTAGCGGCGACTAAAGAGGTTGGTAGTGGGGCTAGCTACCCCACACCGTAAAAAACACTAGATGGCTACAAAACGAAGAGCGAACTGAGTAAACGCTGGCTGAAAGATAAACACATCGCCGAAGGATAAGCACAAGAGCTCCAAATGGTGCTGAAGATGTGATGTAAAACACACCAATGCTAAGGCTGCATGAATTAGATTTCCACATGAATAGAATTTATGGGGAAATCTAGTACATTGGTCTGGGTGGTGAGAGAGAGAGAGAGAGAGAAAACTCAGTTCATTTGAAGAGATGAAAGAGTTGCCCAGGATAAAACAGTATGCAGAAATTGCTTGCAGTCCTTAGGTAACATATAGCAGTATGAGAGTAATATAATGGTCCCGGCTATAGACATGTTTATGTTATCTTATGTGTTTTGTGTATGTATGAGTCAGCTCTGATAGTCTATGTATATAACCAATCAGATCTGGCACCATGCTGCAGTATAACTCAGTAGGTGTGGTATTATGAAGCAGGTTTTTAATTTTCCTAAAATTTGTTTAGGAACTCTTCTGTACAAATGTGTGTCCTATTGGACGCTATTTCTCTAGATTTAAAGGTCTAAAGCTGAATGATTGACTGGGTTTTACTCCATATTACTCGGTCACTACGCCCGAGTGGTTACTGGGGCCCAAATTTGGGGTGTAAAGAATAGAACCACTGTTACCTGCCACGCATGTCGTAAGAGGGACTAAGGAGGTTTGGCTGAAATCGGATGCATGTGTCCTAAACGCGTAGATTATGCATTTAGGGGCCTACCAAACCAAAGTGCAACGTGTACACGTTCTTGGCAAAATCAAACATATCACAAAGAGTGATTAAAATTGGTCGTAAAGAACGAGCGCAAAGAAGAAGAAGGAGGAGAACTCGGTTACTCTCCGCAGAAATGGCACGGCATCCGCCAGAAGTATTCCACAGCCGAACTCCGTAGCTCTGGCAACAATCCTAGGGGTCTCTGGAAAAAGCACCACAACGAACAGCGCCTGGCAACAATCCTAGGGGTCTCTGGAAAAAGCACACCCACAAACTGAACGGCACTGTCAGTATTGAAACCAATGACCTTCGGACCGCAAGGCAAAGGCTTAACCACTCAACTACAGAGAGCCCCTAGGTCTCCAGTTTATATGTTGAATTTGGACTAACAACCCAAATCTTTACAAATAACTTTGTTTCAGAAATTGCACTGACAAATTGGCATAATGTTAGGAACAATTTCAACACTATGTTCCACTAAGAATGTCGAATTAAAAAATATTGTTAATGGTAGTGATTAGTTGCAGTCTTATGCTTCTTTGGGAATGGAAAGGAATAAAAGAGAAAGATATGTATTTAATCAAAAGTTACAACAGTATTCTAACTGTAGACCTGTTTATCTTATCTGATGTGTTGTATAACAGGTTCCTAGCAGTCCTCCACTTGTGACAGGTCCCATGGCTCGTCGATTGAGCATTAGTGCTAGCATTGCTGGAGAGAATGGACTAATGTCATGTGTTCTTCCCGAAGAGATCCTGGTGGAGATCCTTTCTGAGAGGCTGCAGGTGAGTAATCTCATATCAGTATACTTGTCTATCTTTATATCCTCTTTATGTTATAGTTGACACAGAAGGCATTCACAAATGATTCCCATTGCTGCCAATCTGCTGCCTTTATACTCAAGGTATTTCATGTCAGTTCACACTCTTTCATTTACTTTCTGCCATCCTTTTCTGTTTTTATTTTTTTAAGTTTTCTCTGGAGCTTTGTTTACTTGGGGCCATTGCTGTGTCTAACTTTTAGTCAATACAGTTTAAGTTCTAAAACTGTTGCGTTTCTGTGTGAAGGAATGCTGTCTATCAAGACTTTCAACTTCCAGGAGCTTACATAAAGCTATTGTCCTAGACATGCAGGTGTTTGCAGCAATGAAAAAGCAGACAGTCTTGCATTACAGTACAAGTTGTCTGGCAATTGAAGATGGATAGGGAGGGCATCCTTCAGTTTCTTTTGAAATGAAGTATTTTGGACATCCTGAGGGGTTGGTGTAGGCCATTATGAAAGGAGACATCCCGGCAAAGAAGGGAATAGGAAGACCACAGAGAAGATGGATTCAGGATGTAACTGATGATTTGAGCATGATGACTGCACAGGCGGGACATCTGGCCTATGGGATTGAGAAATTCTGAAGGACTGTTAGGGTGGCAAAGTTCTGCTCCTGCTCAGGACAAGCTTTTTGATGATGAATTCACCTCTGAAGTCGGAGAAGGCTCACCTGAATGATGAGGGACACTGATGATAGGGAAAGCAGGCCTTCATGCAAAAATCGATCAGGTGCACCATACTGGACGCCATGACTATGTGTGAATTGATAGCGGGTGAACAAGTAGAAGGAGAAGAAGATGATGAATGCTATAATACTGCTTTAAGTATTGACAAATTTTCTAAAATAAGTGATTAATAAGAAATTTGTGAATTAGTTTTTAATTAATGTACAACGAAGGAGTAGTAACAATTCACATAGAAAACTTGATTGCTATTGTTAATAACATTGAACTCTTCCTATGTCATATGTGTAGTGAGATTGAAGTGTTCTCATATTTTCAGTCCTTCTGAACTTCATAAGTAATTTACATAGGAGAAAAAATGACATGTGAAACACAAAAACACTGCATATGATACGAAATATGAAAGCATATTATCATTGAAAAATGAAGAGTAGGTTCCTGACTTAATGAGAAAGTATGGACTAAATCAACATTTCCAGTTTAAAAAGAACCAAGAGTATTCAATTTTAAAAGTTAATTTTTAACTCTTTCCATGCCCATTTATTTCCTCAATTTTTAAGCAGTTAATTCAAGGAAGTAAAAAAAAAAAAAACCATTTTAAATTACGATCCAACTACTGTCAATAAATAAACATATATATATTATTATATACTAAATTGAAAAAACTGGACAACCCTAATAGAATACAAGGTTAAAAAGTACTATAATAAAATAGTGAGTAAAACTAGAAAGACTTTTACATGAAGCAACTCATGGGCAGTGTGCAGCTTAAGCGTCAGGACTTCACTGGCGCAGTTAAGCGAGCTTAAAGCGTGGAAAGAGTTAAAATGGTTTTGTCTTCATTTTAGTGATAAATGATCATGAACTATTGATCAAACAACTATGTTGATTGATTGATTGATTGATTGATAGGACCATCATCATTGCACTTCGTGAGTAAACCATGTGTTCTCTGATCTCTTCTTTACACAGGAAGATCTCAGCTGCAGTGTACAAACTCTGTAGCACTGGCGAGGGTCCCCGATGTAATTTTGAAGATGGTGCAGATATTTTTGTAGGAATTTTATTTGTAATCTTTTCTAATGAATTTTGCCCAGGCTGCAGCTCTTGCAGTCTGGCTCTTCTCGATTTTGAACTGCGAAGACTATGTACTTTAATCCAAATTTCTGCTTCCTACATTCTTTAGCTCAGTTTGGAGCTTCTTTGGCTTATGCACGCTAGTCTGTAATTGCTATTTGTGAAGCAGTTTTCTTGCATTAACCCTTTGAACCCTGGCCACCTGTTCCTTAAAAATCTCTTCCCTGAAGCTCATGGGCAAAAACAGTCCACATCAGAGTTATATTAAAACATGATAATTTAGCACTCTTAAGTGCTCTATAATTTGTTATTGACTTAGCCCATCATCTCCGTTATTCCTGCTTATTATATATTTGCAGAATACTAAACTTTAAAATTTATTTGATTTAATTATGTGCACGGTCACGAATATTTCCCGTATATAAAGATAGGAAGATGAAATACTTAACTAATTACTTTATCAGTACAATAAAATCACACAACAGCATTCGCCATCTCGTAAAACGATGTAGAATACATGGGTTGTGTTTTACGTCTCAGTTGTACACAATTTATTTTCAAATACCGAAAAATAGTGAAAAATATGCTCAGACCAATATATCGGGAGCTCGGGGTATGGAGCGCTTACATTCAATCCCGAAATATCGGAGCCGGGTTTTAAGGGTTAACTATGCATAAAATTAAACTAAAGTTTGTACATAAAATAATTTTCTCAGCTGACAACTAACACTGTAACTAATTAAATATAATTTGTTGTTTCAGCTTAATGACTGCTACCATGGCGTTGTGTTTGATGGATTGGAGACCCTATTCTCACAGTCCTACTTTACAACAGCCAGTGCTGTTCTGAAAGCTCTGAACAACCGCAGATTCATTTATTTCTTCACCCTTAAACAGGACTACAGTGTCCTAAAAGAGCAGGAGGAAAAGGCACAAAAATTGAAAGGTGGGGTCAAGAAAATGTATGTGGTAGACTCTTTGTTTTTATGCAGGAATAAACCATCCCTTTTGTCATTTAAAAAAATGTTGTGCTAGTTGTTGGCTTGCAGAACTAACGTCACTGAAATCTGAGCCATAGATATTAATTATTTCTCAGAAATTCATAACATAATTGATTATCTTGATAATCAAGCCAAGTTGATAATTCATGCAGCTTACCAATTATACAGGACATCTCTCTCTCTCTCTCTCTCGCTCGATCCGGCCCTAGACTGATGAACCAACTTTTATCATGAATTTTACCGTGTTTTTAAGGGACTCGTTCCTCCGTACAGCTTCTCGTGAAGCTCTGTGTTATGGGGCCAGGTTTCTTTTCTTATCCCTGCTATCAGTTGACAATCTTGCAGTACATGTTCTGCCGTCTTGTCCGCCTTTTTGCAGGGGCACAGACTAGTTGTGCCAATTTTAACTGATTCCGTACCGTGGAACACTCAAGTGTAACTATTTCTTATCTGCCTGGACCACGCGTCAGCTCAAAAGGCGATGACTATTTTGTTGAGTTTTATTATTTTTGTTCCGATTGAAGATTTATATTAACAGAAACTACTTAGAAGTGATGTGTAAATGATAATGAATACATATCAGCATGGCTTATGCTAGAATTCGAATTGAAACGGAGTTTACCAATCATTTTAGGATACCCTGTGACCGTAAAAAATAGCGATTTTTATGAATGTTCATGATGCTACTTTGTGAACAGTTAATAAACCATGCACTCCTTCACTTTTTTCTTAACGTTTGTGTATTCATAAATGGATTACATATATAAAGAGAGCAGTTAGACTGATTTATTTCACATAATGTTCATCAAGGCCCTTGAAAAGTTGGATTTTCATTCTCACAATCTCAATGTATTTTTTTAATACATGCTAATATTTTTCAAGCAAAGTCAACGCAACATTATATTTTTGGACACAATAAATATTTTATGAAAGTACATTCATTTATCTTTAATTTGATATATAATAAGTTCAACTTTAAATCATATTTAGAAACAATATTTTAGTTTAGCTAAAGTATGTGTGCAATATTTTGGAAACTAAAAAATAATTCGTCCAGAGGCGAAAAACCCGGTAGTGAATCAGTTAAATTTGGGAAACATGTGGGCGCAGAGCTTGTTGTGGCCGATACGGAGGCGGAGGATGGCAACTTGTTCCCTACGAGACAGACCATAGTATCCGTCGCTGTTGTTATACTGAAGATATACAGGACATCTGGCATATGAGAGAGAGAAATTCCGGAGGATTGTTGAGGTGGCAAAGTTCTGCTCAGGACAAGCTATTTGATGATGAAACAATTATACACTTCATATTCCTCCTCTCATGTGAACTTTCTACTTGTTCCACAATGAATTCCAAATTGTCTCAGAGTGGTTGATGAATTATTTTCCATGTCATGAATTGAAATGCGTCTACAGTAAAGTTCTTACCTCTCTCAGTACAGTTTTTTCAGGGTTTCCTATAGCGTCCTTTTTTCTTGAACTCTTTACTTAACCACTTGAATGCCTGCTTTTTTCCCGTGTGTTGCCGGGGCTCTCAAGGGAGCAAATAATTGTGACACTGCAACCTACAAGGCAACTGAGGTAGTGGCAACTGAAGTAGGGGCCTAGGAAGCTACCTAGTAAATAAAAAGTGTGCAGAAATCGGATGTGCTGGCCTACTTGTAGGTGCATAACTGGCACAATGTACTACCGTTTTAGACTTGGATCACATAAAAATCACAAAGAGGGGTTAACAAGTGGTCGATATGGAGCATTCAAATAAGAAGAATACCTGCTTTGTGATTCTTTGATTATTAGGGGACTTAATAACCCATTTGTAGCTGATAAGAGTAGCTGGAAAAAGCGGGTGAGCAATGGACCAGGCTGATATTCTAAATTCCATAAGGAAGAAAGGGCGTGTAAATGATTCATGCAATGGGGATGAATCTTTAACCCTAACCAGACTGCGAGAATACCAAGCCAAATGTAGTGTAGCTAGACAAGAGCATATACTGGAAGTAAAAGAAGAATAGTAAAACAAAATAGAAATGGTGTTGTTAGTTGATGCATGCTGAAACACATACTGAGTAGTAGATTGGAGCACTTACAGACTAATTGTTCGATGTGCAGTGATGATGATCCGACGACTAAACTAAAACTAAGAGTAACTGTATGCTCCTGGTTGCTGAAGCCTGGAACTAATTATAAAGTAACATTCTGAAAACATTTCCATTTCTCATATGTTGGTAGTTTTAATGAAAACTAATGTGACATTATTTTGTTACTGCCAGAACTATTGACTACCCGATATATCCTGAAAGATAAAATTGAATCCTGTTTCAGAGCTGAACTTTTCAGAAGACATATCTTAATTGTCAATTTAGAGATGTATCTACAGGTCTGGAAGAAAGAGCTAGACAAAATAGTAATGTTCATTGACATGGATGTTTAGTTTATTAAGTTTTCTTCCTATATTCATTATTTCGGCTGCCATTTATGCTTGCTTTGTGCAAGCATCTGTGATTCTGCAAAAAACAGTTCTTTACATTTCCTGATATATCCATCCTCCCATCTTTTGAACTGTCTTTCTTTTTTTTCACCCCAGGTACAAATTCTCTTTGATATGTTCTTTGATAGACTGAATTAATTTGAAGCATGCCATACCATTTCATTTGTCATTGTTAAATTTGTTATGCATTTTTTAACTATTGTCTGAAAGGTCTAAAGACAAAGGATTTAATTATTACACCGGATTTTCTCAAATATGGCTCAGTCCCTCTCCATAGAAATGGCTTTCCACCTGCCAAGAGTATTACACAAAGCACTAACTCCATAGCTCCAGCAAAAATCCTGGGTATCTCAGGAAAATGCACTTATGGACAGAATGGCATGGTCAAATTTGAACCCATGACCTTCGACACACAAGGCCATGCCGTATCCACTAAGGCACTGAGACCTCTCTCTATGATCCAGCCACATTTCTAGCATATAGTAACAAGAGAAGGAACCATTTTCATATCATGTGGTAAATTAGGAAATTAAAATAATAGGTCTGTATTTTTCGTTGACTATAGGCACATGATAGGGGATGCTGTCAACATTGCACCATCTGCCTTTACTTCCTATTTCATTTCTGGAACTCATTTGAGGTTGGATCAACATGAGAGCCGTTACAGTTGAAAATACTCATGTCCTACAGTGAAATTGAACTCATACCACCCGCCTAAGAAGTGAAAGCACTAACCACTACACTATCACAGCTCTTTTTAGCGTATACATACATTTAAAGAAGTTGTTAATTTGTTTCACTAACATACATCATAGAAGTTTCTTCTCACAATACTCAATTACCATTTCAGTGAAGATATTAGTGCATGGCTTCCATGTGGGAGACCCATGTTCAATTCACGGTAAGGCCAAGGAATTTTTCTGTTGTGAGCATAAATCAAAATCCTAACCTGAACAGCTTCGGGGCGACTGCACTAGCCATGCGGACATTAAATTTCTCAGGTTCTTGTTTCACCTGTCCTCATCATCAAATAGCTTGTCCTGAGCAGAACTTTGCCACCCCAACAGTCCTCCAGAATTTTTTTCTCTCATAGGCTAGATGTCCTGCCTCTGCAGCCGTCATGTTCAAACCATCAGTTACATCCTGAATCCATCTTTTCTGTGGTCTTCCTCTTCTTCTCTTCGCCAGTATGCCTCCTTCCATGATGGTCTTCTTCAGCCCTTCAAGTCTTTTTATTTGTCCAAAATATCTCTATTTTCTCTTTTTTATTTGTATCATCAGCCAGTTTTCTTTGATTTTGAGTTCTTTCTGGATAGATCTATTTGTTCTCTTCTCTGTCCAAGATATACGAAGGACTCTTCTGTAACACTTATATTCAAAAGCACATATTTTTTTTCCACTGCTTTATTAAATGTCCATGTTTCACACCCATACGTTGCCACTGGGAATATGCAAGCTCTTAGTATTCTGATATTTGTTTTCCTATCTGTCCTACACCGCCATAAAAAAGCGGTACTTCATGCAGTGAGAGCCGCTGTAGCGTAGTTGTTAGTGAACTCGCTTCCAAGGCTGGTGGTCTGGGTTTAGCTCCGCAATGCGCTGGAAATTTTCCCGACCAAGACGGCTCTCAGGTCGACCCAGCCTCAACTGGGTACCAGACATGCTCTGGGAAGTAAAGGCCGCCGGCGTGATGCTGACCACATCACCCATCGTGTGCCGACGGTCAATGAAAATACAGGCCTAACACTGTATTAACCTATATACCATGAGGTATGAAAGGGTTCCTTTACTTTTACTTTACTACATGCATTAATGACAGTTTTTGTTATTCATTTTTTTCAATCAATTGTAATCTTTTCTTCTTTGCGTTGTTCTTTGCCCCTAAATGCATAGACTTCACATGTTTAGGACACATGCATCCGATTTCAGCCAAACCTCCTTAGTCGCCTCTCGACATGCATGGCAGTATTTTTTTATTTTTTTTTTTTTTTCGTCGCTTTCAACTCAGACTGAATTTCATCTCTGAAACTGATTTTGCATGAAATCCATTTTTCAATTTCTACAATGGCAGAGGGCACATTGTAAATTACTTTACACTGGCAGCGTGTGCTCAGTGTACTGTATTAGTATTCCCTGATACAGGCAGATTTTCTCCGACTTCAGAGGTACTCACGTTATCGTCCTGAGTAAGACCAGGACTAACAAATGCGGACAGTAGGTTCGAACCCAGCCATGAGCGTCTCACAGCTAGCAGGCAGCACTATCAACTACTCTAGGCAGTCCCTGCATGGCAGGTAACAGTGGTTCTATTCTTACACCCCAAATTTTGGCCCCGGTAACCACTCGGGCGTAGTTGTAATTGTAATCATATTTACTATTTTTCAGAATTGGAAGAGCTGGAAAGGAGAAAATGAGTTGAAATGGCTAGAAGAGATGGATGAAGAGGAATATGATGCACTATCAGATGATCTGAAATCCATAGTTGATCAAAAGTTTCTAGTCCTGAAGAAGGAAAGACTTAAAAGGTAGAGAAAGTAATTACAAGAACCGCAGATGATGGTAGGGGTGACGAGAATGACAGTGATGGTGGAGGCGATGATGTTGATGATGATGATAATACTGATGATGATAGTTGTAATGATGATAAAGATTAATGATGATATTGATGAAGATGAAATTGGTAATGTTGGTAATTGTGATGATGAAAGTTGTGATGATCCTATTAGTAATGATCCTCGCCTGTGTGTTGCAGGGGCCTACAAAGTGGGGCAAAGAATAGTAACACTGGGACCTACAAGGCATGTCGTAAAAGGCGACTGAGGTAGGCGTCTAGGGAAGCTACCATATTAAATAAAAAGCGTTACAGAAATTGGATGTGCTGGCCTACTTGTAGGCGCATAACTGGCACAACGTACAATCGCTCTTAGGCTCAGATCACATACATCTCACAAAGAGTGGTTACAAGTGGTCAATATGAAGTGTTCAAAGAAGAAGTAATGATACTTTTAGTGATGATTATATTGATGATGATACTGGCGGTGATGGTAGTAGAGTGATGTAGTGTTCGATAGTAGTGACAATGATAGTAGTTTTGATCCTATTAGTACTGATGATAGTTGGGAGGATACTAGTGGTGATGATGATTTGAAAATTTTTACCTGTTGTTGACAATTTGGTCTGATATTTTTCACAAATATAATGTGAAGAGCCACCAAATCTCAGAAGAATGTTGCAGATCTTGAGAATGACTGAGATTTGGTGTTGTTGTCGTGTTAGCATTGAAAGTGAATATGAGCATCATTTTAATGATTTTGTGTGTCTGTGTTTTGTTTTTTCAGAGACCAGGAGAGGCTCATCAGAGAGAAATTAGAGAAAGAAGCAAAAGAAGAGGAGGAGAGAAGGAGAGAGGAGGAAAAGTAAGTATAGTAATAAATGCCAAAGACAGGAAAGGTAGGAAGAAGAAAGAAAGAGAGGAGTGAGAAAGAAGGAAAATAGTAAAAGACAGAATCAATTAAAGGAAAGATAGGAATGTGGCAGAAAAGAAAAGATAGATAGTAATGGCCAGAAAAATTGGAAGAATGGTAATGGGCAAGAACAATTAAAGGTAAGAATAGTCATGGGTCAGAAAAATGAAAGATAGGAATAGTAATGGGCCAGAAAAATTAAGGTAAGAATGGTAATGGACCAGAACAATTAAAGGTAAGAATAGTCATGGGCCAGAAAAATGAAAGATAGGAATAGTAATGGGCCAGAAAAATTAAGGTAAGAATGGTAATGGACCAGAACAATTAAAGGTAAGAATAGTCATGGGCTAGAAAAATGAAAGATAGGAATAGTAATGGGCCAGAAAAATTAAGGTAAGAATGGTAATGGACCAGAACAATTAAAGGTAAGAATAGTCATGGGCCAGAAAAATGAAAGATAGGAATAGTAATGGGCCAGAAAAATTAAGGTAAGAATGGTAATGGACCAGAACAATTAAAGGTAAGAATAGTCATGGGCCAGAAAATGAAAGATAGATAGTAATGGGCCAGAAAAATTAAGGTAAGAATGGTAATGGACCAGAACAATTAAAGGTAAAAATATTAATGGACCAGAAAATGAAGGGTACAAACAATAATGTGCTAGAGAATGGAGAAAGTAGACATAAACATTGCAACATAAAGCAAGTTACCTAACACTGACTGTCCTTGGCACGTAACAAATGATAGTGTACTTTGTAACATAGTTTGTTATTAGTTAGGCAGGTTTTTATTCAAACAAATTTAATTTTGTGGCACAACAATGCATCAAAATTATTTATCACATAAAGGGATAATGTTATAGTAGTACTAGCAAAAGACTGAGGATCACTTGAAGTGGCAGAGTAACAAATAATGAGGTTCCTAGCATAGTTACTTTTATCTGCCAGCGTCACCTAAGATGGCTGGATGACCTGACTCGAATGGATGATGGCCGGATCCCCTAAAATATTCTACACAGGAAATGTATTCTGGCTAAAGTACAGTGGGGGTGACTTCCTTCATTGAAGAATGTATTCATGTGTGGCTTGAAGGCTGTTGACATGAATACACAGTACTGGGAGGAGCTCATCAGGGACAGATTCAGTTGCTTCCGTGCATTTAAACAATTTTGAGATCAATAGCAAGATGACCTGAATAGCAGTATGTGTACATAATATAAATAACTTGAGTAATATTGATGACACGATCTTGATAGTGAAAAATGTAATAAATCTCCAGGAAATAGTTAATGTGGGGGTGACAGAAAGTGCAAACAAAGGCTTTAGTTTGATTAATCAGCATCATCAGGTGCAGACTGGTGTAGGGGATCATGGATCTCCACAAATCTCTGTCTCTGGTATTTGACATGATATATGATAATAATTTTATGTAATATCTAATCTTGTTTCACAAGTAATGTAATTTTGTGACTTATGTTCTCTAGTCTTATCTATCTGTAGCTTAGCTAGTAGTGAGCTCGAACATAACCCAAGCGTACCTGGTTCAAACTCCGTGATGGACAAGTTTGGATGCAAATTTGTTTCCTTGGATTTTTACGAAAGATAAAAATAGACCTAACCGTTTAGAAAGCAATGGCAAACTACTGATCGTATAAGTGGTGCCTAGAAAATTGACAATTCGTTTCCTGTTAGTGGTGGCTACGTCCTGTTAAGAATATGCCACGATTTTCAATTTTCATTCTGAAATAGTATATCTTCTCTTTCATTATGTAATCTAATATTATTTCTTCATCTTCACCTTTCAACTCCCAACGGAGCAGCAGGTATTCATCAAACTTCTTCCAGCTCTTCTTCTCTCCTGCCATCCCTTCCAATTCTTTCCATGTTTTACCTATCCTTTTAATATCAGCCTCCAGCTCTTCTCCAGGTCTGTCTAGGCCTTCCCCTACTTCTCTTTCCCTGCAGGTTCCAAAACAGTGCCTGTCTTGCAATGTTTCCGGTCGGTCTTTTCAATGTATGTCTATCCATCCAGCTCGCCTCTCGTCCTTAGCTCTTTCTCTACTGGTATCTGCTTAGTTCTTTCTCTACTGGTATCTGCTTAGTTCTTTCTCTACTGGTATCTGCTTAGTTCTTTCTCTACTGGTATCTGCTTAGCTCTTTCTCTACTGGTATCTCTTAGTCTTCTAGTTCTGCTGTTTTCTCTGAGTTCCTCGTCGTAATCTTGTCATACCATCTCAGTTCCTCTATTCTATGTAAACATCCATTTATGAAGGTCTGCAGTTTTCTGGTGGTTTCTTTTGTTGTCTTCCTTGTTTCTGAACCATAGAATAGCACTGATTTCACATTTGATTGAAAGAGTCTCAGCTTTATATTTGTTTCTAATATTATTTAATCTAATCTAATGTTATCTAGTCCATCTTATTGTATTTTGTGTGTGTGGTTTTATAGGTCTAGAGGCAAAGGTAGAAAGACTAAAGTTCCAGTTACACTAGATCCGAAAGAGAAGGATAAAAAAGCAGGCAAGCCTCATGGAGTTGATCTACCACGCAAAACCCCAGGTTCGAAAACAGCTGAGGTTGAAAAAGGTCAGGATCGGCCCGAGTCTCTTGCAACTGACAAATCTGATATCCCAGCAGAGTAAGTGCAGGGTTGAAGCCTTTAGGGATTTATTGTCTGATTGTATATGTTATTTCTGCCTTATAAGAAGTTTTAATCTCTTCACTTCTGGTGTATCCTTTGCTTGATGAAGGCCTTTTGGTCGAAACATCATTGTGTATTGTTTTTGTACTTTGTAAAGCTACAGTATTTTGTTTTTACTTGTTTCACCATTGTTACGTAGGTTTGTTGCAAGCCACCTTTATTATCGATAATACAGTTGAAATGACTGATAAGTAGATAAAGGGGAACATGAAGAAGTGAAAGTACAAGCAGAATTGACAACTGGTCATTGATACACAAAATATACTTGTTTCAACCATGTTTGAGATATGGTACCACGAAGATGATACAAATTGTAGAGAGAGAGGGGGGAGTTTTAATATGTGTTACTTGAGAGAAAAACTTGATTATTCAACAAATATTAAGATATATTTCTGCATAGATGGCAGATAGTATGAGGTGAGTGAGGTATGGCATGATGATGGGAAGACAAAATATAGGCAGTGAAGTTTTTCAGGATTGTGGGAAGACAGAATGAAGTGAGTGAAGTGGGCATGACGGTAGGAAGGCAAAGTATATGCAGTAAAGTTAGCAATCTGGTATGTAGACAGAATGAAGTGAATGAAGTTGAGGCAGACGGTGGGAAGATTAGGTGACTGATGTGGGGCTGGAGAGACAATAAAACAAGTGATGTACAAAATGATGTGTAGCCTAATTTAGCCTTGAACACTGACTTAAATTGCTTTCTCTGTGGCTTAGTGGTTAAGTCGTTTGCCATGTGTTCCTGAGGTCATGCATTCAGATCTGAACTATGCAGTTCTGTTCATGGGGGCATTTTCCCAGAGATTTCTAGAATGTTGTCTGAGCTACGTATCTCATACATTGTGCAATACTCTTGTCAGGGGACATTCCATTTCTGCGGAGAGGGACAGTAGAGCCATATGGAGAAACCCGTTGCAATGATGTCAATTCTTCATCTTCAGACATCAGATATAATATCCATACATGACATCCAGAGAAATTGTATATTATGTGGAAACATAGACTCGGAGGTCAACAATAGGATATCCAAAGCCAGTGCTGCATTTGGAAGGCTACGTATCACTGTGTGGGAGCAAAAGGGGATAAGCGTAGCCACAAAGCTGAAAGTTTACCAGGCCATAATGCTAACCATGCTGCTGTATGCAAGCGAGACGTGGACAGTGTATAGCAGACACGCAAGAAAACTAAACAACTTCCACACAAGCTGTCTACGCAGAATACTAAAAATAAACTGGCAGGACAAAATTCCAGATAGCGAAGTCCTCACAAGATCAAAGATCCTAAGCATCAACACCCTGTTGCAGAAGGCCCAAGTGAGATGGGCCGGTCACGTTGCTCAGATGCCTGATAAACGCATCCCAAAACTGTTCATGTATGGTGAACTTGAGGTAGGCAGATGTTCTGCTGGTGGACAGAAAAACGCTTTAAAGACACTCTTAAAGTGTCTCTGAAATGCTTTGATATAGACACCTTGTGCTGGGAATCCTTGCAAGATCACCAAATATGGCGTTGTAACAACACAAGAGGAACCCACATAGCTAAGAATCATTGTGCGTTGAGGCACAGAGAAAACGAGCTGAGCAAAAAGACTGAACACACAACACGCACATGTCAAACCTTGATCATGTATGCCCCACCTGTGGTAGGGGATTGTGTTCTAGGATTGGACTCTATAGTCACCTCGCACACACCAGAGAGGTGCAGCAGCACATGTCTGAGATTGTTGTCATCACCGCTAGCTATTATATTTTGTGGCTTGTTCTATAATAATATCATGGTCATTATGTGCATAATTTTCAGCATATAGACTGACTCTTGTATATTTTTCAGAAAGAAAAAAGAAAAAGGCAGAAAGGATGTGAAGCAGTCTTTAGATCATGTTCACGCACCAGAAACCAAGGATCCTGCCAAGGAAGCTGAACTGATTATGCTACAAAGGTAAAATGTAGGCTGTATGTGTTTGATATCTTCTTCTTCTTCGAACGCTCCATATCGACCACTTGTTAACCAATCGGTGTGATTTGTATGTGATCTGAGCCTAAGAGCGATTGTACGCTGTGCCAGTTATGCGCTTACAAGTAGGTCAGCACATCCGATTTCTGTGACAATTTTTATTTACTAGAGTAGCTTCCCTAGGCCCCTACTTCAGTTTCCTCTTATTGCATGCCTTGTAGGTCGCAGTGTTACTATCTGTGCTTCCCTTGTGGACCCCGGCAACACACAGGTGACTTTGGATAGAAATCTTAAGGACATCTTTCATCACAGTTGCTTAGAAGTCAATGCTCAGGGTTAGCTTAGCATCTTCTGTTGTAGCTGTCAATGATACAATATATATATACTTTTGTAATGCAGAATAAATCTCTTAAAAACATCTTTGTTATCATGAATTCCCATAATGTTATCCATGCCATCATATGCAAACATTGTGATACAACATGTATATAATCAACGATGAACGGTTTGGTGACTATTTATTCAAACATCACCTTTACATCACAATTATCACCATCTTTTTCATGTCACCTTCAGATTCCAGAATTTTGAATCAGCTCAGAAGGATATTCAAGATTTGCTTGAGCTTTGGGACCGCTCCACCTTGCAAACCCGTTGTCCAGTAACACCTTCAGAGAAGTCTGAAGAAGATCAGAGGGAACAAGTTTCAGGAAGAAAAGGAAAGGGTAAAGGTCAGTGACAATGATGAACTTTAGTGGTGAACAACTTTAGTGATGAACAACTTTAGTGATGAACAACTTTAGTGATGAACTTTAGTGATGAACAACTTTAGTGATGAACAACTTTAGTGATGAACTTTAATTATGAACAACTTTAGTGATGAACTTTAGTGATGAACAACTTTAGTGATGAACAAGTTTAGTGATGAACTTTAGTGATGAACAACTTTAGTGATGAACAACTTTAGTGATGAACTTTAGTGATGAACAACTTTAGTGATGAACAATTTTAGTGATGAACTTTAGTGATGAACTTAAGTGATGAACTTTAGTGATGACAGCTTGGGGTGTCTCTGTGACTTAGTTGTTACGCCATTATCTTGCGATCCACAGTTCGTGGGTTCGAATCCGGACTGCACTGTTCTGTTTGCAAGTGTATTTTCCCAGATACCCTTAGGATTGTAGCTGGAGCCACAGGGTTCTTACTTTGTGCAATAGCAATAGCTTCGGCAGGTAGCATTCCATTTCTGCAGAGGGTCCAAGCCATATGGGGTAAAACCCGGTGCAATGATGTCAATTCTTCATCTTTAAACTCCTTTTAAGTGACAACTACCGAAACATAATGGCATTAAGTATGAACAAAGAGAAAAATTAGAGGAAAAAACAAAACAAATGATCATGAAAAAATGCTGTATATAATAGACCATTATCCCCTCTCTTTATGTGATTCTTATTTATATCATTATTTTTTATATAATTACTCTATAGATTAGTATTATTGATACCATCTTTATTTATATCAGTGGTTTGTATATATAATTATGCTCTCTTTGCATTTTGTCGAACCATGATGTCAAACCATCAAAAACCCTTCTCCCTCTGTCTTCCACGATCTCTCTTCCCCGAACTTTACCTGTTATCATCAAATGTTCTAAACCGTCTCTTTGCATTTTATGCCCAAAGAACCTTGATTGTCTGATTCTTATTCATTTGATAAGGTTTCTTTGTGTGCAGGCCCGTTTTAAAACCTCATCATTTGTTTTCTTCGCTGTCCATGGAATTTTCAGCATTCTTCTGTAAAACCACATCTCTATGGCTTCCAGTGATCTTATTGATTGTTTGTTCATTGTCCATGATTCGCGGCCATACATAACTATTGGTTCAATATAGCACTGGAGTACTCATTTCCGCAGTTGTCATTGGTAGTGAATTCACGCATAATGTGTTTTCATTTTCATAAAAGCTGCTTTTGCTTGAGCTATTCTACCCCTAATCTCTTTTTATATCATTAAAAAAAATATCACTATTCTTTATATTGTCATTATTTATGTTATCACTACACTATATATCAAGAGCTGTAGTAGCATAGTGGTCAATGCACATGCTTTCTAGATGGGGGATTTTGGTTTGATCCACAATTGGAGTAGGATTGTTTCTCAGATTGACCCAGCCTCAGTTTTGTACCAGAATTCCCTAAGCAGGTTCCTTTCTTTATTTTTTTTTCTCAGTATCTTTGAACTTGAATGTTGTAATGTTGAATAACGTATGCCAGCGAGAGTTGGACAATGACTAAAGATTTAGAAAGTAAGTTGAATGAATTTGAAAATAGATGTCTGCGAAAAATAATGAATATAAAATGTGGCAAATTCAGGAGAAGTGATGAAATCAGAGAAACGTCTGGTCAACTACTAGTAACAACTGTTATAAGAAAGAGAAGATCAAGATATGTTGGAAGTACTTGGAAAAAAATTGATCATAGAATCACAAAGCAGTCATTGAAGTGGGAAGTAAAATGTTCAAGAAAGCAAGTACTCCTTAGAGAAACTCTGAAACAAACTTTAATGAGAAAGGCGAGAAATATCAAACTCAATTTTATAGAAGAGACTGAACGAGTTGCCAAGGATAGAGCAGTATGGAGAAACTTCTTGCAGGCCCTATGGAACATATAATGGTAGGAGAGAAATATAATAATAATAATATAATAATTTAAGTTATTGAACTTGTATGATAACCTTTGATAACAATATCCTTTACATCCATCTTTTATTGTGGTACCCATTTATCTAATCGTCATGATGATGTTAACTTTGTACTCCTGAATACACAGTATCTGTTGATGGTGGTGAGCTGACATTCACATCATTCTCAGTTTCCTATTTGGAAACATTAATATTGGTTGCTTTGGTTATGTTCAAATATGTTCAGATATTCAGTTCCCCATTACTTGTTTTCATTTTGTTTGTTGGACATAGGGGAAGTCAGTTGTTAGAAACTGGCTGCATAAGATACTTAAACTTATTGTATTAATTCAATATATCTCCCGAGTGGTTAACGGGGCCCAAATTGGGGTGTAAAGAATAGAACCACTGTTACCTACCACGCATGTCGTAAGAGGCGATAAGGAGGTTTGACGTGGGGCTAGCTACCCCACACCATAAAAAAACAGTAGATAGCTACAGAACGGAGAGCAAGCCGAGTAAATACTGGCTGAAACTGGATACATCGCCGAAGGATAAGCACCAGGACTCCAGGCGGAGCTGAATTGTGACATAAAACACACCAATGCTAAGGCTGCATGAATCAGATTTCCACATGAATAGAATTTATGGGGAGATATGGTACATCGGTCTGGGTGGTGATTGCGAGAGAGAGAATTCAGTATATACCTTTGACCAATATAGTGGCGTTCATCCACTCCGTTATGTTACTCCGATACAGCAAAAGCAAAAGGCCGGCCACAGAAAAGGTGGACCTCAAAGATAACAAAGGCGATGAACAACACTGTTTATAAAGCCCACACAAAAGCCTGATCTAGAAATCTCTTCTTATCCTGACGCTGTGAGTCAAAACAAAATTGGAGAAAAGAAAGAGAAAGAAAAGTGGCATTCAAACGAGCGCAATCGCATGACCAACCACTATAGTGGTTTTAACATAGATCACATTCTTTCTCTTTGTACTAAAACTCTAGTTTTTGTCGCAGCTATAAATAGTAAAATAACAATATTTAACTAAATAGTATATTTAATTATATACAATACCATCTACTGCAATAAGTAAGCACAAACTTTTGTGTGATGACAATTATGGTATCATAAAACAATTGTGGTCAGTGCTCAGTAACATACAAGGTATGAAAGTAACCATGAAACCAGAGGTGTTACAGTACGAAGTTGAAATTTACGAGATGTGACAATGTAAGTGCACTTCTGTGAATGCGGGTTTCAACTCCACAGGAATCAGTGAAAAGTCTATAGGTTCCCCAGATTTACGGTGTTCGTGGCACCGAGCCGAAGGGTTACGATGTCCATGGCACCGAGCCGATGAGCTTTCAGATCAAGTGCTTCTGGATCGGGAAAAAAAACAAGATATGAAAAGAGTTAAATCATGAAACAACAATGAGTTATTTATTTAGTGGTTATCCTAAGCATACACAGAAGTAAAAGAATGAAAATTACTGTAGCATGTGACAATGTAATGAATTTGTGCACATGTCTGTGTGTTTAACTTGGATAGTCAATTTTCTAGTCTACAGTTGAAAATAAGTGAATAAAGAGTTCTGAATATCAGGTGAAACGCTGGAGCCAATGAATAATTAAAATAATAATAAATTTTAAACTTTTGTAACTGCTTGTAATACCGCTTTTTAGGGAAGTGTAGGACAGGGGGGACATGAACCTGAGGAATTTAATGGCCGCATGGCTACTGCAGTCGCAGTGAAACTGTTCAAGTTAGGATTTTTCGTTTATGCCCACAACAGAAAAACTAATTGGCCTTACCGTGGATTGAACACGGGTCTCCTGCATGGAAGCCTCGCTCTAATCCACTTGGCCAGACACTCCTCTTGAAGCCAATGAATATGAGTAATAAATATACAGTAAACCGGCATTTAAGGTTTCCGGACAAAACAGTCGTAGCTATCAACTTTTTTTTTTAGCGCTAGCTGAGTTTGAAATTTGACTTGACTAACAAAACAAAAAGAATCTGAAGTACTCATGAGAATAATTTTTGTGTAGTAAATTATCATCAATGCATTTTGGCACAACACAAAGATGATGAATTTAGAAATCAATAAAGACAAACAATATTTGGGATGGTTATTGAGGAAACATATTTCATTTTGATATCACCAATATCGAAGTGTAGTACAAATCCTGGAGTTCAAGACAAAACAGAAGTAATGACATTCGCCAGAGAGGAAAGCACTACCAATATCTCCATCGGCAATCACCCACTAAATCAAGTAAAAGATTCACATACCTAGGAAGCATTTTTCAGCAAACGGAAAATAACTAATGAAATTCAACACAGATGCAACAAAGCAAATCAAATGATAGGGTAAATGGCGCCAATTTTAAGATGCAAACACGTCACCATGAACACAAAAAGAGCAATGTTCAACACAATCTTTCTCCCCACATTATGTTACCAGTGCCAAACCTGGACGCTGACAACAAACGATAGAAGAAAACTAGTCACAACAGAGATGAAGTGTTTATGCAGAATGCTGGGTGTAACAAGAAGAGACCGGTTGAGAAATGAAGACATCAGGAAAAAGTGGGTACAACATCAGTACTAGACTTCATCAAGAAACAACAAATTAAATGGTTCGGTCACGTAAGCAGATTACCATCAGACAGTGCACCCCAAAGAGCAATGCTGCTCCAATACAATGGGTACAAAGCAAAAGGCCGCCACGCAAAAGATGGACCTCAGAGATAACAGAGGCGATGAAAGAGACTATTTACAAAGCGCATACTAGGGCCCGTTTAGAAATCTCTTCCTGACCTGACGCTGTGAGGCAAACAGGATTCGAGAAAGAAAGAAAAGACAAAACAAAAGTTGGAGTAAGGCTCATCTGAATGGCAAGGGATAATAGTGATAAGGAAAGTAAGCTTTCATGCAAAAATCACTCAGAGGTGCCATATTTGGCACCATTATTATGCCAAAATTTATAGCGGGCAGTTGAGCCAAAACATTTTTTCAAGTTCTATAGATTTGATAGTGTGATAAAAAATGTTGATTTATTATCTGTTAAGTTGTGACGTTTTCCTTTTGATTAATTTCTTTGTTGAGTGTTGAGTCACTTGTGTTGAGTTTGCTGTATGAATTTTCTTTGTTGAGTCACTTGTGTAGATTTTTCTGTATGAATTTTCTTTGTTGAGTCACTTGTGTTTAGTTTGCTGTGTGAATTTTCTTTGTTGAGTCACTTGTGTTTAGTTTGCTGTATAAATTTTCTTTGTTGGGTCACTTGTGTTTAGTTTGCTGTATTAATTTTCTTTGTTGAGTCACGTGTGTTTAGTTTGCTGTATGAATTTTCTTTGTTGAGTCACTTGTGTTTAGTTTGCTGTGTGAATTTTCTTTGTTGAGTCACTTGTGTTTAGTTTGCTGTATAGTTTTCTTTGTTGAGTCACTTGTGTTTAGTTTGCTGTGTGAATTTTCTTTGTTGAGTCACTTGTGTTTAGTTTGCTGTATAAATTTTCTTTGTTGCGTCACTTGTGTTTAGTTTGCTGTATAAATTTTCTTTGTTGAGTCACTTGTGTTTAGTTTGCTGTATAAATTTTCTTTGTTGAGTCAATTGTGTTTAGTTTGCTGTATGAATTTTCTTTGTTGAGTCACTTGTGTTTAGTTTGCTGTATGAATTTTCTTTGTTGAGTCACTTGTGTTTAGTTTGCTGTATGAATTTTCTTTGTTGAGTCACTTGTGTTTAGTTTGCTGTATAAATTTTCTTTCTTCAGTCAATTGTCTTTAGTTTTGCTGTATGAATTTTCTTGTTGAGTCACTTGTGTTTATGCTTATAAATTTTCTTTGTTGAGTCACTTGTGTTTATTGCTGTATGAATTTTCTTTGTTGGGTCACTTGTATTTGTTTGTTGTATGAATTTTCTTTGTTGAGTCACTTGTGTTTAGTTTGCTATATAAATTTTCTTTGTTGAGTCACTTGTGTTTAGTTTGCTGTATAAATTATCTTTGTTGAGTCAATTGTGTTTAGTTTGCTGTATGAATTTTCTTTGTTGAGTCACTTGTGTTGAGTTTGCTGTATGAATTTTCTTTGTTGAGTCACTTGTGTTTAGTTTGCTATATAAATTTTTTTTTTAGTCACTTGTGTTTAGTTTGCTTTATGAATTTTCCTGACATAAATCTTGTAGATTTCATGCAAAGTAATTTGTAATTTATGAACTAGGCTTTATAAGGAAGAAGATTGACAGATCGTGACATTGATCTGTCTGCCTTTTAAACCGTCTCTGTCCAGTGCCGCCTCTTCTCTCCTCTACCTTTTCTTCTATACGTATATTTCCTTGCTAGATCTGCTGGAGGACCAGATGATAGTGCACATATTTCATAGCACCCGCTGGAGCTCATTGAAAATATTACAGCTTACAAAACAATATTGATCATGTAGGTTTCATGCAAAGTAATTTATAACAATAGTACTAGCTTTATAAGTATTGAAGTATAACAATTTGTTATGATGTCTACTTGATTACTATTTGTTGTGGTTTGTATGATTTGTTACGATTAATATTTTGTTGTAGAACATTCAAGTCCTAAACATTTGAAGACGTGCAATTAACTTTTGATCTCCATAAGGAGTTTTTGTGCTGTTCTGTTCACGAGTGCAGTATTTTCCAGAGACCCCTAGGATTGCTGCTGGAGCTATGGATGGAGTTCGTGCTTTATGCAATGCTCTCGACAGGTGGCATGCCATTTCTGTGGAGAGGGACCGAGTCATATGGGGTAAAACCCGGTGGAATGAAGTCAGTCCTTTGGCTTTAAAACCCTTTAAGTGTTTTTCTATCCTGCCAGAAGGAATTTTTGAGGCTAGGGGTCCAGGTTCAATTCCACAGTGGGCGTTGAATTTGTTTCCTACCGTAACAGCTCTCAGATTGACCCAGCCTCAAGTGGGTACAATAAAACCAAACATTGGAAAGTGAAGTTGTTTGCCATGATGTTGATCACATCACCCATCATGTGCAGTTGGTCAAGGAAAAATATGGCCCTAAATACTATATTCCCAATATACCTGATGGTATGAAAATGGGTTCGTTACTTTTACATATCATCCGTTGGTTGTTGCTATGTGTAACTGAATCAATATTGTTATTTTTGTGACATTTGATTTGTTCCATATGTAATGACTATCTGCAGGTGAAAAACTTGAAAAGGACAAACAGAAAGATCAAGATCGACGTCAGGACAGAGAACTAGATAAATCAAGATTGGTTAGTATTAATCAAAGCATGAGTCATATTTGATGACTTTTTGTGTGACAAATCAGATCTGACCCAGTGCTAGAGTATAACTCAGTAGATATGTTACTATAAAGTGCGGTTTTATGTCATCAAATTTTCTCTTTCTTTTCTCCAATCCTGTTTTGCCTTACAGCATCAGGATAAGAAGAGATTTCTGCCCGAGTGGTTATCGGGCCCAAATTTGGGGTGCACAGAATAGAACCACTGTTACCTGCCACGCCTGTCGTAAGAGGCGACTAAGGAGGTTTGGCTGAAATTGGATGCACATGTCCTAAACGTGTAGAAGTCTATGCGATTAGGAGCCTACCAAACCAATGTGCAACGTATACACGTTCTTGGCACAGATCAAACATATCACAGAGTGATTAAAATTGATCGTTAAGAACAAACACAAAGAAGAAGAAGAAGAGAATAGATTTCTAGAACGGGCTTTTGTGCGTGCTTCAAAAATAGTGTCTTTGTCGCCTCTGTTATCTCTGAGATCCACTTTTTGCGTGGCCGGCCTTTTGCTTTGTATCTACTGTATCGGAGCAACATTGCTCTCTGTGGTGCACTGCCTGTTGGTAATATGCTTATGTGGCCAAATCATTTAATTTGTTGCCTCTTGATAAAGTTCACTTGTGATGTTGTATCCATATTTTTCCTGATGTCTGTATTTCTAAACCGGTCTATTCTTGTTTCAGCATTCTTCGTAGACACTTCATCTCTGTTGTGACTAGTTTTCTTCTGTCATTTAATGTCAGTGTCCAGGTTTGGCACTGGTAGCATAATTAGTTAGTTAGTTAGTTTGTTCCTTTCGTGCCAAAGGCACATAGGGCAGAGGTTTTAGATCTCCATGTGATGCGGTTCGTTGATAAATCCTCTGTTTCAGAAATACTGGGGTTTTACGATTGAGGATTATTAGGCCTCAGATCAACCGACCATAGCAAGTACAAAGAAAACAACACCTTCCATCTTGAAACCGGAACCAGAGAAAAAAACAAAACAACTGGTAGCATAATGTACGGAGAAATAATGTGTTGAACAATGCTTTTTTGTGTTTATGGTGACATGTTTGCATTTCAAAATTGGCTCCATTTGTCCTAGTGTTTGATTTGCTTTGTTATATGAACTCAGTAGATATGATACTATAAAGTGCGGTTTTATGTTCATCAAATGTTATCAGTAAAATATCTGTTAAAATGTGTGTCCTATTGGACAAGCAATCAAAGGATTAACAACCACAGTCTTTCAATCTCGCTTTGATTTGCATCGTGTTAGAAACAATTCAGTGTTCATTATGTTTCATTAGTATCACTGAATTGAACAACTAATATAAATTTTGGTGATAAGTTGTAGCCCTATGTTTTTGCTGGGAAGGGGAAAGAATGAGAGAAAGTATTGATCTTCTTCTTATTCTTCTTATGCTCCATATCGACCACTTGTTAGCCACTCTGTTTGATTTGTATGTGATTGAGCCTAAGAGTGATTATACATTGTGCCAGTTATGCGGCTACAAGTAGACCAACACATCCGATTTCTGCGATGCTTTTTATTTACTAGAGGTAGCTTCCTAGGCCACTACCTCAGTGCCTCTTACGACATGCCTTGTAGGTTGTAGTGGTACTATTCTTTGCTTCCTTGTGGGCCCGGCACCACACAGGCGGACTAAGCATCTAAGTAGTCACTGTGAGTGGGGATACTCTATTTCTAACTAATTTTTCAGTTCTGAAAGTAAAAAAGTACTATTAAGATTAACAATAATGTCACAGTTTTACTGTCATTTAGAACATGACATGTGATGTGAAATGAACAATTATAATTTTTGCTTTTGGGTTGTCCAGAGTCAGGATGCAGTGAATTTAGAAATAGAAACAGAGAAGAGGGAAGAAGGAGTGCCAAATATTATTATTGATTGTGCTAACAGAAAGTTTCTTAAGCCAATGCACGTCTCCAAGACTGAAATCCCAACTGCTACCACAGAGGTAGGTCAATGATGTCATGTCTATTTATGATGCTCTTTCAGTTCCACTACATAGTTTTAGTTTAGTTACAGATTAATGGCCAACACTATGTTACCAGTGTCAAACATGGCCAATAACAGCAGCTAATGAGTGGACAGTCATAACGACAGAGATGAGGTGTCTTAGTAGAGCTGCAGGTGTGACAATAAGAGACAAAATTAGAAATGAAGAAATCAGAAGAGGACTGGATGTGAAACCAGTCACGCAATTCATAAAAGAACAACAGATTAAAGGGTTTGGATATCTGACAAGAATGCCCTGGTATCGCCTACCATAGAGAGCCACACAGAAAAAGTATAATTAGTATAGAGCAAGAGGAAGACCATGCAAAAGATGGAGTGACAGCATCAAGAACAGCTTTAAGAAAATGAATATCAGCTTACAAAGTGCATTAGAACAAGCACACACAAGATCACTACATTCCACCTTCCCCCCTCTCCCAACACTTCTATAAAGAAGTAAACGGAGGAAGAGAAGAAGAAGAAAGATTAATGGAGACATGACTTCTCTTCTTAAGAATATCTCTGAGAAGTTGTATGATTGAAAGTAGACAGACTGCATGAAATTATTTGTATTCTTACCTCAAGATATGTCTCAGATATTAATATTTCTTGTTATAGGAGTGTTCCACAGTCTGCTTTTTTTTTATCTCTCTCTAGTTTATTAAAATACTGACCTATACTAATTTTCTAGATATATTTGACCTATGCTACTTGACTGGACATATTTGACCTATACTACTTGGCTGGACATATTTGACCTATACTTCTTGGCTGGACATATTTGACCTATACTACTTGGCTGGACATATTTGACCTATGCTACTTGGCTGGACATATTTGACCTTACTATGGCTGGACATATTTGACCTATACTACTTGGCTGGACATATTTTGACCATGTATCTTGGACATATTTGACCTATGCTACTTGACTATAGAAATCTGATCTATACTACATGTTTAAATCTGATTAATACTTCTCCTTCTTCTCTTTCATCATCTACTTTTATATGAAGTGTTGGGGGATAAATGTAGTGATCGTGTGTGTGCTTGTTCCAAGGCACTATGTAAGCTGCTATTAATTTTTTAATGTAGTTCTTGATGCCATCGCTCAATCTTTTGTGTGCTCTTCCTCTTGCTCTGTACTCGTTCTATTTTTTCAGTGTAATTCTCTGTGGTAGTCGATACCAGACTATGTATACCACTGATCTATACTACTTTTTTAAATAGATCTAATCTATACCACATGTTTAAATAAATCTTTTAGACTCTACCTGAGTAGGAGTATCCGCAGCAGCACTACACGCCTAGAGCTGTTGGAGGTTTCTGGGTCTGAAAGAAAGTCAGGTACTCTCCCTAACGCACACTTAGGAAGAAGGGTGAAAACTCATAATTCCTGGGGTTCGATAACAACAAATCTTATTTATACTGCATGTTTAGGTAAATCTTTAAAAAAGGTTTAAAGCCGAATATTGACATCATTGCACCGGTTTTACCCCATACGGCTCGGTCCCTCTCTGCAGAACTGGCATGCCACCTGCCGAGAGTATTGCACAAAGCACAACTCTGTAGCTCCAGCAACAATCCTAGGGTCTCTGGAAAAACTGCACTTGTGAAAAGAATGGGCGGTCCGGACTCGAACCCACGACCCTCGACCCACTAGGCAAAGGGCTTAGCCACAGAGACCCTCAGATCTTTATCTTCTGCATTTATATAACATCGTCATGCTAGATTCTTAGGTTTGTTACCAGAACAAAGTACAGTTTTTTCCATGTGACAGCCCCATAGTTTTTCTCTTATGAACCTCTGGACAAGACCTTCTTCTTCAGCGATCTCTGGTCATGCGCTTAGTTTACTATGGACCACAAACTGGGCAGTCAGCTTCAGGTCTGTCAGGTTTCCCCAAACTTAGTTTTTAGGTAACTGGGTGTGGCCACATGTTGCTTCTCAGCTCACACAGGAGAGGACAATCTTTGGACAAGATCTGACTTTGCAGATCATTTATGATGGACACTCCTGCAGTAAATTTGGGATGTAAACATACAGATCTCCAACTGCTAGCAAAGAACCTATCACATGGAGATCTAAAACCCTGCCTATGTGCCGCTTTGGCTCGAAGGAATAAACTAATAACTAACTAACTCCTGTAGTATATGTTTGGGTATTTGAATTCCAACCTTGCATAAGCATTCTCTCTCGTGATCACCTAAAGACGATGTACCAGATTTCCTCATAAATTCATTCATGAGGAAATCCGATTCATGTAACCTTAGCATGGGTGGGTTTCGTCATATCTTCAGTGCCATTTGGAGCCCTGGTGCTTATCCTTCGGCGATGGGTCCGGTTTTAGTTAGCGTTTACTGGATTCGGTCTCAGTCAACCTTTGGCTGTCCCAAGCCGACTTGCAAGGCAGTAAATTTTTCAAAGCTCCTTAGTCGCTCTTATGACATGTGGGGCAGGTAACAGTGGTTCTATTTTTACACCCCAAATTTGGGCTCCGGTAACCACTCGGGCGGCATAAGCATTCATTTGTATTTGAGATCTTGTGTTTATAAAGGTGACTGAGCAATCAATAGTGGCATTGTTGTCAGACAAAATAAGATGATCTGTTATTTTCCATTTCTTTAAATCCGGTTTTCTACCATTTTGTCGATTGGAGAATATGTTGTTAAGTCTGCATTTCTCTTTGACCATCAACCTATGATAAGTGATGCGGTCAAGATCATGCTGGCCGCCTTTACTGCTTATTTTTCTCTTGTACCCAATTGAACCTGTGTCAGAACAATAGTTATTTTAGTTTTGGTTCCTATGAAGTTAGTCTATTGTGTTAGGTTTGTTGTCTGGTTCTATTTTTTCTTTCCATTTGAGAAATATTTACTGTGGATGATAGTTAATTTTACTTCTGATAGAGCAGTGGGCAGTTAAATTGCTCCATTTGTCTCCAGCTCTAGCTAGTGTATATGCTCACTTGTTCATAGTGAGAGTTTAGCCACTGGAAGACAGAAGTTAAAAGCCTTTGAATATGAAGTTTAAATCTGGTTACACACAGTATATTTTCATTTCTGGTGATTTTATTTATTCCAGTACAAATTTGCAATCTGTAAGGAAAATTATTTTAGCAGGTGGTTCTGTTTTGATCTAGTGAAGATTTTCAATGTATTGAGAAGGGACATAGACTATGACCTAAAAATGAAGATCTTCCATTTGAAAATATCTTTCTTAGAATCTTTCTGCCTGTGTGTTGCCGGAGCACACAAGGGGAGCAAATAAATAGTAGCGCTGTTAGCTACAAGGCATGTCATAAGAGGCGACTGTGGTAGGGACCTAGGAAACTACCTAGTAAATAAAAACGTTGCAGAAATCAGATGTGCTGGCATACTTGTAGGCGCATAATTGGCACAGTGTACAATTGCTCTTAGATTCAGATCACATACGGATCGCACTCAGGAGAGAGAGGAGAGAGAGAGATCACATACAAATCACAAAGTGTGGTTTAACAAGTGGTCGATATAGAGTGTTAGAAGAAGAAGAATCTTTCTATTGTTGTTGTATTATAAAGATGTCTTTTTCTCCATTCTTGATCACCTTTTTTCTGATTCATCTTTGTACGCATAAACTCATTTCATGGGAATTAGTTTCTTTTTTCATAATTTCTTTTGATGTTTTACTTGGGAGAGGGACTGTGGATCTTGCGTTCTAGTACCAGTAACTTCTGTGATGATGAAGATATCTTCATGAAAATAGTTTGGCTCTTCAAAATCAGCCAGCATTTCTACTTCTGTAATAGAAATTAAGTAGAGACAATCTATTGTAGAGACAAAAATATGGAACTGCAAGTTATATAGTATTAAAACTAAATTACGAATTTTCAATTCAAATGTTGTATCAGTCTTAACATATGCCAGCGAGAGTTGGAAAATGACTAAAGATATAGAAAGCAAGTTGAATGCATTTGAAAATAGATGTCTGCAAAATATAATGAATATAAAATGGAATGAATTCAGAAGTGATGAAATCAGAGAAATGTCTGGTCAACCACTAGTAACAACTGTTAAAGAGAAGAGAAGATGGAGATATGTTGGACACACCTTGAGGAGAAATGATCAATGAATATCAAAACAGTCATTGAAGTGGGATGCAAAGGGTTCAAGAAAGAGAGATTGACCTAAGGAGACCCTGAAGCGAACTTTGCTGAGAGAGGCAAGAAATATCGGTCTTAGTTCCATGGAAGAGATTGAGCGAGTTGCCCATTATATAGCGGTATAGAGAAATTGCTTGCAGGCCATGTACTATAATGGTATAGAGAATTATTATTATTTGAATCTATTTACAGAGTGCAGATACTTGAGATGGGAATATAGGCTGGTTTTCTTTAGTTATTTGTATTCAGCAATTTATACTCCCTAATGACTAAGAAATGAATGGAAAATCATGGCATATCCTTTACAGGACTTTGCCATGAACGATGTCAACTAGTCATCTATTTTCTAGGCACCACTTACACGTTCAGTAGTTTGTCATTGCTATCTAAATAGTGAGTCTATTTTGCCGATTGTAAAATCATTTGGACAAATTTGCTTCAAACTGCGACGCAGAGTTTGAAAGAGTAATTGTTGGACCTTGTGATGATAACGATACAACAGGCTTGAAGTACAAACTCAATGAAAATGACTAGGAGAAAACTAATCTTTTCTCATCGCAAGAAAGTCGTCTTATTCATGGAACAGATTGAGCATCATATAGGTATGAAATTCTTTAGGTATTTTAATGGTATGAGAATTATAATTGAAAACTCCTAATGACAAGAATACTGGAAAATCAGGCAACCTTTAAGGATTGCAGAACGTGTCAACTATCATCTTTTTCTAGGACCACTTACACGTAAGTTGTTCATGAGATTCCTGGATTTTTAAAAGTCTTTGACAGTCTGCATAGAGCGACAATGTGGAACATGTTTGCAGCATATGGTATAGTACTAAAGTAACCAATGTAATCAAGAACTTCTTCTTCTTCTTAGAGTTCGTTCTTCGGCAATTTTATCATTCTTATTGTGATATATAATTGATCTTTGACAAAACGGCTATCGTTGAACCCTGTTGAAATTGGCCCTACTTTGTTATGGTACATACACAGTGTAGGTGAGGGCTACGTTTTCTCCTATGGGAAGTGTTTTGATTCTGTCTTGATGACAGTCAGTCACTAACACTTCCCAATCAAAAATATATGAGGACACAAGTACAAAGTTAAAACCTGACCCATAGCAACTTAATACTGCCCAGTAATTTCAGGAGTATGTCATTCAACTATCCGCAACCTGTGAATGTGCCCGGATTAGGTCAGTCATTCCTTTCAGTCAGGCAAAGTGGTCTGCCATAAGATCTCCAGGTCTCTGCCCATTTTTGGAGACTTCAACAAAGTCTCTAACCAACGCATAGCGAAACACGTAAAAACAAAGTACTATAGTATTACAAAATACAGAAACAGTGACGATAAACAGCAACGTTTCGCCCAAAAGGCCTTTATCAAGCCTTTAGGTAACCAACTCATGCCATTTTTACTTGCATCATATTCTGACAGAGCCAAGAAGATGGGTTTAAATTTGCTAACAAAAATAAATCAGCCAACAGAAATAGTGATAGATCAAATAGGAACAGAAATATAAGCAGCAATGTTTACCCTGTTGCAATTCGAAGCAAACTTATGGAGAAAGTGGACAATATCTCTGCTTCCTCCAAATCTGTGGGTATCTTTCATGTTAATTTTCAGTTTTGGTTCCGCTTTAGCAAGCCTGTTCTCTTACATTTAGTTTTATTCCTGAAAACATTTGTTTGTGTTTATCTGGGATTTTTTTGTTACGTATTTGGTTTTGTTAGATATTTTCTTGGAGTTTATAAACATTTGTTTAGTTTGTAATTTAAAAAAAAAAATTTTTTGGAGCTGATCCATTAGATAATGTGTCTGACATGTTTTGCTTTAAATTACTTGTTCTAATCAACTGACATTTCTTGCATTTGTCTGATTTCTTTTTTCCTGTCGTGTATCATATTGATCTGCCATACAGATATCCAGATCTCTAACCATTTATGTGGAGACTAACAAAATCTCTAACTAACCTCTTTCATTTTTACTTGCATTATTTCATGAACTGGGACACACAATACAAAGTCTATAACCAGCACTTACCATATTACTTGCATTATTTCATGAACTGTGATACACAATATAATTTCATGAACTGGGATACACAATATAATTTCATGAACTGTGATACACAATATAATTTCATGAACTGGGATACACACTATAATTTCATGAGCTGGGATACACAGTACTAAGTCTCTAACCAACCCCAACCTTTATTTCATCATTTAATGAACTGGGACACACAATACAAAGTCTATATCGCTACCATTTTTACTTGCATCATGTTCTGACAGAGCCAAGAAGATGTGATTAAATCTGCTAACAAAAATAAATCAGCAAACAGAAATAGTGATAGATCAAATAGGAACAGAAACTTAAGCAGCAATGTAAACCCTGTTGCAACTCGAAGCAAACTTATGGAGAAAGTGGGCAATATCTCCAAATCTGTGGGTATCTCTCAAGTTAATTTTCAGTTTTGGTTCCACTAAAGCAAGCCTGTTTTCTTACATTTAGTTTTATACTTGAAAACATTTGTGTTATATATTTGGTTTTGTTATATATTTTGTTATATATATGTGAGCTGAGAAGCAACATGTAGCCACACCCAGTTGACCTAAAAACTAAGCTGTGGGAAAACCTGACAGACCTAAAGCTGACTGCCCAGTTTGTGGTCCACAGTAAACTAAGCGCATGACCAGAGATCGCTGAAGAAGTTATATATTTTTCTTGGAAATTATAAACATTTGTTTATTTTGAAAATGTTTAATTATATGGATCTTATTTTAACATATTTGTTCTATTCAACCCACATTTGTCTGATTTCATTTTTACTGCCGTTTATCATATTCTGTTCTTTCTTTTTTTTTCTCGTTACAAAAGAGGGTTTGTATTCAGTGATTTGGTGCAGTTTTGTTTGGCCTTTGGATGAAATTATTTTGTTAAACTTCTAAATTATAGCACACGTAGGATAATTAAGCTAAAATATTATATCAAATTATAATAACGATTGATTCTGAAGAGTCAATTCTTATTGTTCATATTGTTGGCTACAAGTCTGATATAACCAAACAAGTTGTCTAGGTTGAAAGGTTCTCTAAAGAGGCTTTAATTCTCTATATGACAAGCAGATTATAATAAAAGTATAACTTATTATATATCAAATTAAAGACAAATAGATGTAATTTCACCAAATATTTACTGCAATACCAGCTAGTAACAAATATAATCGCCTGCGTGGTGCCAGGGCCCACAAAGGAAGCAAAGAATAGTACCACTATTGTTAATTGGAAAAACAGTAATCCAACTGAACAAGAAACTTAATAAACAATAAGTTAGATAAATCACTCAAGATTTTCTTTATGTTAGTAATACGATCAATTATAAATATATAAAGATTAAGAAAATTGGGAATTGATACTTGGTGGGTTTATTTTAATGTTCACATACTAGCAACATGATGTTAAGAAACCGCAGTTAAAAATTGGAAAAGCAAAATTTCAAACCAGTGGTATAGATCTGTCAAGTCAGCATTAATACCCACTTTTTTTTTGTGGCAAATGTCTGAAGGAATTAGATGTATTTTTTTTTCCGATCCAGGAGCACTTGAGCTTTCAGCTCTTCAGCTCGGTGCCATGGACATCATATCCCTTCAGTTCGGTGTCACGAACACCATAAATCTGGAGAACCTATGGCTTTTCTGCCAGCCCACAGAAATGAACCCGCGCTCACAGGGAGCTTGTCACCCATCATCCAACGCGCTACGGACATGCTGAATTAGATGTATCAGCATCTTCCGTCACTTCTCTCCAATTAGCTTGTGTAGGTTTTTGCTGCATCCTTCACATTTTTATCACAATACTGTTAGTACTTGTTTGGGGTGACACTCCTCACAAGAGATTGTGAAGCACTGATGCTACTATTGCTAACCAATATATTTAAATTAGCTTCTACCTCTAGTTCAGTTTTTTCAGAATCAGATTATACACTTTCTTCTCTAGCCAAAACTATTTATAACCAATTTTGAACCTGCCTAACCATCAGATATGTAGGCCAAGTCGATAACAGGTCATCTCTAAGATTCAAATTATTAGACATTATTTTCGTTCCTAGTGGGTCTTAAAGTTCATAGTTCATAAGTACGGTTCCAACTTCACTGCAATGGGTCACCCCATAATTGCTTCGTTCCTGTGTCAATGAAAATCACATGAAATGCTAACAACTGTGAAATGTTTCATGTGTGAACTAATTCCAGAAGGAAACAGCCGATACTGCCACAAAAGCAACATGCACCGCATAAAATGCATATGGTCATCGCTAATGTAGCAACACAAAACTGTTCATCACTTGAATTGCAATTCTTGTCAAAGGAAACATCAATCACGACAAAATCCAGCTTTCTGCACCCACAATATAACTGCATATGGCAGATTGAGTTTGTTGCATAACCACTGTCCGCCATTTTCTGAATACACACACGCACGTTGACACGGCAAAAAGCATTCCATGTAACATTCGTAACTAACATTCATAATGCTGTGAGTTATGAGTGGGTCTTAAAATAAAGGGCTAACTTATTATCCCTCTGATTTCTTGCAAAAAACATGGTATATATGTTTTTTTATTTACATTTGACTTAAATTAGTAATCAGTGAATATAAAACAGAGATGAAAATCGAAGTTAACCGAATGCACATCTGAAAAGTTCCTATTGTAATCCGCTGTCTAGCTATTGGACCAAAAGAGTCACTAAAGTGATCTCCCATACAGAATGAGTTAATTAAATTTGGAGCTCACAGTTGTTACATCATGAAATAGCTTGCTTTTTCAAATTTTACATAGTTTTTATTATAAGGGTGGCTTAGACTAAGCTGTTTACTGTTTAAGATGCTAAAGTAAATATTCACAAAATAGATGAGACTGCATTAAAACTATTTGATTGGCAAAACACGTAATCACAAAGTACTGTAGTTTTACAAATTACAAAACAATGACAAAATACAGCAACATTTTGCCCAACAAGGCCTTTATCAAGCAAACGAACAACAGGAGTGACAAATTTTAACAAATATTACAATTTTAACAATATAGACAGATGAGATATTCTAATGAGACAACATATAAATTGAAAGTTTGCTTTATATAGACACTAGCTAATTAACCCGGCTCCGCATGGGTGAAAATTGTTATTTAATCTTGATGAGGAATTGGTAAGTCTTTCCAAAAGATGTCATCTAATAGCATGAATTGTATTTTCTGATATTTTTAAGAAGTGGTTTGAATCAGGTATGTCGTCGTTAAATGATTTTAATGGTTCGAGTGGTTCTTGTAATGCTTCACGTGTAATCAAAGTAGCGTCTTCGCATTCTTTTTAATTATTTTAAAATTTCTATAGTGTAGTTTGAAACAGAAAAGTGAAGCTGTAATGACATGAAAATGCAACGAAACTAAAGAATGTAATCCATACCTATGTTGTAGAGGCCATCTGGCAATTTTTGGATTATATCCCTTTGACTGTAAGCTTTCTTAACGCACGTTTTTTAAAACCAAGATGGCTGACTTAAATGTTGGATAGGACATCAAGAATTCAATTTCAATTAATTTTAAAGCTAATATTGATCCGATTTCGAAATTGTTTCTTTAGCTGATCTAAATTTAACCCGAAAAATATTTCTAAGAAATATGGTGAATATTGGATGTAAACTGAAGGCGTCTATAGGGGACACTCATCAGACTTTAAGGAATATATTATAAGATATCATCATCAAGGTGCGTTACCCTTTATATGACATTGCTATATTTGCAGCACATCTGAAATTAACTCTGTGTCTAGTCAGTTCACCCATTTCGCTGATGGTCATATTTATGGTTTCTTTAATATCTTGTAGCCATCTTCTTGGTCTACCTCTGCATCATGGGACCCTAACATCTTATATTGTTCCCTCCAGGCCATCATGACGCTTGATGTGACCAAAGTATCTAATTTTTCTGTACAGTATATTGTTTATCAGTCACATTGTCTTTAACATTCAGTTCTTTCAGGACATATATATAGACACATATATATAGACAACATTTGTTTGCATATCATAATACAACTCACCCGAGTGGTTACTGGGGCCCAAATTGGGATGTAAAGAAAAGAACCACTGTTACCTGCCACGCATGTCGTAAGAGGCGCCTAGGAGGTTGGGTGTGGGGCTAGGTACCCACACCGTAAAACACTAGATGGCTACAGAAACGGAGAGTAAACCGAGTAAATGCTGGCTGAAACCGGACACATCGCCGAAGGATAGCACCAGAGCTCCAAATGGTGCTGAAGATGTGACGTAAAACACTCCAATGCTAAGGCTGCATGAATCAGATTTCCACATGAATAGATTTTATGGGGAGATCCGGTACATAGGTCTGGGCTGTGATTGAGAGAGAGAGAGAGAGAGAGAGAGAGAGAGGGAATACAACTATAATTACTTGAATTCTTTGTAAGGAGTTAATTCTTATTGATAACTTGATAACTAATAGTGAATCAAATAGCTGTATCATCAGGAAGGACATGATTGGTTAATCAAGTTGGTAGCTATTTGTTATGCTAATATTTGAACTACATAAGTTTATATTAATATATTTGCTCACACATTTCATGCTTAGAATCTGCAGGAGGAAGATGACGGTCCAAATCCATACATCAACATGAAAATAGCAGAGATGATTTTAGCCTCTGGCAAGCTTCCTTCGGTTGATATAGTGAGTAGAACCATACATACCCAGATTTCTTTTAATTATGTGTTAACTCATTCTATTGTGTTGTGATTCGTTTTAAAATATTTTGTACATTATTTGTGTGGTTTGTTTTACTTTTCTGCAAATGGCTAACTTCCTCCTGGCCTTTGCTGCTGCTTTGTTGATGTGCTGCTTCCACGTCAGTCTATCATTGAATGTAACTCCGAGATAGGTAGGTTGCTTGTCTTCTCTTAGCAGTTCTCCATTTATTTTAATGGTGCCAGCTTTTGTTTGGGAGAGAGTAAAGAGTGTAGTGCTGCACTTATCTGTGTTGATGCTGACACACCATCTGTTTGCCCATGAGTTTAAGGTATCTGCAGCTCTTTGTATCAATTTGGTGGCCGCTGTTGCATACTCATTTGTGCACCATATTACCAGATCACCAGCGTATATTGCAACTTGTATTCCCTGTGGTAAGTCAGCAACCAGGTCGTTGATGAAAATCAAGAAGAGTGTGGGGACAATACTCCTCCTTGAGGGACACCATGCGCAGTAGAACTTTTTACTCTTGAGAACATCTAGGTGCACTCTGGCTTTTCTGTTATGTAAGTATGCTTTTATCCATCTGTACATCCTACCCTTTATTCTACAATTTCTCAGTTTCTTCAGCAGTCCTTCTTTCCAAACCTTGTCAAAGGCTTTTCTTAGGTCTATCCATGTCGCTAGTACCAGTTTCTTATCTTGGAAGGCATCCTCAATCTCCTGAGAAAGGTACGTTGCTTTGTCTTCAGTAGAGTAGCACTGCCTGAAACCTGCCTTGTGACACAAGAATGTTTTCACTTTCAAGAAACCACTGCAGTCGGAGATTGATTATACGTTCCATTGTTTTGCAGAGACAACTTGTAAGACTGATCGGTCGGTAGCTGGAGGCAGAAGAACTATCTTTCCAGGTTTCGAGAGAGGTATCATGATTGCTTCTCTCAAGGTCTGTGGAACTTGACCTAAGATCCAACAATTATTGTAAATCTAAGAGAATGTGAATCTGTTAATGTAAGAGAGAGGAGGGCTGCCATTTAACCCATAGTTGGGGATGGGTTGGTTGCAGCCAGAGCATTTACCACTCGCTGGTGGGTTCTGCGCTGTCACCTTATGAGGCCCCATCCTGCTCCCGCCTTTTGGTCTGGCCTTTCACCTTCAGTCTGTTCGGCTTGGTTAGACCTGCCAGGAGTTAGACTCTCACCGACATAGCCTGAAGGATTACAAGACACGCAAACCCTCCAACCACGGTAAGGTAGGCTAATCTGGAGGGATTATTAAAAGTAAAATGGAGTGATTTCATTTCTAACAACACAGTGAGAGATAGAACACACCAATAACCTGTATCAAATATTATAAGGAAACGAAGGTGGAAATATTTAGGTCATGTTCTTAGATCAGATGGTAAGAGACTAAATCGACAAGTCCTTAAATGGTCACCAGTTGGGAAAAGAAAACGGGGAAGACCTAAGACGACTCTTTGAAGAACAATCCAACAAGAAAGTAAACTATTGGGATGTAAAACCATACAAGATCTCCATCTGCTAGCAATGAACCGCATCACATGGAGATCATAAAACCTCTGCCCTATGTGCCGCCTTTGGCACGAAAGGAACAAACTAACTCTACTCATATAAAAATATAATTTTTCATATCTTCTCAGTAGTTACAAATGTTGCTTGTTACCTCCCGTCTCTATCCTTATAAGTATTATTTTCTTCTCTTTTCTCAAACCGTATAAACATTTCTTGTTCCCTCTTTTCCATGCGTTTATAAATATTTCTATTCTCCAATCTTCTCTGCCAATATAATATTGCTTTTCCCCTCTCTTCTATAATTAATATAAACATTTCCATCTTCTCTACAATTGTAGATATTATATACAGTATTTTCCTTCTTGTCTTGAGTCTATTGTGTCCAGTTCTGAGTCTAAACAATATCACCTGTCTCGCTCTGTCTAGGTAGTGGTAGCTATCTCTTTGTTGGTATTTTTTTTCTAAAGGCCTTGGTGAGGGCTTTCTTTTCCTAAAAGGTGATTATTTGATGCTTTTGTTCTTGTGTTTCTTCCTCCTTTGCTAGTTTGTCTGCTCTCTCATTTACTGGTATGCAACAGTGTGATGGTATCCACTGCAGCACCACCCTTCATTTGTTAATCATCTCACTTAGTGTTTCCTTTAGTTCTAACAGTTTTTCACTATTTATGGCTGGCAATACTGACAGTGCATTGGTGTGCAATACAATATGTTGGCATTGACTTATTAATGAAGGACTGAGGGTCTATAGTGAGAGGTAGAGGAAAGGGAAGCCCCAAATGCAGATATATGGATTCTGATCCAGTTGCTGTGATGTAAACCATGAGTCTGTCCTGAGTATAGACCCTACAAAGAATAGACACAAATAAGAGGAGTGTAGCTAATTTGTATTTTTCCACAGGACACCATAATGTATGACCGTCAGCATCTGCTTAATCAGATGATGGCTCGCCGAGTGGTTACCGGGGCCCAAATTTGGGATGTAAAGAATGGAACCACTGTTACCTGCCCTGCATGTCGTAAGACGCGACTAAGGAGGTTTGGCTGAAATCTGATGCATGTGTCCTAGACATGTAGAAGTCTATGCGTTTAGGGGCCTACCAAACCAATGTGCAACGTATACACGTTCTTGGCAAAGATCAAACATATCACAAAGAGTGATTAAAATTGGTAGAAAGAACTGAAGCAAAGAAAAGAAGAAGATGATGGCTAATGATAGAAGAAAGAAGAAAACAGAATATTGTTGACTTACTGACTGACTTGACTTATTCCTCTCTGCTCCTCGTGGACCGTAGGGCCTCAACAGTTGTTCGCCACTTTTTCGGTCTCTGGTGTCTTCTTAATTTTCTCCCAGGATAGTCGAGCACCTTTCAGTTCCTCTAGAAGTTTTGTCTCCAGGTCTGTCTAGGGCATCCTCTTTTCCATTTTACTTGCGGGTTCCACTAAATTGCTTGTTTGTAGTGATGCATCTCTTTCACTACTTGTGCACATCTGCCTGTCTCTAGCAGTGTCCTCATATTCCACATCCCTATAAGTGCGGGCTTCTTCTGTGAAATCAACTTGGGGGTCTCTATTTTTGTTGTTTGCTGTCGAAAAAGGGTTGTCAGCATATCAGCTTCCTTGCGGACTTGGCTGCTGCGCATCATCTGTCTCTGGCAGCGAGCCCTAGTCCTTCCTGGACTCAAGTTAGTTTTGAACAACTTGTTTTCAGTTTCTGTAACTACGTTATTTTTTAAATGGATGGGTAGTTAGCCCATCGCACAACCCCAACCTGGAGGACCAGGAGGCCACATTTTGCCCGACCTCTCTTCTTTGACCTGTCCGACTTGGGTAACCCTGCCAGCATAGCTGTCTGGGTCATTGAGGTATGTAAACCCCCCTTCCCCCACAACTACAAGGTAATGGCCTCATGGGATGAAAATATTGTTACTGCATTACTATTCTATTGGTGACTGTGTTTGTTATGCAGTTCTTTACTTTTATATAGTGCTCATTGTTATTATGGTTGTTGTTGGTTTGCCTGTTGTATGTCAAAGTTTCTCATTGATCTTCTTTTTGAACAGGTGATGGACGGACTTGGCTTAGGACTTAAAGGACCCCCTATACCACCACCAGTAAATTTTTCTGTAATTCCATACCCTGTCAGACGCAGACATGCTCCTGTACTAGAGACTGGAGGACAGTACATCTTTGTAGCATCTTCCCTTACTGATCCGTGAGTACAGATGACAGTTTTAAGTCACTGGAAATCTGTTTAAAGTAAAGCATGTCTAAATATAATCTATTTCCAGCCATCTTCTTTGTCTAAGCTAATGATTAGTTAGATTTGTAGACTTGAGACCTCTACGTTTTCTTCTTCTTCTACATTCTTCCTGTCAGTTATTAGTTAGATTTATTATTTCAGAAATATTGGACCAGAATTGAAAGACATTGATACTGACGGAAAGGAAGATGGGAAAAGTAAGGATGGAAAGATACCGGATAAAGCATATGGCCGGGTGAGCTCTGAACTCAAAGTGGACAACAGGCGCAGTGCGGAACGGAAAAAAATTCCACAAACCTCCTCTCAAGGTGCATTTTCACAACCAGGACAAATTGTGCCATCTTTAGATACAGAAAGGTAAAGAGTTTTCCAACAATCGTATTTAGAGAACTTTTTACCTTATGTTTCTGTCTTTCATTTACTTTTCTTTCCATGAAATTTATTGGTAATTTTTTAGATTAGAAAGATGATTTTGAAGATGATACGTGAAAGACCCAAGACAACCTGGAGGAGAACGATAGAGCAAGAACTGAAAGAAATGAATCATAGCTGGAACACAATACAGAGGAAGGCCATGAATAGAGAAGAAGTTGTGCATTTGTTGCTGCCTTAAACGCCAAGGGCGTAACAGGCTAAAGAGAGAAAGATGATTTTGCTCTACAAAATAGCATGACAGCTCATAACTGGTTTGCTACAGATTTATTTTGGCCTCAGGATGGAATTACTTTTTTAGTTCCAAAATAATTGCATTCATAGTTTAGTAAAACTAAAATATTGTTTCTAAATATGATTTAAAATATGACTTATTATATCAGTTATCAGTTATATGAGGACTATCATCATAACACTCTGGACATGTCCATAGGTGCTCCGATCTCTGCATCAGCAAATCCAGCAGCTTCCAGCGGCCCAACACGCCAGTTCGATGTTGATTAATCAATCTCTTTACATATTTAGTATGTCGTTCTTTTCGGGCTGCACCAATATTGGCACCCATCTCTCTCAATCTGGTTAGGATGACTTACTATATATCAAATTGAAGACAAATAGATGTAGCTTCACAAAATATTTACTGTTTTAACAAATATAATCCAGTGTTAACTATACAGGAAACATATTAGCTTGCATTAAAAATTGAAATTGAAATTGGGGGAGCAAAAATCTAATTTACCAAGGGTCTTGATAAACAATAGGTTGAACTAAAAGTCTGACTGCTCTCTTTATATTGGTAATCCAGTTATAAATACATAAACATTAAGATATAATGAATAGATAGATGCATGGTTTATTAACTGTTCACAAACTAACATCATAACCATTAATGAACAATCTCTAGTCCTTAGTTTGACTTGATAACGGTAAAAATAACATGAAGAGTAGTTTTCTTTTGGGTAAAACACAAAACAGTTGTATCATGTTACAAGAATTTGCCAGGAGAACAAAACACATAAACTTGACCATTTTAAAGAATGTGTAGTGCAAAGAAAACTGCATGATGCTACAAATAAGAAAGAAAAAATTGAGATATTTTGGACATATAAAAGACATGAAGGACTGGAGAAGACCATCATGGAAGAAGGCATACCGGCAAAGAGAAGAAGAGGAAGACCACGGAGAAGATGGATTCAGGATGTAACTGATGGTTTGAACATGATGGCTGCAGAGGCAGGACATCTGGCCTATGAGAGAGAGAAATTCAAGGACTGTTGGGTGGCATATTCTGCTCAGGACAAGCTATTTGATGATGATGAGTCCAAAGGAACTTTTATTTCTAGAGGCATAGGTCAGAATGTGTACTGTTTAAAATGACTTTTTAAAATCATTTATACACACATACAGTAGAACCAGTTATGTCACGGCCTAGGGGTTTGCCAAAAGCGTCGGGATAACCGATGATCGAGATAAACGAAAACCAATATGGCGGCAAAATATTAACATGTGCTTGAAATTTCTTTATGTACATGATGTGCGTTAATAAATGAGAATGTACATGCTGGATCAAAGACAGACTTCTCGTACATTTGCTTTATCACGTCTGCCTTCTTTTTCCATCCCGAAATGGTGTTTGCTGGAATGCCATGCTGACGACTGAGGTCTGCCGGTTTTGTTCCTTTTTCTAGCTGCAGTATGATTTCATACTTTTTCTCTATTGACTGATTCTCCAGTTTTCTTAACACCTCCAGACATTTTTAGAATGGAAAAAATAAACAGAATAGCTACAGCATATTATCCTTCAGACAAGGAACTCACGTGAACTCAGCACATGCGCAGTGAACCAAGAACGGTAAATTAAAAAATCAAAATACTGTGTTCTTGCAAAATGGGATCTCCATTCCCACGAAAGAAACTTACATGAGTCAACACCTGCCAATATTGGACTGTATATATTACTGTAGCATAAGTTAACACCCATGGTCATGGGGATCGAGATAACCAACGTTAAGTGGCAAATTTTGCCCTCTTTTGTGCTCGAGATATTAGGGTTCGCGACATAAAAGAATCGAGATATCCGATGAGAAAATGCTAAGACAAAGAGAGAATTTGGCGGTTCCACTTCAAAAGCGTCGACTTAATAGGGTTGGCGAGTTAACTGAGGTCGAGATAAGTGGGTTCTACTGTATTATAATTTGTTGACGAGAACTTTATTTAGTAAATATTCCTTTTTTTTAAAAATAAATTTAATTTTTTGTTTGTGTATTGGTTTTTCAAGTAAAATCTTGACAACACTTTAAGGTTTGAATGACTAAGCAATGTGCCTAATAGACATTGTATACAAAGTTGGCAATAAAATCTAAAGATTAAAGTGTAATATGCCAGATGTAGTTATCAGTTAATGCTCATTATGGCCTCTGTGGCTTAAGTGGTTAAGCACTTATCTTGGAAGTTGAAGGTCATGGGTTTGAATCCATACCGCGATGTTCCACTTACAAGTACATTTTTTCCAGAGACCCTAGGATTGTTGCAGGAACTATGGAGTTTGTACTTTAAGCAGTACTCTCGGTAGGTGGTGTGTCAGTTCTGGGGAGAGTGACCGAGCCTTGTGGGGTAAATCCCAGTGAAATTAAGTCAATCTTTTGGCTTTAAAAACCTTTTATGGTAACACAAGTGAAGCCCTTGAAGGAGGTATCTTGTTCATGGGACACCCATGTGGTGCCGGGGCCCACAAGGTAAGCAAAGAATAGTACCACTGCAATCTACAATGCATGTCGAAGAGGTGACTGATGAAGGCCCTAGGATGCTACCCTAGTAAATAAAAGGCAACGCAGAAAATCAGATGTTCTGGCCTACTTGTAGCTGGCACAATGTACAATCACTCTTAGGCTCAGATCACATACAAATCATACAGAGTGGTTGACAAGTGGTCGATATGGAGCGTTTGAAGAAGAAGAAGAAGTTCATGGGAAAAGTTGTAAGGTTTCAGAGTCTGTTGAGAAAATAATATAATAAAAAATAATGCAAACATACGAGAATAATAACTAAGTTGATATTTTGTAAGGATACCATAATGATTCATTTCACCTGTCTGTCATGAATATATAATGTAAAAATAATTCCTCTCGTACCGTTATACGTTACATAGGGCCTGCAAGTAACTTCTCCATACCACTCTATCTTAGGAAACTCGCTCAATCTCATCCATGGAACTGAGACCGATACCTCTTGCCTCTCTCAGCAAAGCTTGTTTCAGGGTCTCCTTAGGTTGACCTCTCTTTCTTGAACCTTTTGCATCCCACTTCAATGCCTGCTTTGATATTCGTGGATCATTTCTCCTCAAGGTGTGTCCAACATATCTCCATCTTCTCTCTCTTATAACAGTTGTCACTAGTGGTTGACCAGACATGTCTCTGATTTCATCACTTCTCCTGAATTCGTTCCATTTTATATTCATTATTTTTCGCAGACATCTATTTTCAAATGCATTCAACTTGCTTTCTATATCTTTAGTCATTTTCCAACTCTGCTGGCATATGTTAGAATTGATACAACATTTGAATTGAAAATTCGTAATTTAGTTTTAATACTATATAATTTGCAGTTCCATATTTTATTTAGACTTTTAAAAGCTGATGTTGCTTTGCCAATTCAAATATGTAATGTATGTTTCTATAAATAGTACTGTCTTATCTGATTGGAGTTTGTGATAATTTGTTTATATCTGTCTTTGATGATAGTCCCTTGGGTATCTCAGCAGAGACAGAAGACAAAGTGCCTGCCCCAGTGTAAGTCCATTTTAGTGCTGTTCTTTACAAACTTAATATATAGAATTTCATTACCAGAACCTGAACGTCATTTTGTATTGAAACACTTAAACATGCTAAACTGCAGTCAGACTGCTGTACTAAATCACTTGTAAGTCTAGTCTAGTCCAGTTTTATACTGCTACTTAGACCGTGAAGTGTCATGGGAAGTTGTCGCTATTAAGCCAAATGTGTTACAGTGATTGCTGTGAGCCAATGTTATCTATCCACCTGTATCCTCTTTGTTTCACATTTGACACATAAGGCTTCTACAGGATTTTTAAGATAAAAGCAGCCCCCATTGACAAATTAAAAGTTGCCAGGTACCCATTGCGTTTTGTCCATTTACTATTTTAACCGGTTCTGACTAGCTTGTCCATTTGTCACATTTGTTAATCACCCCTTCCCGCACTGTAATTACACACCATCACAAAAAAACTCGCTCAATTGATCTATGCTACGTTATAATTGAACCTTCTCATTTTCATAAACATATGCCAGATTTTCTCCCTTGATGAGGCTGCTTTTATCTTGAACACCCTGTACAAGAGATTTCCAATGTTGATATTCTGCTGCCTTTTTATCAGTTGTTTTCCATGTCAAGTCACAATCTTCCAACTCTCATTCCACAGTTCTTCTCTTTGTTTCCTTTGGATATCCAGGCTTTCTTTTCCCATCTTTTGTCCATCTGAGAACTGTCCTATCCAATTTTCTTACCGACACATGTCATACATTCCATATCTATATCCATATTTGTCTTTAACTCTTTCCACATGCAGTTATTTCCTCAATTTTTAAGCAGTTAATTCAAGGGAGGTTAAAAAAAAAAACCGATCCCAACTACTTGTCAATAAATAAACATATATATATTATTATATACTAAATGGAAGAAAACTGGACAACCCAATAGAATAACAAGGTTAAAAAGTAGTAGAAGTAAAACAGTAGAAGTAAAACTAGAAAGACTTCTTAAGGGAAGCAACTCTATGGTGCAGTGTGCGGCTAATAGGGTGCAACGGACTTCCGCCGTGATGCAGTGACGGCTTAAAGCGTGGAAAGAGTTAATCAATCCATGATGCTTAGTACTTCTTTAATTATGTCTATTTACTTCTTGGTTTTTCTCATGGTCTCAGATCAGTTTTTCTACAGCTGTAGACGCAAAGTGGTAATCAACTTGGTTTCACTCTCACTAGATGAACAAACCATTTCATTCTTTCAACCTACTATCCATCATGGGAATACTCAGTAGTAGAAGACTAAGATGGCTGCGACGTGATAAAAATGGGTAATGGCAGCATACCCAAGCAGTTGTTGTTTCGTGAACTTTTGGAAGAGAAGAGGCTCCAAGACAGACCGTCAGTCATATATAAGATTATCCGCAATGCTTATATGAATGACGTTTCTTTCAATCTAAAAAATGGGAAAACTAACTGATGACCAAACTGTATTGAAAGCAATATTACACGCTGTTTTAGAATCTTTTGAAGCAAAACTTGGTGATGAGCTTGAATTAAAGAGAAATAAGCGTAAACTTAAAAGTTGTCACAATTACAAACTTGTTTCATTCTTTTCTTCTTTTTCATCACACTGTTATCGGGCTGTTGCCCACTATCATGGTTTTCTGTTTTTGTCTTGTGCTGCTCTAGTGGCTTGAGTGGTAGTTATTTTTGCTTTTTGACAGGATTTTACTATGCCATCTATCCATTTTCATTACTATCTGCAAATAGGAAAAGACTATATATATATATATATATATATATATATAGAATATATTGCATTAACTCTTTCGCTTAAGCGACCTGCGCCCTGGCGAAGTCCGTTACCTTTAAGGCACACTGCGCCATAGAGTTGCTTCCTTATGAAGTCTTTCTAGTTTTACTTCTTCTGTTTACTTATAGTACTTTTAACCTTGTTATTCTGTTAGGTTGTCCAGTTTACTTCAATTTAGTATATAATATATATATGTTTATTTATTGATAAGTAGTTGGGATCATAATTTTAATTTTTTACTTCTGAATTAACTGCAAAATTGAGAAATAAATGGGCGGGAAAGATTAAGTAAGATATGAAGTCAAGGAGATCAAACAAAGCAGTGAGAATCTTTCAATCAAATGTGAAGTCAGTGCTGTTCGATGGCTCAGAAACATGGAAGATAACAAAAGAAACAACAACAAAATGACAGACCTTGATAAATGGATGTTTACATAGAATCGAGGGACTGAGATGGTATGATAAGTTTACGAACAAGGAACTCACAGAAAGAACTAAGCAGATATCAGTGGAGAAAGAGATAAGGAAGAGACGCTGGCGACGGATAGGACATACATTGAGAAGACCAACCGGAAGCATTACAAGACAGGCACTGTTTTGGAACCCACAAGGAAAGAGGAGTAGAGGAAACCCTAGACAGACCTGGAGGAAAGAGCTGGAGGCTGATATTAAAAGGATAGGTAAAACATGGAAAGAAATGGAAGGGATTACAAGAGAGAGGAAGAGCTGGAAGAAGTTTGTTGAAGACCTGTGCTCCATTGGGAGTTGAAAGATGAAAAGAAGATATATACATCTATATACATACTCATGTACTTATAATTGTGTATTTAGTATGAATGTGTCATAATTTAAAATTATATTTGTTTTTGTCTCTGGTTTTAGGCTGACAGTTTTCAGATGGGTAGTTCCAGGATGTTCGGAGGTGACATTGAGGCTTAGATTTACATCCACTAACCTTGGTCAGTTTGATCAAACTTTGAACTTTGAGCTTGTTGGAACCAGGAGAAGGTACCAGGTGTTCTGTCGGGGAGTCTGTGCTTTTCCGAGTATCAATAGAGAGCCAAGGTTTGTTCTCTTGGTTTCTGTAAAAATATATGTGTGAGTTTTTGTGCATGAGAGAGAGATGCCTAGAGAGAGAGAGAGATGAGAGAGAGAGAGAGAGAGAGAGAAGGTGGAATTGATTTCTGATTATGTTCTTAGCAAATGCTTTTCTTCCACTTCTTAGTTTCCTCTGACTATTGTATTAGTTATATGGCGCCTCTGATGGATTTTTGTGTGAAGACTTGCTGTCTTTATCACCAGTGTCCCTCACCATTCAAGCGAGCCATACCCAACTTCAGAGATATTCATTTATGCCCCACCAGTGGTAGGGGATTATGTTCTAGGATTGGACTTTACAGTCACCTCCCTCGGTCAGCAGCACACGTTTGAGGCTGTTGTCATCATTGCTTGCGATGAACGGCTATTATTATTATTTACATAACCCGTGAAAGTTTCAATAGCTTGTAAAATGTAAAGAACATTTCTATCAGAATTTATATCATGCAAGGAATGGAAGACTTTCGATTTTATTCTTTATAAACACCACTGTTGATTTCTTTTTCTGATTCAATATGCAATCTTCTGAATTAGAACCATTTGTACTTTCAGTTTCAGTTTGGAATATCTTCATTGCACTCTGGACATATTTGTACTTAATAATTTGTAATCTATATCGCTCGTGTCAACAATATGGTGTGCGCAAAATTGCCGTAACGTTCAACAACGCAATTTTCGCACTATTATACTCTGTAGAGAGATGCTGTAATCAAAGCAACCTAAGCTTAAGGCGTGTCCACATGCCAATGAGCTGAATGACTGCGGTATAGCCAGTCCTTAATGTGGAAATGGATTCTCTGCCTCGCAACGGAGTTCGTGCGTGTAGGCGGGATCCTTCGCTAATTCTCAAAGCGTTTCAGCTATTCTAACACTACACAGAATCAGAGATACAGGCCCAAGCAAGGTAGGCGGCGTAAAAGAGGGAAAAGATAGGGTGTCAGGAAGAATGTTCTGAAGTGTGAGTGACTGGGTCGGAAGAACATACGCATCATGTACTGGAATTGTGCTAGCGTGAAGCAGAGACGACCGGTCCTCGACAAACTCCTATATGGTGCCGACATCGTTGCCCTACAAGAATCTATATCTCTTGCTATCGCTATCCATGATTGAATAAGTTGTGAGAACTATACAGCCAAATATCATGCCCTTCAAGATGTGGACGGAAAAGTAATTTGTTAAGAGAAGTAATGTTATTTTTACTAATCACAATATGTGGGCGTCAGGCAATTTGGAAGCAAATTTGTTCTCATGGATTTTTACCATTCAGAAAGCAATGGCAAACTACTGAACATATAAGTGGTGCCTAGAAAAATAAACTCATTTACTGTGGTTGATTTATGATGTCCTGTAAAGGATATGCCACTTTTTCATTTCATTTCAAACACAAGCTGCTGTTGGTGTTTTTAAAAAAAATTATTTCAGCTTTCATAACTCTCAATTGATTGTAATGGCATCAAATTTAACCATGAGTACAGAAGAGCTACCTAAATTATATTATTTTAGGTTCATATAGTTGGATAGGATTAGAACTCAATCAACAATTACAATTAACTAGAAAGTTACTATGTGACTGCGCTTATTAAGGCTATGATCAATTTCTACTGCAAAAATCAGTTTATTTATTTCACCATTATCTAATTAATGTTATCAGCTTTCTATATTACCATGTTATCAGCTCTCTCTATATTACCATGTTATCAGCTTTCTATATTACCATGTTATCAGCTTTCTATCTTACCATGTTATCAGCTCTTATTTTCCATGTTATCAACTCTCTATTATTTTTCCATGTTATCAACTCTCTATGCCCGTCTGCCCAGCGTGTTGTAGCGCGTTGACTTCGTTGACTATCCCTCTGTGTGTGCGGGTTCAATTCTGCGGGATGGTAGAAAAAGCCACAGATTCCCCAGATTTACGGTGTTCATGGCACCGAACCAAAGGTTACGATGTCCATGGCACCAAGCCGAAGAGCTAAAAGCTCAAGTGCTTCTGGATCGGAAAAAAAAATCAACTCTCTATATTACCATGTTATCAGCTCTCTATATTATCATGTTATCAGCTCTCTATTTACCATGTTATCAGCTCTCTATATTACCATGTTATCAGCTCTCTATATTACCATGTTATCAGCTCTCTATATTACCATGTTATCAACATTCTATATTATCATCTTGTAAACTTATGAGCACTATTACATTTGTTTTCAGGATTGTGTTTGCAAACAGAAAGAAAAATCGTGGTCCGAATAAAATTGTCCACAAAAAGTACATCATGTCAACTGAGATGTTTGAGTTTGGACCTTTGTTGGTGGGAAAATCCAGAGATAGGTCAGAACTAAGTGTGACACCTGTAAAATTATGACATCAGAAAAACATTTTACTGATTTAGACAGTTTTGATTTATAGACTTGAAGAGTGGCAGTAGATATAGATAGGACGATGCAGAATAGAATGAGAATCTTAGAGGTTTTCATATTTTCCTAATGCTATCATCTTTTAACCTTCACGCTTAAGACACGCACGGAATCCGGCTTCGACACGGGCTAGGTATTGAAAGTCTTTCAGTTACTTACTATTTTACTTCTACTACTTAACCTTGATTCTATAGAGTTGTCGTTTTCAATTTAGTATATAATAATATATATATGTTTATTTTTTGAGAGATTTCATGATTTAACTTTTTATTTTGTTTCTCCTTGAATTAACTGCTTAAAATTAGAAATAAAGCTGAAAGTTAAACCACTCTTTGTGATCTGTATGTAATCTGAGCCTAAGAGTGATTGTACGCTGTGCCAGCACATCCGAATTCTATGATGTTTTTTTATTTACTAAGGTTGCTTTTCTACACCTCTACCTCAGTCGCCTCTTATGACATGCCTTGTAGGTTGCAGTGTTACTATTCTTTACTCATCTTCCGGGTCCCGGCAACACACAGGTGATTTTTATCATATCAATATTGTGTCTAAAATTATTTGTGTAAAATTAGTATTTTTAAAATTGTATTCCTTTGTACCATTATAAGTTACTCTAGGTCTGCAAGCAATTTCTTTATACCGCTCTATCCCGAGCAACTGGTTCAATCTCTTCTATATAACTGAGACAGATATTTCTCGTCTCTCTCTCTCTTAGTAAAGTTTGTTTCAGAGTTTTTCCTTGGCTAGGGCATCAATTCTTTATTGAACCCTTGACCTCCCACTAATATTTCATCAATGATTAATATTTATGTGATAGAAAATAAATACTGAGAGTAGTTGTATTATGTGACAGACTAAAAGTTTATTAATTTTTAGAGATTCTGCAAAGTTCAGTAGTTTTTACTTTGCAGTCAGATCTAAATGTGTAGGGTTCTAATCCCAGTATTATTGACTTCAAATTTAAGGTAGGCTTTACTAGACACTCTAGCACATCTAGGCACATGCATTTAAAAATAGATGTCTGCAAAAAATAATGAACATAAAATGGGACAAATTCAGGAGAAGTGATGAAATCAGAGAAGTATCTGGTCAACCAATAGTAACAACTGTTATAAAAGGGAGAAGATGGAGATATGGTGGACATACTTTGAGAAGAAATGATCAAAGAATACCAAAGCAGGCATTGAAGTGGGAGGCGAAGAGTTCAAGAGAAAGAGGACGCCCTAGGGAAACCCTGAAATGAACTTTGCTGAGAGAGTAAAAAATATGGTCTCAATTCCATGGAAGAGATTGAGCGAGTTGCCCAGGACATAGCGGTATAGAGAAATTACTTGCAAGCCCTATGTAACGTATAATGGTACAAGAGGAATTATTAATTATTCTCTAGCCACTGTCACATAATTAACATACAGGACAATAGAATATGTCTTTCAAACTGTCCACTGCAGTCAGACCTGAGGTAAAGGATGTTGCCCATAGAAAAGAACCTTTGAAAAGAAACTGTAGGACGGATATGCAGTTCTCAAACAGACATCAGACTATATCAGAGAATCTAAAATTAGTGATGATTGATTGATTGATAGGACCATCATCATTGAACTTCGTAAATAACCATAAGTGCTCCGATCTCTTTTTACACAGGAAGGTCTCCGCAGCAGTGCACGAACTATGTAGCACTGGTGAGGGTCCCTATCTAATTTTGAAGATGGTAAAGATATTTTGTAGGAATTAATCAACATCGAACTGGCGTGTTGGGCCGCTGGATGCTGCCGGATTTGCTGAGGCGGAGATCGGAACACTATGGACGTGTCCGGAGTGCTATGATGATAGTCCTCATATAACTGATAACTGATTTTGTAGAAATTTTGTTTTTTAAACTTTTATAAGTGATGATTGCAGAATAAGAAGTATGTTTGAATCTACAGACCAGAAAATTTAAAATATCTGCTGTAGCTACTGTTACTGTGTAAGTGTTCTGATTCTTAAACTTTCTGAAAATAGTCTGAGTAACTGTTGGTGCTTCTGAAGTTCAGTTCTAATCAGCTTTCCTTGAGTGTTTTTAAGCATTGTTATATTATTGTCTATTGTCTTTCCCCATGTGAATAATGAAATTGGTTGTCCACTCTTGCCGTTAAACACAGTGGTGCGAGCTTTAATTTGCGTTTCAGGGCCAGAGGAGTCGCTGTTGTTGTATTATATCTGTGTTTATTTAGTGTGGTCTTGATATTGTTTATCCATCTTTTTTTTGTTTTTTTCCTTGGCAACCTGATCTTTTTTTATTGTATGCTGTTATTGGTGGTTTTATATTATTTCTATGCTAATTGCTTGTATATACTGGTGACTGCACGATCTCATAAGGTTTTAATATCATGCATTAACTGCTTCAGGTACCAAGAGGGAATTTATCCAGAAAACATGGAGAATGTTACCATTTTAAATAACTCTCCAATGTTAACAGAAGTCAGCTTTTGCTTTTTAAATGACAGCAAAGGAGAGACCTTCCTGCTAGAACCCCAGTTAATGATTCTCAAGTCTGGAGAGTCAGCCAAACTCACAATATGGGCCTATCCTAAAGGTATTGTTTGTCTTCAGTTTTGAAAATAATCAATTGGTGTTATGTTATGAATTATGAGGATTAGCAAAGTTGAGGCACATTTTCTAGGATAGAGGGTTGTAATAAAGCAGTCATTTTGTGTAAGCCAATTTCAAATTCTGCTATCTCAGAATCTGAGATTTACAGTTAATGAATTTGGTCATGTTAAACGTCACAGTGGTTTAGAGAGAATGGTAATGGAAGGCATGGTTCCTGGAGTGCTAGGCAGGGGATGACCAAGAGGAAGGTGGCAACAAACATGTGTACTCCGATCTCTTTCTTACACAGGAAGATATCAATGGCAGTGCCCGATCTCTGTAGCAGTGGTGAGGATCCCCAATGTAATTTAGCAGATGGAGAAAATATTTTAGTAGGAATTTTATTTTTAAAATTGTCTATTTAATTTTGCCTGGGCAGCAGCTTTCCAGTCTACTCTTTTTTTATTTTGAACTGCCAAGGGTTCTTTTACGTGCTCAAATTGATTTGAGTGCCTACGTTTTGTCGTCCATCTCCAATAGAACTAATAACTCAATCTCACCTACACTGAGATCAGAGATCTCTTGGGAAAATATCATGATGGCTCACTAGGGAGCGAACCTAGTACCTTTAGGACGAGAGGTGAGCACCTAACCTCTATGTCACAACAGAGACTCCCAATTAGACAAATTTATGAAACCAGGCTCCAGGAGACAAGTAGTTTAAAAGAGAAACTGTTGAGTATTCGTGAAAACTTCCTGCAGACAACTGGATCATGACATTTTACCCTCTTGTATAAACTGCTGAACATGGGAAACTTATTGCAGAATAAGAATAATGCATTCATCGAATTAAATTTATTAAATTTTCTAATAGATTGCTGTATGTAATTGTTTATGTAATTGTTTATGTAATTGTTTGTTTATGGAATTGTTTGTTTATGTAATTGTTTATTTAATTGTTTATATAATTATTTATGTAATTGTTTATTTAATTGTTTATATAATTATTTATGGAATTGTTTATTGAATTGTTTATGTAATTGTTTATGTAATTGTTCATATAATTGTTTATGGAATTGTTTATATAATTGTTTATGAATTTTTATGGAATTGTTTATGTAATTGTTTATGTAATTGTAGTGGTTCAAGGCATATATGTGGACTCAAAAGTACAGTTGATGTTGATCATTCTTACACTTGTTCATAGTCTCTGATAGGGAGCTTCAAATTAATGTTTTTGTTCAGGGCCTGGTCATTATGATGATGCTGTTGTGTGCTGCATGGAAGAAAACCCAGAACCCATCTTGTTTAAACTTTGTTGTGATGGATTCAGACCAGAGCTAGAACTTGACAAGAAAGTACTGCAATTTGATAGAGTCCTCTTACACAGGTAAATGGGTCACACTGCCAACTCTACAGACGCCTACTCATGATATTTAGAGAGACAGCTATTAGCAGAACAACTTTGAAATAAAATTTATAAAAGACAGACTATCTCTAACAGACCAGCTTCAAATATTGGAAAACGTTGACATAGCAGCTTTCAAAGACTGAAGAATCTTGACATAACAGCTGTTAAAGACAACATACCAACCCTGGTATCTCTCTCTCTCTCTCTCTCTCTCTCTCTCTCTCTATCTATCTAGCTTATGATGCCCTTAGCACTTCATCATCATCAAGGTGTGTATCCTTTATAGGACGTTGCTCTCTTTCAGCACATCTGAAATTCACTCTGTCTCTTGCCAGTTCACCCACTTCGTCGATGGTCATGTTCATGGTTTCTTTAATATCTTGTAGCCATCTTCTTCTTGGTCTGCCTCTGCTCCTGGGACCCTGCTCTCTAGTATTGTTCTTTCCAGGCCATCGTGACGCTTGATGTGACCAAAGTATGTAATTTTCTGTATAGTATGTTGTTTATCAACCAATTCTCTTTAACATTTAGTTCTTTCAGGACATGTGTGTTCTTTCTTTTTCTGTCCATGGTATTCGTAGGATCTTTCTGTAGCATTTAGTTTCGAAGGACTGAATTTTCGTTCTTAATTTTTGTGTAATAGTCCATGATTCGCAACCATAAGTAGCCACTGGGAAAATGCATGCTCTCAATATTTTTAATTTTAGTATTTTGCTGGTGCTTTGCCACATGTTCTTATTTGTGTTTAACTTCTTGATTGCTATTGCCAATCTTCTTGAGATCTCTTTGGAGCAGTCACCATTATTGTTAATTATTGAGCCCAGATATTTGTAGCTCTCTACACATTGGAGTTCTTCATTATTTGTTAATTTCATGTTCTGCATCAAGTTCTTGGCAACATACAATCAGTAGTTTGCCATTGCTTTCTGATTGGTTCTGGCCACTTAACCATGATGATCTCTGGTGTGCCCTGAGCCTGATACCAGGCTGTTCCAGCTCCCGCCTTCGAAGCCGTTGTTGACATTGTCAATCTTCCGCCTTTTCTGCCGGCAGCCTTGTGTACTGTAGAAGGGAGACTTCCTTTGAGTTTTGCTCTAGGTAGTTTCGCCAGCTAGTCGAACCGTTGCCGGGAGGTGGCGCTGCTGTACACCAGCAGACTCGAGGAGCCATACGCGAGCTGGGCAGGAGTGGGGGAACCAAATAGGCTCCAGACCGCCTAAAAGGATGCGACTGCCTCTCACTGTGAGGTACTATCCCTACCATGTCCTGCCCTACCCCACCCCCTCTTTTAGCACTTAAGGCAGCAAAAAATGCACACCAATCTTCTCTGTGCTTGTCTGTCCTCTGTATTGTGTTCCAACTGTGATTCATTTCTCTCAGTTCTTATTCTACTGTTCTCCTGCAGGTTGTTTTGGGTCTTCCACATTTTTGTTTACTCTCTGGTGTCCATTTCAGTGCAATTTTCATGACAGAGTTAGTCTCCTTGCGTATCACATGTTCAATCCATCTCCAGCGTCTCTTTTGAATGATGACTCTCATATTGTCGTGCCGAAACTATGTAAGCAGTTCTTTTATTAGAAATAGTATTTGGCCAGAGCGTATGTAAGATATTTCACAGACAAGTTGTGTGGAAGGTGGATAGTTTGGACATATCTTCTTCTGTCATTTTCCAGCATTCTGATCCATATAGTAAAGTTGATAGCACACAGTTGTAATATATATTAATCTTGGTTCTGATGCTGTAATGGACTAATTTCTAGACCATCTGAATGGTCATGAATGCTCTGCATGCCTAACTCAGTCCACTTTTAATATCAGATCCAGTTCCTCCTTTGTGGCTGATAACACTTTCAAGATATGTGACAGCAGTTTATTTGGAAAGATTTTTGTTTGACTGGTGCTGGGGTGATCATGTTCCAAGTCATTATTTCCGTTTACTTCTCATTAATTTTCAGTCCAATGATTTGGCCTTACTGTTTAAAGCGGCAAGTCTTTCCTTGGATATGTTTATGAGTGAGAGGTAGAAGCGCAATGTTGTCAGTAAAATCAATGTCTTCCAGAGTGTATAACCCTGGCAGAATATCTGTTAAAGACACACCAACATTGGCATGACAGCTTTAAAATACTGGGCAATCTTGACATAACCTATTAACAACAGACTAACTATCAAACACTAACTGATACTGACATGATTGGTATCAAAAACTGACTAATGTTGACATGATTGGTATAAAAGACTGAATAATGTTGACATGATTGGTATCAAAAACTGACTAATGTTGACATGATTGGTATAAAAGACTGAATAATGTTGACATGATTGGTATAAAAGACTGACTAATGTTGACATGATTGGTATCAAAAACTGACTAATGTTGACATGATTGGTATCAAAACTGACTAATGTTGACATGATTGGTATAAAGACTGACTAATGTTGACATGATTGGTATCAAAGACTGACTAATGTTGACATTCTAGATATCAAAGACTAACTAATCTTGACAGTATAGATATCAAAGACTAATGTTGACATTATAGACATCAAAGACTGACTAATGTTGACATTCTAGATATCAAAGACTGACTAATGTTGACATTACAGATATCAAAGACTAATGTTGACAAAATTGGTATCAAAGACTGACTAATGTTGACATGATTGGTATCAAAGACTGACTAATGTTGACAGAACAAAAGTTTGTCTCTCTCTTATATTTGTGAAACATAAACATATTCATTGCTCAAACAGAAAGGACACACAAACCATCTTCCTGCAGAACAGAACCCAACTGCCTGTAGCTTGGAAGCTTAGTGGCCTTGAGAATCTTGGAGATGAGTTCACAGTCGCAGCAAGCAGTGGCATAGTTGAGCCTCTCTCAGAGTATCCCTTGCATGCTTACTTTAGAGCTATGAAAGCAACTCCACCAAACAAGAAAATGATTAGAATTGAGGTGAGATGTACCTAATTTTTGTTTCATTCATCCACTATGAATTCAAACGTAGTCATTGGACCTAATATAATAATTATAATTCCTCTCGTACCGTTATACATTAAATAGGGCCTGCAAGCAATTTCTCCATACAGCTCTATCCTGGGCAACTCGCTCAATCTCCTCCATGGAACTGAGACCGATTTCTTGTCTCTCTGAGCAAAGTTCATTTCAGGGTCTCCTTTAGGACCTATTATAGCAACTCTGAATAATTGTTGCATGAAGACATGTTTTCCTTATCACCAGTGTCCCTCACCATTAAGGCGAGTCTTACTCTGACTTCAGGGACACCTGTAATTTAGATCCCAAGTAAAAGAATAGGGTCTCTTCTAGTCCAACCGTGTGCCATGTTCTTTTTCTTTTGACCAAGCTAACTTTGTTATCTGCGACATCATGTATATATTTGACAGAGAATAGTAACACTGCGACCTACAAGGCATGTCATAAGAGACGACTGAGGTAGGGGCCTAAGGAAGCTGCCCTAGTAAATAAAAAGCGTCACAAAAATCAGATGTGCTGGTCTACTTGTAGGCACATAACTGGCACAACATGTAGTCGATATGGAGCATTCAAAAAAGAAGAAGAAGAAGTGTCTTTGCAATTCAGACGAGCCTTACTCTGACTTCAGAGATACTTTTTTATAATTGTTGTCATAGCATTCCAACAGACCCATAGGTGCTCAGTCTCCCCCAGCAGGTGTATAACAGCATATATAATGCAGTTCCTGTGGCTTGTTAGTTAAACACATTCCTCATTCTGTCGCTCAAGTATCCAGTTCTGCTTGTACAAAGTGTATTTCTAAGCTGCTTAAATCACTGGATAGATTCAATATCAATGTTAGTGTCGTCATCAAACAGATTGTAGCCTAGAAGCCAAAGAATGTTCCCCTTGTTCATCCCAATTCACTGACAATAAGTGTTGTTGATGCAAGCTTGTCTGCTCTCTCATTGCCACAAAAAAGTTACATGTTCAAGACAGTAATAATAATAATTCCTCTTGTGCCGTTATACGTTACATAGGGCCTGCAAGTAATTTCTCCATACCGCTCTATCCTGAGCAACTCGCTCAATCTCCTCCATGGAACTGAGACCGATATTTCCTGCCTCTCTCAGCAAAGTTCGTTTCAGGGTCTCCTTAGGTCGACCTCTCTTTCTTGAACCCTTTGCATCCCACTTCAATGCCTGCTTTGATATTCGTTGATCACTTCTCCTCAAGGTGTGCCCAACATATCTCCATCTTCTCTTTCTTATAACAGTTGTCACTAGTGGTTGACCAGACATGTCTCTGATTTCATCACTTCTCCTGAATTCGTTCCATTTTATATTCATTATTTTTCGCAGACATCTATTTTCAAATGCATTCAACTTGTTTTCTATATCTTTAGTCATTTTCCAACTCTCGCTAGCATATGTTAGGATTGATACAACATTTGAATTGAAAATTCGTAATTTAGTTTTAATACTATATAACTTGCAGTTCCATATTTTATTTAGACTTTTAAAAGCTGATGTTGCTTTGCCAATTGTATCATAATTTCTTTTTAACATTTCCTGTGCAATCAAAATTGCTACCTAAATAGGTGAACTAGATTCCAGTGTGATATCTGCATTACTTGCCATAGGTGTCTTCATTATATTTGTTTTTCATAGCTTATCTGCAGTCCAACTTTTGATGCTATAGATGACAAGTTGTCTGTTTTTCTTGCATATCTTGGTTGTTTCTACTTAACAAGGCAATATCATCTGCAAAATCCAAATCTTCTAGTTGACTATTTTCTACCCAATCGATGCCAGTTTCGCCCTGCAACATTTTCGCATCACCCAGTCAATGGCCACTCCAAACAATAGCGGAGATAGAATACAGCCTTGCTTTACTCCGGTTTCAACCATAAACCAGCGCTGTGTCCACCATCAGTGCGAACTGCACACTGTGAACCATCATCAAGACAGTAGTTCCATTTAAATCCCTGAAGGTTGGAAGACTCAGTAGATGGCATCCACTCATACCGTAACCTGCCATTTTGGACGTCCTGAAACATCAGCTGAGAGTCTGGCACAATAGTGACCCCAGTAAGAAAAGTTCCAGAAAGTCATTGTTTAGCAGTAGTAACTGCCTCATCCTCCATCCTCAAAATGAAAGTAGTCCTGTTTGATCAATTTCGTCTGCAATTATCATATCATGTGGAATATTTCTCGCGATCACCGCTTAGACTGATGTACCAGACCTCCATAAATCTTATTCATGTGAAAATCTGATTCATGCAGCCTTAGCATTGGTGTGTTTACGTCACATCTTCAGCACCATTTGGAGCTCTGGTGCTTAACCTTCGGCGATGTGTCCGGTTTCACCCAGCGTTTACTCGGTTCACTCTCCGTTCTGTAGCCATCTAGTGTTTTTTACGGTGTGGGTATCTAGCCCCACGCTCAAACTCCTTAGTCGCCTCTTGCGACATGCGTGGCAGGTAACAGTGGTTATATTCATTACACTCCAATTTGGACCCCAGTAGCCACAGAAAACCCCAGCCTGGCTCCTGACCATGATGCACAGACCTATCTGTATATAAAATGAGATCATCATTTTCTGTCTTATCTGCAATCAGCTGCTTAATTATAAGTTCAACTTTCATATTGCCCCAACTTCTAAATTCCCTTTCTCCTTCTTCTTCTTCTTTTGATGCTCCATATCGACCACTTGTTAAAACACTCATTGTGATTTTATGTGATCTGAGCTTCAGAGCGATTGCAACGCTGAGACCAAAGTAGACCAGCATATCTGATTTCTGCTATGTTTTTTATTTACTAGGGCAATTTCACTAGGCCCCTACCTGAGTTGCCTCTTATGGCATGCCTTGTAGGTCACAGTGTTACTATTCTTTGCTTCTTTTGTTGCCCGCAACACATGGCGAAACTCCTTTCAAGAGTAATGACAACATTGTGAATGTTGGTTACTGGCACTAGTAACAACCAAATAGTCACCATCAAAAATAACAAACATATAATCACAACCTTACAGTAACAAACATGAAATAGCAACCACATAGTAACTGTCACAGAGTACAGGGTTTGATTGAATGATTGATAGGATCATCATCATTGTACTTTGATAAGTAACCATGTGTGCCCCAATCTCTTTCTTACACAGGAAGATCTCAACTGCAGTGCACAAACTCTGAACCCTGGTGAGGGTCCCCAATGTTATTTAGAAGATGGTGGGGGATCGCGAGAGAAGATGGTGATGATTTTTTGTAGGAATTTTATTTTTAATCTTTTCTCATGAATATTTACATAATTTTTTGCTTTAATTTTTAAATCTTGCAAATCATAGATTGAGTCTAACAAATAGCTACCATGTTTAACACTGTCTTATTCTTCTTCTTCTTTGAACGCTTCATATGGACCACTTGTTAACCACTTTATGTGATTTGAATGCAATCTGATCCTAGGAGCGATAGTACATTGTGCCAGTTATGCGCCTACAAGTAGGCCAGCACATCTGATGTTTTTTATTTAGTAAGGTAGCTTCCCTAGGTCCTACATGAGTCGTCTCTTACAACATGCCTTGTAGGTCGCAGTCTTACAACATGCCTTGTAGGTCGCAGTGGTACTATTCTTTGCTTCCTTGCGGGCCCGGCACCACAGACGACACTGTCTTATTAGTTTGTCTATAAACTAATCACTTCACATAATCAAATTACAAAATATTCAAACTTTTACAACAGATTTCTGATGCTGACAACATTTTAGGGGTCGTGCAAACAGAGCCTATTCAAGTCATTGCTGAAGCTTATGATGTTGCCCTTGATATGAGTTTTCCTAAAGGCAAGTATTGCATGAGTCTAAAATTTAGAAAATGCAACTATTTTCATTACAACAGATTACAACATGTGAAATGAGATGTCTACGAAAAGCTGTCAACGTTACAAGGAGAGATAGAGTGAGAAACGAGAATATCAGAAACATTGTTGGTACTATACCATGCACACACACATTGAGAAGCAAAGAATCAAGTGGTTCGGCCATCTAATGAGAATGGAACCACATTTACTACCATTACATGCCTACAATAATCGACACTTAGGCATAGAGCACGAGGCAGACCAAGAACACGATGGATAGATAACATCTCAGTCTCTGCGAAAGCACGATTGCAATGTCAAGCGCAACACACCTGACACAAGATAGAAAACTAAATCTCCCCACGACGTTTCATGGCAAATATGGTTAAGATAGATAACTATTTTCATATCTGATTGTTTGACAGCATTGAAAATTGTTCAACATTGTTAAGTCAGCATATTGTTCTACAAAGTACCCGACACTGAAATGTGTGAGGTCATGATCTGAAAGACCAGGTCAAATTACATCCAGAAACGTATTGCCTTCACATTGTACACAAATACTTATACTGATGACTAGACAGTTTACAAGTAATAAGAGCTTCTGGAAAAAAACAAATTACCAGACACAGGATTCGAACCACAAACCTTTATTTTTTATGCCTAGCTCTACAATATTAGCATTTTTAAGAACACAACCAGCTAGCTCTCTAAAAAAGAGCTCAACTACTCACGAGAGAACGCTGGAGGCAGCAGTGATCTACATAGTCTAGCTCAACTACCCACAAGAGAACGCTGGAGGCAGCAGTGATCTACATAGTCTTGCTCGGTGTTGGCTTGAAGGTGCCACTGATTTTATCATGTGAGGGGAAACATGTTACTTATTTGCTAGCAGAAGAATTTCTAATGATAGTAAGAGTAATTGTCACCTTGGCTCTTGAAGACTAAATCTGCAATGCATATTGTTTACTGCTGCTAAAGACCTAATCTAAAATGTATAGCCATTGCTGCTACCAAAGTATGAGTCTACAATGTATGGTTATTGCTACTGCTCCAGATTGAATCTAAAATGTATATTGTTTTGCTGCTGTCACAACCTGGATTACCGAAAAATGAATCCGCAATGCGCAAAGGTTACTGCTGTCATAAGTTCAATCTGCAATGTGTAAATTGCTGAGGACTATCAAAAAACATCTATTGTTATGAAAGAATGTGTTCAATTGAAGGTTGAAGATTAGTGATTCTATACTATTTTAGTGATGAACTATTGTATCTGTTACTAAAGATCTAAAGACGAAGGACTGACTTCACTGCACCTGGTTTTCTCATTTGGCTCAGTCCCTCTCTGCAGAAATGGTACACCAACTGCTGCGAGTATTACACAAACCCCATAGCTCCTGCAACAATCCTAGGAATCTCTAGAAGAAAAGTTATTTTTGTGTTTTGAAACTCTTAAACATGCCATTGCTAAATTGTGTCAGTTTTCTTGAATTTGATATTAACAATTTTTTTTAATTAATCTTAATTTCCCCAAGACAAGACTTCATTGGGTGAGAAGTACATATGGTCCTCTGAGAAAAATAAATTGTTTATATTTTTTCATCAACATTTTGTAAATGCTTGACAGATCTCCTTGACAAATTGTCTTCCAAAAAAAATGAATTTTCTGTGGATGACAATATGTCCACCTACTTTGGACCAAGTAGTAGTAAAACTCAAATCTGGACTGGTGAGAATGTCATACTTATGTAGTCTGTTCACAACAAAATAAATCCTATTTATAGTCACAAAATTGTTCAAGTCTGTTGTAGATGAGACTTATTTTAGTTATCACAAGCTCACGAAGTAATACATCACTGTGCCTTTTTTTTGTAAGAGTGGTGATTTTTTACACAGTGTATGCTTTTTTTTCGTGAATCTGGAGGAGGACATTTGTTCATCCTCATTCACATTTGTATATGTACCACCAAAAGTAGATACATGTTTATAAATTTCACCAAGTTTAGAAAATCTTTTTTTTTATACTTCACTAAGAGAGAAAGAGGTGGGTGTCTGCGGATTAGTGGTAGTGAGCTCGATCCCAACCCAAGTGTACCTAGTTCAAACTTTGCTACTGCCAGTTTGGAAACAAATTTATTCCCATGGATTTTTATGAGCGGTAAAAATAGACCTCACCATTCAGAAAGCAATGGCAAACTATTGAAAGTATAAGTGATGCCTAGAAAATCAAAAACTTGTTTAGGGTGATTGATGGCAACATCCTGTCTTCTTCTTTGCGTTCGTTCTTTAGACCAATTTTAATCACTCTTTGTAATATGTTTGATCTTTGCCAAGATCGTGTATACGTTGCACATTGGTTTGGTAGGTCCCTAAACGCATAGACTTGTACATGTTTAGGACACGTGCATCCGATTTCATCCAAACCTCCATAGTCGCCTCTTACGACATGCGTGGCAGGTAACAGTGGTTCTATTCTTTACAACCCAAATTTGGGCCCGGTAACCACTGGGCTGCAACATCCTGTAAAGGATATGCCATGATTTTCATTTCAAGAGTAGAAATACTTTTAGACAATTCACTGAGAGTAGAAACACTTGTATATACTTCACTGAGAGTAGAAACACTTGTATTTACTTCAATGAAAGTAGAAACACTTGTATATACTTCACTGAGAGTAGAAACACTTGTATATATTCTTCACTGAGAGACAAAACACTTGTATATACTTCAATGAAAGTAGAAACACTTGTATATACCTCAATGAAAGTAGAAACACTTGTGTGTACTTCACTGAGAGTAGAAACACTTGTATATACTTCACTGAGAGTAGAAACACTTGTATATACTTCACTGAGAGTAGAAACACTTGTATATACTTCACTGAGAGTAGAAACACTTGTGTGTACTTCACTGAGAGTAGAAACACTTGTATATACCTCAATGAAAGTAGAAACACTTGTGTGTACTTCACTGAGAGTAGAAACACTTGTATATACTTTACTGAGAGTAGAAACACTTGTGTATACTTCACTGAGAGTAGAAACACTTGTATATACTTCACTGAGAGTAGAAACAGTTGTATATACTTCACTGAGAGTAGAAACACTTGTGTATACTTCACTGAAAGTAAAAACACTCCTTACATCATTGAGAGTAGAAATACTTGTACATAGTTCACTAAGAGTAGAAACACTTTTGTGCACTTCACCGAGAGTAGAAACGCTTTTGTGCACTTCACCGAGAGTAGAAACACTTTTGTGCACTGCACTGAGAGTAGAAACACTTTTGTGCACTTCAGTGAGAGTAGAAACACTCTTGTGCACTTCACTGAGAGTAGAACAACATTTTTAATACATTAACCCTTTCGCTGCTACATACTTTCTGAAGGCTGAGCTAAAAATAGCTACTCTTTGTTTCTAGGTCAAACGTGAATGTACGCCTATAGCCTTGACAGTAGAAATGTATAAAGTGTTAACACGTCTTTAGCCCACAGAGGAGAGATAATAGCAGAAGGGTTAATGCGTCTTTAGAAGTGAATGGGAAAAACGTATATATACGTCCTTAGCAGCTAAAGGGTTAATGAGAATATAAACCCTCTTGTATACTTGACTATATTACATATGCCCCACAAGCTCTTTGAATAACAACAAAGACAGATTTCCAGAACAAATCATTGTTTATAGAAGCCATAAATCGCCAGAGTGGTTACCGGGGCCAAAATTGAGGTATAAAGAATAGAACCACTGTTACCTGCCACGCATGTCATAAGAGGCGACTAAGGAGGTTGGACTTGAGGCTAACAACCCCACACTGTAAAAAACACTAGATGGCTACAGAACGGAAAGCGAACCGAGTAAACGCTGGCTGAAACCGAACACATCGCCAAAGGATAAGCACCAGAGCTCCAAATGGTGCTGAAAATGTGACGTAAAACACACCAATGCTAAGGCTGCATGAATCAGATTTCCACATGAATAGAATATATGGGAGATCTGGTACATCGGTCTGGGCGGTGATCGCAAGAGAGAAGCCATAAAGAGAGTTTTTTATTGCTGCACAGAGTTAGTACTAACATATGATAGTGAGTCGTGGACAATAATTAAAGTGACAGCTAAATTTTAGAGGTCACAGCAATGTGGTCTTATAGCAGAATGCTGAGAACCTTTGAACTGCTAAAATGACAAATGTTTATATGCTGAAAGATGTAAATACATAAAGTAGACATAAGTAATCAACATAAGAAAGAGGCAGTCATCATTATCTCGAGTATGTCATAAGAAGTACAGATTTAGAACACATGGTGGCAACAAGCAAAATAAAGGGGGAAAAATAGAGCCCTCATGAGAAATACAGTCTTCTTCTTTTTTTGAAGTCCCCATATCGACCACTTGTTAAACCACTCTTTATGATCTGAGCCTAAGAGCGATTGTACGTTGTGGCAGTTATGCACCTGCAAGTAGGCCAGCACATCTGATTTCTGCGACGCTTTTTATTTACTAGGGTAGTTTCCCTGTGTACAACCCTCGGTCTGGCAGAATGGATTAGATCGTGGCTTACATGCAGGAGACCCAGGTTCAATCCATGATAAGGCCAAAGGTTTTTTTCTGTTGGGGCCTAAAGAAAAATATAACCTGAACAGTTTTACAGTGACTGCACTAGCCATTAAACTTCACAGGCACATATCCCCTCTCCTGACCTACACTGCTCAAAAACAGTATTACAGGCAGTATCAACAGTTAACAGTAGTAGCTTCCTTAGGCCCCTACTTCAGTCGCCTCTTACAAGCCTTTTAGATCGCAGTGTTACTATTCTTTGCTCCCCTTGCAAGCCCCAGCAACACATGGGTGGAAATGTAGTCTAACTTGTGACATCTCTCATTAAAAATGTCATTTAACGACCTGTTAAAGGAATTTAAATTAATGTCACATATTGTTTAGAAACTCGACCATCAAAGAAAGGGGAAAAAACTCCTATAAAGCCTGCATCACCAGAAGACAAGAAAATAACAAAATCTAGGCGATTGTCACCTCATAAAGATCTTCCAACCTTTGCTTTGTCCACGATGAAGGACTCTAAAGGTTTTGTTGATGACAATATACTGTTTTTTTTACAAAGACGTTTTTCCAGACCTTTTGTTACATGAGAATTGAAGCTGTTCACATTTGCCTACAATTGAGTTTGATTGTGTTGAGTAATTTTGTGCTTGCCTAGTTGGAGGAATTATGTTTTTGGAACATGTCATTTTTGTATTCAGTTGTTTCAGTTATTTTCTCACATCAACATAAATGATTTGAAATTATGTTTTTCTTTGTTTTTTTAGTTTCTTAACTGTGTACCTATGTTTATTTATGCTGTCAATGTTGCTCGTCATAGTCAATAGAGGATTGATCTTAAAGACGCTGACTCAAGTAAAACAAAAGATGGAAGACTAGACAGAGAGATATGGGCTAGAGTGGAAAAAACAAATGCTGTAACCTACCAGCTTGCCCCATTGTTAAGGCACCCAAAAATCTCACTGACCGTTAACCAACAGATGACCAACAGCATTTCATGTCTACTCTGTGTTACCAGAGCCAAACATGGACACTGAGCAAAACAGTTGCAAAAATAACTACATGTGAAATGCGATGCCTACAAAAAGTTACCAACAACACCAGAAAAGACAGAGTCACCAACATCAGCATAAAAAGTTGGGATTATATTACTTGCTTGAATTATATTGAGAAATAAAGAATGAAGTGGTTCACCCACTTAATAAGAATGCAACCAAACTTCACTGCATACAGTCTTGTACAACAAAACATCAGGGAAAGAAGGCGAGAGGAAGACCATGATAAAGGTGATTAGATGCACAACAGAATCCTGTCCAAGAGCAAAAATAACTATCACCAAAGCGACTAGAGCAAAGCAAGACAAAAACAGAAAACTATGCACTGGGAAACAACCCAGTAACAGTGCGATGCAAAGAAGAAGAAGAAGAAGTAAAACCTAATATAATTTGTCTGTAGTATGAGTTTAATGTGTACTTAAGTATTTCTACTAATAATTGATATAGCTAAGATTTATTAAGAATTTATCATTGTACGAATAACAGGTTGCAGAATAGTTAAATCTTGGTGGTGCCTCATTGCATTATTGACTCCTCAGTAAGGTCAGAGTTTTTCTTTTGTGAGAAAATAAAACTGATAACCTGCACACTTGTGGCGGCTACTCCAGACAAGCTGCCATAATTCCTCTGCTCTATACAATCCCCCATTGTGCTTCCATAAATGGGAACAAATGGTTGTAAGGAAAATACGAAATATGAAAAAATCGTATCTGACACCATGTTACAGTATAATTCAATAGATGTGATAATATTCTTCTTCACTTTTCAACTCCCAACGGAGCACAGGTCTTCAACAAACTTCTACCAGCTGTTCCTCTCTTTTGCTATCCCTTCCAATTCTTCTCATGTTTTACCTATCCTTTTATTATCAGCCTCCAGCTATCTTATCCAGGTCTGTCTAGGCCTTCCCCATCTCCTCTTTCCCTGCGGATTCCAAAACAGTGCCTGTCTTGCAATGCTTCTGGTCAGTCTTCTCAGTGTATGTCCTATCCATCGCCAGCGTCTTTTCCTGAGCTCTTTCTCCCTTGGTATCTTCTTGGTTATTTCTCTGAGTTCCTTGTTCGTAATCTTATCATACTATCTCAGTCCCTCTATTCTACGTAAACATCCACTTATGAAGGCCTGTAGTTTGTGATAATATTAAGTGGAGGTTTATGTTCGTACAATTTTAAAAGAATCCATCTGTGCAGATTTGTGTTCTAATGAACAATATATTCTTCCAGATTATCAGGAGCTAGATTAAGGATAACAACCCCAATCTATAAAAATAACTTTGTTACAAAAACTTTAATGAAAAATTGAAATAGTGTTAGGAATAATTTCATCACTATCTTCCTTTAGAAGTGCTTAATTGAAAAATGAATATAAGTGTCCGTCATAAGTTACAGTTTCATGTTCCATCACAAACAGAAAGAAATAAGAGAGATGTTGAAACAAAGTCATTCATGATTTTACTTAATGGTGATTTATTTTTAACTGTGCATGAAAAATTGTTTTTATGAAATGAATGTCTTGTACCATTCTTCTTTCTCTTTTTTTCTTTTGTCCTTCTCTGCTTTTTTGCCGCTAGGCGTAGCAGGTTTAATTGATGATCGGTTTCCAAGATAATGCACGCTCGGTCGCTTTATATGTTGTGGTATTGTGGAGTTTTAAGATGTCTGTAACTCCATCAACCCATCTTTTCTTGGTCTGCCCTTTCCTCTTGATGATTCCATTTTCAGGTTGTACTCTCTTGCAACTGGTGTATTCGGGTTCATTCTGACCAAGTGGCCAAACCATTTGAGTCTCTTTTTCAATAAATCTAATAGCAGGTGTTGTTCCGACTGTTCTTCTAATTTCCTCATTTCTTATATGGTCTCTTCTTGTTTTATTTACTGCTTTCCTCAGGCATCTCATTTCGCATGTGGTAATTTTCCTTTCTTGTTCTTTTGTCAGTGCCCATGTTTGGCTCTGGTAGCACAGTGTTGGTATAAAGATTGAATTTAAAATCTGTCTTTTAGTCACTACTGGAATAGCTGGGTGTTTCAAAATTGGGGTAAGCTGGTATGTAATGTTGTTGGCTTGCTGGATTCTAGTTTCGATCTCTCTGTCCAGTCTACTATCAGATGTGAAGATACTTCCAAGGTATTTGAATTCTCTCACCTGCTTTAGCGTTTGGTCATTTATTTTTATGTTGATATCTTTATGTTCTCTCTTATAGTCATGACTTCTGTCTTTTGAATGTTGATCTTCATGTTGTATTTGAGGCAGCTATTGTTGAGTAAGTTTATGTGTTCTTGAAGCTGTTCAATATTATTATGGAACAAACACTGGTCGTCAGCAAAGAGTAGTTCATTTTGTTGGTCTGCGTTGAGTGATGCTTCATCTATTTTGGTGATACTATCAATGTATATAATAAAGAGGAGAGGTGATAAAACACATCCTTGCCGTACTCCTGATGTTACTGGAAACCAATTTGTGAGTCCGGTGCTTGTTCGTATGGCACTTTCACTTTCTGTATATATGGCTCTAACACAGTCTAGCAGCGTTCCTTTTATTCCGTAGTTTTCGAGAACATCCCATAATATGTCTCTGTTAACCCTATCAAATGCCTTCTCTTGGTCTATGAAGGCTATATTCATTTGATTTTTGTGTTCTATAGTCTTTTCACTAATTTGTCTTAGGGCAAATATTGCATCTGTGCAGCCTTTTCCTTTTCTAAATCCAAACTGTTGTGGGCTGAGTGTTGGCTCCACAATTGGTCTTATTCGTTGCTCCAGAACTCTTGCAAACATTTTTCCCACATGGCTTAGAAGGGAGATGCCTCTATCTTGTTTTTTACCTTTTTCTTCCATATTGGTACTATAATAGCTTTTTGCCAATAGCTTGTACCATTCATTTGCATTATTTTGTTTTTGGGGGGTCTGATTTTAAAATTATGTTCATTTGGTTGGTATTATTTGTTTACTAAAGATTTTCATTAGTTTATGTTTTTTGGTCAATTCTTCTTAGGTACAGATGGTGGCCTTGACTTTGGTATAATCAGGGTGAATGAAGAATCAAGACAGACATGTACCCTCAAGAATAAGGGAAGATATGAGATTGCCTTCAAGTCAGTGTATATACGTCTGTAACTGTTTTGGTGTTTCGCCAATTTTTTTTTTTTTTTACATATGTTTACATTTTTGTTGTACTATTTATACAGTATTGCCATATAGGTGTTTTCACACTCAGTGACTCCATGAGCATGACTCGTAAGTTGAATCAGGAATGGTTAGACGAAACTTAGTGGAGGTACTGGTACAGACAGTGATCAGAGAAATCACCTTCATTTTTGTCCCTGGGCATGCAGGAATTAGGAGTAATGAACGAGTTGATAGATTGGCTGGCAGGGGGAGCTGTCATGGATCGAAATGACATTCTTAACGCATTGAGAGTCTTTCCAAACAGAGGAATTTCAGGGCTGTAAATCCCACTCACTGACCAGATTGAGAGAGATGGGTGTCAATATTGATGTAGCCCGAAAAGAATGGCATACCAAGACTGCATAGAGATTGATTAATCAACGTTGAGCTGGCATGTTGGGCTGCTGGAAGCTGCTGGATTTGTTGAGGCGGAGATCGGAGCACCTTAGGATGTTTCTCGAGTGCTATAATGATAGTCCTCATATAACTGATAACTGCAATTTAGGGCATTTAAAATATAACGCTACAAATTATAAAAGTAAAAATAAATCAGTGGTGAATGATTAACAGGTATAACAACAGGGAAAACCTCCTAATTGCGATTTAAGTCCAAAGCGACATATTTTTATCCGACTTGCCAAAAGTACTAAAAATTCTCAACACTTGTGTAATGTGGAAATGACCCATAACTTTCTTTAACAATGGCTATACAAGGTGCCAATATTTCAGAACATCAAAGAATGGGAATTAAATGTGCTTTCCAGCTGAACAGATGTATCAATGTCCTTGCTGTTAGCTCCAGTGTGGAATGTCCCACATGTGATATGAGTTTCTGTGTTAGAATAGGATTGTATAGTCATTTCAGCTTTATTACAACACATGTTGTTTGTTTGTTTGTTCCGGACATCTAGAAAGTACAAGTTTTCGTTTTTATTGCTCTTTTCTTTTATTTAGAGCAGGAAGGTGTTCCATAACTTTTTTTGCATGTCCAGAAGAATCAAGTAGCTCTCAGCATGTAGTTCTATCCTGTAAATTGTGAAGGGGTCTAAAATGGGGTCTGGCGGTCTTTACTGTAGAATGCCATCTGTTTTAGCACAGTAGACGCTCTAGCTCTTTCTGTATGCAGTTATTTCCTCAGTTTTACACAGTTAATTCAAGGGAGGCGAAAAAGCAATTAAATTATATTTTTAAAAATACTTGTCAATAAATAAATGTATATATATCTTATTATATACTAATTTGAAGAAAACTGGACAACCTATTAAAAAGTAGTAAAATTAAAATATTAGAAGTAAAACTAGAAAGACTACTTATAAGGGAAAAAACTAGAATGGCGCAGTGTACAGTGAATGGCATTCAACGGAATACTCTGTGGCACAGTGTGCGGCAATTGGTGTGGAAAGAGTTAAGAATACAGCTTGTAGAAATAGATCTTTGCAATCTGTAGGAGGTTTTTAGTCACCTGTTATCAATCTCTAGACATCAGTCAAAGAAATCAAGTAGGCATAGGCACACTGAGATATTGCTCATCTGTTGTACTAGCCAATCTCATATCATGTGCATCTTCACTTATACTACCTCAACTCTTGGCTCCGTTTTTTAAATCCCTACATTCTTTGCCATACTGTGGCCCTGCATTATGCTTCTAGGATCACCACCAAAAGGATAAGAGTCTTGGTCAATGCCAGCTCTGCCGCTCACTGACGCCAGCTCACTGACGCCAGTGCTGTATTAACACTTTAATTCATTGTCACCATGGCCTTGAATACCACACTAAGACATGAAGTGTACAATTCATGTAAATAAATCAAGTATGGAAAACAAAATAATAACTGGATTCAGATTGAAGTCAGCTGATATTTATATCACTCTCAAAAAACCCTCTTCTAGATGGTGCAAGAAATAAGGAGGGAAGGCAGTTCCAGGGTCAGTGAGCTGGCACTAACCAAGACCCTATCCCACCTCCACTCTGAAAACTGAAAGCAGATAGTGATCAAGCAAGATGCCATTCACATGATGTTGGTGTAGTTTATATCCTGCTGTACATAATAAGATAATTCTTGCACATCAGACTATCAATATCTCTGAGGGATAACGTCTTTGTGAATCGCTATCCGACGTCCAGTAGCTGAAAATGGTACAAACATTGTGCTGTAGTTTGCAAGTTGAAAATACTGTATAAATGGCAGGTGCCACTCCAGTTAGACTGATTGATATAACCAGAATTCTACTGTGTGTTGCTGGTTCAGCTTGTGGCTGGCTATCCCATCCGGTAGAAAACTTTAGCTACAAAATTCAGCAAACCATGAATTCTTGAGTTGGAGGGTCTTTGCCCCAACTGGGCTCTAAAAGGCACAAGAGAAAGAAACCATCTCAAAGGAAACACAAAATAAAAAATATGAATATAATTGATAAGTGCCTTACTAATTAACTTTTAATATGTGCACACTGAAACTATGTTCTTGTGTTTTGGATTTTAGAGCAAACATTTCACTGGAGCATCAGAATACTATATCATATAAGAGAATGTGCAGAGATGAAAGTTCTATTTTATAAAGTCAACTCCTTTATTCCGCAACAAATTATACTCAAATAGCATCACATGACCATGTAAATAATTCTGTTTTAATCAAACATTATGGCAATTTTTGTCGGGAAAATAATACTGTTTGAACAGTTTTTCAAGTAGATTGTTGTATTATCTCTTCTCTCATGATCACCCCTTAGACTGGTATACCAAATTTCCCATAAATCTCATTCATGTGGAAATCTGATTCATGTAGCCTTAGCATTGGTGTGGTTCATCACATCTTCAGCGTCATTTGGAGCTCTGGTGCGTATCCTTCGGCAGTGTGTCCGATTTTAGCCAGCGTTTACTGGGTTCGTGGATTGTTGTATTCAAAGAGTTAACAAAAATTTGTTCTAAAATGCAGCATTTTAGCATTATTTCTAGACTTTACCTGAATAGGAGTCTCCGCAACACTAAGCACAGCACCACACGCCTAGAGTTGTTGGAGGTTTCTGGGTCTGCAAGAAAACCAGGTACTCTCCCTCACGCATTACAGGAAAGAGGGTGAAAACTCATAATTCCTGGGGGTTCGACAACAACATGATTTCTAAACATTTAGTTTTGAGTAAATGTTTTTATAACAAGTAGTTTAGAAAAGGCAGACATAACAGTTGGCGGAGAAAACATGAACAATCTAAAATACGTTGATGACACAATTCTCATGGCTACAAATGAACAAGATCTACCAGACTTGATAGACATACTAGTGAGAGAAAGTGAAAAGAAAGGATTAAGCATGAATATAAAGAAAACAGAGGTAATGGTTATCTCAAAGAAACAGGAAACACCAATATGTAATATCAACATAAATAGCACAACACTGAAACAAGTCCATAAATTCAAGTATCTGGGAACATTCCTAACACCAGATGGAAGATTTAAAACAGAGATTAGAAGTAGAATAGTTCAAGTGAAAGCAGCTTTTATGAAAATGAAAAACACACTATGTTTTCACTACCAATTCACTACCAATGGCACTGCGGAAATGAGTAACCAATAGTTATGTATGGCCACTGAATCATGGACAATGAACAAGCAATCAATAAGATCATTGGAAGCCACAGAGATGTGGTATTACAGAAGAACGCTGAAAATTCCATGGACAGTGAAGAAAACAAATGATGAGGTTTTAAAACAGGCTTGCACACAAAGAAACATCAAAAGAATAAGAATCAGACAATCAGGCATATAAATTCTTCAGTCATATAATGCAAAGAAGAGGTTTAGAAAATTTGGTGACCACATGTAAAATTCAGGAAAGGAGAGATCATGAAAGACAGAGGGAAAAGATGTTGGATGATCTGACATCATGGCTCCACAATAGACCAATGTCAGATCTGATTAACTGCTCCAAGGAGAGACATGATCACCTGTGCTGAAGCATGGCATTTGATTGATTGAGTTTAGAAAATGTAAATTTAACATTTGAAAATTTCCTCTAAAACTCCTCCCCATGAGGCCATTACCTTGTAGTGGTGGGGAGGCTTGCGTGCTCAAATGATACAGTGAGCTATGACGGCGGGAACTTATGTTCCCGGAAGGGTTGCCAAGCCGAAAGGTCACTGAAGAGGGACAGACGAAGCATGGTCTCCTGGTCCTCCAGGTTGGGGGTTGGGCTTGGGACTAACAATCCCATCCTTTAAAAAAATTAAAGTTACGGAAACAACAACAAACATACAACCTATCTACGGGCATGAAGGGCTACAAGAGTCATTGACTCACATGACTGGAAGTGGTGAAAGCCGAAGGAAGCTACTTTCATGAGGACGGAAGTCCTGAATGCCAAAACCAAGACCAGAATTGGATGCTGGAATGTAAGAACAATGTACGAAACTGGAAAACTATCACAAATAACAGCAGAAATGAGAAGATATAATCTACATATCCTAGGGGTTAGCAAGAGCAGATGGACAGGAAATGGAAGAAGTACCACTGCAACAGGTGAAACAGTCCTTTTTCTGGACGAGACGATGACCTACACCATGAAGGAGTAGCAGTAATCCTAAGAAAGGGCGTGGAAAAGTGTCTGTTAGAATGGAAACCTATCAGCAGCCTCTTGATTAAGATCAGACTAAAGGGAAGCATACAAACATCACAATCCTACAATGCTATGCGCCAACTAATGATAGCAAAGATACAAAGAAAGACTCAGATCTACGAAAACCTACAAGCAGAATTAGACAAGTCACCATCCCATGATGTTATCATTGTTATGGGAGATCTAAATGATAAGGTCGGACAAGACAACACGCATAGTTATAGAACTATGGGAAAATATGGATGTGGTATGATGAACGAAAATGGGAACGTTTAGTAAACTTCTGCAGCATGAACAATCTCGTTATAGGAGGAACCCTATTTCAACATTTAGATATCCACAAATTAACATGGTATTCCCTAATGGCAGAGATAAAACCAAATAGACCATATAATGATCAATGGACCCTGGAGACGCTCGCTGCTAGATGTTGTAGTCAAGAGAGGTGCAGATGTTGGTAGTGACCACCACCTAGTCACAGCTTATGTCAAACTTAAACTAAGAAAAACAGGACAACAGAAAAACCTCCAAAAGAGGTTCGATGTGGATAGACTAAAAGACACGGAAGTAAGGGATAAGTTTATAATGCAGATAAAGAACAGATTCCAAGCCCTAGAAAGTAATGAAACTACGGATGAAACTGACAACATAGATAGAACATGGGACAACATAGCATCTATATATAGCAAGAGCAGTGAAACATGTCTAGGTTACCGCACAAAGAAAAGAAAGAATGGATAACACCAACAACATGGAAAATAATAGACAGCGAAGAATATTAAAAAATTGTTAGAAGCAAAGTCCGAAAGACTGAAAGCAAGATACCAAGAACAGTACAAAAGCGCAAGTAAAGAAATCAACGGGCTGTGAGAGCCGACAAAAGAATGTATGTTGAAGACCTGGCAGTACAGGCAGAAGAAGCAGCAAAAAAGTGTGATCAGGGAACAGTGTACAAAATTACAAAGCTAATAAGCGGGAAACATTACAGAAGATCAAATACTCTCATAAAGGATAAGAATGGAATACTATTGACAACGGAAAAGGAACAAGAAATACGATGGACAGAGCATTTTAAAGAATTGCTAAACAGACCACCTCCAACGGTAGTAGCAGACATACCAGAACCAACAGAGGAGTTAGAAATTGGCATTGAAACACCCAGCCAGGATGAGATCATTACAGCAATTAAATCTCTTAAGAATAACAAGGCACCAGGGAATGATAACTAAACGCAGAACTATTCAAAATAGACCCAGAACTTGCAGCTAATATATTGCAACCCTTGTTTACTACTATTTGGAATGCCCAAATAATACCTGATGCATGGAACAGAGGAGTCATCATCAAGATACCCAAAAGGGCTCCCTTGCCGATTGTAATAATTGGCGTGGAATAACACTGCTTTCTGTCCCAAGTAAAATCTTAAGCAAAATCATCGTACAACGTATTACTGACGCTGTGGATAAGAAACTGAGAAAGGAACAAGCAGGATTTCGCAGAGGACGGAGCTGTATAGGCCAAATATTTGCTCTTAGAAATATCATAGAACAATGCACAGAATGGCAAAGCAAACTCTATATCAACTTTGTAGATTTTGAAAAGGCTTTTGATAGCATACACCGCGAAAGTCTATGGCGTATCTTAAGATGGTATGGAATCCCACTGTGTTTTATAAATATTATAAAAGCTGCTACAGCAAGTTTGCATGCAGTGTTGAAACTTCAGAACTAAAGTTTGAAGTAAAAACAGGCGTGCGACAAGGATGTGTTATGTCAGCCCTATTATTCAACACTGTCATAGATTGGGTGATGCGTAAAACAACGGAAGATAAGGCAAGAGGTATTAGATGGACGCTCACATCCACGCTGGAAGACCTAGATTTTGCAGATGACATCGCACTCCTATCTCATACACATAGAGATATCCAGGAAAAGACCTGCCGCCCTAACCAATATAGTGAGATGGTTGGGCTGAAAATAAATCAGAAGAAAACTGAAGTAATGACTCTGAACATAGCAACCCCAGCACCAGTCAAACTAGAAGGTAAAACCCTCCGAGATACAACCGCTTCACATACCTTGGAAGTGTTATTAGCAATGAAGGAGGCGCTGGATCTGACATTAAAAACAGACTGAGTAAAGCACAAAGTGCATTCATGACCCTTCAGACCGCCTGGAATCTGCCCAATACAGCATCAGAACTAAGACTAGTATCTATAACAGCTGTGTGCTGTCAACTTTGCTGTCACGGATCGGAATGCTGGAGAATGACAGAACAGGATATGTCCAGACTCTCCGCCTTTCATACAACTTGTCTGCGAAAAATCTTACGCGTGTACTGGCCGACTACTATCTCGAATCAAGAATTGCTTGCACGATGCCAACAAGAGAATATGGGCACTATCATCCGAAGACGACGCTGGAGATGGATTGGACATGTGATGCGCATGGAGATTGGCTCCGACACGATAGCTGCACTGAGATGGACTCAGAGGGTAGGCGAGCGTGGAAGACCCAAGACGACTTGGAGGAGAACGATAGAGCAAGAGCTGAAGGAAATGAATCATAGTTGGAACACAATACAGAGGAAGGCCATGAACAGGGAAGAATGGTGTACGTTTGTTGCTGCCCTAAACGCCAGGGCGTAACAGGCTAAGAGAGAGAGAGAAGATGTGCACACTGAAACTATGTTCTTGTGTTTTGGATTTTAGAGCAAACATTTCACTGGAGCATCAGAATACTATATCATATAAGAGAATGTGCAGAGATGAAAGTTCTATTTTATAAAGTCAACTCCTTTATTCCGCAACAAATTATACTCAAATAGCATCACATGACCATGTAAATAATTCTGTTTTAATCAAACATTATGGCAATTTTTGTCGGGAAAATAATACTGTTTGAACAGTTTTTCAAGTAGATTGTTGTATTATCTCTTCTCTCATGATCACCCCTTAGACTGGTATACAAATTTCCCATAAATCTCATTCATGTGGAAATCTGATTCATGTAGCCTTAGCATTGGTGTGGTTCATCACATCTTCAGCGTCATTTGGAGCTCTGGTGCGTATCCTTCGGCAGTGTGTCCGATTTTAGCCAGCGTTTACTGGGTTCGTGGATTGTTGTATTCAAAGAGTTAACAAAAATTTGTTCTAAAATGCAGCATTTTAGCATTATTTCTAGACTTTACCTGAATAGGAGTCTCCGCAACACTAAGCACAGCACCACACGCCTAGAGTTGTTGGAGGTTTCTGGGTCTGCAAGAAAACCAGGTACTCTCCCTCACGCATTACAGGAAAGAGGGTGAAAACTCATAATTCCTGGGGGTTCGACAACAACATGATTTCTAAACATTTAGTTTTGAGTAAATGTTTTTATAACAAGTAGTTTAGAAAAGGCAGACATAACAGTTGGCGGAGAAAACATGAACAATCTAAAATACGTTGATGACACAATTCTCATGGCTACAAATGAACAAGATCTACCAGACTTGATAGACATACTAGTGAGAGAAAGTGAAAAGAAAGGATTAAGCATGAATATAAAGAAAACAGAGGTAATGGTTATCTCAAAGAAACAGGAAACACCAATATGTAATATCAACATAAATAGCACAACACTGAAACAAGTCCATAAATTCAAGTATCTGGGAACATTCCTAACACCAGATGGAAGATTTAAAACAGAGATTAGAATTAGAATAGTTCAAGTGAAAGCAGCTTTTATGAAAATGAAAAACACACTATGTTTTCACTACCAATTCACTACCAATGGCACTGCGGAAATGAGTAACCAATAGTTATGTATGGCCGCTGAATCATGGACAATGAACAAGCAATCAATAAGATCATTGGAAGCCACAGAGATGTGGTATTACAGAAGAACGCTGAAAATTCCATGGACAGTGAAGAAAACAAATGATGAGGTTTTAAAACAGGCTTGCACACAAAGAAACATCAAAAGAATAAGAATCAGACAATCAGGCATATAAATTCTTCAGTCATATAATGCAAAGAAGAGGTTTAGAAAATTTGGTGACCACATGTAAAATTCAGGAAAGGAGAGATCATGAAAGACAGAGGGAAAAGATGTTGGATGATCTGACATCATGGCTCCACAATAGACCAATGTCAGATCTGATTAACTGCTCCAAGGAGAGACATGATCACCTGTGCTCGCAAGCATGGCATTTGATTGATTGAGTTTAGAAAATGTAAATTTAACATTTGAAAATTTCCTCTAAAATATTTCTGCTGTTAATTTTGTTGCAGCTTTATTTTAGAAACTGTCCATCAAAAGAAGACCGATCTGACAGCATTGTTCTCTGTTCTTCCAAGTGCTGGCAAGTTAGGTGCTTCAGATAGACCCACACAGGTTGGTGTTTGTTTGTTTGATCTGCATGTAGTGTTACATACAAGATTTGTCAGAACAAAGAGTAGAGATTATAGTGTTAGCCATATGTGGTCAGTTAGCATGACGATTAGAGATTATACTGTTAGCCACATGTGGTCAGTTAGCATGACGATTAGAGATTATACTGTTAGCCACATGTGGTCAGTTAGCATGAAGGTTAGAGATTATACTGTTAGCCACATGTGGTCAGTTAGCATGAAGGTTAGAGATTATTCTGTTTGCCACGTGTGGTCAGTCAGCATGAAGATTAGAGAATATTCTGTTAGCCAGATATGGTGGTCAGTCAGCATGAAGATTAGAGAGTATACTGTTAACCAGATAAGGTGGTCAGTCAGCATGAAGATTAGAGAGTATACTGTTAGCCAGATATGGTGGTCAGTCAGCATGAAGATTAGAGAGTATACTGTTAACTAGATATGGTGGTCAGTCAGCATGAAGATTATAAATTGTTTTGCTAGTCCCCTGTAATCAATCAGCATGAAAGATTAAAGCTGCATAACTGATTGCATGCAAGCCATCGCTTGAAAGATCCACAAGGCTTATCGCAGGGATGTATCGTCGTTTTAATAATTGGACTTATTTTGTTGCCTTTCCATTACTTTTTGTTCCTATTTGGCTTTTATAATTACTGAAAACTACTTAAAAGTGAAAGGTAAATGATAATGAATACATGTCATTGTAGCTTAGACTAGAAATATAAGTAAAACAAAGTATACCATTCATTCTAGGATACCCTGTGACCAAAAAACTAAAGATTTTTCATGAACGGTCATGATGCTGGTTTGTAAACAGTTAACTCTTTCCACGCTTTAAGCCGCACACTGCGCCACGGCGGAAGTCCGTTGCACGCTTTAAGCCGCACACTGCGCCATAGAGTTGCTTCCCTTATAAGAAGTCTTTCTAGTTTTACTTCTACTATTTTACTTATAGTACTTTTCAACCTTGTTATTCTATTGGGTTGTCTAGTTTTCTTCAATTTAGTATATAATAATATATATATGTTTATTTATTGACGAGTAGTTGGGATCGAAATTTAAAAAAAATTTTTTTTACTTCCCTTGAATTAACTGCTTAAAAATTGAGGACATAAATGGGCGTGGAAAGAGTTAATAAATAATGCATCCATTCACAATTTTCTTAATATTTATGTATTGATAAATGGATTACCAATAGAATGAGAAAATGATCAACGAATATCAAAGCAGGCATTGAAGTGGGATGCAAAGGGTTCAAGAACGAGAGGACGACCTAAGGAGACCCTGAAACGAACTTTGTTGAGAGGCAAGAAATATCGGTTTCAGTTCCATGGAGCTAGTTGCCCAGGATATAGCGGTATGGAGAAATTACTTGCAGGTCCTATGTAACGTATACTGATCGAGAGGAATTATTATTATTAATATAACGAGAGCAGTCAGACTTGTTTATTCAACCAATTCTTCATAAAGACCCTTAGTAGATTGGATTTTTTTCTCAAAATTTCCCTTTTAATTCTTTATGAATTATAATGTTTCCTGCATAGTTAACACTGCACTATATTTACTAATACAGTAATTATTTTACGAAATTACATTCATTTGTCTTCAATTTGATATATAATTAGTCATATTTGAAATCATATTTAGAGACAATATTTGTTTTTCTAAACTACGAGTGCAACTTTTTTGGAACTAAAAAAAAATAATTCCGTCCAGAGGACAAAAATACACTCTGTATCGAATCAGTTTATGCACAGACTACTTTTTCAGCCCAAGATGAGATGTTATTGGAGTTAACAAGTGAAATTCGTTTCGTAATAGATAGTTAGATCTGTAATCGCTGTGTGTTGTCGGGCTCGAAGATGAGCAAAGAATGGTAACACTGCGACCTACAAGATGTGTCATAAGATGTGACTGAGGTAGGGGTCTAGGAAAGCTACCCTAGTAAATAAAAAGCATTGCAGAAATCGGATGTGTTGGCCTACTTGTAGGCGCATAACTGGCACAATATATAATCGCCTTTAGGCTTGGATCACATACAAATCACAAAGAGTGGTTAACAAGTGGTCGATATGAAGCATTCAAGGAAGAAAAAGATCTGTAATTATGCATGTTTCAGTTAGCACTACACTGACATGTGTTCTCATGTTAGACATTTGTTTATTGAAGGTTTTGAAAGTTTGTGACTATTTTTGATATAATGGACAGGTTCAGGTAATCTTCAAATCCTCCCAAGAGGTTAACATCAAGGATATGCCTATCTTGAAGTGTCAAGTAATAGAGCCTAGTCTTGGAGAGAAAGGTGAAATCATTGCCAGCATTCCAGTCAGAGTGTCTGTCAAAGCTGTATTCAGCAAGTAAGCAGACGCCATTTATTATAATTAAAATGCCTCTAAGATATGCATCAGTTTACTGGGACCATTTTTGTGTTTGACTCAATCGATGCTTCAAAGATTCAAAAGGATATGGTTGCGGTTGGAGGTGATGTTATCTGTCAAGGTTTCTAACCTCCAGATGCTTACATAGATCTTCTGTTCTTAACTTGTGAGTGTTTGCATCAAAGAGACAGTGGGCAGGCTTTCATCAGTACCATCGATCATCAAGAGTTAAAGATGGATAACAGAGATGTCCTTTGCTTTCTTGGCAACCATCTGTGGGATCTTCTTTTCTCTAATCCTGTTTTGCCTCACAGTATCAGGATAAGTAGAGATTTATAAAACAGGATTTTGTGTGCGCTTTATAAATAGTGTTTTTCATTGCCACTGTTATTTCTAAGGTCACATTTTGCATGGACAGCCTTTTGCTTTGTATCCACTGTATCGTAGTAGCATTGCTCTTTGGGTCGCTCTGTCTATTGACAATCTGCTTATGTGACGGAACTATTTAATTTGTTGTTTCTTGATGAAGTTCAGTTCTGATGTTGTACCAACCTTTTTTTTCTACTGAGATTTCAGTTTGCCATTGAAAATGTTTTATTTAATATTTTTGTATCTTTGCTGCAGGAATGAATGTAACACTTTACATGCATTTATCTAATGCACTTCATATTTCCTTCTTCTTCTCTCTCTTACTACTCTCTCTTCTCTCTTCTGTCTTATTCTCTCCCACTGCAAAAACTTTTCATTTATTTTTATGACTCATTATTTTTATTTTTTTTCGATCCAGAAGCACTTGAGCTTTTCAGCTCTTCGACTTGGTGCCATGGACATCGTAACCCTTTGGTTCGGTGCCACAAGCACCGTAAATCTGGGGAATCTGTGGCTTTTTCTGCCATCCGCGGAATTGAACCCGCACACACAGAGGGATAGTCACCCGTAGTCCAATGAGCTACGAACACGCTGGGCAGATGGACTTATGCCTCATTAAAAATTTTATGTTCTTCCAAAAGAATATAATTCAACCATACGTATGGTTCGTAAAATCGAAACAGGAATGGTGATACAAAACTGGGATGAGGTACTGGTACAGACAGGAATCATAAAGATTACCTTCATTTTTATCCCTGGGCATGCAGGAGTCAGGAGTAATGAATAAGCTAATAGATTGACTAGCATGGCTACGATGTCAGAGGGAGCTGCAATGGACCGAAATGACATTCTTAATGCATTGAGAAAGTCTTTCCAAAAGTGGAGTTTCAGGGTTGCGAATCCCAGTCGCTGATCAGACAGAGAGATGGGTGCCAATATTGGTACAGCTCAAAAAAGAACAACATACAAAAAATGCAAAAAGATTGATTAAACAGCATCGAACTGGTTTGTTGGGCCACTGAATGCTGCTGGATTTGTTGAGGCGGAGATCAGAGCACATATGGACATGTCTGGAGTGTTATGATGATAATCCTCATGTAACTGACAACTGAAAATAAGTAACTGAAGCACATTTTTTCTTGTTTTCAGATTTAGCATCACTCCATCAAATGACATTAACTTTGGTTCACTGCTAGTTGGCAGTAAGAAGACTCGAACTTTCACAATTGAAAACAAAGGAGAGTTTGACTTCAAGTATTTAATCTCAAAAAAACTGAAAGACTCAGTCCTAACTGCAAGCCAACGGCAAAACAAAGGGTAAGTTGGAACGGAAATTAAGTGAGCTTTTATTACAAATGTAGTACTTTTTTTTGTACTGATAACAATTAAGGGAGGATGGGAGAGGGAAGCTAGTTTTATTCTAAAGCAAGGTTTGTTTTTTGTGCAGTATTTGTTCTGTGCAAGCTTTGTTCTTTCTTCTTTTCTTTTCTCCGATTATGTCTTGCCTCACAGCGTCAGGATAAGAAGAGATTTATAAATATATAAGGAAATATATATATATAAATAATAAATAAGAATGCATCGTAAGATGTTCTCTACACTCTCCTCAATTTGTGTTCGTTTCAGCACTAAGAAAAACAAAACTGAGGAGGAATCGTTAGCAAGAACACCATCAAAGTTCAAAAGATCCGATTCTCTTAGGTTAGTACAGGTGAACACCGCTTTTCGAAAGTTCGTTTTACGCCACTTCGTTTTTACGCCACTTCGCTTTTACAAAAGACCAATTTAATTTTAATTACATTAGAACTTGTTACTTAAATTATAGTAAGAAAATTTTCACTTAAACAAAGAAAGAAAAGTAATCGAAAATAGCATTCAGCGAGAGTGGTATCCCCGAAGTTCTGGATGTGAAATAGTGATGTGCGTTTTCATTACTTTAAAGTTACTGTGATAACATATTACTTTTGAAATAAATACCTGCTACCTGGTAATTGCTTCTTGATACATGCTGTTATTAGCATGTACAGACTTTTAAATATTTAGTATTAAGTTAATGCCAGCAATTCTACAGCTTAATAAGTAGATAAATGTCTGCCATGTTCAAGCTGCTCAGAGTAAATATAATATTTAACATGATTTTTCTAAAATAATTTAAGAGGAAGTATAGTAAAAATAATATAATTATTTAAAAAGTAATAAAAGAGCAATGTAAGAACAATAATATGATCATTACATCAACATTTATACCACTGGGGGAGAGGGGGGTCTATAGCAAGTTAATAACACTCTACCCCAGCAACAATATGCTGTGGAATATACGGAGTTCTAGGCCAACTTGATAACAAATTCTTAGTGTGCATACAGTGTGTGGATAGTCAACCACTAACTAGTAACTACTGTTATAAGAAGAAGAAGAAGATGGAGATATGTTGGACAAACCGTGAGGAGAAATTATCAACGAATATCAAAGCAGGCATTGAAGTGGGATGCAAAGGGTTCAAGAAAGAGAGGGCAACCTAAGGAGACCCTGAAATAAACTTTGCTGAGAGAGGCAAGAAATATTGATCTCAGTTCCATGGAGGAGATTGAGCGAGTTGCCCAGGATAGAGCGGTGTGGATAAATTGCTTGCAGGCCCTATGTAACGTATACGGATCGAGATCAATTATTACATAATTATTATAAAGTATGGGGATGGACTACAGGATAACCTAATCCTTTACATAGGGATCTGAATTACAATTACATCTGAAGGGAGTATAGCTTACATGAATGGTGAGTGACACTGGGGATAAAGAAAGCAAGCCTTCATGTAAAAAATTAATCTGAAGCACTACATTAAGCACAATGACTATGTCTGAATTCATAGTGGGTGAATATTTTTTTTTAAGTAGCAACTTTGATTGATTGATTAATTTATGATGGATTGATTGATAGGACAATTATATTGCACTTTGGTGAATAAGTGTGTGTGCTCCGATCCTGTAATACACATGAAGATCTCTTAACTGCGCTGCGTGAATTCTGTAGCAACGGCTAAGGTTCCCAATGTAATTTTGTTATTTGTTTGTTTGCATTTGTTCTTATCAATCAATTTGATTATTTTTTGTGATGTGTTTGATTTTTGCCGAGAACGAGAAAATGTCATGCCTCAGTTCATAGTCTCCTATGCATGTAGGACAGGCGCATCCGAAAATTTACGCCCTTAGAAATGTTTCGATTTATCTTAACTGACAGTCCCTTACACTTTCAGGTTTTTTTTTTTGATTGAGTGTTCAACACTCTTTATTTGTTGTTTTAAAGCTGTTCAATTGAGTTTGTGTATGATCTACGCCGAAGCGCTTGTTCATGCTTACCAACTTTTCTGACTCTGTGAGGTCGTTCCGAATTAGGACATTTTTAACCGCTCTAGGGTGCTTATCGTGTTTTGTCACCACAAGGTAATTTGAAATGCCACCTCTGTATTTTTTCAGGGTGAGACTGAAAACAAGTAACACAGGTAGAGTAGGTTCATTAGGTTCGAATGCAACTTTTATTGTTATGCTCAGCCAATATTGCCTATACCATTTATCCAAGGGAGGGCAGTTTCATTGGCACACAAACGCAGCTTTTAATTTTGCCCTCTGCCTACATTGCCATTCTAATCCTCTGCAATTCTCCTTGAGTACAGGGTCTACTAGTCTTCCCTAGCGTTGACACGGGACAGACAAATTGCATCTGCTTTTTACAGTCTTGCAGAGAGCGGAAAAATATACTGTGACCAATGAGTTTGACTTTGATGATGTATATAACACTTTCACATGATTCATTGTACCGTTTCCGTATACTATTCTGCTGTAATTTGTACTGTATATGTACTTGTTATTTATCTCTAGACGTCGGTCAGGAGACATGTGAACGAATCCACTCTGGGATTCTGCTTGTCTGTATTGTGAACAGATCTCTTAGCATTTGTGATTGCACCCACACTACTACCATACCGCATGGTAGCTCTCCCTTGATCCCCACCCATTTTGCCAGTCTACAGAGCCGCATTCTATTTCCATAGTCACCATGGGGGTCTTGGCCAGTGCCAGCTCACTGATCCTGGCACAGCCTTGTCACTGTATTTTACTGCACCTGTTGCCCCCAATGTAATTTCTAAGATGGGAAAGATTTTGTAAAGTAATTAATATTTTTATTCTTTTAGTAAATTTTGCTTGGTAATGGCTTTTGCAGCCTAGTCTTATCAGTTTTCAACTGCCAATGGTTCTTTAATGTGCACAACTTAAACACTGGATCTATGTTTTATCATTCATCTCCGATAGAACTAGAAACATGATTTCACCTACAATATTATCAGGATCATTAGAAAAATATCCTGATTGCTTCACATGGGGAATGAACTGAGTACCTTTGGAGCAAGAGGTGAGCATCATACATCATACCTCCACACCACAGAGACCTCCTTTATCAATTTTATTTAACCAGTGGTCACTTCTTCTAGCTGGTCACATTCGCTGGTCACATCTTCTAGCTGGTCACATCTTCTAGCTGGTCACATCTTCTAGCTGGTCACTTCTTCTAGCTGGCCACATCTTCTAGCTGGTCACTTACCCGTTGATGTGACATGTTCCCTTGCCACATCTTCTAGCTGGTCACTTACCTGTTGATCTGACATGTTCCCTTGTCACATCTTCTAGCTGGTCACTTACCTGTTGGTGTGACATGTTCCCTTGTCACATCTTCTAGCTGGTCACTTACCCGTTGGTGTGACATGTTCCCTTGTCACATCTTCTAGCTGGTCACTTACCTGTTGGTGTGACATGTTCCCTTGTCACATCTTCTAGCTGGTCACTTACCTGTTGATCTGACATGTTCCCTTGTCACATCTTCTAGCGGTCACTTACCTGTTGATGTGCATGTTCCTTGTCACATCTTCTAGCTGGTCATTACCTGTTGTGTGTGGACATGTTCCTTGTCACACTTTAGCTGGTCACTTACCTGTTGATGTGACATGTTCCTTGTCACATCTTCTAGCTGGTCACTTACCTGTTGATGTGCATGTTCCTTGTCACATCTTTAGCTGGTCACTTACCTGTTGGTGTGACATGCTTCCTTGTCACATCTTCTAGCGGTCACTTACCTGTTGTGTGACATGTTTCCTTGTCACATCTTCTAGCTGGTCACTTACCTGTTGATGTGACATGTTTCCTTGTCACATCTTTAGCTGGTCACTTACCTGTTGATGTGCATGTTCCTCTTGTCACATCTTCAGCTGGATTACTTACTGTTGATAAATTTTAAGTGATCATGTTCTCTTGCTGCATCACTGTCTCGAATGTGTCAAGAACTCTAGTTGTAAATTCTAGGTGAAGGCATGTTTCTTGCGACATCTTCTAGGCTAGGCAGTCTTCATCTGTTGATGTGAGTATGTTGCCTAGTCCATGACTTCTAGCTGGTCATTACCTTTGATGTGGCATGTTTCCTTGTCACAGCTTCTAGCTGGTCACTTACCTGTTGATGTGGCATGTTTCCTTGTCACAGCTTCTAGCTAGTCACTTACCTGTTGATGTGGCATGTTCTCTTGTCACAGCTTCTAGCTAGTCACTTACCTGTTGATGTGGCATGTTTCCTTGTCACAGCTTCTAGCTAGTCACTTACCTGTTGATGTGGCATGTTCTCTTGTCACAGCTTCTAGCTAGTCACTTAACTGTTGATGTGGCATGTTCCCTGCATAGAATGTCATATCTCTGGTAGAGGAAGTATGTCATCTTATGAAGCAGAAACTGTGTTTGCCATCCATCTTCGTCTTCTGCGATCAACTTATGCGACTACTCCGATATGTGTCATAAACAGGGCTCTGAGTTTGAGGCCTTTACCAATCTCCCATAGTTTGTTTTGAAAGGTTGTTTCTGTTGGCCAGATTTCCATTCTCACACTGCTCAGGCTAAGGCAGTCTTGCAGGATGTGCTCTGGGGACTGCTTTTGATGCTCTACAGGTGTAGGCAGCCGAGTCCATGGGACTCGTTCTATGAAGGTGTGCTCTGAGACTGCAGTGTACCGTTCTAAGTCTGAAGACAGTGGTCTGCGCTTTTCTGTTTAGTGTTGCCATCCATCTATCTCCCAGTCTCTTACTTATCTCCGCTGGTATTTGTTTTTGTTTATCCCCACTTTCAGAATGACTGTTGAAGTCAATAATTACTAAAGAAGTCTTTTCTTCTTCTGCGTTCTCACTAGATTGGGATTTCGGATTCTCTAATAAAGGCAGCCGTCTACCTCAGATTATCAGCCATGCCATACAGTTTGTCTTCTGCGTTCTCACTAGATTGGGATTTCGGATTCTCTAATAAAGGCAGCCGTCTACCTCAGATTATCAGCCACGCCATACAGTTTGTCTTCTGCGTTCTCACTAGATTGGATTTCAGATTCTCTAATAAAGCAACAGCTCTGCCTCACGCATTATCAGTCGCTCACCGCCATACAGTTTGTCTTCTGCGTTCTCACTAGATTGGGATTTCAGATTCTCTAATAAAGGCAGCCGTCTGCCTCACATTATCAGCCACGCCATACAGTTTGTCTTCTGCGTTCTCACTAGATTGGGATTTCGGATTCTCTAATAAAGACAGCCGTCTACCTCAGATTATCAGCCACACCATACAATTTGTATTGGACACTAGTATAAGGGGGTCACTTCTTTCTTCTCAAGTCTGCACACTAGGGGCAGTTCTGTAGAATATAATTCCTATGATTTCTGCTTCCCGTTTGTGCCGACCTCTTCCAGCAGTAAGTTTTGGCCACCCTCGTGATGGTAGGTCTGACATTCTTACTGCGTGGCTAAATCTCCAAGGCAGATTGGCGACCGTAGAATCCGTTATCCCATTCCTCATTGTGAAGGATTGTTGCACAATGTTATGCCCCTTACGGCCTGGTGCATCCATTTTCTGCAAGCATTTGTTTCGGGTTAGAATTCCCTAGCGGACACATGCATCCGATTTCAGCCAAACCTCCTTACTCGCCTCTTACGACATGCGTGGCAGGTAACAGTGGTTCTATTCTTTACACCCCAAATTTGGACCCCAGTAATCACTCGGGCGCTAAAGAAGTCTAAAGGCAAGAGATTAATTTCATTGTACCAGGCTTTCCCATATATTATTCAGTCACTTGCACACCACATGCCGAGAGTAATGCAAAAAGCACAAACTCTGTAGCTCCAGCAGCAATCCTAAAGGATCTTCTAAAACAAAATGCACTCATTAACCTAATGAGTCGTCCTGGAATTAAACCCATGACTTTCAGAATGCAATGCAGGCTAAACTATACAGTCACTCTTTTATTGATATCTCTGAAAGCACAAGATTTTGACATGGTGGGTTTATTTTTTTAAAATAATTGACCTGACTCCTCTTATCTCCCTCCATTTTACATTGTTGTTTACAGAGACTTCACTACTTGATATTTAATATGAGCAGTCTGCCTGATACAAATCTCCGCTGACAGTTTATGTCTGCTTTGTAATCTTTTCATCTGCCCTTAGCATCTTTTCATCTGCCCTGGACATATTTTCATCTGCCCTTCACTAAATATACTATGTACTTGAATTTCAAAACCTTTAGGCCAGTCGGGGGGTAACCTACGGCCTGCGGGCCGATACAGGGGACAATCTCTTTGAAAATACAAATAGCATTTTGCTATAAAGAATAAACAGTTTCAGTGTCATCAATTCTTATCATCATGAATACCTAATCCATCATGCATACCTAATCCATCATGCATACCTAATCCATCATGCATACCTAATCCATCATGAATACCTAATCCATCATGCATACCTAATCCATCATGCATACCTAATCCATCATGTATACCTAATCCATCATGCATACCTAATCCATCATGCATACCTAATCCATCATGCATACCTAATCCATCATGCATACCTAATCCATCATGCATACCTAATCCATCATGCATACCTAATCCATCATGCATACCTAATCCATCATGAATACCTAATCCATCATGAATACCTAATCCATCATGCATACCTAATCCATCATGCATACCTAATCCATCATGCATACCTAATCCATCATGATAATCCAATCATGAATACCTATCCATCATATACTAATCATCATGCAATAATCATCATGAATACCTAATCCATCATGAATACCTAATCCATCATGAATACCTAATCCATCATGCATACCTAATCCATCATGCATACCTAATCACATGCATACTAATCCAAAATTTATGCATACCTAATCCATCATGCATACCATATATACCAAATCATGCACATACTTAATCCATCATGCATACCTATTGAAACATCTCTTACAGTAAAACGTCAAGTGTATTGAAAAAGATCCAACATCAGATCTATATATGTTAATCTGACCCTTATGAATAACGTTATCAGCAATGACCTTTCTCCACCTTTGGAATAATTTTACCAAAGGGCAACCAAACTATCACTGTTGATTGCCTTGGGGAGATTCCATGTAAAGACATACAGGTATGCAGGGTCATGTCTCTTTTGTGTATGTATGTAAGAAACGTAAGATCTGTGTAGTAGGAATTTTGGAAAACATGGACATTTAACAAGAAAGTATAAGAACATATATGTGCTTTTGAATATGTGTTACAGAAGAGTCCTCCGTATATCATGGACAGAGAAGAGAACAATAGATCTATCCAGATATAACTCATTCAAAGAAAACTGGCTGAAGCTAAAAATAAGAATGAGAAAATTAAAGTATTTTGGACATATAAAAAGACAAGAAGGGTTGAAGAAGACCATCATGGAAGGAGGCATCCTGCAAAGAGGACATGAGGAAGATCACGGAGAAGATGGATTCAGGGTGTAACTGATGATTTGTGCATGACGGCTGCATTGGTAGAACATCTAGCCTTTGAGAGAGAGAAATTCTAATGGACTGTTAAGGTGGCAAAGTTCTGCTCGGGACAAGCTATTTGATGATAATGTAAGATGAAAGCTCTGAACCTCTCTGTGCAAATTCAAGTAATATAGCTATACATCAACAATTATAGATCAACCTAGATTAGCCATTCTACCAGGTGAGTCATTAAGATTCAAATTTTGAAGAGTTTGTTTTCTGATGCTTTGACTTCCTAGTGTACACTGCTAAATGTTTGTAACCAACATTTTTAGTCAGCTGAAGAAAATGGATACAAAAGCTACTGAGCATCTTTAAGAGTGCAGAGACATCTATTCTGTTCATATTTGTTCATATTTTATCAATAGAAGTTGGAGATGTATTCTGTCTTATTGGTTCATATTTTATCAATAGAAGTTGGAGATGTATTCTGTCTTATTTAATCATATTTTATCAATGGAAGTTGGAGATGTATTCTGTCTTATTGGTTCATATTTTATCAATAGGTTGGAGATGTATTCTGTCTTATTTAATCATATTTTATCAATGGAAGTTGGAGATGTATTCTGTCTTATTGGTTCATATTTTATCAATGGAAGTTGGAGATGTATTCTGTCTTATTTAATCATATTTTATCAATGGAAGTTGGAGATGTATTCTGTCTTATTTAATCATATTTTATCAATGGAAGTTGGAGATGTATTCTGTCTTATTGGTTCATATTTTATCAATGGAAGTTGGAGATGTATTCTGTCTTATTTAATCATATTTTATCAATGGAAGTTGGAGATGTATTCTGTCTTATTGGTTCATATTTTATCAATGGAAGTTGGAGATGTATTCTGTCTTATTTAATCATATTTTATCAATGGAAGTTGGAGATGTATTCTGTCTTATTTAATCATATTTTATCAATGGAAGTTGGAGATGTATTCTGTCTTATTGGTTCATATTTTATCAATGGAAGTTGAGATGTATCTGTCTTATTGGTTCATATTTTATCAATAGAAGTTGGAGATGTATTCTGTCTTATTTAATCATATTTTATCAATGGAAGTTGGAGATGTATTCTGTCTTATTGGTTCATATTTTATCAATAGGTTGGAGATGTATTCTGTCTCATTTAATCATATTTTATCAATAGAAGTTGGAGATGTATTCTGTCTTATTTAATCATATTTTATCAATAGAAGTTGGAGATGTATTCTGTCTTATTGGTTCATATTTTATCAGTGGAAGTTGGAGAACAATCAGTCATAATATGTTGTGAATCTTCATTTCTTCTGTTTCATCCAGTTGTCTATATTTCTTCAACTAGTTGTCTCTTCTTCTTCTTTGCTTCGTTCTTTACGACCAATTTTAATCACTCTTTGTGATATGTTTGATCTTTGTCAAGAACGTGTATACGTTGCACATTGGTTTGGTAGGCCCTAAACGCATAAGACTTCTACACGTTTAGGACAAATTCATCCGATATCAACCAAACCTCCTTAGTCGCCTCTTACGACATGCGTGGCAGGTAACAGTGGTTCTATTCTTTACACCCCAAATTTGGGCCCCGGTAACGACTGGCGATCAACTAGTTGTGTTTATAAATGAAACTCAAAGAAGGTGGAGTGTCTAGCTGAATGGATTAGAGCGCGGCTCAATCCATGGTAAGACAAAGAAGTTTTTTTCCTTCAAGGGCATAAAAAAACCATCTTAACCTGAACAGTTTTGCGGCAACAGCTCTAGCCATGTGGCCATTAAATTTCTCAGTCTCATGTCCCTCTTGCCCTACACCGGTCAAAAAGCGGTATTACAGGCAGTAACGACAGTTAATGACTCAAAGAATAATTGGCAGCTGACTATAAGCATAGTTGGGAATGTTAATTTCTTCTTTCTCATCCAATTGTCCAACCTCTGAAGTTGGAGAAGGCCCACCTGTATGGCAAGGAAACCAATAAAACGGTAGCAGCCTTTCACGCAAAAATCATTTAGAAGTGCCACACCAGACGCATGACTATGCCTGAATTCATTGCGAACTAACACAGAAGAAGAAGAATCCAATTGTCCATATATTTTCATCTAGTTGTGTTTATAAATGTTAGTCTGAGAATTGTCAACTGTAAATGTTCTTTTCTTTTCATTGCATTTCAGGACATCAGCATCTTTATCTCAGATCAAGATCCAAATACATCTAAGGAAGGAGTTGGATACCAGCTTTTGGCTGAAGCTTGCATTCCAGCAATCAATGTTGATGATATAGGAAGTATCTTTGAAGAGCACAGAGTATGTAAGAATCTCTCTGTGTGGCAGCATATGAACCGAGGCCAGTCAGAAGTGGGTGGTGTCTACGGAGAGGAGGAAAAGAAGTTTGTCTTCAATAATGTCATTGTGGGACGCCCAGCTAAAGCTCGCTTTAAGATCTCAAACACAAACAAGGTATGATATGGTATTCTTTGCTAATATGTTCAAAGATTATGATATATGTTGCAACAGTACGATTAGACATAATTCTTTAGATAATTCATCGCCCGTGTGTTGCCAGGGCTCGCAAGAGGTGCCAAGAATAGTAACAGTGTGACCTACAAGGCATGTTGTAAGAGGCGACTAAAGTAGGGTCTAGGAAGCTACCCTTGTAAATAAAAAGCTTTGCAAAAATCGAATGTGCTGACCTACTTGTAGACGCATAACTGACATAACGTACAATTGCTCTTAGGCTGAGATCACGTACAAATCACAAAGAGTGGTTTAACTCCTTGTGGACCAAACAGCACGCTACGTGGCTCTGGGTTGATGCCTTTTTACCAGGAGCCACACTAAAGAGCGTTTTTATTCTTAAAACAAATGGCTTGTAAAAACATGGCTTTTGCCCTGGTCTACTAAGAGTTAATAATTGGTGATATGAGCGTTGGAAGAAAAGAAGAAGATAATTCATGCATTTTAGTTTGAAAAGCTTTGTTTACTCGTGTGTTCATACTTTCTAAAAGTGTCGTTTTTCCATACCGGCAGCTGACTGTAACTTTGTACCGTTAAAAATTTCATTATTTTAATTTGCATGTGGTGTCATTTTAAATTTGTGCCTAAAGTTGTTTTATCTTTCTATCCAACGATTACTTGTAATGTTTTCTTGATGTCTCATTCTTCTTGTGATTTGATATTGATCCAAGGTTTCAAGTGATGTCTTAATACTACTGTCCACCTTTATTGCCAGATATTGTAGAATGTTGTACTGACCCTAGAGTCCACATTTGTGTCCAGAGTAAAGATCAGTAGTAGTATCATATTAAAATCCATCGTTATTCCCAGATATTATATAATGTTATACTGACTCTAGAGTCCATCTTTGTTCCCAGATATCAAATGAAATTGTTTGATAAAAGTCCATATTTGTCTATATTTAGATATTGTTGACTAAAAAGTCACCTTTGTTCCTATATTTCCAGATATTATTGTTTGAAATATAAAGTCCATCTTTGTTCCAAGATATTATGTAATGTCTGGACAATTAAAGTCCATCTTTGTTCCAAGATATTATGTAATGTTGTCTGGACAATAAAGTCCATCTTTGTTCCAAGATATTATGTAATGTTGTCTGGACATTGAAGTCCATATATGTTTCCGGTTTCCATGAAATTGTTATCTTAATACTTGAGTCAATATTTTTGCAATATGATTTTTCTTTACTGAACAAGGTTTCAATGGTGTTGTCCTTATACTAAACCATGTTCCATGTGATATTGTCTTGATACTAAGTCTATACATGTTGCATGTGATATTGTCTTGATACTAAAGTCTATATATGTTCCGTGTGATATTGTCTTGATACTAAAGTCTATATATGTTTGTTGATATTGTTCTTGATACTATAAAGTCTATATATTTTCCTTGTGATATTGTCTTGATACTAAAGTCTATATATGTTCCGTGTGATATTGTCTTGATACTAAAGTCTATATATGTTCAGTGATATTGTCTTGATACTAAAGTCTATATATGTTCTGTGTGATATTGTCTTGATACTAAAGTCTATATATGTTCCGTGTGATATTGTCTTGATACTAAAGTCTATATATGTTCCTTGTGATATTGTCTTGATACTAAAGTCTATATATGTTCCGTGTGATATTGTCTTGATACTAAAGTCTATATATGTTCCATGTGATATTGTCTTGATACTAAAGTCTATATATGTTCCATGTGATATTGTCTTGATACTAAAGTCTATATATGTTCCATGTCATATATTGTCTTGATACTAAAGTCTATATATGTTCCGGTAATATTGTCTTGATACTAAAGTTATATATGTTCCATGCGATATTGTCTTGATACTAAAGTCTATATATGTTTCCATGTTCTGTGTCATATTGTCTTGATACTAAAGTCTATATATGTTTCCATGTTCTGTGTCATATTGTATTGATATTAAAGTCTATATTGTTCCCAGGTACATGTGAATTGTATTGATACTAAAATCTATATATGTTCCCAGGTTCCATGTGATATTGTCTTGATACTAAAGTCTATATTTGTTCCCAGGTTCCATGTGATGTTGTCTTGATACTGAAGCCCTCGACTCAAAAGGGTGCTCAAAGATCCTTTGATGTGTTTGACTTGGATCCCACTCGTATGCAAATTGCAAATAACAGTCATATGTATGTAACAGTAACATTCACACCGCAGTCAATGCAGGTAAATGCTTAAACTAAAACAGCCATCTCTTTTACTTGTATTCTGGCTATATACATCTTCTGTATTCGCTCAAAAAACTGTAATCATTTGAAAAACTGTTATGAAATAATACAAATTAAAACATAGTAGTGATGGGAACTTGTGACCAAATCATCAGACATTTTATGACATTATTTATTAAACAGCAGAAGGAGAAACTAAAATTGTGTTGAATGAACAATAATTGATTGACAACATATTTCTTCTTCTTCTTCTTCTTTGAACGCTCCATATGGACCACTTGTTAAACCACTCTGTGATTTGTATGGGATATGAGCCTAAATCGATTGTACATTGTACCAGTTATGCACCTACAAGTAGGATAGCACATCCGATTTATGCGACGCTTTTTATTTACTAGGGTAGCTTCCTACCTCAGTCGCTTCTTATGACATGCCTTGTAGGTTGCAGTGTTACTATTCTTTGCTCCTTGTAAGCCCCAGCAACACACAAGTGCAATAAATGTTTAAAAAGAATCCTTTAAGTATTCTGGCCAAATACAATAGCAAATAAAAAAACTTTTAAGAACAAACAAACTGTGCATCGTTGGAGACCATCATTAAAAGATGTAGATGGATTTAGCATGTATGTTGTATGCCAGTAGAGGCATTGGCTAGGACAGTAGAGGGTCACAGGCTAAGAAAGATAAATTCTTGTGATTGGTGCAATTTTTTTAGCCATCCTCCTTTTATTTAACTAGGTAATTTATTGTTGCTATGTATATGTATATTGCTATTTGTACCAATGACAGAGATTTGTGGAGATCCATGATCGCCTACGCCAGCTGGTATGGCACCTGATGATGATGATGTATATTGTGGATAAAAAATGTGCAAAGAACACCCAAAAATGTGAAACAATATACAAAATAAATATATTCAGACAGCTAAAGGAGAATGGTTGGGTTAGAGATTATAATAACTAAGTTTTTCTTCTTCTTCTTTGCTTTCTTTCTTTACGACCAATTTTAATCACTCTTTGTGATATGTTTGATCTTTGCCAAGAACGTGTATAGTTGCACATTGGTTTGGTAGGCCCCTAAACGCATAGACTTTTACACGCTTAGGACACATGCATCCGATTTCGGCCTAACCTCCTTAGTCACCTCTTACGACATGCATGGCAAGTAACCGTGGTTCTATTCTTTACACCCCAAATTTGGACCCTGGTAACCACTCGGGCATAACTAAGTTAAAGGAACAAGATCAGGTTAGAGATTATAGTTATCAGTTATATCAGGACTATCATCACAGCACTCCGGACATGTCCATAGGTGCTCCAATCTCTACCTCAGCAAATCCAGCAGCATCCAGCGGCCCAACACGCCAGTTCGATGTTAATTAATCAATCTCCTTGCATATTTATTATGTCATTCCTTTCGGGCTGCACCAATATTGACAATAGAGATTATAGTAAATCAACTAATGGAGTAATATAAGGTTAGAGGTGAAAGCCAGCGATCCTCAGTCACTCAAGTAGCAGCTCTATTGATGATATACTGCCTTTTCATCTCTTACTCCCTACATCATTACATATTTCTCTCTTTGTCCATGATTACATTTGCCTTGTATCTATCCCACTTATAGTCAGAGGTTAATATTTACTTATGCTTCGTTTTTGTTAACGTCCATTCATGGCTGAAAGAAGGTTTAAAGCCGAAGGATTATTGGTTATTGGTTATTGGTTACTAAACTGACGTCATTGCACTCGGGCAGACCCATAGGTGCTCAGTCTCCCCCAACAGATATGGAAGAGTATGCATACTGATGGTTCCTGTGGCTCGCTGATTAAACACACCTCTCACTCTGCCTCTCAGGCATCCAGTTCGACTTGAACAACAGCTAACTCCAAACTGCTTAAATCGCTTGATCGATTCAACATCGATTCTAGTGTCCTCATCCAACAGAGAATCGCAAAGAGACCGAAGAATATCCCCTTATCCATCTTCAACTCCCCAACAATTGATGCTGTTGATGCAAGCCTGTCTGTTCTCTCATTACCGTAAACACCCGCATGCCCAGGAAAGTAATCCACGTAAGCCGCTGGAAGTTAGAAACTTCTATAGACGACATCCACTCATACCGAAACCTGCCCTTCTGGATCTTGTGAAGCATCGACTGAGAGTCAGATACAACAACTTCCCCAGTAAATGAAGTCCCAGAAGGATTAACTTCATTGAATCAGGTTTTACTCCATATGGCTCGGTCCCTGTCTGCAGTAATGGTGCGCCACCTGCTGAGAGTTTTGCAAAAAGTGATCATGAACAAAACGATGCAGTCCAGATATGAACCCATGACCTTCAGATCACAAGGCAAAGGGTTAACCACTTAACCTCAGAGACCCCTAAAGATATTCATGGCACAGTATAGCTACCGAAGAAGTTTGACTAAAAATAGATACATATTTGCTTATTGTTCATCTTATATTTTAAAGTGCTATCTTTTTTCTCTGTACACAGTCCTACAGCGTCATTTTTGAAGCATCAATTGAAGGCTTAGCTCAGAATCAGGTGAGAGGAAAGCCCCTGACATTTGAGATATTTGGTGAGGGGAATTTGCCTCGTATAACAGTAGCCAAACCTGCTGTCCGAAACAGAAGGGGACAACCTCTTGTGCTGTTCAAGCGCATTCTAATTGGTCGTTCTGAGTCTCTTCCCTTGGAATTACTTAATGAGGGCACACTTTCAAGCAAAGTAAGAATTGTTTTTGTATCTGCTGATTTTTGTTCCAAGTGAATACTTGTTTTATTTAAAATTATATTTCTCATGTTTCTGTATAATTATTTGATCATCAGTTCTTTGTCTTATAGTCTGTAACTCATGACTGGGGAAAATTTGTCTTATAGTCTGTAACTCATGACTGGGAAAATTTGTCTTATAGTCTGTAACTCATGACTGGGGAAAATTTGTCTTATAGTCTGTAACTCATGACTGGGAAAATTTGTCTATAGTCTGTAACTCATGACTGGGGAAAATTTGTCTTATAGTCTGTAACTCATGACTGGGATGTTTAAGTTAACATACTGGAATTTGTCTTATAGTCTGTAACTCATGACTGGGGAAAATTTGTCTTATAGTCTGTAACTCATGACTGGGGAAAATTTGTCTTATAGTCTGTAACTCATGACTGGGGAAAATTTGTCTTATAGTCTGTAACTCATGACTGGGGAAAATTTGTCTTATAGTCTGTAACTCATGACTGGGGAAAATTTGTCTTATAGTCTGTAACTCATGACTGGGGAAAATTTGTCTTATAGTCTGTAACTCATGACTGGGGAAAATTTGTCTTATAGTCTGTAACTCATGACTGGGGAAAATTTGTCTTATAGTCTGTAACTCACTGACTGAGGAAAATTTGTCTATAGTCTGTAACTCATGATGGAAATTTGTCTTATAGTCTGTAACTCATGACTGGGAAAATTTGTCTTATAGTCTGTAACTCATGACTGGGGAAAAGAAAGAAAGAAAGGTACATAGAAAGGCTTACTCAGGTGTCTCTTTTTCAACTTGACTTGAAAGGCACAAAGGATTGAGAATATAGATGGATAGATGCAATATGAGCCATTTGGATCAGTACATTTTATTTCATCACTGCTTTTGTTTGATTCACTCTGTCTACACTGCGACAGTATCCACATCAATGCTTTCAAAAATTGTTATATAATTGGATGCATCTGACAAATAATGACTGTGGAGGTGGGGTGTCATGTGACAATTGTAATAATAATAATAATAATAAAGTAATATTAATAGAAACATGAATAAAAATAATAACAAGTTCATAGTTCATAACAAATGAAAATTTAAACCTTCCTACATGTTTAGTTTTTGTTTAATATTGTGCTAACAAAAAACTTAATCATTCTGTTTTCAGAGACACGTTTTTTTTCTTTTAATTCTTATTAACGTTAAAGCAGGAGAAAGAAATAGGGTGCCAGGGATGTATTACACGGGCACAACAGAGCTGTTCCACACTGTCAACATGGCTGCTCCACACTGTCAACAAGGGAGAATTTTATCTGAAGCTTTGCTTCTTCCCAACCTGTGATTGTCTTAATACTGACTACATAGCAGCACTTGTTATCTTATCTGTATAAATAGTCTTTAACTCTTCCCCAGGCATTGAGTCATTATTGCCTGTGTGTTGCTGGGGCCCTCAAGGGAGCAAAGAATAGTAACACTGCGACCTACAAGGCATATCGTAAGGCAACTGAGGTAGGGGGCCTAGTGAAGCTACCTAGAAAATATAAAGTGTCGCGAAATCGGATGTGCTAGCCTACGTGTAGAGCGCATAACTGCACAACGTACAATCACTCTCAGATCACATATAAATCAAAGAGCGGTTAACAAGTTGTCAATATGGAGCGTTCAAAGAAGAAGAAGTAGAGTCATTCTCTATGGAAAAGTGTTCAATATAAGGATTATCACCATAGTTGTTTGTGCCATAGTTGTTTGTGCCATAGTTGTTTGTGTCATAGTTGTTTGTGCCATAGTTGTTTGTGCCATAGTTGTTTGTTTGTGTCATAGTTGTTTGTTTGTGCCATAGTTGTTTGTGCCATAGTTGTTTGTTTGTGTCATAGTTGTTTGTGTCATAGTTGTTTGTGTCATAGTTGTTTGTGTCATAGTTGTTTGTGTCATAGTTGTTTGTGCCATAGTTGTTTGTGCCATAGTTGTTTGTTTGTGTCATAGTTGTTTGTGCCATAGTTGTTTGTGTCATAGTTGTTTGTGTCATAGTTGTTTGTTTGTGCCATAGTTGTTTGTGCCATAGTTGTTTGTGTCATAGTTGTTTGTGTCATAGTTGTTTGTGTCATAGTTGTTTGTGCCATAGTTGTTTGTGTCATAGTTGTTTGTCCCATAGTTGTTTGTGCCATAGTTGTTTGTTTGTGTCATAGTTGTTTGTGCCATAGTTGTTTGTGCAATAGTTGTTTGTGCCATAGTTGTTTGTGCCATAGTTGTTTGTGTCATAGTTGTTTGTGCCATAGTTGTTTGTGCAATAGTTGTTTGTTTGTGTCATAGTTGTTTGTGCCATAGTTGTTTGTGCCATAGTTGTTTGTATTTTTTTGTCATAGTAGTTGTTTGTGTCCATAGTTGTTTGTGCCATAGTTGTTTGTTTGTGTCATAGTTGTTTGTTTGTGTCATAGTTGTTTGTGTCATAGTTGTTTGTTTGTGTCATAGTTGTTTGTGTCATAGTTGTTTGTTTGTGTCATAGTTGTTTGTGTCATAGTTGTTTGTTTGTGTCATAGTTGTTTGTTTGTGTCATAGTTGTTTGTGCAATAGTTGTTTGTTTGTTTGTCATAGTTGTTTTTTGTGCATAGTTGTTTTTTTGTGTCATAGTTGTTTGTGCCATAGTTGTTTGTGTCATAGTTGTTTGTATTGTTTGTGCATAGTTGTTTGTGTCATAGTTGTTTGTGTCATAGTTGTTTGTTTGTGCCATAGTTGTTTGTGCCATAGTTGTTTGTGCCATAGTTGTTTGTGTCATAGTTGTTTGTGTCATAGTTGTTTGTGCCATAGTTGTTTGTGCAATAGTTGTTTGTTTGTGTCATAGTTGTTTTGGTGTTGTTGCCATAGTTGTTTGTGCCATAGTTGTTTGTCCATAGTTGTTTGTTTGTGCCATAGTTGTTTGTGCCATAGTTGTTTGTCCCATAGTTGTTTGTGCCATAGTTGTTTGTGCCATAGTTGTTTGTTTGTGCCATAGTTGTTTGTATAGTTTTTGTGCCATAGTTGTTTGTGCCATAGTTGTTTGTGTCATAGTTGTTTGTGCCATAGTTGTTTGTGCCATAGTTGTTGTCATGTTTGTTCCATAGTTGTTTGTGCCATAGTTGTTTGTGCCATAGTTGTTTGTTTGTGCATAGTTTGTTTGTGCCATAGTTGTTTTGCATAGTTGTTTGTGCCATAGTTGTTTGTGTCATAGTTGTTTTTGCCATAGTTGTTTGTGCCATAGTTGTTTGTGCCATAGTTGTTTGTTTGTGCCATAGTTGTTTGTTGCCATAGTTGTTTCTTTTTTTTTTTGTTTGTCCATAGTTGTTTGTGCCATAGTTGTTTGTGCATAGTTGTTTGTGCCATAGTTTTTGTGCATATTGTTTGTGCCATAGTTGTTTGTGCCATAGTTGTTTGTATAGTTGTTTGTGCCATAGTTGTTTGTGCCATAGTTGTTTGTTTGTGCATAGTTGTTTTGTCATATTGTTTGCCATAGTTGTTTGTGCCATAGTTGTTTGTGCATAGTTGTTTATGTGCTCATAGTTGTTTGTGCATAGTTGTTTGTGCCATAGTTGTTTGTGTCATAGTTGTTTGTGCCATAGTTGTTTGTCTATAGTTGTTTGTCCATAGTTGTTTGTGTCATAGTTGTTTGTGCCATAGTTGTTTGTTTGTGCCATAGTTGTTTGTGCATAGTTGTTTGTCCATAGTTGTTTGTTTGTGCCATAGTTGTTTGTGCCATAGTTGTTTGTTGTCCATAGTTGTTTTGTTGTCCATAGTTGTTTGTGCCATAGTTGTTTTTGTTGTGCATAGTTGTTTGTGTCATAGTTGTTTGTGTTGTGCCATAGTTGTTTGTGCCATAGTTGTTTGTGCCATAGTGTTTGTTTGTGCATAGTTGTTTGTGCCATAGTTGTTTGTGCCATAGTTGTTGTTTGTGCCATAGTTGTTTGTGCCATAGTTGTTTGTTGTCCATAGTTGTTTGTGCCATAGTTGTTTGTCATATTCAAGTTGTTTGTGTCATAGTTGTTTGTGCTCATAGTTGTTTTCATAGTTTTTGTTTGCCATAGTTGTTTTGTGCCATATTGTTTTGTCATAGTTTTTGCATATTGTGTTCCATAGTTTCATAGTTTTGTGCATGTCATAGTTGTTTGTGCCATAGTTGTTTGTCCATAGTTTTGTCTGTTGTGCCATAGTTGTTTGTGCCATAGTTGTTTGTGTCATAGTTGTTTGTGCCATGTTGTTGTGCCATAGTTGTTTGCCAGTTGCTTATAAGTTGTTTGCATAGTTGTTTGTGCCATAGTTGTTTGTGCCATAGTTGTTTATGCCATAGTTGTTTGTGCCATAGTTGTTTGTGCCATAGTTGTTTTGTGCATAGTTGTTTGTGCCATAGTTGTTTGTCCATAGTTGTTGTGCCATAGTTGTTTGTGCCATAGTTGTTTGTGCCATAGTTGTTTGTTGTGCATAGTTGTTTGTGCATAGTTGTTTTGTGCCATAGTTGTTTGCAATTGTTTGTGTCATAGTTTTTGTGTCATAGTTGTTTGTGCCATAGTTGTTTGTGTCATAGTTGTTTGCCATAGTTGTTTGTGCCTAGTTGTTTGTGCCATAGTTGTTTGTGTCATAGTTGTTTGTGCCATATGTTGTGCCATAGTTGTTTGTGCCATAGTTGTTTGTGCCATAGTTGTTTGTGCCATAGTTGTTTGTGCCATAGTTGTTTGTGCCATAGTTGTTTGTTATTGTTGCCATAGTTGTTTGTGCCATAGTTGTTTGTGCCATAGTTGTTGTGCCATAGTTGTTTGTGCCATAGTTGTTTGTGCCATAGTTGTTTGTTTGTGCATAGTTGTTTGTGTCCATAGTTGTTTGTGCCATAGTTGTTTTTTTGTCATAGTGTGTTAGTTGTTTGTCCATAGTTGTTTTTGCATAGTTGTTTGTTTGTGCCATGTAGTTGTTTTGTGTCATAGTTGTTTGATGCCATAGTTGTTTGTCATAGTTGTTTGTGCATAGTTGTTTGTGCAGTTGTTTGTGCCATAGTTGTTTGTGCATAGTTGTTTGTATTGTTTGTGCCATAGTTGTTTGTTAAGTTGTTTGTGCCATAGTTGTTTGTGTCATAGTTGTTTGTGCCATAGTTGTTTGTGCCATAGTTGTTTGTGCCATAGTTGTTTGTGCATGAGTTTGTTTCAGTTGACCATAGTTGTTTGTGCCATAGTTGTTTGTTTGTGCATAGTTGTTTGTGCCATAGTTGTTTGTGCCTATAGTTGTTTGTGCCATAGTTGTTTGTGCCATAGTTGTTTGTGTCATAGTTGTTTGTGCCATAGTTGTTTGTTGCATAGTTGTTTTGTCATAGTTGTTTGTGCATAGTTGTTTGTGCCATAGTTGTTTGTGTCCATAGTTGTTTGTCCATAGTTGTTTGTCATAGTTGTTTGTGCATAGTTGTTTGTCATAGTGTTTTGCTGTTTTGTGCCATAGTTGTTTGTGCCATAGTTGTTTGTGCATAGTTGTTTGTGCCATAGTTGTTTTGTGCCATAGTTGTTTGTGTCATAGTTGTTTATGTCATAGTTTGTTTGTGCATAGTTGTTTGTGTCATAGTTGTTTGTGCATAGTTGTTTGTTGTGCATAGTTGTTTGTGTCATAGTTGTTTGTCCATAGTTGTTTGTGCCATAGTTGTTTGTGCATAGTGTTGTTTGTGCATAGTTGTTTGTGCCATAGTTGTTTTGTGCATAGTTGTTTTGTCATAGTTGTTTGTGCCTAGTTGTTTGTGCCATAGTTGTTTGTGTGCATAGTTGTTTGTGCATAGTTGTTTGTGCATAGTTGTTTGTGCATAGTTTTTTGTCATAGTTGTTTGTGCCATAGTTGTTTGTGTCATAGTTGTTTGTGCATAGTTGTTTGTCCATATTGTTATTGTTTGTGCCATAGTTGTTTGCTATTGTTGTCATAGTTGTTTGTGTCATAGTTGTTTGTGCCATAGTTGTTTGTCATAGTTGTTTGTGTCATAGTTGTTTGTGTCATAGTTTTTGTTCGTTGTTTGTGTCATAGTTGTTTGTGTCATAGTTGTTTGTGCCATAGTTGTTTGTGTCATAGTTGTTTGTGTCATAGTTGTTTGTGCAATAGTTGTTTGTGCCATAGTTGTTTGTTTGTGTCATAGTTGTTTGTGTCATAGTTGTTTGTGCAATAGTTGTTTGTGTCATAGTTGTTTGTGCCATAGTTGTTTGTGTCATAGTTGTTTGTGCCATAGTTGTTTGTGTCATAGTTGTTTGTGTGTCCATAGTTGTTTGTGCAATAGTTGTTTGTGCATAGTTGTTGTGCATATTTTGTGCATAGTTGTTTGTAGCCATAGTTGTTTAGTTGTCATAGTTGTTTGTGCCATAGTTGTTTGTGCCATAGTTGTTGTTCTAGTTGTTTGTCCCTAGTTGTTTGTGCCATAGTTGTTTGTGCATAGTTGTTTGTGCATAGTTGTTTGTGCATAGTTGTTTGTGTGTCATAGTTGTTTGTGCATAGTTGTTTGTGTCATAGTTGTTTGTGTCATATTGTTGTTTGTGTCATAGTTGTTTGTGCATAGGTTGTTTGTGTCATAGTTGTTTTGTCATAGTTGTTTGTGCCATAGTTGTTTGTGCATAGTTGTTTGTTCATAGTTGTTTTTTTGTCATAGTTGTTTGTGTCATAGTTGTTTCATGTGCTAGTTGTTTGTGCATAGTTGTTTGTGTCTAGTTTTTGTACTAGTTGTTTGTGCATAGTTGTTTGTGTCATAGTTGTTTGTCATAGTTTTTGCCATAGTTGTTTGTCATAGTTTTTGTGCATATTTTGTGCATAGTTTTGTTTTAGCATAATTGTCTTGTTTGTGCATAGTTGTTTGTCCAGTTGTTGTCCATAGTTGTTTGTATTGTGTAGCATAGTTGTTTGCGTCATAGTTGTTTGTGCATAGTTGTTTGTGATAGTTGTTTGTTATAGTTTACATAGTTGTTTGTGTCATAGTTGTTTGTTTGTGTCATAGTTGCTTGTTGTGTCTATTGTTTGTGTCATAGTTGTTTGGTCATAGTTGTTTTGCCATAGTTGTTTGTGCCATAGTTGTTTGTGTCATAGTTGTTTGTGTCATAGTTGTTTGTGCCGTAGTTGTTTGTGCATAGTTGTTTGTCCTAGTTGTTGTCCATAGTTGTTGTGTCATAGTTCATTTGTTTTGTGTCATAGTTGTTCATGTTTGTGTGTAGTTGTTTGTGCCATAGTATGTCTTGTGTGTTTTGCATAGTCTGTTTGTGCCATAGTTGTTTGTGCATAGTTGTTTTGTAGCCATAGTTGTTTGTGTTTCACAAAAGTCATAGTTGTTTGTGTCATAGTTGTTTAGTGTATATGCATAGTGTGTGCAATTTGTGCCATAGTTGTTTGTGACATAGTTGTTTTCAGATTTTCATTAGTTGTTATTTGTGCCATAGTTGTTTTGCATAGTTGTTATGTCCATAGTTGTTTATGCTTATAGTTGTTTGTGCATAGTTGTTTGTGCACATTAGTTGTTTGTAGACATAGTTGTTTGTGCCATAGTTGTTTGTGTCATAGTTGTTTGTAGACATAGTTGTTTGCCATAGTTGTTATGATTGCCATAGTTGTTGTATCATAGTTGTTGTCGTAGTTGTTTGCATAGTTGTTTGTGTCATAGTTGTTTTGTCATATTGTTATGTCTATGTTGTTTGTCATAGTGTTTGTATAGACATATCATGTCTGTTTGTGGTTAGTTATTTCATAGTTGTTGTGTATGTTGTTGTTGTAGTATAGACATATTTATGTTGTGTAGTGTTTGTGATAGTTTTGGTCATGTTGTTTGTTCATATAGATATGCATATTGTTTGTGTCATATTGTTATGCAAAATAGTTAATTTACACAAGTTGTTTAGTCAAATACTAATAAGTCAGGCATAGTTATTTCAGTACAGTTGTTTGTGTACCAATAGATCTAGTTGTACACCTAGTTGTTTGATGCCACTGAGATTGTTGGTCATAGTTGTTTTGAATAGCTGTTATTCCCAATATTGTTGATGTATGGCGAGCTTGAAGGGGGCAGACATTTAGCTGGTGGACAGAAAACGCTTTAAAGACACTCTTAAAGTGTCTCTGAAATGCTTCGATATAGACAATATGTGCTGGAAATCCCTGGCGTAAGATTGCCAAATGTGGCGCTGTAACAACAAAAGAGGAGCCTGAATAGCTGAGAATCATCGTATTGTTGAGTCACAGAAAACGAGCAGCGCGAAAAGACAGAGCACACAACACGCACATGTCTAACCTTGATCATGTATGCCCCAACTGTGGTCGGGAATTCTGTTCTAGGATTGGACTTTACAGTCACCTCCGCACACACCAGAGAGGTGCAACAGCACACGTCTGAGATTGTTGTCATCATCGCTTACGATGGACTGCTATATAATCATATCTGTTATATAGTGTTATATAGACTATCATGTCTGTGTGTGTGTGTGTTGTATAGACTATCATGTCTGTGTGTGTGTGTTGTATAGACTATCATGTCTGTGTGTGTGTGTGTGTGTGTGTGTGTTGTATAGACTATCATGTCTGTGTGTGTGTGTGTTGTATAGACTATCATGTCTGTGTGTGTGTTGTAGTGAAACACGTACAAACACAGTACTATAGTTTTACAAAATACAGAAACAGTGACGATAAACAGCAACGTTCGACACAGGCCTTTATCAAGCAAGCGAACAAACAGGAGTGACAAATAAAATGAAACACAAATGGACGACCAAATACCAACGTATCTAAGGAAAATCTGGAATGATTTTCCATTCCAGATTTTCCTTAGATACGTTGGTATTTGGTCGTCCATTTGTGTTTCATTTTAATTTGTCACTCCTGTTTGTTCGTTTGCTTGATAAAGGCCTTGTTGGTCGAAACGTTGCTGTTTATCGTCACTGTTTCTGTATTTTGTAAAACTAAGTACTTTGTTTGTACGTGTTTCACTATTTACCAAGTTTTACTGCAGTCTTCCTCTATTTCGATGTGTGTGTTGTATAGACTATCATGTCTGTGTGTGTGTTGCATAGACTATCATGTCTGTGTGTGTGTGTTGCATAGACTATCATGTCTGTGTGTGTGTGTGTTGCATAGACTATCATGTCTGTGTGTGTGTGTGTATGTTGTATAAACTATCATGTCTGTGTGTGTGTGTGTTGTATAGACTATCATGTCTGTGTATTAGTGTTGCATAAACTATCATGTCTGTGTATGTGTGTTGTATAGATTACAACATATACTACACACATGTAACAAGAAACAACTGTCTCCAACAGGTGGACATTGATCTGGTTGACCCAGATAAATGTTTTGTACTGAGACCAAATCAACAAATCAGACCTGGAACAGGAGATAGTAATTATGATGACCATGGTATGTATTCTCCATGTTTGTCACAAACTTGTCATCTGTCACAGGTTCCATGCCATGGGCCCTGTCACATTAATGGATGATGTGTCACCATACTCTTGACATATATATATATTAAAATAATGTTTTATCACACTAATCCTGCACCTGTTTGTCTCTCTACAAGTGTCAACAATTCACATAATTACATTAATCTTTGTTCCGGGGCACATGGGTGTCGGGGGCAATGAAAGAGCAGACAGGTTGGCTGCCTTTGCTATCATATAAGGGGGCCAGCCTATGGATAGAGCTGACATTCTGAACGCTCTCACAGAGTGTGGCCGCAAAGAGGAATTTCATTTTTAAAAATCCACAACAGCTGCTAGATTGCAAAAGTTTGGATTGAAGATTGGAATGGCCAGAAAAGAACAACACAACAGGTATATGAGCTCAATCAACATTTAACTGGTATGATCAGTCACTAGACGCTGTCAGAGATATTGAGAAGGGGATCGGAGCACCTATGGACAACTTCCAAAATGCAATGAAGATATTTCTAACTGAAACAAATCGGAATACTCACTGTTGGCTATTTATGTCCAGTGTTGCCTTGAGATGTCTTATGAAGATGGTCAAGATTATCATGTTAGTTTGTTCCTCGGAAGAAAGGATCAACATAATAACAACCATTCCGCCCAAGTGGTTACCGGGCCCAAATTGGGGTGTAAAGAATAGAACCACTGTTACCTGCCACACGTGTTGTAAGAGGCGATTAAGGAGGTTGGGTGTGGGGCTAGCTACCCCAGACCGTAAAAACACTAGATGGCTACAGAATGGAGAGCGAACCGAGTAAACGCTGGCTGAAACCGGACACGTTGCTGAAGGATAAGCACCAGAGCTCCAAATGGTGCTGAATATGTGATGTAAAACACACCAATGCTAGGGCTGCATGAATCAGATTTCCACATGAATATAATTTATGGGGAGGACTGGTGCATCAATCTGGGTGGTGATCGAGAGAGAGAGATAACAACCATTTACAGAAACAAACAAATCTTACAAACAGAAAATAAAGAAATTTGGTTGAACAGATGGGCCATGGGAGACACTGGAAGAGAGGTTTACAGACACTAGGTTAACCTGGAACCCAACCATTACATGACATTGTGCCGAATGACAATAGCCCTAGCTTCGCTGAATCATTAAAGAAGAAACTGAACTGATATTAGTAATTTTGTTATGAAATGTGAGTAATTCGTTAACTACTTGTTACTAATTACTTGCAGGTATTATTCCTTCCTTCCATTCGTTCGCTTGAAATATTGTCTATATATTCAATGTTGTCTCATGTATGAACTTCACTGTCTTTTGTAGCTCACACAGAGGCCTGTGTAGTTTTCTGTCAAGTGTTGTTTCATTAGGCCAGTGAGTTTGCCTCAGTATATCAGGTATTATTCACTTAGAGTGTCATTCATTGTACATTTAATTTGTCATTTATATTTTTGGAACAGAAAACAGAAAGGGACCCCACACAGCTTCAGTTGTTGTTAATCCAAATGAGACAGCACTTTTTGAGGTCATTTATCGACCTGTAGCCTCACAAAGATCCCTAGCCAATTTGAAGGTGACTGTGGTGGACAATCAGTATGAAGACTGTATAGTTCAGATCATTGGTGAGGGATTTGAAGATGATATCACTCTGGACAATATTGGATCTGTGTTTGTACCTGCAGACCCGGAAGTTGATTTCAACAACATGACAGATGATGATATGCCAGGTAAGAATTTGTACAAACTTAGCTATAAATGGGGTAAAAAATTTGATTTTTTCCACAGAAAATCCCAATTTTTATATAATATAAATTGCTCATGTGGTGCCGGGCCCGCAAGGAAGCAAAGAATAGTAATACTGCGGCCTGCAAGGCATGTCGTAAGAGGCGACTGAAGTAGGACCTAGGAAGCTACCCTAGTAAATAAAAGCATCGCAGAAATCAGATGTGCTGGCCTACTTGTAGGTACATAGCTGGCACAACGTACAATCACTCCTAGACTCAGATCACACACAAATCACAAAGAGTGGTTAACAAGTGGCCCTGAGATGGGGGCCCGGGTTTCGTCGTATGTGGGCCCACGTCTCTTCGCTGAATGCACCTCTCATCCTTTATGTTTTTGTTCGGACCCTCAGTGCTCGGTGTTTCACCTTGTGCAACTCAGCTCGGGTCCTACCTTCGACTCCGAGTCTCGCCCCATTTGGGCTGACGACTCTTCTCAGGGTGCACCCCTCATCCCTTGATGTTTATCCATCTTACTTTTTCCAATCGGCTGGGAGAGACTAGCATTGATAGTCACTCTGGGATTCCGCTCATCTGTGTTGCGTGCGGATCCCATCCAGTGTGGCTACCTTTGCATCTCTATCTACACCAGAGTAGCTTTCCCTCGATCCCAGGCCCTCTTAGCCAGACCGGAACCAATGTCTGCTTCCAGGGTCACCACGAGGAGGTGGGGCAGGATCTTGATTAGTGCCAGCTCACTAATCCTGGCGCAGTGTTGTCCCCAATCGCCTATAACCACGTGTCCTCATTCAACAGACAATCGCTAAGCAACTACAATATGCCCCCATATCCATCTCCAACACCCCAACTATATGCACTATTGATGAAAGCCTATCTGCTCTCTTTTTGTTGCAAACGACTGTATATCCAAGACAGCAGATTCATGTAAAACACTGGAGGTTGGAAGCATCTATATATATCATCCATTCTTACGATTCTGCGATACAAAATGATGCAGATATGGGCAACACCAAGGCAATGTATGAAAATATCAGAGTAGCTCTGGGACCAAACATAACAAAAATTGCACCACTAAGATCGGAAACAGGTGAGCCAATAACAGATATGACCAAACAGCTCGAAAGATGGGTGGAACGCTATTCCAATCTTTACTATGTGGAGAAACCAGCACACCCAGTCCTCGATCAGATCATACCGAAACATCATGAACTAACCGAGCTGGATACCGAACCTACAGAGTTGGAACTTTCCGAAGCAATCAACAAACTTTCAAATGGCAAGGCATCAGGACTAGACAACATTCCTGCAGAAATCCTCAAATATAATAAGGATGTCCTCCTGCCCTACCTCTACACTCTCCTTATTCAGTGGGGAGAGAGGAGCATTTCCTCGGACATGAGGGATGCAAAGATAGTGACACTCTATAAAAACAAAGGGGATAAGGGGATTGTAATAATTACAAAGGCATCTCCCTTTTTAAGTGTCACAGGCAAGGCTTTTGCACTTGTCCTTTCAAAACGACTACAGAAACTAGCAGAGCGTGTTCTCCGAGAGTCACAATGTGGATTCTGAGCTGGACGGTCAACAACTGACATGATATTTACCCTTCGACAGCTACAAGAGAAGTGCAGAGAACAGAGTAGGCCTTTATGAATTGCTTTCGTGGATCTGACTAAGGCATTTGACACAGTCAGCAGGCCAAGTCTTTATAAAATACTGAAGCATATTGGCTGTCCCCTCCCCCAAGGCTGCTCCAGTTGATTGTCTCCTTCCATGAGGCTAGCTCTATACAGTTCGATGGCAGCAATCTGTATCTCGAGGGTTCAGAAGTGAGATTCAAGCTGGGCTAGTGTCCTTCCACCTCTTTGGCATCTCTTGCAGTGTTCTTGAACCATCCCTTTGAGGACGCTTTGCATGTAGTGATGTTTTCATCCGCACTAGATCTGATGGTTCACTCTTTAACTTGGCTCGCTTAAGAGCCAAGACAAAAACACGGAAATTCTTCTCAAGGACTTCCTTTTCGCTGACGATGCTGCCTTAGTCGCCCACAGTGAGACTACACTGCAATGCCTAATCAATAAATTGTCAAAGGCATGCGACCTATTTTCTCTGACCGTAAGTGGCTCCAAAACAGTTGTACTATGTCAAGGAGATAACACAACAAATATCACTTTAAATGGTAACCACCTAACACCAGTTCCAAAATTTTGCTGTCTCGGGTCAATGGTCACTGCCAGTCTTTCTCTTGACAAAGAAACCAACGCTTGTGTAGGGAGTGCGGCTACTACATTCGGCAAACTATCAAAGCGAGCATGGACAACACAAAACTGACATTGCAGACGAAGATTAAAATATATCGAGCCTGTGTAATTAGTTCTTTACTATATGGCTCAGAAACATGGACAGCCTACTCAAGACACGAGAGGAGACTTAACATCTTTCACCTTCGATGTCTCCGCAAGATTATGAACATCAGGTGGTACGACAAGATAACCAACTCTGAAGTACTGCAACGTGCAAACCTGCCTTCCATCATGGGCATGCTCAGCAGTAGACGACTAAGATGGTTGGTGCATGTGAGAAGAATGGAAACTTGTTGCATACCAAAACAAATGTTGTTCTGTGAACTTTCGGAGGGAAGAGGCACCAGGGCAGACCACTGCTCAGATATAAAGATGTCTGCAAAGCCTTAATGAAAAACTTTTCTATAGGTCCCAGCACATGGGAAAGACTAGCTGATGACAGAGTTGTGTGGAAAGCCAACTTGCGAAAGGGCGCAGAATCTTTTGAGAAGAGACTTATGTATGAGCTGAACAACAAGAGAGAAAAGCGAAAACTCAGAAGTTGTCACAGTAAAACACTTGCCAATTGACCGTCTGTAAAGACGAAAAGGCCATATATTCTTACCAAAACCAGTCGTGTGGACTGAGATCGACGCAATGCTCTCGCTAGTAAAACACATCCTTTATTCAGCCTCTTGGGTAACCAGTCCAGAGATAATAATTATATTTTTTAATTTGAGGAAATATCTGGCTATAACTGTGCGTAGTTGATATTTGTTACAGAAAGTTAGTGTAAAGACAAAAGAGTAAAGTTAGCAGAAATGCATAGGAAATTATTATAGGAGAAAACTACAATCTTTCTTGCAGAAATATAAAGTTGGTATTAATAAATGGATCATTTAAAAAATAAAATAAAATCTTGCTTACAGAAATATAAAATTGATATAAAAAAATAAAGCATTTAAAACACCTGACTATAATCTTGGTTAGAGAAATATTAAATTGACTGAAAAATAAAGAAATTCATGCGACCGTGACAATGATGGCGATGATCAATACCTTTTTTGGGAGTCTACACTTATTATTTCTGTGCCATATTGTTACTTGCAAATAAATTGCATGTTTTTTAACACTTATCTTTGTCATTAACAATTTTATGAGCATTTAAAATATATAATTTGATAACAATCTTATTAAAAATGAATGGGGAGAAGAAAGTTACCTTTAAATGTGTAAGATAATAATCTCATTTGGTGTTTAAAATAGAACAAATAAAACAATTGAGCTTGACTTATAACCTGTAACTGTTGTCCTCTGTGTTGGTTTGGTCAACAAAGTCGACCACGAAGTGACCTCTCCATGATGCATGCCTGGGAAATTTTTATGGAGTAGCTGAGTTCCCCAAGTGTCAACTACCCCCTATTGACCTCGCTGATAGAAACCAGAGGAGTACAAACATGACATCTGGTATCAGTTTGGTTGCATGAGCTGCTGGTAGGGCAACACATGAGACCTGTCCGCCTTAGGGGCTCCACTCCGGATTTTCTGTTTGGGTTTACTCCCACAGCCTATGCTTCTCCCAAGGCTCCCACAAGGCAGTGTGGCTATTTGCCCATAACTGGGAGTCTTGTCCTTGAATATCAGGGTAAATCCACTCATTTCACAAGTCTGGGGAACAGACCTCCACCGAGATTTTTTGTAGGATTTACTCCCACAGGACAGTTAGGAAAATAAATGACCTAGGGAAGTCCATCTCCTTAGGCAAGCCATTACCCTGTTAGCCTTTGACCTCACGGTCAAACTTTCTCTGTCTACACCATGGGAGGTGGGGTTAATAGGACAATAGGTTAATTAACAATATTTGGACAGTAGATTAGAATGATGCAAGCTCATGATATGACATTTACTCACTGTAAATGTCTTAATATTTCATACTCTGACTGTGAGACTTGGATGTATACATAGATGATAAATATTTGTGACCGTCTTATATTCTGGATGACAGTTTGTGGAACAAATATGCAAGAGAAGATTGAAGAACCGCTTGATGAGACTGAAGATGTAGATGAAAACGAAGAAAAAGGAGAAGAAGAAGAAGAAGTAGCACAAGAAGTAGAAAATATAAAATCTGTGATTAGTTCCAATTTTATAGGTATTGGTTTTATTATGAAGCTTTGGTAACATTGTTTTATCCATTTCTGTTCGGTTTGTAATTTTATTCAGTCATAAAAGTTGTTTATTGGCTTTTATTGTTAATGTTACATTCACAAGTTGCAGTAATTAATGTTGTATTCACAGCCTGTAGCCATTATTGTTGCATTCACATCCATTGACCATTAACCCTTAGAACCTGAGATCCTGATATATATATTTTGTATATATGTAGCACTGGAATATAGACATCTGCCATCTGAACGTCCCGATATATCGGTCTGACTAGACCCATCATTTGTTGGTGACCAAAGATAAATTGTATAGAAATATGACTGCAAACACAACCCACACGTTACTAGTTGATTTATCTAGATCGGGGACATGTTTGTGATAATTTGTTGTGTTGTTAAAATGATTCAGTTTTTTCTTCATGAAAAGACATGCTGAAAATTCTGGATATTGCCACTCAAAAAGGATAACAACAGAGCAAGATTTTGAACTTGTTTTAAATGATTCCAAAGATGAAATAGACTTAGGGACTGTGATTACTCTGATAAGGATATCAAAATTGAGTTATACAGTCAAGAATTGATTGATTCGATTGATTTTCAAGTCATATTTGTTCAATCTCGAGAACAAGCTACAGTATGTGGGAGTGTATGGAGGGGTGTGGTATGCGTAATGTGTAAAAAAATTAATACTGTTTGTTCACCTGCAAATATGTAATAAAAGAAATATCACATATTATGGTGTGAGTTAATAACAAATTATAGAACGCTTAGTTGTTCCAAATTTTTTTGTTTTTAGTAACACTCTAATACAGGCTGTTTTTGCTCTGGAGCTCAGGGAATGGGTTTTTAACGTACAGGTGACCAGGGCTCAAAGGGTTAATATTGCAGTCACAGTATGAAACCATTAATGTTGCACACAGATTTAAGATATTAAGGCTAGACCTAGACTTGTGTCACTCGTTGTATTTGAGTTTAGTTTATTTTGTAATTTAATTCCTGATTTTTAGTTATCTTTTTCTATAAATAGTGCCTCACTTACTTTATCTTGAAATGTCAGATACATAATTTACACCACACACACACACACATATATGCATATACCGACACACACAGACATGCGCATGTGCACATTTACACAGATATTAGAGGAAGAACAATTTCCAGTATGTTACAATAATTGAAAATTAACATTTGAATATCCTGTTTAAACAGATGTAATGTCATATTGTTGAGCGTCTGCGACATAGCTGTAGTGCGCTTGATCACAACCCAAGAGTACTTGGTTCAAACTCTGTGGCAGGCAATTTGGAAGCAAATTTTTCTCATGGATTTTATGAACTATCAAAATAGACCTCACCGTTCAGAAAGCAATGGCAAACTACTGAGCATATAAGTTGTGCCTAGAAAATCAACAACTCATTTACTGTGGTTGATGACAACGTCCTGTAAAAGATATGCAGTGATTTACATTTCAGTGTCATATTGTAGATCACAGAAATATGGAAACTGTTGTTTGCAAACTAAATAATTGGAAACTGTTTTTTCGTTAAAAGACGTAGGTTCTTTTTCAAAAGAGATAATCTTGCCCGTGTGGTTACCAGGGCCCAAATTTGGGGTGTAAAGAATAGAACCACTGTTACCTGCCATGCATGTCGAAGAGGCGACTAAGGAGGTTTGGCTGAAATTTGATGCACGTGTCCGCTAGGGAATGATAACCCGAAACAAATGCTTGCAGAAAACAGATGCACCAGGCCGTAAGGTGCATAACATGGTGCAACGATCCTCACAATGAGGAATGGGATAACGGATTCTACGGTTGCCAATCTGCCTCGGAGATTTAGCACACAGCAAGAATCTCAGACCTACCATCACGAGGGTGACCAAAACTTACTGCTGGAAGAGGTCGGCACAAACGGGAAGCAGAAATCATAGGAATAATATCCTACAGAACTGCCCCTAGTATGCAGACTTGAGAAGAAAGAGGTGGTCCACTTACACCAGCGTCCAAGACAAACTGTATGGTGTGGCTGATAATCTGAGGCAGACGGCTGCCTTTATTAAAGAATCCAAATCCCAATCTAGTGAGAATGCAGAAGAAAAGGAAGAAAAGAGATAATCTGAGAGATTTTTTTCTCGGTTGATTGGAGACAAAGACCTAGAAGAAGATGGGTGCAAGATGTCATTGACGATCTGAGAATGACTGCTGCTAACGCCAGGCAACTTGCACAAAACAGAGAGTTTTTCAGGACTGCTGCCATGGGAGTCAAGTTCTGGAAGGGACAAGCTACTTGATGATGATGATAACTTTAAGTAATATTTAAACAAAACAAACAAAAAATATTATTATGTAATAAATCAGCATTAATTTTAATAACAATAAAAATGTTACAGAAACTGGGGCAACAGTACAACAATAAATTATGTTCTGGCCCCACTTTTATAACGTTTGTTACAATTAATAAATGTTGATATTGATATATGTAAGCAGACATGATGACAGGAAGGGATGTAATGTCTGCCACTATCTGTTTCAGCGGCCCAAGTCAATGTCATGCAGTTTGGAGATTGTTATATCAAGGAGAAGCGAATGCTGAACCTCACCATGACAAACCATTCCAAGTCAGACTGCATAAGATTCAAGTGGCCAAACCATCCTGAGCTCAAGTTTTCACCTCAGGTAAATGACCACCAGTCCTCAGGTAAATGATCACCAGTCCTCAGGTAAATGACCACCAGTCTTCAGGTAAATGATTACCAGTCTTCAGGTAAATAATTACCAGTCCTCAGGTAAATGACCACCAGTCTTCAGGTAAATGATCACCAGTCCTCAGGTAAGTGAGTACCAGTTTAGACTAACATTTCCCCATAGGTACACAGTGAGTGATTCTTTCTTTCTTTCTTTCTCGAATCCTGTATGCCTCACAGCGTCAGGTCAGGAAGAGATTTCTAAACGGGCCCTAGTATGCGCTTCGTAGATAGTCTCTTTTCGTCCGCTGTTATCTCTGAGGTCCATCTTTTGCGTGGCCGGCCTTTTGCTTTGTACCCATTGTATCGGAGCAGCATTGCTCTTTGGGGTGCACTGTCTGATGGTAATCTGCTTACGTGGTCGAACCATTTAATTTGTTGTTTCTTGATGAAGTCTAGTACTGATGTTGTACCCACTTTTTCCTGATGTCTTCATTTCTCAACCGGTCTCTTCTTGTTACACCCAGTATTCTGCGCAGAATGAGCCACTGACTTAGTGGTTACATTAATAAATTAATAGAGGAATTACTGAGTAACTTGCTGATCACTGTGCAAGTGAAGTATTGTGTCACTGAGGGAATGACTGTACAAGTGAAGTATTGTGTCACTGAGTGAATGTCTATGCAAGTGAAGTATTGTGTCACTGAGTGAATGACTGTGCAAGTGAAGTATTGTGTCACTGAGTGAATGACTAAAAAACTGAATTATTACCTCACTGAGTAACCAAACAAGTAAATGATTGAGTAACTGATCAAGTGAATGATTGAGTAACTGATCAAGTGAATGATTGAGTAACTGATCAAGTGAATGATTGAGTAACTGAGCAAGTGAATGATTGATTAACTGAGCAAGTGAATGATTGAGTAACTGATCAAGTGAATGATTGATTAACTGATCAAGTGAATGATTGAGTAACTGATCAAGTGAATGATTGAGTAACTGATCAAGTGAATTATTGAGTAACTGAGTAAGTGAATGATTGAGTAACTGAGCAAGTGAATGATTGAGTAACTGATCAAGTGAATGATTGAGTAACTGAACAAGTGAATGATTGAGTAACTGAACAAGTGAATGATTGAGTAACTGAACAAGTGAATGATTGAGTAACTGAACAAGTGAATGATTGAGTAACTGAACAAGTGAATGATTGAGTAACTGATCAAATGAATTATTGAGTAACTGAGCAAGTGAATGATTAACTGAACAAGTGAATGATTGAGTAACTGATCAAGTGAATGATTGAGTAATTGAGCAAGTGAATGATTGATTAACTGATCAAGTGAATGATTGAGTAACTGAGCAAGTGAATGATTAACTGAGCAAGTGAATGATTGAGTAACTGAACAAGTGAATGATTGAGCAACTGAACAAGTGAATGATTGAGTAACTGAACAAGTGAATGATTGAGTAACTGAACAAGTGAATTATTGAGTAACTGATCAAGTGAATGATTGAGTAACTGATCAAGTGAATGATTGAGTAACTGAACAAGTGAATGATTGAGTAACTGAACAAGTGAATGATTGAGTAACTGAACAAGTGAATGATTGAGTAACTGATCAAGTGAATAATTGAGTAACTGATCAAGCGAATGATTGATTAACTGATCAAGTGAATGATTGAGTAACTGAGTAAGTGAATGATTAACTGAGCAAGTGAATGATTGAGTAACTGAACAAGTGAATGATTGAGCAACTGAACAAGTGAATGATTGAGTAACTGAACAAGTGAATGATTTGAGCAACTGAACAACTGAATGATTGAGTAACTGATCAAGTGAAGGATTGAGTAACTGATCAAGTGAATGATTGAGTAATTGAGCAAGTGAATGATTGATTAACTGAGTCAAGTGAATATTGAGTAACTGAGCAAGTGAATAATTGAGTAACTGAGCAAGTGAATGATTGATTAGCTGAGCAAGTGAATGATTGATTAACTGATCAAGTGAATGATTGAGTAACTGAGCAAGTGAATGATTAAGGGGTAATGATTAGTAACTGACAAGTGAATGATTACACTGAGCAAGTGAATTACTGAGTAACTGAGTTATTTTTTTGTCATTGTAAAATTGTTAGTTTTGTATTTAACTTTATCCACTATACCACTTATACAACTATTATCGTCTGTAATTTTAATTTGATATTTTTATTCACACCCTCAACTTGATTTGTGACTTTGACCAGGTAGTGTATAGTGCACATATTGTATATGTGTTCAATACATATTTGTGATCAACCTTTTTCTTCTTGCTTTGTTCTTTACACCAATTTTAATCACTCTTTGTGATATGTTTGATCTTTGCCAAGAATGTGTATACTTTGCACATTGGTTTGGTAGACCCCTAAACGCATAGACTTCTACACGTTTAGGACATGTGCATCCGATTTCAGCCAAACTTCCTTAGTCGCCTCTTACGACATGCATAGCAGGTAATGGTGGTTCTATTCTTTACACCTCAAATTTGGGCCCCAGGAACCGTTCTGGAGCTCAACCTTCTAAACTTGGGTCTCTACGGTGTTGAGGTACAGTGTTTGTCTCTCACTCCAAAGGTAATCGGTTTGTTTCCTGCGTAAAGCGATCAGGATATTTTCCAGTAATACCTGATCTCTGTGTAGGTGAACATCAAGTTTCCAGTCCTATGAGAGATGGACAATAAAATATAAGTGCTGTGTTCAAGCTGAGCATGTGAAAGAACACTTGGCAGTTGAAAAGTGGTAAGAGTAGGCTTTAAAGCTGATGTCCGCGCCAAATTCTTTTTTACAAAATTTGTTATATAATTTCCACAAATTGTCAGTATCTTCATATTACTTTCTTCTTCTTCGAACGCTCCATATCACTCTTTGTGATCTGTATGTGATCCGAGCCTAAGAGTGATTGCATTTTGTGCCAGTTATGTGCCTACAAGTACTCCTGCACATCCGATTTCTTGCTACACTTTTTATTTACTAGGTAGCTTTCTAGGCCCCTAACGCAGTCGCTCTTATGACATGCTTTGTATGTTGTTACTATTCTTTGCTCCCCTTGTGAGCCCCGGCAACACACGATCGTTCAAATTAGCTTAAAGACCTTCATAGATTTTGTGGAGTGTGTGCACTGCTACTACTGATATCTTCATAAATAAGTCAGATATCACGCATGGTTATTCAATGAAGTGCAATGACAATAATGACTGTCTTGTCAATCAATAAAACACTACAAATATGACCATATATTCATTATTACTTTGTCCCACATATGACTTACACAATACACTGAACGATCGCTTTCTCTCATCCATACAACAGATATGAGAACTGCAGTAGTGTAGTAGTTAAATCATTTGTTTCATTGATGCATTGTTTCAGGATCAAATTTCCCAATTGGAATTAGATTTTTTCTGATCGCAGCGGCTCTCAGGTACACCCGGTCTCAATTGGGTACCAGAGAAACACTGGAAAGTAAAAGAGATCTACTTGATGTTGACCCAGCATTGATCAAATAAAATATGGGTCCAACACCAGATTCCCATTATACCCCATGGAATGAAAACGGGTTCTTTAAATCCGTTGTAAAACAGTTATATTTTTCATTACTTATATTGTTCCAAATTTGTGTAATCAATCTCTTATTGTTTCATGTGATCTGGTCTAACTCTATCCTAACTCAAATTAAATTAACTTCAGGTTGGACACCTTCATGCCAGCTGTACAAAAGATGTAGCTATCACCTTCGAATCCAGCAGCCCACAAACGTATGTCAAGTGCCCAATATCTTGTCATGTGATCAAGATCACTTTTGACAAACCTATTGACCAGGTAAGTGCGTGTTTGATTTCTTCTTCTTCTTCTTTGTGTTCATTCTTCAATGCGACTAATATAACTCTTAACCATTGGCAGGTTTTTAAGGTTTTTTCTATATTTTTGATGCCCTGCTCTATATTTAGCAACCATACACGTTCTTTGCATTGAAAATAGGCATGTTATATATGGTTGGAAAGTTAATTGGATGGGCTATCAGGATATGTGGTTTTAACATAAGTGTGATGTAATTTATGATATCCGTGACCTACTTATAAAAAGTCTAAAAATACATTATTCTAGAAATGACAAATGTTTTTACAGTCACAAAGAAGGAAAAACATAAGTATGACGAATATAATGAAATCTTTCATTACAGTCTTTTAAAGTCTTCATATTTGCAAAACATATTTGAATTTAAACATGTTTGGAAAATATGAAAGGCAGTAATCATGAAATTTATAATATTCAATATTTTCATATTGTAAAGAAAAAAGTCAATAAATATGGCCTTCAAGAGAAAATGATGCAGAATTGGTCTAGTAAGCAGTCCATAAAGAACTAACACTTATAGTAGCATACATAAACATTAAATAGGTATATAATTTCTAAACATTGCAAGTAAAAGATATTATTGAACAAAAATATGATTACGCAATGATATTTGATAAAGAAAATAATCAAGAAAAAAGTTATCGGGCATCTTGCAAACAGTCAAAGTGACACAGGCATAGAATGTTCATCTGACACAAGCATAGATATTTCAAGAATCACTGGTGTCTTCATCAGGACAGTAGTCTGTTATTAAAATCCATTTTATCACATATTTGGGGCTTTTTGGATGGAGCAATTTGGACGTTTCTACAAAATGGCAAGTGGAAAATGAGGTGTGCTCCAGTCAACGAGATTATACATCTAAAAAATATATAATTATTTTTTTATAATTTTTTATTAGATTATCATATCTTCTGCATTAGATAACATAAATTTTACCAACTTGAATGCAAAATAGATACAAAATTATGGCCACTTAAATAGGCATGTTGCATCGATCATAAATGATCGAAATCCAATTATCCCAATGGTTAAGGGTTAATCGTTCTTATTGTGATATATAATTGATCTTTGACAAGAACGACTAACGTTAAACCCCGGTCCTTAGGCTCCTACTTGTGCATGGTACCATACACGTGTAGGGCAGGGCTTCCGTTTTATCCTACGGAAATGTTTTGAGTCTGTCTCACTGACAGACAGTCCCCCACACTTTCCCTTCCTTCGTGTATTCATTGCTCTTTAACTATCATTTTTTGCCGTATATTTGGGCTTTATGATCTACAACTAAGAGTATGTCTATACTGTGCACCCTTTCTGACTATGTGAGGTCGTTCCATGCTTGATTTCAAAGTATGTCATCTGAGGCACCATGTCCACTGTATTTGTTTTTAATATACGAGATCTTAATCCTTTCACTCTGTAAATTTTTGTGTTACCTGCAGACAAACCTATATTGCAAAGTATACTGAATATATACTGGCTTTGAGTCATCTTAAAAATACTGTGAGCAAGTGTATCGGCTCAGCAGAGTGAATGAGTGAAAGTACATGCTACTTGATGAATAAAATAAACCAAACTGACAAAATACTTCAACTAATCAGATTATTTTTTATGTGTTCATATTTTTAGAACAATGAAGATGGGGAAATTTCACAGGCAGCCAAGCAAACAGATGATCAACAGCATTTTTATACCTACTTTGTGTTACCAGAGCCAAATATGGACAATGAACAAAGCGCAGTCACAAAAAATAACAACATGTGAAATGCGATGCCTGCGAAAAGTTACCAACAACACCAGAAAAGACAGAATCACCAACATCAGCATAAGAAAGAAAGTTGGCACAAACCGTGCTTGAATTAAATAGAGAAACAAAGAATGAAGTGGTTTGGCCACTTAATAAGAATGCATCCAAACTCCACAGTATACAGAGTCTTCTACAACAGAACATCGGGAAAAAAGACAAGAGGAAGGCCACGGAAAAGATGGTTAGATGGCATAGCAGAATCCTGTAAAAGAGCAAAAATAACAATCACACACGTCACCAGAACAGCGCAAGACAAAAACAGAAAACAGCGACACTGGGCAACAACCCATTAGCAGTGTGACGACAAAAGAAGAAGAGAAGAAGATGGGGAAAAAAGAGTTTTTCTTTTGTGAAAGTGCAGAATTGTTTTTGTTTTGTTCAAGTTTGTGTTTATTTATTTGTTTGAAACCCCCAATCAGGGCTTGACTCAATCAGGCAGGGAGTTTAATATCATGAACTGGACAATCTTTTACTTTGAAGGGAACTTTCTTACAGGAATTTCCTACAATCTCAAAGGCACCTGCTAAAGTTAAATAAAAGGACTGATTCATTCCAAACAGTTGTGTGTAACTCTTCAGCAGTCTTTGCTATGACAGAGATCATGTTAATTTCCTTTTTGTTAGTCAGACTAGTTTATTAGCAGGTGTGCCAAGCATGGACAACAAGATCACAGTGATTTTTTTGTGTTTTCTGACCTAATGAATGCAAGGACATAGTCGGCAGAAAGAATCGTACCCTAGGGAAGTTCACCCTAGTAAATCAAAAGCTGGCTGAAAACGGACGAGCGGGCCTAGTCACCATGGGCGCACAATCGTCCGACGTAGATCACTCCGTTCTTGCCAGTGGACCAATTATACATCACAATAAGAATGATCAAATTGGCCGTGAAGAACGAACGCAGAAGAAGAAGACGAATGCAAGGAGTCTCTGTGGCTAAGTGGTTACACCATTTGCTTTATATTTCAACGGTTGTGGATTTGAATCAGGACTGCTTCATTCTGTTCACAAGTACATTTTTTCCAGAGATCCATGGATATTTTTGAAGCTCAACAGTTCATCCTTTATGCAATATACTCAGCATGCGGTGTGCCATTTCTGTTTAGAAGGACCGAGCCATAGGGGGAAACCCAGTACAGTGATGTCAATCCTTCGTCTTTATATACTTTAGAATATCTGCTTTCCTTTGGTGCAAGAGCCTATTAAAGGGGCCAAACTTGAAGGGGAAGCAAGGGCTTGCTGTTTTCTGTGTGTTTTATTTGTTTATGTTGGACTAGGAATAAGTCTACCGGTGTCAGCAGGCAGAACAGACACCGGACCATGTCCTGCAAGACTGTCCTCTCCTGTGTGAGCTGAGAAGAAACATGTGGCCACAACCAGTCGATCTAAAAACAAAGTTTTGGAGAAACCTGACAGACCTGAAACTGACTGCCCAGTTTGTGATTCACAGTAAATTAAGCACATGACCAGAGATTGCGGAAGAAGAAGAAGTAGAAGAAGTTTGTTTATGTCATGTCATGTCTGTCATTTTACTGCTCATTCTCTGCCAGGTATGTGACTGGGACGACAAGTTGCAGGTTGTTAAATGGGTGGATGTATGGCAGACAATACAGAAGTAGGTTCTCACATTGTTATGTTTCATATCTGTAATATTATTCAATACTAACATATGACTGTTACTTATTCCTCACCCTCTCCTCATAGGGTCTCAACAGTTGTTTACCACTCTTCTCAGTCTCTGGCTGTTTTCTTTATGGTCTCCCAGGATAGTCGAGCACTCTTCAGTTCCTCAAGAAGACTTCCTCTCCAGGTCTGTTAGGGCATTCTATTTTTTGTTTTCTTTGTGGGTTCCACTCAAGTACTTGTCTAGCGATGCTTGACTGTGTCTTCCGTAAGGTATACATATGACTGTTGCTCTCAGTTTTCTTAAAGAAGAATACCCACAAGATGCTTGGTTCAGCAGATAATACAGTAAAGAATAGAGATGCAGGAGTGTGCAAAGAATACCAAAACAACAATCAGAGTACCAGCAGGGAAATTTTATCATAACTATGATGCAGAAATTCATTCACTTAAGATGACAACTGTTGAACACTAAATTTAATTCCCAACCTATTATAGTTTTGACACATGTAAAATCAACACTTTAAATCCTTCCATCCTGCAATTTGTTAGGGCCTTCTGACACCACTTATATTGCAATGTATACTGAATTAGACAGTATACTGGCTTTGCTTCATCTTAAAATGTACTGTGAGACAGTATATCAGCTCAGAATGGCAAAAGAGTTAATCCAGAAAATTGCCAGGTCTACAGATTCTAATATCTTAACTGTACAACCAGCGCAAGATAGTCTTGCAGTGTATACTCATGGTGGAATACCAGGAAATGAGACAGCAACTCGTCGAGTATTACTGGTGCCCAAATTGGGGTGTAAAGAATATAACCACTGTTACCTGCCAAGCATGTTGTAAGAGGTGACTAAGGAGGTCGGGCGGGGCTAGCTACCCACACCGTAAAAACACTAGATAGCTGCAGAATGGAGAGTGAACCGAGTAAACGCTGGCTGAAACCGGGCACATCGCCGAAGGATAAGCACCAGGGCTCCAAATGGTGCTAAGATGTAACGTAAAACACACTAATGCTAGGGCTGCATGAATCAGATTTCCAGATGAAGAGAATTTATGAGGAGGTCTGGTACATCGGTCTGGGCGGTGATCATGAGGGAGAGGGAGACAGCAGACCTACTGGCCAAGGAAGGTGCTGCAGAAGATGTACCAGTTACATATCATCAAAAGAAAAGATGGTTATCATTGGAAACCACCAATTAACACAGCAGGACTACTACTAACACAGGACTACTACTAACACAGGACTACTATTAACACAGCACCAGGACTACTACTAACACAGGACTACTATTAACACGACACTACTAACACAGGCTCTACTAACCGACACTACTAACACAGGACTACTACAACACAGGACTACTACTAACGGACTCTACTAACACAGGACTACTACTAACACGGACTACTACTAACACAGGACACTACTAACCGGGCTACTACTAACACAGGACTACTACTAACACAGGACTACTAACACAGTACTACTAACACAGGCTACTACTAAACAGCTACTACTAAATTGAGCAGATTATAAAAAGTTGTCATTTTTGCCTCGAACAGACACAATCAATTCCGCAGTCACATGTATACAAAATTCAAGATTGGCAATTTAACAATGTGTATATGTGGACAGGCACCCCCAGATTTGGGTCAAATATTGAAGTTGTGCTTGAAAAACTTTTATCATTTCCTAAATAGACATTGATATTTTATATAATTATATGTATCTTATTTATTCTGTCTTAGCTAAATTCCCCATGCCTTTATTTTTTTATCTAGAGATGAAGCTGCTGTGGCACCAGAAAATAAAAACCCTGATAACATAGATAACATCTTGGAAATCTTACTCTTGTTGGTCACATTTGAGTTTTGTTTTGTTCTATTTTTTGATTCATTTTAACTATATCCCCTTTATGTCATAATTCAGTGGTTCCCAAACTTTTTTGGGGACAAGACTTGAGCCTTAGCATCAGCAGCGATACTTTTATAGGTCTTCTACACTGTTATTGCCATCTATAAACCATAATAGCAAATCAAGAGTTAGTTAGTTTGTTCCTTTCGTGCCAAAGGTGGCATAGGGCACATAGGGTAGAGGTTTTAGAGTTCCATGTGATGCCATTTGTTGCTAGCAGTTGGAGATCTTCGTAGGGTGGTCTTAGGTCTTCCACATTTTCTTTTCCCATCTGGTGACCACATAAGGACTTGTCGATTTAATCTTTTCATCTGATCTAAGAGCATGAACTAAATATTTCCACCTTCGTTTCCTTATACTATTTGATATGGGTTGTCAAATCAAGAGTGCATCATTATTTTTATCTGTGGCCTCATCCACCTGCCAGCCAAATTCATTCCTTTTTAATTTTTCAATTAATTGATCATTGAGGTGCACCATTATGTGATGTATTCTGTGGTGCACCATTATGTGATGTATTCTGTGGTGCACCATTATGTGATGTATTCTGTGACTAATGGTCTTATTGGACAACAGCACTTTTGAAAGTAGCTTCCTGGTAGACTCACTGATGATAATAATAATGTTCGTCAATCAAATATGATTATAACCACATAGTTATTTCATCCAACAAACAAAATCTAGTATCAGTCAATGGACACGTAGGTGACTTGTCAGTCCGATGCGTGCCTTGAAGAGTCTTGGACAGTGTGGGCATGAGATTGTTGCTACAGTTCTGGGACTCGTGCACTGGCCTTTCTCTTTGTTCTACGATACTGAGTGCTGTATGACGTGTGCCCCTCAGTGATTTTGCACCTTTGTAGGAGTGAACGGCCCAGGATGTTCGGTCCCTTTGGAGCTTTTTCCCCAGGTATCAACTCACTGATGATAATGTTCATCATATCTACATCAGTCGGTAGAATGAGTTCTTCTGTGATTGTATGGGGCTTCTTACATTTTGTGATTCTATGTGCTGCTTTGTACGATGGTAGCAAAGCATTGATTGATATTGATGACAGTTTCATTAATAAAACGACCACTTTTATTGATTTCTTCTTCTTCAAACGCTCTATATCGACCACTTGTAAATAACTCTTGTGATTTGTATGTGATCTGAGCCTAAGAGCGATTGTACGTTGGCCAGTTATGCGCCTACAAGTTGCCAGCACACCCGATTTCTGCAATGTTTTTATTTACTAGGGCAGCTTCCTAGGCCCCTACCTCAGTTGCTTTTTACGACTTGCCTTGTAAGTCGCAGTGGTACTATTTTTGCTTTCCTTATGGGCCCCGGCACCACACGGGAGCTTTGTTGATTTAACTCTTTAACTTCCTTCTAAAGAAGTCACGAAATTTACAAACTACCCTTGGATGAGTGGTTTCATGATGTTTCAACTTACTTGGTAGCATTCTCTGTTGAGCCAAATCTTTCATACGCAGAACACATTGTGGCCTCTCTTTGCCATTGACTTCTGTCGATGTAAAACCAAAGTCTGAATAGCTGTATTCAAATTGTTTAATTTTACGCTTCTTCACACTCTTGCCACTCTTAGATGATGTGCTCTCTTTATTTCAACTGTCACAATGCTCATCATTGTTTAGGGAAAACCAATCCATTTTAAAAAATGCTTATGAGAAATATATTTCAAAAACTTGACTTGATTGATCAACAATATTCAGTTCATACAATCTACGAAAACTAATTCGACAATACCACTTTAAACCACCATTTATTTATACGCAACCACAAAATACCAGAAAAATCGAGAAATTACTAAAAAAATCAGAAGACCCATGTTGTATCATCTAGGTCACCGAGGCTTCCACAAGCATAACTAATTGGTTTGCACCAGCTCCGCTAGATTATGCGTTCTATGACATTGAACTGAAAATGAAAATTAAATTTCATTAAAAAAAGGAACAAAATAAAGTTATAAAAATTGTGTAATATCTCACGGTGCCCCTGAGATGAAGTTGTGGCTCCCAGGGCACGAAAGTGCACACTTTGGGAACCATTGTCATAATTGATACATTAACTCCTTGTGGACCAAACGCCACACTACGTGGCTTTGGGTTAGACACCTTTTTACCAGGAGCCACACTAAAGGACATTTGTTATTCTAAAAACAATTGGCCTGTAAAAACATGGCTTTTGCCCTGGTCCACTAAGAGTTAAGGCATTCAACAGTATCACTTTGCTGAAGGTGTACTACCTTTCTACCTATGGTTTCCCATGTCCAAACTCTTTCATTTCTTTTTCCACCATCCTTCTTTGGTTTCTTTTGGTCTACCATCTCTTCTTCTGCTGTCTGATGCCCGTCAGAGAGCAACCTTTTCCAAAATGCCTAATGACATTCTAGACACATGCCATCTTCATACTCTTCTTCTAATTTGCATTTCCTGTGATATGCAATTCATTTTCTTCCACAGCTCCTTGCTTGTGATTTTTTTCTTGGCCAAAATATTTGCAGAATTCTCCAGAATTTATGTGTAATGCCTGTAGCAATTTTCATGCACTTGCTTTTGTATAGAAATATTTCTTAGAATGTTGCTTTAATATATTCTCAGTTTATTTTCTCAAACCAAGTCATTTTGATCTCCATATGTTTTTAAACATATCAAAGGCTTGGCTTGTTTTGCTTATTCTTGCTGCTATATCCTTTGCTGAACCTCACACTGTTTAAACTTTACTTCCAAGATATCAATCAATCAAGTGTCATGGCTGACGGCGTAGACGATCTTGTCTCTCCACAACTCTCTCTGCCTAGTGCAGTTAATCAGTTCTGATGTTGATCTTTTGTTGAACCATAATGTCAGACCATCCAACATCTTCTCCCTCTGTCTTCCATGATCTCTTTTCTGAATTTTACCCATTGTAACCAAATGTTCTAAACCTTTTCTTCGCATTATATGCCAGAAAAATCTTGATTGTATGGATCTTGTTCTTTTGATAAGGTTTCTTTATGGGCAGGCCAGTTTTAAAACCTCATCATTTTCTTTTCTTTATTAACAAATTCATTAACGTCTTCCATTAATTAATTATTCAAAGTTTTGTTTTCTTTCTGTCATTATTTTGTTTATTTTTACTTCAGAATTTCTGTTCAATTTGTGCATGAATTCATATTTTATTTGGGAGGAGAGGGTCTTGGAAATAGTGAATGAAAAGACAGAAGTCATCATTAAGATCAGTTAGCTAGAACTAACCAAGACCCTACCCTACCTCCAAGTGGTAGCCCTTGTAATAAACTGAATTACTGTAGTCTGGCTGAAGTGAGTAGAGATTGGAAAAGGCAAATTTGGTTCCCAAAAAATCTATGTGTTTCAAACGGATGTGTCAGGTAAAAAGACATGAATATTGCAACCTCGCTGTCAGAAATTGTGTTTAAAGCATTTAAAGGCCTTGGAGTTTCATTGCACCAAGTTTCCCTTTATAGTTTTGTCCCTATCCAAAAAAATGCCACTTGTTGAGAGTATTGCATGAACTCTGTAGCTCCAGCAACATCCTAGGGATCTCTGTATAAATGCACTCTTGAACCCAACGATGTATTCCTTAATCAAACCCACCACCTTTGAAACACAAGGCAAATGACTTGATCACTTCACCCTAGAGACATCCTATTACAAACTACTGCACAACATAACAAACACCATTTTTATGGCAAATAGAGAAGAGTACCATATATTCTCTTTAATTTTCTATATATATTTTTTATTGATAGTTTGCAAATTTTGTTTTTAATTCTATTTGTTTGTCTTCATTTTGCTTCATATTGTCTTCATCATGATGCTTGTATAACTAGGATGGAGACAACAGATTGTACTGGTGTTCCCAATGAGTTACAAAATATAATGTCCAACATTATCTAGTGACCAAGAGCCTGAACGATGAAAGACACTGGTGATAAGGAAAGCAAGGCTTCACACAAAAATCAGAGGTGCCATGTTAGGCACAATAACTAACCTTTAATTTCTAGTTGCAACCGTTGGGGGAACTGGAAAAACCTGATTGCTCCATATGGGATGTAAGCTGAGTACTTTTATAGTAAGAGGCAATCACTGTACCTAAATGGAACAAAGATGCCTTTTTGTCATGGGCTGTAACTGCAGAGCATATACTTCAAGACCTCCCCGAATATGATCGCCCCGAATATGATATACTGAGGCAAACTCCCTGGCTTAACAATACAACACTCGACATAATACTACACAGACCTCTGTGTGAGCTACAAAAGACTGAAGTTTATACAAGAGATAACTTTGAATATATAGACAATACTTCAAGCCAATGAAAGGAAGGAAGGTTATGAGATGTCAAAATACTGTCTGTTGGCTCTTCTTCTCTTCCACCATGTACTTCTTTATAGAAGTTTGTTTGGTTACATAGGGGAAATGAAACAGGAATGAAATTCATCTTTAAAAGTAGGCGTGAGATTTGTTTCGATAACTGAAATGATCATTGTTTTTCGTACCAGTGGAAGCAGCTCTAGCTTAACCAATGCTGGCAACGCTCATCATCCAACCAAGAAAAAGGTCATTGAAGTTGAAACAGAACCACCGTTTACAGAAGTTGCAGACTCAGCCAGGAATTTACAGTTACTGATATCTGCCATCTCAGATTTTGCAGAGGTTTCGTGTCAGGTGACCAGCATTAATTTCAAGGACACTCTAATGTTCCAGACCCGAGTGTACAGGTGAGAATAATACACATAATCTAGGTCAAGTCAATGTTTAACTTTATGATAGCTCTCTATCCTGTAATGCCCTTGGGTAGCATTAAATGCACACTATTCTTCTGTGTTCTTAGCCGTCCTCTGTATTGTGTTCCAGCTGGGATTCCTTTCTTCTTCCTTTCTTTCTTCTTCTTTTCTTCTTCGAACTCTCCATATCGACCATTTGTTAACCACTGAATGTGATTTGTATGTGATCCGAACCTAAGAAAAATTGTACGTTGTGCCAGTTATGCGTCTACAAGTAGGCCAGCACATCTGATTTCTGCGATGATTTTTATTTACTAGGATAGCTTTCCTAGACCCCTACCTGAGTCGCCTCTTACAGGGGCGGCTCGTCATTAAGGGCCAGTAGGGCCCGGCCCCACTAATAATCGAAAAGGGGAATAACTTCCTAGAATAGATAAATAGTAATAAATACTCCAAAAGAAATGATTTTTCCGAAAATTTGTGTCTGGCCCCACCAAGAAAAATGACCACGAGCCGTCACTGGCCTCTTACGACATGCCTTGTAGGTCGCAGTGTTACTATTCTTTGCTTCCCTTGAGAGCCCTAGCAACACACAGGCGATTCCTTTCTTTCAGTTCTTGTTCTACTCTTCTCCAGATCATTTTGAGTCTTCTACTTATTTATTTACCCTCACGCTATGTGTTGCTGGGGTTCGCAAGGGAGCAAAGAATAGTGTGTCACTCCATCAGTGTATCGCTCTATCAGTAAATCATTTCATCAATTAGTCACTCCATCAATTAGTCACCCATCAGTAAATAAATCATTCCATTAGTTAATCACTCTATCAGCAAGTCACTTCATCAGTAAATTTCTTAATTAGTTTATCACTATATCAATTAGTCATTTCATCAGCCATAGCTCAAACATTATGTCAATTGTTATTGTAATAGTCAGTGGCCGTGACTTATTAAATTATTGTTTTCCACCAATCAGCATCACTCTGGAGAATGTCGGTCATGTGGCCCTGGACTACAACTGGCAGGTTATCACTGGCGGACATACTGCTGCTCCGACAGTACCACCATCTGTCACGGACCTGTCCAAGATGGATAGGTCTGAATCACGAATGGCCACCGCTGACATATCCTATCTACCTTTTCTTGTTGAGCCTAGCGATGGCACTATCCTGGCTGGCAAAACTGTGAATTGTGCTGTGAAGTTTGCTCCATTAGATGCTAATGATTATGAAGCCAGATTAATTTGCAGGTAACTTTTGTCGTTTTGTTTCAAACATCATCATCACAATATACTGCGGATGTTGACAATTATGAATCTTACAACACTCTATCCCTAGTATTGGTGATCAGTTTAGTTGCTGATGCTTCTCCATGCCAGACTTCTCAGTTTCTCTCTCAATCCTCCTCTATCTTATCTCCCATCAGTTATAACAAAATGTCTTTGCATTGGAAAAAATGAAAATCATGGCATATCCTTTACGGGACGTCACCTTCAACTACAGTAAACAAATCGTCGATTTTCTAGGCACCACTTATAGATTCAGTGTTTGCCATTGCTTTCTGAATGGTGAGGTCTAACTTTACCCTGTTTGTAAAACTTCACAGGAGTGAATTTGCTTCTAAACTGCCTGCTGCAGGGAGTTTGAACCAGGTGCCCTTGGGTTGTGATCAAGTTCACTACCTCTAAGCCACAGACGCGCACAAACATTAAATGTTAAAAAAACTCTAACCTTGTCCTTTTGTTGTTTCTCAGAAGATTTTTTTTTTTTCACTGAATTCTATCAATACATCAGCAGTAGTCCTTTTAGTAGTCCGTGGGTTTCTTGATATTCTTCTGTAAAATCACATCTTCATGTCCTCAAGATTTGTCTTACCTATCTGTTCACTGTTCAAAATTCATTTTAAAATGTTACTATTGGATGCAGGTAGCAATTAAGAACTCTTTTCTCTTTTCAATAAATAAGCATTTCTTGTATAGTATGCCCTTCACTTTCTATAATGTTGCCTTTCCCTCCTATTCTATTCCTTGCATCAACAGCATCAGTCGCCGGGAGTTGAATTTGAATAGGGAGGATGTTCTTTGGTTTCTCTGCAACCACATTTTATATGAGGACACTAAAATTGATGTATGTATCCCGCAATTTAAAAAGTTTGCAATTATACATTGTACAAGCAGATGTACAAGTGGGTGAACTGGCTAGAGACAGAATGAATTTCAGATGCGCTGTACAGAGAGCAACGTCCTATAAAGGATATGCACCTTGATGATGATGACAAGCAGATGTCACCATGAATACTAAAAGAGCATTGTTCAACACAATCTTTCTCCAAACAATATGCTATCAGTGCCAAACTTTGATGCTGACATCAAACGATAGAAGAAAAATTAGTCAAGACAGAGATGCTGACTAGTCTTTTTGATACGTTGACTAGTCTTTTTTTGCAGAGATGTTTACGCAGAATGCTGAAAGTATCAAGAAGAGGTCAGTTTAGAAATGAAAACATCAAACAACGTACAGATGATGGTCTGGTATAACAGACATCATAGACACAGTGACTATATAATAATATTTACAATTATGCTATAATTTTTTTTTTATAATAGCATCCCACACTTGAAAAACAGCAGTGATTGTCCAGTCATCAGTCTCAGAGGCCGCAGTCTTGTGCCATATTGTCATTTTGAACTGGAAGATTCTGATTATGTCAGCAGCGCTCGCAGGAATCCTGAACTCCGTGGACCAGGTGGGGCACCACCAGGCTCAGCCCTTGACCCTAGCACCCGGGTGATAGAATTCAATGTCTGTGGTGTCGGAGTAAAGAGTTACAAGTGAGTTCAGACTAACTTTTTCATGTCAATAACAGTAACTGTTTAGCAGATGTAGCCGTTAGTATTCTAGCTGTAATGAATTTATTGAACATTTTGTTAATATATTTATTTTTCTATGACAATATTTGATAGTGAATCATGATCCATATTTACATATCTCTCCATCTCTATACAGGGAATTTGGCATTGTTAATCGTGGTCCATATTTACATATCTCTCCATCTCTATACAGGGAATTTGGCATTGTTAATCATGGTTCATATTTACATATCTCTCCATTTCTATAAGGGAATTTGGCATTGTTAATCGTGGTCCATATTTACATATCTCTCCATCTCTATGCAGGGAATTTGGCATTGTTAATCGTGGTCCATATTTACATATCTCTCCATTTCTATACAAGGAATTTGGCATTGTTAATCATGGTCCATATTTACATATCTCTCCATCTCTATGCAGGGAATTTGGCATTGTTAATCGTGGTCCATATTTACATATCTCTCCATTTCTATACAAGAATTTGGCATGTTAATCATGGTCCATATTTACAAAATCTCTCCATCTCTATATAGGGAATTTGGCATTGTTAATCGTGGTCCATATTTACATATCTCTCCATTCTATATAGGAATTTGGCATGTTAATCATGGTCCATATTTACATACTCTCCATTTCTATACATGGAATTTGGACATTGTTAATCGTGGTCCATATTTAATATCTCTCCATCTCTATACAGGAATTTGGCATTGTTAATTTTGTGGTCCATATTTACATATCTCTATACAGGAATTTGGCATTGTTAATTGTGGTCCATATTTACATTTCTCTCCATCTCTATACAGGGAATTTGGCATGTTAATCCCACTAACAAACCATACTGGTTCCAGTGGGTATGCGAAGATGAAGGTGACACCAAACAGTTGTACAATTTCCGCTGTGTAAACAAAGATGGAGAGATCAGGAGTGGTAGAAAGTTTAAGGTGAGTTCTTAGTTATAAGGTATTTTTAACTAAACAATTGCCTTTGTGGTGCCGCAGCCCGCAAGGGAAGCAAAGAATAATACCACTGCGACCTACAAGGCATGTCTACCAGTAAGAGGCAACTGGTGTGGGACCTAGAGAAGCTACCCTAGTAAATAAAAATCATCGCAGAAATCAGATGTGCTGGCCTACTTGTGAATGCATAACTGGCAATCACTCTTAGGCTCGGATCCCATACAAATCACACAGTAGTTAACAAGTGGTCGATATGGAGTGTTCGAAGAAGAACTAAACAATCTTGTAGTATAGTTTGTGTATCAGTAATAATGTCTACAGATTGAATACCTAATACTGAAGAAGAAGAACTAAACAATCTTGTAGTACAGTTTGTATCCCGTAGTAATGTCTACAGATTGAATACCTAATACTGAGATTCTTAGCTCAATTGTTAAGGCATCCAAATACCTCACAGACAGCTAAACAACAGATGATCAACAGCATTTTCATGCCTACTCTGGTTCATCATCTCAGGTCCGTCTCCACAGCAGGTTGGCTGCAATAAATCCAGCATCCTCTGTCTTTCGCCTTAGGTGCAAACATGGACAGACTGAACCGTCCATTTCTTAAAGTTATCAGATCAAACATGGACAATGAGCAAGGCACATTCATCCAATCACAAAAATAACTACATGTGAAATTAAAAAAAAAAAAGGAACCCTTTCATACCTCGTGGTATATAGGTCAATACAGTGTCAGGCCTGTATTTTTAATTGACCGTCGGCACACAATGGGTGATGTGGTCAGCATCACCATGGCCGCCTTTACTTTCCCAGAGCATGTCTGGTACCCAGTTGAGGCTGGGTCGACCTGAGAGCCGTGTGGTCGGGAAAATTCCACGCACATTGCGGAGCTGAACCCAGACCACCAGCCTTGTGGAGCGAGTTCACTAACAACTACGCTACAGCGGCTCTCTCCACATGTGAAATGTGATGCCTACGAAAAGTTACCAACACCAGAAAAAAAAGAGTCACCAACATCAGCATAAGAAAAACATTGGGCAGAACCTTGCTTGAATTACATTGAATAAACAAAGAATGAAGTGGTTTTGCCACTTAATAAGAATGCAACCAAACCCCACTGTGTTCAGAGTCTTCTACAACAGAATACCAGGAAAGGAGGTGAGAGGAAGACCACAAAAGGATGGTTAGATAGCATAGCAGAATCCTGTCAAAAAGCAAAAATAACTATCACCCAAGCCACTAGAGCAGCGTAAAACAAAAACAGAAAACTATGACACTAGACAACAACCTGGTAACAGTGTGACGACAAAAGAAGAAAGCTACTGACATTACCAAAGGCACGGGCATCAACAATATCAACGAGAAAATAAAAAGGAGATGAAAGTGGTTAAGACATACATTAAGAATGCAGAAGACCAAACACACACATGTTGTCCTGAAAGGGAATCCAGGCTGCAAGTGGGGTAAGAGAAGATTTAGGGAGACATGGAGACGAACTGTAGACAGAGTGAGAGAAGGGGCAGAAATGACCTTGAATAAACTAACCTGGCTTCCTCAAGACAGATCTGGTTAGAGGCAATTTGTGGATTCCATTGGTAGTTAAGAGACGAAGAAGAAGTAATGTCTAGAAACACAGTTTTTCTATCTTGTGACCTGTGAGAAACCTGAAGATCTTTACTTCTTGTTCGTTTACTGAACTGCTAGTATGTGTTATCTTTCATCATCAAGGTGCGTATCCTTTATAAGACGTTGCTCTCTTTGCAGCACATCTGAAATTCACTCTGTCTCTTGCCAGTTCACCCACTTCGATCGACGACACCTGACGATGATGAACACAGAGTAGGCATGAAAATGCTGTTGATCATCTGTGTTATCTTTATAGATATCAAATTCATTATAAATATGTAGATGTAAAGAACACAGTTAATGCTAGTACGTGTACATTCTTATTTCCATAAAAATCAATGCATAAAATATCACTGTTTTGGAAAAGTATTTGTTGTGCAAACAAAGAAAGAAAGACAGCTAAATTGAATTTTGAAGATTTGTGTGTCCAGAAAAGAAAAGAATAACAGGCTTATGAGTAGGTCCATCAATCAACATTGAACTGGTACGGTTAGTAGCTGGATGCTGTTGGAGATATTGAGAAGGAGATCGGAGCACCTATAGATATGACCGGAGTGCAATGAAAATACTCCTAACTCAAAAACAAATTACTAGTGACTTTTGCCTGCCAATTTATTTTATCTAATGCATGATACTATTTGTTATTTTTAGGTTGGATTTGAATTCATGTCACGTGGGCTGGATATTGTGGAGTCGTTCTGGAGATTTATAATCCCATCTGAATCCATTAGTCTACCCTTCCTTTTGGTAGGCAACACACGGGAACCTGACGTTTGCCTGGACAGATCACATGTCAATTTCAAGTCACTTCTCATTGGTCAGTTTTATGTTTTGCTATGTTTGCTTTGATGAGCAGTACACCCGTGTGGTGCCGTGGCCCGCAAGGGAAGCAAAGAATAGTACCACTGTGACCTACAAGGCATGTCGTAAGAGGCGACTGATGTAGGACCTAGGAAGATACCCTAGTAAATAAAAAGCATCACAGAAATCGGATGTGCTGGCCTACTTGTAGACGCATAATGGGCACAACATACAATTACTCTTAGGCTCAGATCACATACAAATCACAAAGAGTGGTTAACAAGTGGTCGATATGGAGCGTTCAAAGAAGAAGAATAACAAGATGAACAGTAGATATAATTATTATAATGTTATGGCTGACACTTTTTTCTCTTACAGTGGAACAGGTTATTCTTTTATTGTTGTGGTAGGACAGATCTAGATTTAGCCATCTGTTATGTTTAATTATATTTCAAAACTGGTGTTAAGAGAAGATATAGTAATCAACTTCTCATGGGTACGGTGAGCAAATGAACTTTGGGACGGCTGCTGCAGCGGAGGACAGAGCATGCGAATGCCCATTGTGCAATGACGTTGATCGCATAACATAACATAACATAGATCTAGATTTAGCCATCTGTTACGTTTAATTATATTTCAAAACTGGTGTTAAGAGAAGATAAACCTTCCCATCAACGTTCACATAGAGGTATGATGTTCACATAGAGGTATGATGTTCACATAGAGGTATGATGTTCACATATAGGTATGATGTTCACATAGAGGTATGATGTTCACATAGAGGTATGATGTTCACATATAGGTATGATGTTCACATAGAGGTATGATGTTCACATATAGGTATGATGTTCACAAGTATGATGTTCACGGGTATGATACAGTGTCTTGCTTGTGATGCCACAATCCAAGCTGCAATACAAGAAGTTTGCTTGGTCAAAGTTTGCTTGGTAGTTGTCACACAGTGCCACTGACAAGATGTGTGTGACAACTATTCTTTTTATATCTGTCATTATTGATGCTAGTTAAGAATATACATTCATTTATATTAATTTGTATTAAATTAGTTCAATTTATGCACAAATATATTTGTTTAGCTTTGAATGCAAATACTACAGAAGAGTACTTATATATCATGGACAGAGAAAAGAACAAACACTTCTGCTCTGCAACAGCTTGATATTAAAAAGAGTTGGCTATTGAAGAAAATAAAAAAAAGGAAAATTAAATATTTTGGACACATCAAACGACATGAGTGCCTAGAGAAAATAATTTTGGAGGGAATGGTGCCTGGAAGAAGAATGAGAGGATGACCTAGAAGACGATGGGTGCAAGATGTCATTGACGTTCTGAGAATGATTGCTGCTGACACCGGCCAACTTGCACAAAACAGAGAGTTTTTCAGGACTGCTGTCATGGGAGCCAAGTTCCAGAAGGGACAAGCTACTTGATGATGATATTTGTTTAGTGCATGTACACATTGTTGCTATAGTCAAGTTGTATTCATTTTCTGACCATAACATAGCTATCAATAATGATCTTATCAGGCCATGAAGCCATGGAGACTGTGTACTTGAATAACAACGAAGACACTTGGTTCAGTTTCTCATTTAATGAGAGTACCTGCCACTCTGAAGGCTATGCATCACATCTCAAAGTTGAACCAATAAGTGGCCAAGTTTCAGCCAAATCTAGGTCAGATTGTGAAATATTTTCTAATCAATTACTAATTTGTTTGTTTGTTATGTAGGGAATTAAAGCTTCTTTAAGCCGAGGCACCCTCTTTCAACCTTAGTATGAGAGATTTTTGGTTATATCAGAGCTTGTAGGCCAACAAACGTGAAAAATAACTCCTTTTGTAGAATCCAAAATTATAAAAGTCAACTCTATCAATCAGTTACTAGTTGATTTGTTTATTTGCTATGTAGGGGGATTAGAGCCTCTTTAATCCGAGGCACACCACTTTCGACCTAAGGACAAACCTTGTTTTGGTTATATCCACGCGTGTAGGCCAACAAACATATAAGTAATAATTAATTTCCTTAGGAGAATCCAAGTTATTAACTAATTACTAGTTGATATATCTGGCATATTTATATATCACTTTTTTGACTTAAATCAAGTCAATTCGAGTGTCAATGGAAATAATTCAACCAATTTCTTCTTCTTCGAATGCTCTGTATCAACCACTTGTTAACCACTCTGTGTGATTTGTATGTAATCTGAGCCTAAGAACAATTGAAAAGTTGTGCCAGTTATGCGCCTACAAGTAGGCCAACACATCTGATTTCTGCTATGCTTTTTATTTACTAGGTTAGCTTTCCTATGTCCTATTTCAGTCGATTCTTACGACATGCCTTGTAACTTGCAGTGGTACTATTCTTTACTTCCCTTGTGAGCTCCGGCACCACACAGGCAAATTCAACCAACAACTTCAATAAATAAATGAATATTCTGATCTGATATTCCCTTTTCCATAAATTTTCAGATTAATTTGCATTGTTTGAATTAATGCTTAGTTTCTTTAAATGCTAGAAAAGTAAACTTGGCACTGTGGACATAATCACACACATGTTATACAGAGAAGGGACATAATCACACAAATGTTATACAGAGAAGGGACATAATTACACAAATGTTATACAGAGAAGGGACATAATCACACAAATGTTATACAGAGAAGGGACATAATCACACAATGTTATACAGAGAAGGGACATAATCACACAATGTTATTTCAGAGAAGGGACATAACTTACAAATGTTATAGAGAAGGGACATAATTATACAAATGTTGTACAGAAGGGACATTTAAAATCAGATAAATGGTCAAACCAGTTCGAGACTGCATCACACATATACTCTAAATGTATGTCATGTATAAGTGACCTACGCCGAGTGGTTACTGGGGCCCAAATTGTGGTGGAAAGAATAGAACCACTGTTACCTGCCACGTATGTCATAAAAGGCGACCAAGGAGGTTGGAGTGGGGTTAGCTACCCCACCCCATTAAAAAACACTAGATAGCTACAGAGACCACAACCAGGAAAATTCATAGCTCACCATCTGAGGAAGAAGAAGGACCCCGTGAGGAAGGACTCATGAAGATAGCCTTGGTTAGGCGGGCTTGGAAAGCCCTGTTTGCGGACCTATGCCTCCCCCTAGGGGCGAAGGGTAAAAAAGATTAGTGACTTGGAGTTCACGGTTGCACATCATTCATTTTTTGCTGCCACGTTTCAATTGTGTTGTATTACATCAAGTTAATAAACAACAAATTAATTGTTGATCACAAATGTTCATGCAAGATTATCATATATTCAACATCAATTAACTTTCACCTTTCATATACTCAACCGATGCTCAAACTAAAATAATAAAGTAATTATTGATCGCTTCTCTGCCTTTTGGTTAAGATCAAAGTGTAGTGCCCGCTTGATCTGCGCCAAAGGGTTGGTGTCTTCATAGACAACTAAAAGATGGTTAAATTTCGATCAGCTCTCGTTCTAAACAATGACAGCGCTAGGGGTTTTACATGTTTAAAACGTAACTGGGTACAACCCTCTGCATGCTGGGTACAACCCTCTGCATCGCCTGGGTACCACCCTCAGCATCACTGGGTACCACCCTCTGCATCGCTGGGTACAACCCTCTGCATCGCCTGGGTACAACCCTCTGCATCGCTTGGGTACAACCCTCTGCGTCGCCTGGGTACAACCCTCTGCGTCGCCTGGGTACAACCCTCTGCATCGCTGGGTACAACCCTCTGCATCGCCTGGGTACAACCCTCTGCATCGCCTGGGTACAACTCTCTGCATCGCCTGGGTACCACCCTCAGCATCACTGGGTACAACCCTCTGCATGGCTGGGTACCACCCTCAGCATCACTGGGTACCACCTTCTGCATCACTGGGTACCACCCTCTGCATGGCTGGGTACAACCCTCTGCATTGCCTGGGTACCACCCTCTGTGTCGCCTGGGTACAACCCTCTGCATCGCCTGGGTACAACCCTCTGCATCACTGGGTACAACCCTCTGCATGGCTGGGTACAACCCTCTGCATCACTGGGTACAACCCTCTGCATGGCTGGGTACAACCCTCTGCGTCACCAAAGGTTAAGGGCCCCAAAACTGATTTTTTTAATGTAATTGTTTTAAATAACAATAATAAATTAATATCAAAGTGTAGTGTCAACTTGATCATGGCCAAAGTGTGGGAACCTTCATAGAGCCAATAGGCAACTTAATACATTTAAACAAATTCCAAGCAGCTCTCATTCTAAAAAAAATGTATACTTCAGCCATAACTGGGTCAACTCGTTGTGGCACTTCCAAGAAGGCCCCAGTTAAAAATTATTTTTATAATTTTTTTTTAAATGGACTAATGATAGATTTTAGAACTACATAAATTTTATGTATTTGTTAAAATTAGTTTGTCAATCCTATATTGTTTAATTAGTCAATCCTATATTGTTTTACTAATCAATCCTATGTTGTTTAACTCTTTCCATGTGGAGTTATTTTCTTAATTTTTAAACAGTTAATTCAAGGGAGATAAAATAAAAATCCCTATTATTCGTCAATAAATAAACATATATATATATCTTGTTATATACTAATTTGAAGAAAGCTGGACAACCTATTAGAATAACACGATTAAAAAGTAGTAGAAGTAAAATAGTAGAAGTAACACTAGAAAGACTTCTTATAAGGGAAACAACTCTATGGCGCAGTGTGGGCTAATGGCGGAAAGAGACTTCCACTGTGGTGCAGTGTGCTGGAAAAACATGGAAAGAGTTAACAGGTCAATCCTATATTCTTTTGTCTAAGATAACATTTACTGTCATGACTAGAGTCAATAATACACAGTTTTGACTAGGATTTGACTGCAAGAAAGGCAGGACATTCATAATTAATTAAGCTATAAGTCTTAGAAAGAATAAAGCTAATGATAGCCTATAAATCCAATAAATCTTGTTTTATGTTTTACTGCAGTTTCTTTATTAATTATCTTGTAAATCTAGTTTTATGTTTTACTGCAGTTTCCTTATTAATTATCTTGTAAACAAATGTTTGGCATTGGTTTAAACTATTAATTGTAAAAGAAAAATAGTAAAGGAACTCTTTTTCAAAAATTTACATTGAGGTATATTGATTAATATTGTGTTAGGCCCGAATTTTTCATTGACGGTCAGCACACGATGGGAGATGTTGTCAACATTACGCCGGCCATCTTTACTTCCCAGTACTTTTCCTGGTACCAAATTGAGGCTGGGTCAACATGTGAGCCGTTACGGTCTTAAAAAATTCCTCTGTGGAATTGAACCCTGATCACTAAGCACAGAAGCTAGTGCACTAACAACTATGCTACTGCTGCTGTCCTCATTAATTGTGAGATACTGATATATATATTCAAATTTGATTGTTGTTTTGTCTTCATTTCTTTTTATACATGATTAATCTCTTGGTAAACCAATTTTTTCCATGTTGACACTCTCATACTATCCAGTGTGCCCATCAACCTTTACTTCTCACCATCTTCTGAGAGAGAAGTAAACTTCAACCTGCGCTGCATGGTGCAACGCAAAGCGACCTCTAACCCTTAATGTCAAAGCTGAAGGATACTCTATGAATAGTGTGTTGATTTTTGAGGATTCTACTGGTTTCCGTATTGAGTTCAGTGACAGAGTATCCAATCAGATCAACTTTGGAGAGGTAAGCACACAAACTCAGTTAAACCATTGGGAATATCAAGTGTCTATTTTATACAATAGGTCAACACTAGCATATCTTCTTTCTGTTTTGTTCAAACTACATCAAACACTTGTTAAACCATTCTTTGTGGCTGGTGTGTGCTATGCTCCTTAGTTCGAACTACATCAAACACATGTTAAACCATTCTTTGTGGCTGGTGTGGTCTTTGCTCCTTAGTTCAACTACAGAAAACACATATTAAACCATTCTTTGTGGCTGGTAGGTACTTTGCTCCTTAGAGAGTGAGTTCTTTGGGCCAGTTAGGCGCCTACAGACCTATAGGCCAGCACATCCGGTCTCTGCATGTGTTTTTTTTATTCTCCTTTAACCTCTACCTAGGACAAAACCAACTAAAAATAACTGATCTAGGGGTGCATATTTTTCTCTTAAATCCAGAGCCCTATTAACTTTTTAGCTTGCTGTTAAAGTCTCCCGGTCTACACCACTGAGAAGTTGTTTTGGCTTGTGTATGCCATGGATCATTAACAGGCTAATAATGTTCACTTTCCGTCCTTCCTCTTAAGACTAGCAATCAACTCTGCTGGATGCAGATCATAATACACTTTGTAGACCACTTGCATGTCAAACATGATCTATCTCTTGTTGAATGCAAGGAAAACTGCAGTAAATCTGGGTACCTATAGGTGAATGAATCATGAAAGAAACGTAGCGTCAGGACAGGAAGAGTTCATCACCAATCATTTGCGACATGCGTTGTTTGCATTTCGTACACTCTTTCAATGTCCAGCATTCTACAACACACGGAAGAGTTTTCTCTCTCTCCCTCTCTCTCTTTCTCTCTCTCTCTCGATCACTGCCCAGACCAATGTACCAGATCTCCCATAAATTCTATTCATGTGGAAATCTGATTCTTGTAACCTTAGCATTGGTGTGTTTTACGTCACATCTTCAGCACCATTTGGAGCTCTGGTGCTTATCCTTCGCGATGTGTCTGGTTTCAGCCAGCGTCTACTCTGTTCACTCTCCGTTCTATAGCCATCTAGTGTCCACGCCCAACCTCCTTAGTCGCCCCTTACGACATGCGTGGCAGGTAACAGTGGCTCTATTCTTTACACACCAATTTGGGCCCCAGTAACCACTGGCGACGAAGTGTTCCAAAACACTGATTTATTTCCTCTAGGAGATTGCTGCAGTTAAGAAGAAATCTTCTCTGTCATTTAGAATATAGATCCTTTACATCTCCCAGTGTTATATTAGTTTTAACATTTATGTTTTCTGTCAGGGGCACGAATACAACAGCTACTGACAAGATTTGGCAATATCAATCACACTGGTAGAACCAGGCGGCTGTCAGAGGCACAGCTGATCAACAGATCGATGAGCTGTGGTTTGGTGCTCAGACATGAAGATATTGTTCATCTGGTGTGAGAAATAAATCTCATTTCAGAGACTGCTGTCAATGACACAGACATAACTGTACAGCAACTGTGCTGGTACTTGGTCCCTCGGCATTGGACAGACAAATTATAAAATATGAATTTGCCTAAAGATGTTTAAAGACCAAGGGATAGACTATCCTGAAGCAAACTTTACTGAGAGATGGGACGAATATCTGACTAAATTCCATAGAGGATATTGAATGAGTTGTCTAGGATAGAGAAGTATGGAAACATTGATTGCAAGCCTTGTGTAAAGTATAACGTAAGAGATAAATATAATATAATAATAATTTGTGTTGTGGCTGAAGGCAAGGGTTACATTCATGAATCTCTCTCTCTCTCTTGCGTTCCCGTTTCATGAATCTAATGATGTTCTGTGCTCAGATCGAGGTCAGCGAAATTGCTATCAGACAGTTGTTCATTGTGAACTCTGGAAAGTTCAACTTTGACTACACTTGGGAGATGAATGAAACTCAAGCAGGGTCAAGTGCCTTCACTATCCAGCCACAAAGAGGAAATGTGCCACATGGTCAGACTCAACAGTTTTCACTAATATTCTGTCCTCACAAACGAATGTCTGTTAAAGATTGTGAGCTGCAACTAAAAGTGAGTATTTATAGAAGTTTGGACGTCATTCATTACTGTGTGGCAGTTATAGAAGTTTGGACGTCAGTTATTAGTGTGTGGCAGTTATAGAGGTGATGCATAGTGTAGTTATAGAAGTATTCGTCATTATGTGTGGCAGTTATAGAAGTTTGGCGTCAGTTATTAGTGGTGGCAGTTATAGAAGTTGACGTCATTATTATGTGTGGCAGTTATAGAAGTTTGGACGTCAGTCATTAGTGTGTGGAGAGATTTGACATAAGGAGTTATAGATTTGGACGTCAGTTATTAGTGTGTGGCAGTTATAGAAGGGTAGCTGTCAGTCATTAGTGTGTGGCAGTTATAGAAGTGTGAATGTCAGTCATTAGTGTGTGGCAGTTATAGAAGTGTGAATGTCAGTCATTAGTGTGTGGCAGTTATAGAAGTGTGAATGTCAGTCATTAGTGTGTGGCAGTTATAGAAGTTTGAATGTCAGTCATTAGTGTGTGGCAGTTATAGAAGTTTGGATGTCAGTCATTAGTGTGTGGCAGTTATAGAAGGTTGTGTCAGTCATTAGTGTGTGGCAGTTATAGAAGTTGGACACAGTATTAGTGTGTGGCAGTTATAGAAGTTTGGATGTCAGTCATTAGTGTGTGGCAGTTATAGAAGTTTGGATGTCAGTCATTAGTGTGTGGCAGTTATAGAAGTGTGACTGCCAGTCATTAGTGGAGATAGTGATCAGTCATGGGAAGTGTTTGTATGCCAGTTATTAGTTTGTAACAGTGATAAGATTTAGGTGTCAGTTATCATTTGTACAGATGTTACTATGTTATGTTATGCGATCAACGTCTTGACACATTGGGCATTCCCATTCGTGCTCTGTCCTTCGCTGCAACATCCATCCCAAAGTCCATTTGCTCACCGTACCTATGAGAAGTTGATTAGTATACCTTCTCCCTCTACCACAAAGACGACACTGTCTGGCATGTCCAAATTTTTGGCATGTCCAAACTTAACTCCTAATTCTCGAATTCATTCCAGTGCCTGAGATTCACCCATATCATATAAATGAGAGCGTAACACATTTATGACATCGGCTCTGTTCATACTTCTGCTCGCTTGAGTCAGGGCATTGTGTGCAACAAAGTCAGCACGCTCATTACCCTACATGCCAGCATGTCCAGGTGTGTACAGCCAAGTTGTGATAGATGTTTGCACGTCAGTTTATAGTTGTCAGTCATCAGTTTGTGACATAAATTTAGGTACTAGTTATTATTTTGTGGCAGTAAAAGAAGTTTTGGTGTCAGGCATGACAATCACACAGCTATATTTGCCTAAATTTGTTGTCAACTTTTTCATGTAGGTGAATAATGGACAGACATATCAAGTATCTGTATCAGGTCTTGGAGTTACTCCTGGCTTACACTTAAGCTTCCAAACATACAACTTTGGCAACTGTTTCATTCACAAGGCTGGGTTTGACTTGCCACCAAAACATGTAGTTCTCCATATGAGAAACAAGGACAAGAAAGAAATCAGGTCAGTGTTAATTGATGGGGGTTGTTTCATGTATAATGGGGAAAACGGTAGTTCATTTAACCCTTTAGCTGCTAAGGATGTATATATATGTTTCCCCCATTCACTGCTAAAGACGCATTAACACGTCTGTTATTATCTCTCCTCTGTGTGCTAAAGACGTGTTATAACACGTGTTAAGACATTGCTACTGTCACTGCTATAGGCGTACATTCACGTTTGTGACCTAGAAACAAAGAGTAGCTATTTTTAACTCAGCCTTCAGAAAGTATGTAGCAGCGAAAGGGTTACGGGTCATCTTCATCGCACATCGGACATGTCCATAATTGCTCCAATCTCCTCCCAAGCATGTATTTCAGTGTGTTTAGGCTAACAACTCCCGTTCTGTGTTGATTGATGTATCTACTGGGTTTTCTCTGGAAAATGGTAGTAAAACTATGAACCGGATGCAACATATTAACACTTCTTCTTCGATTCCGCCATATTGACCACTTGTGAAATCACTCTTTTTGATTTTATGTGAACTGAGCCTAAGTGTTATTGTAGGTTGTGTCAGTTATATGCCTACAAGTAGGCCAGCACATCCAATTTCTGTTATGCTTTTTATTTACTAGGTTATGCTTTCCTAATCCACCACCTCAGTAGCCACTTCCGATATGCCTTGTAGGTCACAGTGTTATTATTCTTTGCTCCCCTTGTGGGCTCCGGCAACACACAGACGAAATATCAACACAACAATTTAAGTAGTTTTGTAAAGTATATTTTTTAACTGTCGTGACTGCCTGTTATATCACTTTTTAAGGTGGTGCAGGACAGGGGGGGACATGTGCCTGTGTAATTTAAAGTCCGCATTGCTAGTGCAGTCATCGCAAAACTGTTCAGGTTATTATTTTTCTTTATAAAATTTCTTGACCTTACCAGGGATTGAATCCAAGTCTCCTGGGAGCCTGCGCTCTTTCAACCAAACAGTCTAAAACATTCAAGGAAAAAAGCACAATCGTTCGATATGGAACACAATGTAATCACAATGGCATTATAGTGGTAAAATATCTAACTGTCCTAACTAATGGAAATATGTAACGACAATCAAACAAATGTATCACAACTAGAAATATATTTACAAAAAGAAATGTTATATATATATATATAGATATGAGGTCATGGAAAAACAGTGGTATCAAGAAGTGTAGGAATGTAGAGTGTTGAGGCCAAGAAGCCACAAAGTACCATAGTGAGATATGGGAGAGTTTCAGATACTGGAACAAGTGCAATAATTAGGAGTTAAGTTTGGACATGCCAGACAGTGTCGTCTTCGTGACAGAGAGAGAAGGTATACTAATCAACTCCTTATGGGTACGATGAACAGGTGGACTTTGAGATGGCTGCTGCAGCGGAGAACAAAGAACGCATGGAAATGCCCAATGTGCTATGACGTCAATCGCATGACATCACATAGCATAGATGTTTGGCTGAAATAGGATGCGAGTGTCCTAAACATTTACAAGTCTATGCGGGGACTGCCTAGAGTAGTTGATAGTAGCTCGGCCTGCTAGCTGTGAGACGCCTCATAGCTCGGGTTCGAACCTACTGTCCGGCATTTGTTCGAGTCCCTGGTCTTACTCAGGACGATAACGTGAGTACCTCTGAAGTCGGAGAAAATCTGCCTGTATGGCGAGGAATACTAATTACGAGTACATTGAGCACACGGCTGCCAGTGTAAGTAATTTACAATGTGCACGCTGCTGCCATTGTAAGAAATTGGAAAAACGGATTTTCACGCAAAAATCAGTTTCAGAGATGAAACTTCGTCTGAGTTGAAGCGGACGAAAGAAAAAGAAAAAAGAAAAAAAAAAAGTCTATGCATTTAGGGCCTACCAAACCAATGTGCAATGCATACACATTCTTGGAAAAGATCAAACATATCACAAAGAGGGATTAAAATTGGTCGTAAAGATGAACGCAAAGAAGAAGAAAAATATAGCATAGAGAGATAATCAACTCACATAATTAGATTAAAGCAATCAATCAGTAGAGACTTGTATGTCACAAACTTCAAAATGAAGCAAGTGGTTACAAGGGTCACCGAAAAATGGTGTATATTGGGCAGAAACTGTCAGTAAGTTTATTGCCAATTTTGTTTACAATAGTCATACTACACTGTTTACAAATGATGTAACAAAAATAAATTCGAGACTCTCAAGTAAAACCATCCTTAATATTGAATTTAGCTCTAGGAAGTGATATAGTATGGGTCTGTACTGCATAAATTGCAGTGTTCTTGTAATTAGTTGGTGCTAAAGTGACCCATAACTTTGACTTTTAGCTGACTGTGAACCAACATTCCATTTAAGATGGAATAATTTGCACTAGTGAGCATTTGTAGCTCAAGCGGTAGTGAGCTCGATCACAACCCAAGCGTATCTGGTTTAAACTCTGTGGTGAGCAAGTTTGGAAGCAAATTAGTTCCCTTGGATTTTACAAACGATAAAAGTAGACCTCACCGTTCAGAAAGCAATGGCAAACTACTGAGCGTTAAGTGATGCCTAGAAAATCAGTGACTCGTTTACTATTGTTGATGGATACGTTCTGTAAAGGATATGCCACGATTTTCATTTCAATTTGCACTAGATGGAGTAATTTGCACGCATCATGAAGTATGATGTCCCTTGCAGAAAGAACATCACTTTCATATCATAGCTGCCTTAAAAAACTCTGTCTCTACATGAGGACCTTTGCTGTCAGACAAAATCTCTTTTCAACTGGAGAATGTGATCCTGGGATGACTCACCTACCTAGAAAGTACACTAAACATTGCAGCTCTCAAGCATTGCATGGGATGATGTGTATCTGTTTCACATTTTACAATAAACATTTTTAATACAAGTCTGTTGCATCAAACAAGTTGTATGTTCTGAGAAAATAGCTATCTTGAGTTTGCCATTGTTGACTTTCTATATATCTCCTACAAGTAGGAACAGTAGTTTTGCCAAAAACCAAATGACATCATTAATTTTTGTGCTTCTTTTCTAGTGTGAGCTGTCAGTATGAACCAACCAGCCATCTGACATATAGGTTTGCTGCTCGTGTAATGGCTCCCAATGCAGTGGTAAATGTGCCATTCACCTTTAGCCCAAGACGAGCCATGAAGTACCAAGAGACGGTCACATTTGAGATCAATGGACTCACTAAACAGAAAGTTGAATTCTTTGGTACTGGTATTGAGATGAAGGTAAGATGGATTGTCATATCTCTCAAACGATAATCTAATTTTTAATTATTTGAGCGCTACTGTAAAGGTGAAAATAAATTTGATAAAGACCAAAATATTTATAATATATCTTATTTGTCTTTTTGTTGTCACACTGCTACCGGGTTCTTGCCCTGTGTCGTGGTTTTCTGTTTGTCTTGCGCTGTTCTGGTGGCTTTGGTGATTGTTATTTTTGCTCTTTGACAGGATTCTGCTATGACATCTAACCATCTTTTTCTTGGTCTTCCTCTCGCTTTTTTTCCTGATGTTCTGTTGTAGAAGACTGTATACTGTGGAGTTTGGGTGCATTCTTATTAACTGGCCAAACCTCTTGAATCTTTGTTTCTCAATGTAATTCAAGCAAGTTTCAAAGCAAGGTTCTGTGCCAACTTTCTTTCTTATGCTGTTGTTGGTGACTCTGTCTTTGCTGGTGTTTTTTGTAACTTTTCGCCTTTATAATATATGGCTTTACTAAATGTCAAAGAATTTCTAACAAACATTCTTCTTCTTCAATGATCCAGCGGCACTTGGGCTTTTGCCCTTTGGCCCAATGCAGTGTAGTGATATCTGCATGTGTTTGTAAGTTGTTCTTTTGTTTCGTATAATGTGTTCCATTTGTCTGATCTTGGAGGAAGGAGAATCTTCCTGATGTCATCTAGTGCTTGGCACCTGAAGTGGTGGTGATGAATGGTCTCTCTCTCTCTCTCTCTCTCTCTCTCTCTCTCTCTTCTCTCTATCGTTCCTTTTGACCATTTTTTTAATTCTCATTGTGATATATAAACAACCGTTGCCAAGAACGTGTTTTACATCACATCGTTCAGTACCATTTGGAGCTCTAATGCTTATCCTTCGGTGAAGTGTCCGATTTCAACCAGCGTTTACTGGGTTTGCTCTCCGTTAGCCTTTTGCTGTCCCCAGCCAACCTACAAGGCAGCAGGGTTTTTTGTTCAGGGTGGCGACCCTTAGGCGACCTTTGAGCGTCATCTGCTCAGGTAACCAGTCTTTTTGTGGACTACTTGGTTTTCCTGCCGTCCAGTTTTTTGTGTACGGTTTGCTCCACTAGCCTTTGATTGTCCCCAATCAAACTACAAAGCAGCAGTAACTGAACGGTTTCATGATGAATGGCACACAGTTGGCACTCTAGAGTGTGTTGTGGTTGAATTCTGTTCATATGATTATTAAGTGTTATGTGTTGGGTTCGGATTCTAAAAATAGTACTCTGATCTCTTCTTGTAAGGTGGTTGATGTTGTTATTAAGGTTAGGGCTGGCTATATGTCTGTAACCCTCTCTTCCCGTGTCTCCCATGGCCCATCTGTTCAGCAAAATTTCTTTATTTGTTGTCGTTAGGATTTGCTTTGCTGTATGAAGAGTTGTTGCTATGAATGATAACAAACATAAATATGAGACATCTTGACTTTGAGTATTTACAGAAAACATCATCTTTTGCTTATTTTGATGTGATGAAAATTTATGTTAGTTTTGTTTAGTCGAGTTCAGTCTATGTCATGTTTGTTTTTGTTTGTTTGAAGATTGAGGTAGTAGATCCCAAGCACAAGTGTGTCAACCTTGGGGCAAGAGTACTTAATGACAATGTGAGGAGGATCATCCCAATTATCAACAATAGTCCAGTGTCTGTCACATTTAGTCTGGCCTTCACTCCTTCTGAGCCAACACTGCAAAACAATAGTGTTTTGAGCATCTGCCCAGCAGATCAGATCACACTTGCTGCTAACGGAGGTACTACAAAGGTTGAGGTCTGGTTTAGACCCATGGCCCGGATCCCACAATTTACAGAAGAGGTTAGTGTGTATTTATATTCAGTGTGACAAATATGTTCATGTAATTTGTGGTTATTTTTTAGTTAGTTAGTAGTTGTTAAGCAGTCTTAATGAATTAGTAAAATCGAGAAGAGCAGGCTGGAAAGCCGCTGCCTGGGAAAAATTCATTAGATAGATTTTAAAAATAAAATTTATATAAAATATTTTTTTCACCATCTTCTAATTACATTGGGGACCCTCACAGGAGCTACAGAGTTCGTGCACTGCCACTGAGATCTTCCTGTGTAAGAAAGAGATCGTAGCACACATGGTTATTCACAGAAGTGCAATGATGATTGTCCAATCAATCAATCTTAAGTAGTCATAAGAAAATAAAAAATCTCTGGGAAAACTGTGCTGAGAATATGTATCTTTTGCTTGTTTGTTCGGATGTTATGTTCTAATCATTTATTTTCTTGTGATAAACCTCCTGGTCTCTTCATAACTTATAACTATATCAATAAAAGGAACCCTTTTTCATACCATGAGGTTTATTGGGGAATGCGATGTTATGTCCATATTTTTCATTGATCATTGGCACACGATGGGCAATGTGGTTAACACATCTGAGTTTATTTCCCAGTGCTTTTCTGGTACCCAATAGAGGTTGAGTGGACTGAGAGCCAATATGGTCAGAACAAATTCCACCCCAACTGTGGAATTGAACCATTGAATATATCCATTTTAGAGACACTTTAAGAATTGAAACATTGAACAAATCTATTTTAGAAGCACTTAAAGAGTGTCTTTAATGCTTTTTTTTCTGCCCACCAATTGATTGTTTGTCGCCATATAGCTCATCATACATCTGCTATTTTTGGATGTGCTTATCAGACATCTGCACATCATGACCAGTCCATCTCATCTGGACCTTCTGCAACAGAGTGTGAATGCATGGAATCTTTGCTGTATTGAGGACTTCCGTATCTGGGTTCTTGTTGTATCATTTTATTTTGAGAAATCTGCAGAGACAACTTGTATGAAAGTGATTTTTTTGCGTGTCCGCTACACATTGTCCATGTCTCACTGTCATACAACAAGATGGTGAACACTGGCCCGGTAAACTTTCAACTTTGTGGCGAAACATATCTTTCTCCCTCTGCTCCAACAGTGGTGCAAAGTCTTCTAAATACTTCTTCTTCTCACTAGATTGGGATTTCGGATTCTCTAATAAAGGCAGCCGTCTGCCTCAAATTATCAGGGGCGCCATACAGTTTGTCTTGGACGCTAGTGTAAGTGAGCCACCTCTTTCTTCTCAAATCTGCATACTGGGGGCAGTTCTGTAGGATATAATTCCTATGATTTCTGCTTCCCGTTTGTGCCGACCTCTTCCTGCAGTTAAGTTTTGACCACCCTTGTGATGGTAGGTCTGACATTCTTACTGCGTGACTAAATCTCTGAGGCAGATTGACGACCGTAGAATCCGTTATCTCATTGTGAGGGGTCGTTGCACCATGTTATGCGCCTTACGGTCTGGTGCATCCGTTTTCTGCAAGCATTTGTTTGGTTAGCATTCCCTAGCGGACACATGCATCCGATTTCAGCCAAACCTCCTTAATTGCCTCTTACGACATGCGTGTCAGGTAACAGTGGTTCTATTCTTTACACCCCAACTTCGGGCCCTGGTAACCACTCGGGCGATCTTCTAAATACAAAACTGACTTTAGATATTCTAAACATTTTCTCTCTCGCGTGCGATCACCTACTAAACATATTCAAGAAATGTTGATGAATAAGTATGCAATAAATGAATACATAGACATATGACTAAATAAATACACAGACATATGACTAAATACGCTTAATGAATAAGGCTGGGGGAGACTCGTACATTTTTCAACTAAAAGTGCAACTTGACCATCACAGGTGTTGTTAGAATGTGCTGGAATGTCTCAGCCTCTCTTCATAATAAAGGGATCATGCTTGGGCATGGAGATCTCTCTGGACTCCAACTCCATCTCGTTTGGTACAGTGTTTCAACGAAGTAGCAGCTCACGGAAACTAGTCATGTCTAATACTGGAGATATGAACACAAAGTGAGTCTATGTTTGTCCATGAACACCAAGTGAGTCTATGTTTGTCTAACTATTAAGAGTGTATAACCAACAACTACAGTTGTTATTGTTAAATAAATAACATGAGAACTTTGTCAGCAGTGATGACTGATCTTAAGGGGAAGTATTCACCTATGTGTTGCTGGGCTTGCAAGGGAGCAAAGAATAGTAACACAGCAACCTACAAGGCATGTTGTAAGAGGCGACAAAGGTAGGGGACTAGGAAGCTACCTAGTAAATAAAAAGCATCGCAGAAATCTGAGGTACTGGCCTACCTGTAGATGCATAAATGGCACAATGTACAATTGCTCTTAGGCTCAGATCACATAGAAATCACAAAGAGTGGTTTAACTAGTGTTTAATAAGAAGCATTCGAAGAAGAAGGTGAAGTATCGTTGTTAATTTTAGCACCTGTTTTGTGATTCTATGATCATTTCTTCTCATAGTATGCCCAACATATCTGCATCTTCTCATAGTATGCCCAACATATCTGCATCTTCTCATAGTATGCCCAACATATCTGCATCTTCTCATAGTATGCCCAACATATCTGCATCTTCTCATAGTATCCAACATATCTACATCTTCTCATAGTATGCCCAACATATCTGCATCTTCTCATAGTATGCCCAACATATCTTAATCTTGTCATAGTATGTCCAACATATCTGCATCTTCTCATAGTATGTCCAACATATCTGCATCTTCTCATAGTATGCCCAACATATCTGCATCTTCTCATAGTATGCCCAACATATCTGCATCTTCTCATAGTATGCCCAACATATCTTAATCTTCTCATAGTATGTCCACCATATCTGCATCTTCTCATAATATGCCCAACATATCTGCATCTTCTCATAGTATGCCCAACATATCTGCATCTTCTCATAGTATGCCCAACATATCTACATCTTCTCATAGTTGCCCACATATCTGCATCTTCTCATAGTATGCCCAACATATCTGCATCTTCTCATAGTATCCCCAACATATCTGCATCTTCTCATAGTATGCCCAACATATCTGCATCTTCTCATAGTATGCCCAACATATCTGCATCTTCTCATAGTATGCCCAACATATCTGCATCTTCTCATAGTATGCCCAACATATCTGCATCTTCTCATAGTATGCCCAACATATCTGCATCTTCTCATAGTATGCCCAACATATCTACATCTTCTCATAGTATGCCCAACATATCTGCATCTTCTCATAGTATGCCCAACATATCTGCATCTTCTCATAGTATCCCCAACATATCTGCATCTTCTCATAATATGCCCAACATATCTGCATCTTCTCATAGTATGCCCAACATATCTACATCTTCTCATAGTATGCCCAACATATCTGCATCTTCTCATAGTATGTCCAACATATCTGCATCTTCTCATAATATTCCCAACATATCTTCATCTTCTCATAGTATGCCCAACATATCTGCATCGTCTCATAGTATGCCCAACATATCTTAATCTTCTCATAGTATGTCCAACATATCTGCATCTTCTCATAGTATGTCCAACATATCTGCATCTTCTCATAGTATGCCCAACATATCTTAATCTTCTCATAGTATGTCCAACATATCTGCATCTTCTCATAGTATGCCCAACATATCTGCATCTTCTCATAGTATGTCCAACATATCTTAATCTTCTCATAGTATGCCCAACATATCTGCATCTTCTCATAGTATGCCCAACATATCTTAATCTTCTCATAGTATGCCCAACATATCTGCATCTTCTCTTTCTTATAACATTTTCTTTTGCTAATGATTAACCAGATATTTCTCTGAATTTATCACCTTTTCTGGATTTGTCTCATGTTATGTTCATTATTTTTTGCAGACATTTATGTTCAAATGCATTCTTCTTCTTCTCTCGATCGTTCTTTTCTGCCATTTTGATCATTCTTATTGTGATATATAAACAGCCTACACCAAGAGCGGTGTGATTCGTCACATCTTCAGTGCATTTGGAGCTCTGGTGCTTATCCTTCAGTGATGTTTCGGTTTCAGCCAGTGTTTACTGGGTTTGCTCTTTATCAGCCTTTGGCTGTCCCCAGCCGACCTACAAGGCAGCAGGTTTCTAATGCATTCAACTTACTTTCTATATGGTTAGTTATTTTCCAAATTCTCGCTGGCGTATGTTAGAAATGAGACAACATTGGAATTGACAATTCGTAATTAATTTTAAAACTATATAACTTGGGATTTACATATTTAATAAGCTTTTATTCCATTTGAAATTAATTTTGTTTCAATATCTGCAGGTTCCGCTGGGATATAAAACGCTTTAAGCCAGACTTTTCCATCATCCCTGTTGAAGGTTACATAACACCAGGTATGGATGTCACATTTCAAGTTGATTTCCATCCCCAGACCATTAGTGCAGATGTCCGCTATGAGGTATGTTCTACGATTATTTCCAAATATTATTATCAGTGTTTCATGTTAAAGATGACATATTGGGGGAGGATAAGTAGCGGTGTTTTCTTCTTGAAATCTCCATATCGATCACTTGTTAACTCTTTCCACGCTTTAAGCCGCACACTGCGTCACGGCGGAAGTCTGTTGCACGCCATTAGCCGCTACACTGGCCATAGAGTTGCTTCCCTTATAAGAAGTCTTTCTAGTTTTACTGTTTTACTTCTACTACTTTTCAACCTTGTTATTCTATTAGGTTGTCCAGTTTTCTACAATGTAGTATATAATAATATATATATGTTTATTTATTGACAAGTAGGTTTTATTTATTGACAATTGATGTTTTTTTTTTCTTTTTTACCTCCCTTGAATTAACTGTTTAAAAATTGAGGAAATAACTCGCATGGAAAGAGTTCTTTCCACTCTCTCTTTGTGATTTGTATTTCAAACCACTCTTTGTGATTTGTATTTCAAACCACTCTTTGTGATTTGTATGTGATCCAAGCATAAGAGCAATTGTACGTTGTACCAGTTATGTGCCTACAAGTAGGGCAGCCCATCCGATTTCTGCAATGCTTTTTGTTTACTATGGTAGCTTCCCTGGGCCCCTACCTCAGTCACCTCTTACAACATGACTTGTAGGTTGCAGTGGTACTGTTCTTTGACATTTCTCCCCCTCCTTTGCAGGCCCCAGCAACACACGGGCGACATAGCAGTGTTGAAAATAGAGTGTTGAAGATAGAAAATGGGATAATGAGAGTTGGTAGGTAGACAGCTAGAATACAGCAGACAGGTTAGAATATAGAGTTCTAGAAGACAGAGTGCAGGTAGATAGACTGCTAACAGATAGAACATTAGCATGCTGCTAGTACAGAGTTCTAGACAATTAGCTTATAGCAGCTATTGATGTTTCTTTTACTGGATAGGCTTCTAGAAGATGGAGTGCAGGTAGATAGACTGCTAACAGATAGAACATTAGCATGCTGCTAGTACAGAGTTCTAGACAATTAGCTTATAGCAGCTATTGATGTTTCTTTTACTGGATAGACTTCTAGAAGATGGAGTGCAGGTAGATAGACTGCTAACAGATAGAACATTAGCATGCTGCTAGTACAGAGTTCTAGACAATTAGCTTATAGCAGCTATTGATGTTTCTTTTACTGGATAGACTTCTAGAAGATGGAGTGCAGGTAGATAGACTGCTAACAGATAGAACATTAGCATGCTGCTAGTATAGAGTTCTAGACAATTAGCTTATAGCAGCTATTGATGTTTCTTTACTGGATATGGTTCTAGAAATGAGTCTAGAGACTGCTAAGATGAAATTACATGTGCTAGTACAGAGTTTGCATTAGCTATACAGCTATTGATGTTTCTCTGATAGACTTTAGAAGATGGAGTGCAGGTGATAGACTGCTAAAGATAGAACATTGCATGCTGCTAGTACAGAGTTCTAGACAATTGCTTATAGCAGCTATTGATGTTCCTGTTACTGGATATATGGAGTCTAAAATGATCTAGAGGCGAAGGACTGATTTCATTTGCAGCAAGTTTCCCTTCGTCATATAGCTCAACCCCTTTTGGCAGAAATGTAAGTCAAGAGTGTTGCATAAAGCATAAACTCTGTAGCTCAGAAACAATTCTAGGGATTTTCGGAAAAAATGTACATGTTTACTGCAAGATGTAATATGGATTCGAACTCATAACTTTCAGAACACAAGACAAACATCTTAACCTCATTGCCACAGAGACTCCCTGGATATATGGGATATTATGTTGAAAACATTGGATACCACATTTTGAGGGGAAAACATCAGCATTTAGTCTGTGACTGCTTAAAATTCCAGTATGAAACTCATTTAGATTACAAATGATAGTCCATGTATGATCATAGTGGGGTCACTGAAAGTAAAGTTCATAACACCAAGCTACGCTAGGGACCACTTGCTGTGGAAATTCCAGAGTTCGATGCCAGCTTGGGCCAAAAATTCTGAAAAATAAGAAAAAATTCTGAAGAGGAAACAACTCAAGTAGCAAACAAGGCAAATAATCTATATTCTACAACTCTAATAGAGAAAATTCTGAAGAAACAGCTTAGTAAACAAACTTCTTCTTCGAACGCTCCATATCGACCACCTGTTAACCACTCTGTGATCTGAGCCTAAGAGTGATTGCACATTGTGCCAGTTATGCACCTACAAGTAGGCCAGCACATCTACTTTTTTTTATTTACTAGGGTAGCTTCCCTAGGTCCTACATCAGTCACCTCTCATGACATGCCTTGTAGGTTGCAGTGGTACTGTTCTGTGCTTCCCTTGCAGGCCCCGGCACCACACGGGCAAGTAAACAAACAAATGAGATGATCTATATTCTGCAACTCTCTTAAAGAAACAAGTATGTAAAGAAAACAACCCAGTTAACAAACAAGGAAGATATTCTTTATTCACGCATATATGTTATTATAGATAATATTTTTTCTTTCTTTCTTCTCCAATCATGTTTTACCTCACAGCATCAGGATAAGAAGAGATTTCTAAAACATGCTTTTGCTAGTACTTCATAAACAGTGTCTTTCATCGCCTCTGTTATCTCTGAGATCCACCTTTTGCGTGGCCGGCCATATAATATTTTATATATATATAATATATTTTAAATATAAGATAATATTAAAAGGGTCTAAAGCCAAAGGAGTGACTTCATTGTTCCAGGTTTTACCAGATATGGCTCTGTCCCTCTCTGCAGAAATGGCTGGCTACCTGCTGAGAGTTTTGCACAAAGCACAAACTCTGTAGCTCCTGCAAAAATCTTTGAGGTCTAAAATAAGTTAACTTGTGAACAGAACGGTGTGGTCCAGATTTGAACCCTCGACTTTCGGAATACAAGGCAAATGCTAAACCACTTATCCACAGAGACAACCAGAGATAATATTTATGACATATTTGTATACAAACTAAGAGAACTATGGATGGTTGTAACATTTCTAAGAATATTTCATCATCTGCTGCTTTCTTTCAGAAACTGAAATGCTATCTTGATGGTGGACCGCACACACCAATAACCTTGACCCTGTCTGGGTCATGTACAGGAATCCTACCAGTTAAAGAGGTGCAAACCTTTCAAGCTATTGTTCGACAGTCTGATACCAAGCAGATCATGATTCCTAATAAGAGCAATCAGCTTTGGAACTTGAAACCAATCATCGATGGAGAGTACTGGACAGGCCCAGTCACTTTTATTGTGGAGCCCCAACAAACAAAGGCTTATGAGCTGACCTATAGGCCATTGACCATGACCTTGGAGACTAAAAACATGTGTAGTAAGTTTTATACATGAGATATGACTTCTTACAAGTATTACTAAAATATTAGAGCAGATCAGGGCTTCAGATGTAAATCAAGTTCAAAAATATGAAGTCTCTAAGACTGCCTAATGTTGTTTTCACCACTATTCCAGCAACTTCTGCAATATCACTGACACTAAGCTGTATTGACTACTGTCATTCCTATTGAAATAGTTATGTAAAGCAAGAGAATGTGCTGCAAGGGAAATACTTATTTCCTTTAAAAAAAATGCTGCTGAACCAATCACTATACTTTGCAAGGAACACCTGGCTAGACACAACTGAGAGAGCTTCCAATAGCTTGTCCTGTGTAGAATTTTGCCACAACAGTCCTTCAGAATTTCTCTCTCTTATAGGACAGATATCATGCCTCTGCAGCTGTCATGCTCAAATCACATATAACGATATATATATTTGTTCTCTTCTCTATGTTATGCAGCGGACACTTCTGTAACACATATTCTCTGAGAGACATACTGTTATTACTTCAAAGACACAGTATGACTGATGAAAAATCAGGTATGACTGATGAAAAATTAGGTATGACTGATGAAAAATATCAGGTATGATGTGAAAAAATCAGATAAAACTGATGAAAAATTAAAAAATAGATATTAAGCAAAATTTTATAAGACATCGAATTGATTCACTGCATCTTATAAGAATAAAACCCATTTGTCTAACACTTTGCGCTTACAAAAATAGAAAGATCTGATAACATGGAGGACAGCAAATAGGACAGATAATATCAGATGTTTTATGACAACATAGACTCATAATAACCTTTGATATACCCTGTGCCCATCAAAGAGCATGTATGCTTCCTAAGATGCTTTGCTGCATAAGTTTCTAGACAACACAAGACTTTTCTTCTAAATATGTTAAGTCAATAAAAGCGTTGAATACACCAGTTGCAAGATCGTATAACCTGAACATGGAATCATCAAGAGAAAGGGGCAGACAAGAAAAAATAGGTTGATGGAGTTACAGACATCTTAAAACTCCACAATACCACAGCATATCCAGCGACCGAGCGTGTACTATCTCGAAACCGATTATCAGTTAAACCTGCTAGCCTAACAGCAAAAAGCAGAGGACAAAAAAAAATAAGTAGAATATATTGATTCTTCTAAAACAATGCTATCCAACGTTTTTATACATTGGGACACATCTGACTAATGACTGTGGAGGTGTGGGCGCTGTGTGGCAGTCACATTGGGACACATCTGACTAATGAGTGTGGAGGTGTGGGCGTTGTGTGGCAGTCACAATGGGACACATCTGACTAATAACTGTGGAGGCGTGGGCATTGTGTGACAGTCACATTGGGACACATCTGACTGTGGAGGTGTGGGCACTGTGTGGCAGTCACAATGGGACACATCTGACTAATAACTGTGGAGGCGTGGGCGCTGTGTGACAGTCACATTGGGACACATCTGACTGTGGAGGTGTGGGCACTGTGTGGCAGTCACAATGGGACACATCTGACTAATGACTGTGGAACTGTGGGCACTGTGTGGCAGTCACATTGGGACACATCTGACTGTGGAGGTGGGGGCGCTATGTGGCAGTCACAATAATAATAGTAATAAAGTAGTATCAATAGTAACATTATTGTGAAAAATGATAACAGATGAAAACATAATCCTGACTAAAAATTACATTTTTTTAATGTTGTTTATGATTAAAAACAAAACTTATTCAGAACAACTTTTTTCTTCTTAAAATTCTGATTAGCGTTTTTTTTTTTCGATCAGAAGCACTTGAGCTTTTAAGCTCTTCGGCTAGTGCCATGGACATCGTAACCCTTCGGTTCGGTGCCACAAACACCGTAAATCTGGGAAATCTGTGGCTTTTTCTGCCATCCGCGGAATTGAACCCGCACACACAGAGGATAGTCACCCGTAGTCCAACACGCTACGAACAGGTTGGGCAGACGGGCTCTGATTAGCGTTAAAGTCTGCGGAGTGAAATAGAGCACCAGGGATGTATCACAAAGGTCACATGGTACCCACTTCGCCGCATTGGACTGCTCTGCTCTAAATGATCAAATTTATTCTTCATGAATACTCAAAAATTCTCCAGCTGATAAGATGGCAGAATCAAATCAGCAACATAATTTGATGGATTGAACAGTACAGAGATTATATAACACATTTTGTTCTGTTAATCTTTCAGGGCTCCATATTTTTCCCGCTTCCTGATGGTTCAGGGCTCCTGTTTAACTTGTCTGGAACAGCTGATGCTCCAAGAGCGGTAGGCAAGATCCAGCGTGATGTTCCTTGCAAGACAAGCTACGTGGAATTGCTTACCGTGACAAACTGGCTTAAAAAACCACAGAGGTACAAATTTATCAGCGTGTATTCTATAAGGAACAAAACAGTTTGGAGATTACTTACTAGTTTTTTTCTCTTCAGCATGTAATATGTATTATGTATCTGGTGACCCAGATATACTGTTTCCCTCTTGATTGCGTATTTTCTTCTGACAAATATCTTCATAATTTATGTTTGTGTGTTGGTGACTATAATATATTGTTCACAGGAGGCTTCACATTTGCATGATTCTTAATTTTTTTTTTCACTACTTCCTTTTTCTTCAGTTTTCCTGAAATTAGCATTTTTTTACATTATACCGCAGCTTACAGCGATGCCGTGACATTGTAATCTTTCAGGCTAATGCATCTAATAAGAGGGTGTCTATGGTGAAGTTGTTAAGCAGTTTGCCATGCTTTCTGAAGATCAATGGTTCAATTTCAAACTACACCCCTCAATTCACAGACGTATTTTTTTTAGAGATCCTTTAGGATTGTTGCCGGAGATACAGTATTTATGCTTTGTGAAATTCTCTAGGCAGGTGGCATGCTGTTTCTGCAGAGAGTGGCTGAGCCGTTTAGGGAAACCCAGTGCAACGAGGTCAATCCATCGCATTTAGATACCTTTTTAGACATCTGATTTCAGTCTATTTTTTAGAAATGGTTTGCCTACCCTCTTCAATCCCTTCTTGCTTAATCACACTATTGTCTATTACCAGAGCCACCACTTGAATGTGGAGTAAGGTCTTAATCAGCTCTGGTTTGCTGACTCTGATTTCTGGCAACTCATTCAGTGCAGTTTGGCCCTGAGTATTCATCTGTTTAACCCAGTTCGACTGAAAGCACCCGCTACCAATTTATTTCCATACCGGCCGTTAGCGGCCCGCCCAGATATACCTTTCTAAATGAATGTTTCTGTATCATTTTTGTGTGAATAGACACACTAAATTTAGCTCATATATCACTACCTGTAATGGATGCTCCCTGTGCTTTTCACTGGAAGTTTTCAACATGCTTGGCTTAGTTGCTATAATTCTTTTTTAATGACCTTCAGTTTTCTCGAAACATGCTGCAAGATGGAGCTAATTATCATTCAGAATTTTTTAGTCTAAATTCAAGATCTGCATGAGAAAATCAGTGACACTAGTACTAGTACTAATGTACCTAGCAACTAGTAGCTATGATGAATTATGATTATCAATGAATGGGGACAATGTCACTTCCCCACTCACTATTCAGGTCCCAAAAGGGGATAGAAACTAGTCACAACATATGAACAGTATCAATATCAAGCAACTTACTGAGAAAACATATCCTGCAAATGACACTGAATGATTCAGAATACTTTTCATTTGATTACGCCTCTTATTATTTTTTACGTTAAACATTTGTTTAGAACTGGTCGGGACAAACCATTGCATATGCATTTGTTGACAATTCTAGAAAAAAGTAGCAGGTCCTTCATGGAAACCTATTCTCCTGATGACATCAAGATCTTTATGTAAACTACATATTTAGAACTCACCAGTTATCTTACTACAGAATGTTTTGGTCTACTGATGAAATACTGAATGTGCCTACTGCGTCAACGTAATGTCAAGAAATAGATTTCAAAGTGTTAAAAGTGTTAAACCATCAGTATGTATACTCTTCGATATCTGTTGTGGGAGACTGAGCACCTATGGGTCTGCCGGAGTGCAATGACGTCAGTTTAGTAATCAATAACCAATAACCAAAGAGTTAAAATGAGGCTTGGGAGTATACACCTTCAGGGATGCTCAAATCTGTATCTATTTGGTCCTTATATTTTTGCTATATTCACAACCTACTTTTTTGGTTTCCAGGTTTCGTGTAAAAATAGAGCCATTGAAAGACAAACTTGATACTGGCTCATCAGTAAAAGGGGGAGAGTACATTGATATCCCTGCTGATAGTAAGAAGGATTACAAGCTGTCATTCTATGCTTACAAGGAAGGAAGCAGTGCTGTTAAGGTGTCTATGAATAAATTATATAAATCTTGTCTATGTCTTCATTGTGTAAATGTTGCATCTTCTAATCTTATAATACACAAATTATTTGAACAGTTTTTTTACTCTGAAATTAATTTGATGTTTCCTAAAGATGTGTTAGTTTTTCATGAAATTAATTTACTTTCAGTTGAAGTTCGTTTAGTTTCCCTTGAATTTAACTTAATTTTCTTGTAATTAATTGAGTTTCTTTGAAGTTAGTTTAGTTTTCCTTGAATTTAACTTTTCTCTCTCTTGTAATCACTGCTGAAACCAATGTACCAGATTTCCCCATAAATTCTCTTATTCATGTGAAAATCTGATTCATACAGCCTTAGCATGGGTGTGTTTCATCACATCTTTAGCATCATTTGGAGCTCTAGTGCTTATCCTTCGGCGATGTGTCCAGTTTTAGCCAGCGTTTCCTGGGTTCGCTCTCCGTCAGCCTTTGACTGTCCCCAGCCGACCTACAAGGCAGCAGGTTGCTATTTTCTTTTAGGGTAGCTACCCTTATACAACCTTCCCTCCCGGGTTGATGAGTGTCATCTGCCCAGGTTACCAATCTTTGTTTGGACTACTTGTTTTGCCTGCTGTCCAGTTTGGTGTACGGTTTGCTCCACTTGCCTTTGGTTGTCCCCAATCTAACTACAAGGCAGTAGTAGTTCTCTGTGAGGGGAAACAGGGTTATTGTTCTCTGGATGGAGACCCCATCTTTGAGGCTCGCCACCGTTTTGTCCACCTCGCGTTTTTTTGGGTGCCCTTTGTCCATTTCTGCTTGTGCCCTCGTCCACCGACTGAGCCTACCCCTTTTTTCTTCGTCACTTGTGCTCATATTATTCTACTGGGTGACACCTTACCCATTTCTATCTCAGAATTTAACTTAATTTTATTGTAATTAGTTTAGTTTCACTTAAAGTTAGTTTAGTTTCATTTGAAATTAATTTAGTTTTCCTTGAATTTAACTTAATTTTATTGTAATTAGTTTAGTTTCTTTGAAATCAGTTTAGTTTTACTTGAAATTAGTTTAATTTTACTTAAAGTTAGTTCAGTTTTACTTGAAGTTAGTTCAGTTTTACTTGAAGTTAGTTCAGTTTTTACTTAAGTTAGTTCAGTTTTACTTGAAGTTAGTTCAGTTTTACTTGAAGTTACTTTGGTTATCTTGAAGTTATTCTTTTTCTGAGTAGCTAAGTCATTGAATTAGTGTAATTGTGTTATTCATCTGTTCCCGCATATGTTTAGGAAGAGGATATAAATATATGTCTTCTGTAGCTTAAAGAATTTACATAAATATGTTGCTTCTCTGGCTTTTTTATGTCTAGATAAAAAATAAATATAATATTTTTGTGCAGCTGCTAAACAAGTCAAAAAGTATGTATGTCCTTTTATACCATACATCTATCTGTCTCTATCAACATATATATCTGTCATACGTGAGCTCTTAAAGTCTTCTATATACTATATGTCAAATGTTACCTTTCTGTGTTCACCTGCTCAGGTAATTTTCACAAATGAGCTGACTGGAGAATATCAGTTTTACGAGGTTACGTTTAGAGGCACACGACCAGGCACTACTGCTACCATTGAGCTGTCTACACTTGTCCGTCAGAGTTTTCCCCACGTAGTCAACATTGAGAATCCTTTGCCATACCAGGTCAACTTTATTGTCAACTGTACAGTTACCGAGGTTCTCTTTCCTACCCAGTTTTCAATTCCACCAAATTCGCAGGTAAAGTAAATAACAATATCAGGTAGTGAAAATATCAGGCAATGTAGAATCAGGTAATGTAGGCATTGGGTAATGTAGGCATCGGGTAATGTAGACATACGGTAATGTAGGCATACGTTAATGTACGAATATGTTAATGTAGATGTCGGGCAATGTAGACGTCGGGAATGTAGACATCAAATAATGTAGATATTAAATAATGTAGACATCTTCTTCTTCTTTTGTCGTCACACTGCTACCGGGTTGTTGCCCAGTGTCGTGGTTTTCTATTTTTGTCTTGCGCTGTTCTGGCGGCTTGTGTGATTGTTATCTTTGCTCTTTCACAGGATTCTAGTACGCCATCTAACCATCTTTTCCGTGGTCTTCCTCTTGCCTTCTTTCCCGATGTTCTGTTGTAGAAGACTCTGTATACTGTGGAGTTTGGATGCATTCTTATTAAGTGGCCAAACCACTTCATTCTTTGTTTATCTATGTAATTCAAGACATCTGGTAATGCAAATATCAATATCAAATACAGTAAACATTACACTCATGCAAAGTAAATATTTCTATTTATGAAGCGTACACAAAAGCCTGTTCTAGAAATCTCTTCTTATCCTGATGCTGTGAGACAAACCAGGATTAGAGAAAAGAAGAAGATTTGAAGCATGGCCTTCTCTGCCAGAATCGCATTGGCATCAAGTGCTTTTAACAAATTGTCAAATATATGGAAGTCCAATTCACTCAGCAAGCACTTAAAATTAAAGATCTTTAACTCTTGTGTGATTCCAGTATTAACTTATGGATGCGAGAGTTGGAAAGCAACAAAAGCTCTAGAAAGAAAATTAGATAACTTTGAGAATAAATGTCTTAGAAGAATACTGAACCTCAAATGGTCAGATTTCAGACCCAATACACAAATAAGACAAGAGACCAAGCAAGAAAATGTATCAAATTTTATAAGAAAGCGCCGCTGGAACTACATCGGCCATACACTTAGAATGGATGAGAGAAGACTCCCTTACCAATCCCTCATATGGACACCAGAGGGAAAAATAAAACGAGGAAGACCAAGAGAGACTCTGCGTAGAACCATCACCAGAGAAGGCTCAACGATGGGCCTAGTAAACATTAAAGACTTAAAACAAATAGCAATGAACCGCGAGACATGGAGAGCTATGACCTCTGCCCTATGCCGGCCACAGGCCCAAGAGGAAAGACTAACTAACTAACTTCTCTGCCAGGATAGTCAATTCTCTGATCTACCCAGCAGAAAATTTATTTTCAAACTTTAGAAGTTGGGGTGGGGGGAATCTGGAACCATCTCTGCAGTTACTGTGCAATAACTACTGCTGACACTCAAATAGTAGTATGTCCCTTGCGGAACGTCGCATTCATCACAGGCCGCCTGAAAAGTTCTCTGTCTCTTGCAAGTTCTCCGGCCTCTTCTAGAGACATGTTCAGGGTTTCTTTGATGTCCTGCTGCCACCTTCATTTTGATTGTCCCCTGCTTTATATTCCAGGAACCATGCCTTCCATTACTTTTTCTCCAAACCACTGTGGCGTTTAATGTGGCCAAAATATTTTATCTTCCGGGACATGATATTATTTATAAGCCAATGCTGCTTGATATGCCAATCTTTAGCTGCTGACACATTCAGCTAAAAACTACTGTGCACTTATTGTGTTTTTTTTTAGTACAGACAACGACATCAGTTTTATTAAGTTCTAAATTTTTTTTTTTTCCGATCCAGAAGCACTTGAGCTTTCAGCTCTTCGGCTCATTGCCATTTACATCATAACCCTTCAGTTCGGTGCCACGAACACCATAAATCTGGAGAGCCTGGGAGCTTTCACCCGTTGTCCGTCGCGCTACGAACACGATGGGCAGGCAGTTTATTTTTTTTTATTTTTTAATAAAGAAGCCAACACATGAAAAGTTTCAGACAAGATATGACAACCACATAAAGAGAGCCATAGCATCCAAGATAATTCTTATGACAAAGTTAGCAAAAATAGTGACATGTATAATCAACTATATACATTTATATGTCTATGTTTATGTCTATTTTCTACATTTACATGTCTATATTTCTGTATATTTCAGGGACAGTTTACCTTTGAGTATCAGCCTCTCAAGGTTGGAGTTGTGCGTGGTCTGTTGGAACTAAACTCTCCTGATCTTGGCCTATACTTTTATGATCTAGTTTTGACTGCTACTCCCGGAGCACCAGAGAAGGCTGTTTATTTTCGTACAAGTCTTGGCTCAAGTATTACACAAGTGGCAAAATTTCTTAATTTTTCCAAGCAGAAAACAGATTACACTTGCAAGGTAGCATATTTATTATAGCAATATTGAATATATGTAACAGTTCATCACTCTCAATTTCACAGCGAGCAAAAAAAACGAAATTTACCTGTAGTGGATTCCATCTCACTGTGACATTGAAGGCAATGAGAGTGCCAATGTCTTAGCTAAGGAAAACAGTATGAAGAAATAAATCTACCAATCACTGTCTTTTCAAGAGGTCAAAACCCTCATTAAGAGAAAATCTGCAGTTGACTGGAAGACAAACGCTGCATATAATTATGGAAAAGACTTCCTCAAAGAACAGACTAGATCATTATATTTTGCCTACGTGCCAGACTCTGCAGACTTAACAGACATACATAGACTGGGAATAAGTGAAACAGCTCTCTGCCAGTGTCAACAGGTGGAACAGACAATAGAGCATGTCCTGCAAGATTGTCCTATCCTGGGGGAGCTGAGAAACAACTTTTTGACCTACTTAGAACTAAAAATACTGTAGTCAGGGGATCTCTATGGTTAAGCCCTTGCCTTGCATTCCATAGGTCGTAGGTTCGATTCCGGACCGAGTCACTCTGTGCATTTTTTCCAGAGACACTTAGGATTGTTGCCTGAGCTACAGAGTTTGTGCTTTATGCAATACTGTTGCGAGCCATATGGGTAAATCGTGCAATGAAGTCAATCCTTCAGCTGTGGACCTTTATGTTGTCAAATTTTCAACTGTAGTCCTTTTTTATGTTGTCAAATTTTCAACTGTAGTCCTTTTTTTATGTTGTAGTCAAATTTTGTCAACATGTCCTTTTACTGCAACATTTATGTTCTTCCAGGTTGAGAACCCAGATTTTCATGTTGAAAAGTCAGTCGCAGCAGCTCCAGGATCAACAGGAGGAACAGAGGTGGTACTGGATGTATTATTTGAGCCATCTGTTCTTGGAGAACAGCGTGCAATGCTGTTCATATCCTCATCTGTTGGAGGAGAATATACCATTCCATTATTTGGGACCTGTGACCCACCCAAACCACAAGGTCCATTCACAGTCAAAGCTGGAACAAATATTCCACTACTTTTCAGGAATGTGTTCAGCACCACCACACAATTTACCTTCCAGGTAAGTGAACTTTACTGAGACCAAATTGTATTTTCTTTAACCAGATTTAGTTCTGCTGTGTTTAATGTTTCTATGCTCAAAAATCTGAACTAGTTTCTTCAGACCCCACAATTTCTTTACTTAGTCTGCTGGGGTCAGATTACAACCCTCAAGAGAGGACCCATTTGCAGAATGTGTTTGGAAGTCTGGAGGCCATTTTGGCAGCTTTCTTTTTGTAGAGATGATCTTGTAGTCTATAGTGTCATTTTTAGAGCATAAAGGAGGTGAGTTTTGGGGGGGGGTTCAGTCTAAATTTAACTTGGGGTTAATATTTTATCATTGGTAGTTGAAACTAAAAGAACAAATGCTTCTGTTCTGCAGCAGCTTGATATTAAAGAGTTGGCTGCTAAAGAGCATAAAAACAAGGAAAATTAAATATTTCGAACACATTCCTAGTGAGAAAATAATTTTGGAGGTAATGGTGCCTAGAAGAAGAATGAGAGGAAGACCTAGAAGACGATTGGGTGCAAGATGTCATTGACGATCTGAAAATGACTGCTGCTGACACCAGCCAACTCGCACAGAACAGAGAGTTTTTCAGGACTGCTGTCATGGGAGCCAAGTTCTGGAAGGAACAAGCTACTTGATGATGATGATGAGTTGAAACTATCTTTTATTTTCTCTTACATATAGTGTGGCTTTAGGCATTTGGTTTTTTTCTGTCATGATGATGAGTTGAAACTATCTTTCAATCAGTTTGTGATTAGCTCTTTTATTTTCTCTTACATATAGTGTGGCTTTAGGCATTTGGTTTTTTTCTGTCATGATGATTTTTCCATCTGCGTTCTCCTAGCTTTTGTAGTTCTGTTGTTGCCTCCTTTATTGTTATTGAACAGCTCCTTAGTCCTGCTCCTGAATCTTGTTCAGCTTGTTTTATTAAAAATAACACTGACACTGATTAATGCAATGTGTAGAGTGTTTGCTCATTGATCAAATCAAACACAAAATGGATGTGGGTTCATTTCTCGCACCTGACCTTCCACAAGTGAATAAAGGAATTGGTCATCCTTCCTCCTGCATATTGACTTAAGAAATTTGAAATGATGGACCCTTCGTACCCTATGGACTTGAAAGGCTGCAGTGCATATTCATTATTGACACTATAGTATATTTTGATAAATATTTGAATCAATGTTTTCAGCAATTAAAAAAGCTGGAACAAAAAGCACGAAATTTCCTGAAAATTGTTCTTATAGTTTTAAGACAGACTTCTTCTTCTTCTTTTGTCATCACACTGCTACCGGGTTGTTACCCAGTGTCGTGGTTTTCTGTTTTGTCTTGCGCTGTTCTGGTGGCTTGTGTGATTGTTATCTTTGCTCTTTCACAGGATGCTGCCACGCCATCTAACCATCTTTTCCGTGGTCTTCCTCTTGCCTTCTTTCCGATGTTCTGTTGTAGAAGACTCTGTATACTGTGGAGTTTGGATGCATTCTTATTAAGTGGCCAAACCACTTCATTCTTTGTTTATCTATATAATTCAAGCACGGTTTGTGCCAACTTTCTTTCTTATGCTGATGTTGGTGATTCTGTCTTTTCTTGTGTTGTTGGTAACTTTTCTCAGGCAACGCATTTCACATGTAGTTATTTTTGTGACTGCGCTTTGCTCAATGTCCATGTTTGGCTCTGGTAACACAAAGTAGGTATAAAAATGCTGTTGATCATTTGTTTCTTAGCTGCCTGTGAAATTTTTGGGTGCCTTAACAATGGGGCTAGCTGGTAAGACAGACTAAATGCCCTTTAATGAAATCATAGTAATATCATGTCAACCACTAGTAACAAGAATGAGAAGATGGAGATATATTGGGCATACAGTGAGAAGAAATGATCAAAGAATAACAAACCAGGCATTGAAGTGGGAGGCAAAGGGTTAAAGAAAGAGAAGACGCCCTAGGGAAACCCTGAACCGAACTTTAGTGAGAGAGGCGAGAAATATCAGACTCAATTCCATGGAAGAGATTGAGCTAGTTGCCCAAGACAGAATGGTGTGGAGAATTACTTGTATGCCTTATGTAATGTATAACCGTACGAGAGGATATATATAAATATCCTTATGCAAACAAATATGTTTAACTTGAAATTAACATTTTTTCTTTTGTGTCAATACCAACAGGTTGATAACCCACTCTTCCACGTCACAAAACAAAATGAATCCATTAGGTCACACAAAGAGCACAGAATCATCGTCAGCTTTGATGGCAGTGATGTTGGCTCTACGGCTGCTGTCATGGGAAAGCTTGTTGTCTCGTGTGCACACACTGCCGGGGGCAACTCAAATGTGCAGTGGGTCTACTATCTGAAGGGAATTTAATAATTCTCGAATGAGACACAGCGTTTACTTACCAAGACTAATGTCTGTTGACTTACATGGATACATCCCAGATATAATTTGAATAACTAAATGATCACACAGAACTTTGTCATTTGAAAATATAAATGTAAAACTTGAAAGCATTATTAATGCTATCTTCAAAAATGTACATAAAAATTATATGTATTTTCAAAGAAACAATGTCTTGAGAATTGAAAATAATAATTAAATATTATTCATGAGAAACTAATGATATTTTCTGGGAAAGTATAAAAGCATGCACAAACCAACATGGATACAAAGAAATCAAAGGGAATTTACATCCAGTTCTAGTATAGCATGTTTATCTGAAACTTGTTCAAGAATATTTTTTTTAGTGTTGCATTCTTACAGTTGTTTACAATGAATATTTCGATATCGTATTTTTTTTACATATTAACTTTGTTTCACGTCATACTTTTAATGTTTACATTTTTACCTGATTATACTTTTTGATAAGTTTCTATATTGGATATAACATTTCTTGGTATCAAAAGTAGAACAACCTTATTCTTTAAAATTGCCCTGTCAATGAAATCTGTCTTGGCTGTAACATTTTCTTTAATTACCCCATTCTTCAGATCTATCCTGTCAATTGTCTATCATGATTGTAACATTTTACCTAGTTATCCCATTCTTCAGAATTACCTTGCCAATGAAATCTTTAATTACCCCATTCTTCAGATCTATCCTGTCAATTGTCTGTCATGATTGTAACATTTTACCTAGTTATCCCATTCTTCAGAATTACCTTGCCAATGAAATCTTTAATTACCCCATTCTTCAGAATTACCTTGCCAATGAAATCTTTAATTACCCATTCTTCAGAATTACCAATGAAATCTCTTTTGATTTTGTCCAATTACCTTATTGTTCAGATCCTATCTTAACCACATTTGCCGTGAAGCATCGTGGGAGAGTTAGTTTTCTATCTTGTGCCAGGTGTGTTGCGCTGACGTTGTCAGTCCATGCTTTCGCATGGGCTCTGAGATGTTATCTATCCATCGTGTTCTTGGCCTGCCTCGTGCTCTGCGCCCTGAGTCGATTATTGTAGGCATGTGATGGTAGTAAATGTGGTTCCATTCTCATTAGGTGGACGAACCACTTGATTCTTTGCTTCTCGATGTACTGTATGCATGGTATAGTACCAACGATGCTTCTGATATTCTCGTTTCTCACTCTATCTCTCCTTGTAACGTTGTTCAGATCAATCCTGCCAATAATCTATCATGACTTAACTTTTGGTCGTTGTTTTTATTTTGAACTTAGTGTGTGTGCGCTAATTCTTGGAACAAACATTTCAACATTTAAGTGATTGTTATCTATTACCAGAGGTCATAGCTGTTGTAGTATAGTGGTTAGTGCATGTACTTCCTAGACTGGAAATATCAGTTCAAGCCTTAGTTAAAATTTAACAAATTTACCACAAACAAGTCTTGGGTTAACCTGGCCTCAATTAGGAACCAGAACAACTCTCAGAAGTAAAGACAGCTAGTATTGTTTTTACTACATCTTTCATATTATACCATTGGTCAAGAAAGTTACGTACCTCACACCCTATTCCCCCAATATGTTACATCGTATGTATACAGGATCTTGTTTTACTCTTACGATGTGCCTACATGAAATCAGAGAAATGTCTGGTCAACCACTAGTAACAACTGTTATAAGAAGGGAAGATGGAGATATGTTGGACACACCTTGAAAAGAAATGATCAGAGAAAATCAAAGCAGGCATTGAAGTGGGATGCTAAGGGTTCAAAAAATAGAGGACGACCTAGGTAGACCCTGAAACGAACTTTGCTGAGAGAGGCAAGAAATATAGGTCTCAGTTCCATGGAGGAGATTGAGCAAGTTGCCCAGGATATAGTGGTATGGAGAGATTCCTTGCAGGCCCTATGTAACATATAACGGTACAAGAGGAATTATAATAATTATTATGTGTCTACATATTTGTATTAATTACTTATATTGCTAATATTTATCTTACATTATTTGTGTTATGGATTACTCCTGCCTGTTTACATAACTGAAATGTGTCAACAGTTTACCATTGATCTCTTTTAATTGTATTATGTTGTTGTTACTTACATTTGTTCTGATCAACCAAGTTAACCACTCTATCTGATCTGTGTGGTTTGCTCTGAGAATGTGAGTATGTTGGCACATTCAAATTTCTGCCAATGTCTGCATTATTATTATTTTGTCACTCTTCCATCCAAGGCCTTGCAAATGTTCAGATCTGCTACTCCGAAGTTGTAACTGGAAGGACTGATGTCATGATGATTGATCAGATTCCTGCATATCCATATTTACATATTCTCCTGTTTGTCATGATTTATACAATTTTCTTCGCTATAATCAACACATTTCAGCAGATTTTGCTGTATTTTCTATCTAGGTTGTCTCCCATAGTCTTTCTTCTGTTTCTTTCTGGGAGCTGCAATGAAGCAGGATGGTATGCAAAGCAAATACTTCCTTCTCCATTGCTAGAGGTTATAACAACTCTTTCTTGCTTGATGTTTCCATCATTAAACATACAGGCTATTTCTGGGAACCAACCATCTTGATGAAAAATGTGGTTTCTTACTGTTTCTTCTTTCAGTATGCGACTGACCTAGATTAAAGCTGTTGTTCCATTTCTTCTTTTTTGTTCGTCCGCTGTGAACTCAGGCATACTTTCCTTATTATCTGTGTCCCCTGCCATACAGGCATGCTAGTACAGCCTGCCTCTTCTTCTTCTTCTTTGCATTCGTTCTTACGACCAATTTTAATCACTCTTTGTGATATGTTTGATCTTTGCCAAGAACGTGTATACGTTGCACATTGGTTTGGTGGGCCCCTAAACGCATAGACTTCTACACGTTTAGGACACATGCATCCGATTTCAGCCAAACCTCCTTAGTTGCCTCTTACGACATGCATGGCAGGTAACAGTGGTTCTATTCTTTACACCCCAAATTTGGGCCCGGTAACCACTCGGGCAGAGTACAGCCTGCCAATAGTCTCTCTTAAGAAGTTAATTGTATAGCAAGGTGAGTCTTGTCCTGACATCTGCAGAGAAAGAGAAACAGGAAAACTATGGAACTCATTGAGACTAGAGATAGTAATGGATGTGAAGGTGATGGAAGACAAGAAAGGTAATACCAGACAGAAAAGAATGGCGTATGTTTATTGAGAACCATGCTCTAGAGAAAGCGTCAAGGATTATTACATACACTGATGTTTAAATTCAACCCACTGACCACCAATTACTTTGTCTTAGTATCCTCTCTCTCTCTCTCGTTAGCCTGTTACGCCCTTGGCGTTTAGGGCAGCAACAAACGCACACCATTCTTCTCTATTCATGACCTTCCTCTGTATTGTGTTCCAGCTATGATTCATTTCTTTCAGTTCCTGCTCTATCGTTCTCCTCCAGGTTGTCTTGGGTCTTTCACGTTTTTCATGGTGTTCACTTTATTTATTCTCTAAATGTTTTATATCAGTCAAGTGATCTCTTGTTTTTTTACTAAAATTATAAGTTTGTGCTTCTCATACATTTTACAAATATTAAAAGTTTTTATTACCTTACTTTTTAATTGCAAATAACATTTTAGCATATTTACACAAAAGAAAAATAGTTGTTTAATATGCCATGTTGGACTTTCTTTTATAGACAGATTGTATGATGTATTTTTATTAGATATAGTAATGTAGATGTATTTCTTGGTGATCTGTTTGTTTAATCATCATTTCTATACTAGCAGCTTTAAATTCCATTTTGTGATATAAATTTTTAATTGTTTACTTTTGTGATCATAATAAAGGGACATTTCCTAAATATAAAGTCCTTGTTATTTGTTTTTCTATATTGTCATATACATTCATTTAGTATTTGATCGTCTGTTCCGCCAGTGTGTTTCCAGGGCTTGCAAGGGAGCAAGAATAGTAACACTGTGACCTACAAGGTAAGAGATGACTGAGGTAGGGGGAAGTTACCCTAGTAAATAAAAAGTGTTGAGAAATTGGATGTGCTGGCGTACTTGTAGGTGCATAACTGGCACAACATACAGTCGCTCTTAGGCTCAGGTCACATAAAAATCACACCGAGTGGTTAACAAGTGATCGATATGGAGTGTTTGAAGAAGAAGAAGACTAAATTCAACTCTGGGTAAGTTCTTAAAGAAGTCCAGGATTTGGAAAGCTGAACAAGGTATATTAAAATAAAAACTAAATGACCATCATAGCCATATGTTTGACCTGACTTATACAGGATCTAATAATGACTAAACACAAGAGATGAAAATGTGTTTCAAGATAGATTTTAATATATTTAAAGTGTAGACAATAATAAACAACATATGTTTGAGATTTGAGCATGTAGTTGGGGCAGGATCCTTGAATTGTTAAGTTAACAATAAGTATAGAATGGCACATTAGCAGTTTCGTCTTTTTTCAGCAACAAGAATAGAGTAGGCTCTATGTACATAGGGTGGTATATCAACGGGTGCCTGAAGTCCACGCTTGGCATAATTGGTAAACTTCTCAAAGTTCTCTATGACATACACCACAACCTGGTCTAGAGTTCCTACTTGAGGGCTTGGGTATTCCAGTAGAGAGAGTGGTGGAGAGGACACGCTTAGATGAACTTTTTCTGAGCCTATCCACTGTTTCTTAAATGTCAAAGCTGCTCGAAGCTCCATCAAACTTTTGGTGACAATAAAAATTGTTTTAGGCTCATAACCCATGCCTTTGAGCATACGCTGGGAGAACTGGATGTTTTCACCTGTGTTGGTAGCTTCCTTTTCCAAGAAAATCTTGTGTGCAGGTACATCCTTTGATAACATTATCTCAGAAAAGACATCAGCTTCAGTTTTATCCACTGGCAGTTTTCCTGAGAATAATTTTATAAACGATTAATTCAGAGAAGAGCTTGTTATATTTACATGACATTTTCTAAATAATTTGTATTCATCATCATTAAATAGCTTGTCCTGAGTAGAACTTTGCTACCCCTACAGTCCTTCAGAATTTCTCTCTCTCATAGGCCAGATGTTCCACCTCTGCAGCCGCCATGTTCAAACCATCAGTTACATCCTGAATCCATCTTCTCCGTGGTCTTCCTCTTCTTCTCTTTGCCAGTATGCCTCCTTCCATGATGGTCTTCCCCAGCCCTTCATGTCTTTTTATATGTCCAAAATATAACTTGTATTATTGTATTCTCTCTCTTTGCCTTTTTACCCGGGTTGGGGCATAGGCCCTCAACCAACTCATGCCAAGTCTTCCTATCTCTAGCTATCTCCTTCAGCTCCCTCCAGCTCTTCTTTATATTGTTGATCTCCGCCTCCAAATCTCATCTCCATGTATTTCTCGGCCTCCCCTTCTTTCGCTGTCTCTGCGGGTTCCAGGCAATGAGCCTTCTTGTTATATTCCCCTCCGGTTTCGCAAAGTGTGTCCTATCCAGCGCCAGCGTCTTTTTAACCTGTTCGTTCACTGGAATCTGTCTTGTTCTCTCCATAAGTTCCTCATTTGTGACCCTATCATACCATCTTATTCCCTCTATTCTGCGCAGACACCAGTTGATGAATGTTTGCAATTTAATTATGCAATAAAAAATCGTGGTCTTTGGAAATAAAAAGAATACTTCAGTGTCACATAGTTGGCATAAGCCGTCACTAACAAGCACTGTCTGTTGGTAATCTGTGCATGTGGTCAAACATTTAATTTGTGGATGAAGTTCAGTACTGATGTTATACCCATTTCTTTCAGATGTCTTCATTCCTAAATCTGTCCTCCCTTGACTTAACCTTTCCACCCCCACCTATCTCCTTCAGCTCCTCCAGCTCTTCTTTATATTGTTGATCTCCGCCTCCAAATCTCATCTCCATGTATTTCTCGGCCTCCCTTTCTTTCGCTGTCTCTGTGGGTTCCAGGCAAGGACCCTTCTTGTTATATTCCTCGGTTTTAAAGTGTGTCCTATCCATTCACTGGAATCTGTCTTTTCTCTCCATAGTTCCTCATTTGTGACCCTATCATACCATCTTATTCCCTCTATTCTGCAAAGACACCAGTTGATGAATGTTTGCAATTTAATTATGCAATAAAAAATCGTGGTCTTTGGAAATAAAAAGAATACTTCAGTGTCACATAGTTGGCATAAGCCGTCACTAACAAGCACTGTCTGTTGGTAATCTGTGCATGTGGTCAAACATTTAATTTGTGGATGAAGTTCAGTACTGATGTTATACCCATTTCTTTCAGATGTCTTCATTCCTAAATCTGTCCTCCCTTGACTTAACCTTCCACCCCCACCTATCTCCTTCAGCTCCCTCCAGCTCTTCTTTATATTGTTGATCTCCGCCTCCAAATCTCATCTCCATGTATTTCTCGGCCTCCCTTCTTTCGCTGTCTCTCGGGTTCCAGGCAATGAGCCTTCTTGTTATATTCCCTCCGGTTTTCAGTGTGTCTATCCTTCACTGGAATCTGTCTTGTTCTCTCCATAAGTTCCTCATTTGTGACCCTATCATACCATCTTATTCCCTCTATTCTGCGCAGACACCAGTTGATGAATGTTTGCAATTTAATTATGCAATAAAAAATCGTGGTCTTTGGAAATAAAAAGAATACTTCAGTGTCACATAGTTGGCATAAGCCGTCACTAACAAGCACTGTCTGTTGGTAATCTGTGCATGTGGTCAAACATTTAATTTGTGGATGAAGTTCAGTACTGATGTTATACCCATTTCTTTCAGATGTCTTCATTCCTAAATCTGTCCTCCCTTGACTTAACCTTTCCCCACCCCCCTTTGCACGCTGCCTAGACACTTAATATGTCATCATTCTCATGACTAATTTTCTTCTGTCGTTTGATGTTATCTTTCAGGGTTGTCACAGATAGCATAATGTCGGAATAAAGATAAATATTTTTTTTAGTTATTAAAACAGTTATAAACACATACAAAAAACACCAAGTAACAACGAACGTGATAGCGACTGACTGGGCAACAAGTAGTCCTCACGAACAGAAGATATCATAAACTTCAAATAGTATTTACTTGTGTTGACTTTAATGACGACAATCTGACCCAAAACATCGCACTTCTTTTTCTACACAAGATTTATCAACATGTAACCATGGTAACGAAGAGTATAGTCCGATTTTTCTGGAAATTATAAACTTACCCCTCGTTCCGGCTCCCTCTTTTCCAGAGATGACGACAAAGTCCGCCCATCCCTCCAGGAACAAGTCTGCTGCGTGTTCTGCACATCGAGGATCGTCGTTTCCAAGCACAATCATTGTCTCGCTCTACGGGACAGAATCAGTTTGTTTTGTTAAACGTGATACAATTTTATATCTTAGAGTTATGTGCCCTATTTGATATTTATAAACTTTGTAAGTTGTGAACCATTTATATTTTCTCAAATCCTGTTTTGCCTCACAGCTTCAGAATAAGAAGAGATTTCTAGAACAGGCTTTTGTGTGCGCTTCATAGACAGTGTCTTACGTTGCCTCAAATGCGCCCTGATATAACCAAAAGGATTCTGTTCTTATGTTGAAACGGGATACCTCGGCTCAAGTGGGCATAATCCCCATCTGACAAACAAACAATAGTAGCAGACAGGGTATCTTCTTCTTTGAACGCTCCATATCGACCACTTGTCAACCACTCTGTGTGATTTGTATGTGATCTGAGCCTAAGAGCGATTGTACGTTGTGACAGTTATGCGCCTACAAGTAGACCAGCACATCCGATTTCTGCGCTGCTTTTTATTCACTAGGTTTGCATCCCTATGTCCCACATCAGCCGCCTCTTACGACATGCATTGTAGGTTGCAGTAGTACTATTCTTTGCTTCCCTTGCGGGCCCCAGCACCACACCGGCGAGACCGTTTATGATTTAACAGGGTATTCCCCGCCACCATATTTTTTTTACTGGTCGTGCCAAGTTCTATTTTACTCTAGGCCCCACCAGTGTGGTTGCCGGGGCCTGCAAGAGAAGCAAAGAATAGTAACACTACAACTTACAAGGCATGTCGTAAGAGGCGACTGATGTATGATCTAGCTAAGCTACCTAGTGAAAAAATCATCGCAGAAATCGGATGTGCTGGCCTACTGTAGGCGCATAACTGGCACAACATACACTCGCTCTTATGCTCAGATCACATACAAATCACACAGAATGGCTAACAAGTGGTCGATATGGAGTGTTCGAAGGAAAAGACTCTAGGTCTGTATCCAGATGTTGAAGGGAAGAGATTCATGACGTCCTGTGCTGCTGCGTCTTTACAATAGCTATCAGTGGTTATAAAACTGTTTATACTGGTTCCTTATCATCATGTCTAATCAGTACCATACTAACTTCTTTTCTTCTTCTGCGATCAACTTCTGCTATGCGACTACTCCGGTATGGGTCATAAACAGGGCGGTGCGCTTGAGGTCTTCTGCGATCAACTTCTGCTATGCGACTACTCCAGTATGTGTCATAAACAGGGCAGTGCGTTTGAGATCTTCACCGGTCCCCCATAATTTGTTTTGTAGGGTCGTTTCTGTTGGCCAGATCTCCATTCTCACACTACTCACTGGGACAGTCTTGAAGGATCTGCTCAGGTGCTCTACAGGTGCAGGCTGCTGAGACCCATTCTGTGGAGGTGTGCTCTGAGACTGCAGTGTCCCTTTCTAAGTCTGAAGACTGTGGCCTGTACTTTTCTGTTTAATGTATTTATACTGTCGTGCTCTGGGTTGTATCCTCCATTTTTTTTTCTCCAGATCATTTTCCTGGATTGTTTCAGGAGAGTCTTTTCAACCACAGAGAACACATGCATGTTGATCAAAATGACACATTTATAATATTTTACAAGTTTACTAAATCGTGTGTCACTTCTACCATGGGTTGCGGAGATCAGGCACATCTTCAACATGGTTATTACAATGCTCATCTAAAACTCATGAGCGTTGTGCATTTTACTCGGGCTCCTCGTGACATGACAATATTTTACTTCCGACTTGTGTCTTTTTTCTCTATATGCTTATATACACTTCTCTATATGCTTATATACACTTCTCTATATGCTTATATACACGGAGAACTAGTTAAATATGTAAACAACGTCATATATCTATAATTCATCATCATCCCGTGATGCCGTGCTGGCTGGCGTATGTGCTCATGGATCTCCACAAATCTGTTGTCGGTGTTTGCAATCAACTCAGATGTTGACGTTCTCCCGTGCCATGAAGTCAGGCTATCCAAAATTTACTCTCTCTGTCTTCCCCTATCTCGTCTACCCTCGATTTTACCAGTTGTCACAATGTGTTCTAAACCTCCCCCTCCTCATCACATGCCCGAAAAATGATGACTGCCTCTTTCTTATATTGATGATAAGCTTTCTCGATGTCTTGATCTCATTCAGTGAAACATGTACAAACAAAGTACTATAGTTTTACAAAAACAGAAACAGTGACGATAAACAGCAACGTTTCGACCAACAAGGCCTTTATCAAGCAAACGAACAAACAGGAGTGACAAATTAAAATGAAACACAAATGGACGACCAAATACAAACGTATCTAAGGAAAAGCTGGAATAAAACGAATAACGAAATAAATGTAACACAAAAAACACACATAAAAACTAGAAATAAAACGGAAAAGAAACAATGAAACATCTAGTAAATATATAACTTGAATACATGCAACATATACCCATATAGAGTACAAAGCATAGGAAGAGAAAGTACTAAGAAGCATAAGAATGTAATACGTTGAGCCGCGTGGTCGCAAGGTACCATACAAAGAAATCAACCGATTCTCCAGAGCAAATCGACTACGATCATCAGAGGAACATGATCGGATGGCTGTGACCTGGACATCGCAAGCTCCTGAATGGCCAGTATCATTGAAATGGGTAGCTACAGGGTCACAGAGCATTGGCGTATATCGCGCAAGTGTTGGGCGAATCGGTCACTGAGTCTCCTGCCGGTTTCCAAAATATAGGCCTTGTTGCACCGCTTGCAGATAATGGCATAGATAATATTACGGGACTCGCATGTGAAACTGTCTTCAACAACGAACGTGGCTTTTGGAAAAGACACAGTGCGGGTCTGTATGACATAAGCACAAGTGTTGCAGCGCCGACGGCCACCTGATATACGCCAATGCTCTGTGACCCTGTAGCTACCCATTTCAATGATACTGGCCATTCAGGAGCTTGCGATGTCCAGGTCACAGCCATCCGATCATGTTCCTCTGATGATCGTAGTCGATTTGCTCTGGAGAATCGGTTGATTTCTTTGTATGGTACCTTGCGACCACGCGGGCTCAACGTATTACATTCTTATGCTTCTTAGTACTTTCTCTTCCTATGCTTTGTACTCTATATGGGTATATGTTGCATGTATTCAAGTTATATATTTACTAGATGTTTCATTGTTTCTTTTCCGTTTTATTTCTAGTTTTTATGTGTGTTTTGTGTTACATTTATTTCGTTATTCGTTTTTATTCCAGCTTTTCCTTAGATACGTTTGTATTTGGTCGTCCATTTGTGTTTCATTTTAATTTGTCACTCCTGTTTGTTCGTTTGCTTGATAAAGGCCTTGTTGGTCGAAACGTTGCTGTTTATCGTCACTGTTTCTGTTTTTGTAAAACTATAGTACTTGTTTGTACGTGTTTCACTATTTACCAAGTTTTACTGCAGTCTTCCCCTATTTTGATCTCATTCAGCACCTCAACATTAGTCATTTTAGCAGTCCATGGGATTATCATTCTTCTATAAAACTACATTTCTGTGGCCCTCAAATATTTTTTTATATGTGTGTTCATTGTCCATGACTCGCATCCGTATGTCAGTATTGGTTCTATGTAGCACTGAATAACTCGCATCCGTATGTCAGTATTGGTTCTATGTAGCACTGAATAACTCGCATGATTGCAGATGTGAAAAATAGGTTAGTAGGAGAATAGGAATGACCAAAACTATATTCAATGACATGAGCAAGTTACTAACATCTAAACACATAACAGAGCATGCATGGGAATGCCCAATGTGCCGTGACGTCGATCGCATAATATAACATAACATAACAGAGAAGCTAAATATGAGGGTTATTCTTCTTTTCTTTAATCTTGTTTTGCCTCACAACGTCAGAAAAGATTTATAGAACGGGCTTTTGTGTGCGCTTCATAAATAGTGTCTTTCACCGCCTGTTATTTCTGAGATCAACCTTCTTCTTCTCCTTCTTCTTTTCGTTCGTTCTTTACAACCAATTTTAATCACTCTTTGTGATATGTTTGAACTTTGTCAAGAACGTGTATACGTTGCATATTGGTTTGGTAGGCCCCTAAACGCATAGACTTCTACACGTTTAGGACATGTGCATCCGATTTCAGGCAAATATCCTTAGTCGCCTCTTACGACATGCGTGGCAGGTAACAGTGGTTCTATTCTTTACACCCCAAATTTGGGCCCCGGTAACCACCCGGGCGGAGGTCAACCTTTGAAATTGCTCTTTGATGTGCAATGTCTGTTGGTCCTTTGGCCCTGCTTACCGGTTAACGAAATCTCTTCATAATTCTATGAGCATAAATTAGATTATGATATCCAACCGGCAGAAATTGACTTGGACATCAACTGTGAGAAACCACCCAAGGAGGAGATTAGTAAAGCCATTACACTTTTAAAAGATGGGAAAGCGGCCGGTCCAGATGGTATTCCAGCGGAGGAAGTTAAAGCCAACATAAACACATCCACATAAATACTGTATAAATTATTTAACAGAATCTGGGAGACCGAAGAAATACCAGCAAACTGGAGAGAAGGATACCTGGTGAAGCTACCAAAGAAAGGGAACCTTCAGAAGTGTGAAAACTATAGGGGGAATAATGCTGTTGTCAGTACCTGGGAAAATACTAAGCAGAGTTATCCTGGAGAGACTGAGAGATGCCATCGATATAAAGCTAAGAGATGAACAGGCAGGCTTCCGACCAAATAGATTATGTGCTGACCAGATAGCCACATTACATATAATAATAAAGCAAAGTATTGAATGGAAATCCCCACTTTATATCGGATTTGTGGATTATGAGAAGGCTTTTGACAGTATTGATAGGGAAACCCTTTGGAAATTAATGAGACATTATGGAATCCCACAGAAAATTATTAACCTAATAAAAGCAACATATACAGATATGAAATGTAGAGTTCTTCATGAAGGTAAACTAACAGACACTTTTGGAATAGAAACAGGAGTGCGTCAGGTATGTCTTCTATCACCTTTGTTGTTCTTGCTGACAATATACTAGATTATGAAGACCACAGTAACTAACACCAGAAATGGAATCCAATGGACTCTGACAGAGCAACTAGAAGATCTGGACTTCGCTCATGATATAGCCCTTCTGTCACATGCACGAAATCAGATGCAGGATAAGCTAAACGCATTGAACCAAAGGTCCCAGCAACTTGGGCTGAACATTCATAAGAGAAAGACAAAGATATTGAGAATTAACCAAGCAAACGACAACTCGATCTCCTTGGGTGAAATCCCACTTCAAGAGGTAGAATCATACACATATTTGGGCAGCAACGTAGACGGAGGGTGGAACAGATAGAGATGATAAAATAAGAATACAGAAGGCAAGAGGAGCTTTCATTGCACTGGGAAACATTTGGAAGTCAAAGAAATCAAATCTAGAACAAAAATGTGGATATTTAACTCTAATGTTAAAGCAGTTCTACTGTATGGGTCAGAAAATGAGAACAACTAACATGGCAAATTGCAAAATCATCAACTGTTTCAGAATAGGGAATAAGATGGTATGATAGGGTCACAAATGAGGAACTTATGGAGAGAACAAGACAGATTCCAGTGAACAACAGGTTAAAAAAAGACGCTGGCGCTGGATAGGACACACTTTGCGAAAACCGGAGGGAATATAACAAGAAAGGTCCTTGCCTGGAACCCGCAGGGACAGCGAAAGAAGTGGAGGCCGAGAAATACATGGAGACGAGATTTGGAGGCGGAGATCAACAATATAAAGAAGAGCTGGAGGGGCTGCAGGAGATAGCTAGAGATAGGAAGACTTGGCATGAGTTGGTTGAGGGCCTATGCCCCAATCCGGGGTAAAAGGCAAAGAAAGATAGAAAAATTAGATTATACAACTGTCGGCTTGCTAGGCATGTTACAATGGTTTCAAAATCCCCTAATCTATCAGATGCAGGCTTATAATATACAAACTTCATCCAAATAAAACAGAAAATCGACTTGGTTAGAGGCCGGTTGAAATTCATTTTCTGCGTACTGTGCCATCTTGACTGGAAGAATGATGATTATTAAGTGCTATATTTGATCAGTATTTTTGCATGGCTCAGAAACATGGACAAGCATTTGGAAGACAGAATGAATGCCTTTGAAATGTGGATATACAGAAGAATAGATCATGCTTCATGGAGAGAAAAACATTTGTTTCTCTGTTTGTTTCGATCGTTCTTCCAGACCATTTTGACCATTCTTTTTGTGATATATAAATATTCTTTGCCTAGAACGATTAGAATGTTGCGCCACCGTTAGGCCCCTACTAGTGTAGGATGAGCGCATCCGAAACCAAAGTTATCGGCCTCAAGAAAAACATTTAAAAACAAGCAAGTTCTATAAAAACTAGAAATGACGAAAAATTTACTACATGAAATAAAAGATAATTAAAACAAAATATATTGTACACATAAAAGATATATTATACATTGATCAAATCATTATTGTGGGAGAAAGTTGAAGGATGCCGATCAAGAGAAAGACCGAGACACAAGTGGGAAGAAAACATCAAGAGATGTACAAATTACAGCCTGGTAGAGTGCAATATCAATGCAAGAGACGGTGTGTGTTGTTCTACCTCTGAAGTCGGAGAAGGCAAGCCTGTATGGCGAGGAACACTGATAATAAGGAAAGCATGCCTTCGCGCAAAATCAGTGAGGAGTGTCATGTCAAGCACCCTATGCCTGAATTTATAGCGGGCGAACGCAAGAAGAAGGGAGTGTTGTAGATCAACCTTCGAAGCGGAGACAGCACCTGATGATGATGAGATGAACAAAGCAATCATTAATTACTGAAACCCGATCACTAAAACGAAGTAAACTTTTTTTTTCGATCCAGAAGCACTTGAGCTTTCAGCACTTCGACTCGGTGCCATTGACATCGTAACCCTTCGGTTCGGTGCCACGAACACAGTAAATCTGGAAAACCTGTGGCTTTTCTGCAAGATCGTGGAATTGAACCGCACTCACAGGGGGCTTGTCACCAGTCGTCCAATGCGCTACGAACACGCTGGGCAGGCGGGCAAGTAAACTATTAAACTCACCCTTGTTGGAATCTGGTTCAGTCTTGAGAAATCCCACAGAACTTGTGCGCACTGAATTAGATCTTGTTTCATTTTGTCAACTGCAATAATTTCATGAAACAATTTCATTTACTGCTGGAATAATATGAATCAATGCGCGAAGAAAATACTGCACTATTTTCTGCGCTTAGGATAATAGCCGGCATATAGCCTCTAACAAATATTTAATAGACAATTAAACTGCACGGAGACTGACTATAGTGATCCAAGAGGTAAAGAAAAACGCTGGTGAAGACTCACCTTGAGAAAGCACAATGAAAATATAACAAGAAGGATTCTTTCCTGGAACCCACAGAGAGATCGAAATAAAGGGAAGTCTCAAAATACAAAAAGAGACAAAACGGACAAGTTCTTATGTGGTCACCAGTTGGGAAAAGAAAACGTGGAAGACAACAAAGACCGCTCCTCGAAGAACAATCTTACAAGAAAGTAAACTATTGGGATGTAAAAACATACGAGAGATCTCTAACTGCTAGCAACGAACCGCATCACATGGAGATCTAAAACCTCTGCTCTATGTGCTGCCTTTGGCACGAAAGGAACAAACTAACTAATTATAAATACTCGTACAAGGATAAGAGATTAACCACAGATGAAACCATTGAAAGTAGCTGCAAGAGATCGTGAAAAACGGGAAGAATGCCCCAATCTAGGCTATTTTCTTCCAACGCTCCATATCCACCCCTTGTTAACCACTCTGTGTGTTTTGTACGTTATCCGAGGCTAAGAACGATTGTACGTTGTGCCAGTTATACGCATACAAGTAGGTCAGCACATCCGATTTCTGCGATGTTTTTAATTTTCTACGGTAGTTTTCCTAGGCCCCTACCTCAGTCGCCTCTTACGACATGCCTTGTAGGTCGCAGTGTTACTATTCTTTGCTCAGAAATACACTAGAAATAGCTCAGGAAGAGACGCTGGCGATGGATAGGACATATATTGAGAAGACCGACCGGAAGCATTACAAGACAGGCACTGTTTGGAACCCGCAGGGAAAGAGGAGTAGGGAAATGCCTAGATAGACCTGGAGAAGATAGCTGAAGGCTGATATTAAAAGGATAGGTAAAACATGGAAAGAATTGGAAGGGATGGCAAGAGTGAGGAAGAGCTGGAAGAAGTTTGTTGAAGACCTGTGCTCCGCTGGGAGTTGAAAGGCGAAGAATGAAGAATAGAAATGCACGGAGAAGTGAAGCCGGTCGGCGTGATATTAGCTATTTCTACTGTGTTCAGATGGTCAATGAAAAATACGGGCACATAACGCCGTATTTCCCAGTGTAACTCATGGTACGAAAAACGGAATCTTTACCTTTTTACTAAACTGCATAGCCAGTTTATTTCAGCGCGGGAAAACATGGAGTTAATACCTGTAGTAATAAGTAGCTTTATCTTCTTGTCTTCTGATATAGTATAGAAAGAAGTTCGTTCTTACTTTTCATATTTGTTTGCCTACACGTTCTGATAACCAAAACAAGGTTCGTTCTTAGGTTGAAGGGTGTCGTGCCTCGGCTTAAAGAGGCTTTAATCCTTTCCATAACAAACAAACAATATAGAACTGTGACCTAGTTTCTTAACCACGTGCTATACTGGTATAGATTTATATTTGTGGTGACAGATGCAACTACGCTTTTAGTATTAATGTAAGATACAGATTTTTTTTTAGTAGGTACTCACGTGAGGTTAGCTCGGCAAACAACATGTGAGAATCCCTTGTTCGAAATGGTCAACAGCGCAGGTAAAACAGTTTTATAAGTAACACATCAGACATGCTTCATATGAGAATCAGGTGGCAATAAAGAGACGGTGTGGTCATCCGAAACTTGATCTGACCAGCTACAAACTGATAAGCTATAGCCAGATTGTATGACGTTACCACTTAATTAGACTTCACGCTGACTGCCGGCAGAAGACAATAAACCAACGTAACGTTGAGCTCTCTTCTTGTAACGACACTCCCAAGATGAAAGGTCCTTGACCTGTGGAATCTTTTAATATTGATCTACATATTAACCACAGCCAGGCCAGACAACTGGCCGAGTATTCCCTGACCTAGATAAGAAAAGGGATCTGGAAATTACAGATGTTTGATAGAACAATGCACGCTTTTTTGCAATTTTACTCAATTCTGTGAGTCTATTGTTATTTATTGATGAATAATATTTATAATATTGATATTATTTATTGTTAAACTTAACTTGTTGCATAATATGACTTCGAGTTAGCATTTTGTGTTGATTTTAAAATGAATTCGTTTATATACACCAATACTGGAATGCGAGGTCACGTGGTCAAAACTCGTTATTCTCTGATGTTTTCTTTGCACGTTCAGGCCTTCTCCTATCATCTCCTTCTTCTCCTATCATCAATACTGTCCTAGTTAATACTGGCTTCCGACATAGATGCCCAATCCACCTCCATCTTGGTCTTTTAATGATGGTCTAAAATTATGCACGTGTTCGTTTCAAAAGCTCTTCAACTGCTATTGTATTTTGTCCGAAAATTTGCAGGATTCTTCACGAAAATTTATTTTGGCATGGCGTTGGACACACGAAGAAACATAATTTAACACCAAAAAAAGATGGATAGTTTGAAAAAGAGAAAGCAGTTTTAAAATATAAGTATGTCTGGATATATTGTCCTTACCTGTACATACATACACAACGACAGTCAATAAACTGAACAGGTTCAATGTGACAATATAGGTGCACAGTCAATTGAATCAACTTCAGTCAAGGGAATACAGATGAACGATACAAAAACTTCATTTTTGGTTCCGACGGAGAGCCCAGCCGGCAACTGCAAATCTTGATGACGAACTGATTTCAAATAGTGGATCTGTATGGTGCTATTAATAGCAACACGTAAATCATCGGAGTTTCCCCGCCGACATGTTATGAATTGTACATCAAAGGTTGCATTTTGTCGTCTTGTCTGTTTAACCTTTAACATATACACACCGACGAATCATCGAACACGAAAGCAAGGAACTCCCGTGTGGTGCCAGGGTCCGCAAGGGAAGCAAAGAATAGTACCACTGCGACCTGCAAGGCATGTCGTAAGAGGCGACAGATGTAGGACCTAGGGAAGCTACCTAGTAAAAAAATTATCGCAGAAATCGGATTGCTGGCCACCTACTTGTAGGTTCGTAACTGGCACAATCGCTCTTAGGCTCAGATCGCATACAAATCACACACAGTGGTTAACAAGTGGTCGCGTTTGAAGAAGAAAGAAAGGGCTGACACTTCAAGATCTTACTCCAAGATGGCGTCACAATTTTAGAAAAAACTCAAGTGTCACAGGAGAACTATCAATATACTTCAGAGCTAAGCAGCAAGCAGGTGTCGATGCTGCACAAATAATACAGGAAATAAAAATACAGAATATCAAACTTGTCTTCCTGTGTGACTATATCCGCCATACAGGCCACACAAAGGAAACCATGAGATAATATACAGAGAGTGCTGACCTGCAAACTCTCAGAAAACAACCGCAAATCATTCTCAAGTGGGTACCGGTTAACAGTGGCATATAATGGACAAAAAGCGAAATCATCACCGCTCTAAGAGAAAACGTACGCTCTGAAAATGTCAACGAAGTAAAGGGTATTCTCTATCTCGGTTGCACAAGTTATGCATACCAATAGCGGGGGACTGCCTAGAGTAGTTGATAGTAGCTCGGTCTGCTAGCTGTGAGACGCCTCATAGCTCGGGTTCGAACCTACTGTCAGGCATTTGTTCGAGTCCCCTGGTCTTACTCAGGACGATAACGTGAGTACCTCTGAAGTCGGAGAAAATCTGCCTGTATGGCGAGGGAATACTAATTACGAGTACATTGAGCACACGGCTGCCAGTGTAAAGTAATTTACAATGTCACGCTGCTGCCATTGTAAGAAATTGGAAAAACGGATTTTCACGCAAAAATCAGTTTCAGAGATGAAACTTCGTCTGAGTTGAAAGCGGACGAAAGAAAAAAAACCAATAGCTGCGGCAAGACGGAAACCCACTAGAGAAACCCCAGTACAAACATTAACCAACACAGAAGGGGAGTTTGTTAACCTAAACCACAGCCAACTCTAGATAACTTAGATAAGTTTATAATTGGCTCTGCCTAAACACACTGAACTACATGACAGGAGGAGATCGAGTAATTATGAACATGTCCAATGATCTTCAAATGAACAATGCGGCATATAAGGAAATGAGAGAGCTGAAAGACTAGCTAAAGATGGAACAAAAAAGATAACACCCAGTGATCAATGTACATATAAAAAATACAAACAGTCATGGGGACAAAAGACCAGCAGCAAACACCCAACAAGACCTCAATAGCAAACTCATCAGCAAACACAATAATTCTTCTGACTTAGAACAGGCACTGTCAATTAGGCTTCAGAAAGCACAGACGACCAAACCACCTATCTTGCCGCTTAGAACAGGCACTGTCAATTAGGCTTCAGAAAGCACAGAAGACCAAACCACCTATCTTGCCGCTTAGAACAGGCACTGTCAATTAGGCTTCAGAAAGCACAGAAGACCAAACCACCTATCTTGCCGCTTAGAACAGGCACTGTCAATTAGGCTTCAGAAAGCACAGAAGACCAAACCACCTATCTTGCCGCTTAGAACATGCACTGTCAATTAGGCTTCAGAAAGCACAGAAGACCAAACCACCTATCTTGCCGCTTAGAACATGCACTGTCAATTAGGCTTCAGAAAGCACAGAAGACCAAACCACCTATCTTGCCGCTTAGAACAGGCACTGTCAATTAGGCTTCAGAAAGCACAGAAGACCAAACCACCTATCTTGCCGCTTAGAACAGGCACTGTCAATTAGGCTTCAGAAAGCACAGAAGACCAAACCACCTATCTTGCCGAAGAAAATGAAACAGAAAAAACCCACAAGTTGCAGGATACCTTTTTTCGACTTAACTAAAGTCCTCGACTAAAAAGTTATTTGCATACCCTTTACAAGACTTTGCGAATCAACTCCCAGCTTTTTAACGCTTTGTGATTTTTCTAGGCATTATTACGTTCAGTAGTTTGCCATTGCTTTTGAACGGGTGGTGCCTTCGTCCTTTGTAAAATACACACGAAACAATTTGCAACCAAATTGCCCGCAGAGTGATTCGAACTCAGAACGCCGGGGTTAATAGACCGAGTCACTATCCCCTAAGCCACAGACGCCACCAAAGCCTTCGACAAGGTCCTGAAAAAGGACTCTAAAACTAGCATATAGCAGTATCAAAGGTCACCTAAACGTTAACCATGTTAACCTAATATCAGAGACATGATGTGCACGGACCTGGTACTCTGTAGTGTGTCATGGTTGAATTTTGGTATAACATTATCACTATGTCCACATCTGAAGTCAGCGAAGACCTGCCTGCATGGCAAGTGACACCAGTCAAATGGTAAAGCAGGCTTTCATGCAAAAATCAGTCAGAAGTGCCATACTAGGCGCCATGGCTAACGCCTGAATTCACAGTGGGAAGAAGATCACAGTGGGAAGAAGATCACAGTGGGAAGAAGGTCACAGTGGGAAGATCACAGTGGGAAGAAGGTCACAGTGGGAAGAAGATCACAGTGGGAAGAAGGTCACAGTGGGAAGAAGTCACAGTGGGAAGAAGGTCACAGTGGGAAGAAGATCACAGTGGGAAGAAGATCACAGTGGGAAGAAGGTCACAGTGGGAAGAAGATCACAGTGGGAAGAAGATCACAGTGGGAAGAAGGTCACAGTGGGAAGATGATCACAGTGGGAAGAAGATCACAGTGGGAAGAAGATCACAGTGGGAAGAAGGTCACAGTGGGAAGAAGATCACAGTGGGAAGAAGATCACAGTGGGAAATAGATCACAGTGGGAAGAAGATCACAGTGGGAAGAAGATCACAGTGGGAAGAAGATCACAGTGGGAAGAAGGTCACAGTGGGAAGAAGATCACAGTGGGAAGAAGGTCACAGTGGGAAGAAGATCACAGTGGAAAAGATCACAGTGGGAAGAAGATCACAGTGGGAAGAAGATCACAGTGGGAAGAAGATCACAGTGGGAAGAAGGTCACAGTGGGAAGAAGATCACAGTGGGAAGAAGATCACAGTGGGAAGAAGATCACAGTGGGAAGAAGGTCACAGTGGGAAGAAGATCACAGTGGGAAGAAGATCACAGTGGGAAGAAGATCACAGTGGGAAGAAGGTCACAGTGGGAAGAAGATCACAGTGGGAAGAAGATCACAGTGGGAAGAAGATCACAGTGGGAAATAGATCACAGTGGGAAATAGATCACAGTGGGAAGAAGATCACAGTGGGAAGAAGATCACAGTGGGAAGAAGGTCACAGTGGGAAGAAGATCACAGTGGGAAGAAGGTCACAGTGGGAAGAAGGTCACAGTGGGAAGAAGGTCACAGTGGGAAGAAGGTCACAGTGGGAAGAAGATCACAGTGGGAAGAAGGTCACAGTGGGAAGAAGATCACAGTGGGAAGAAGGTCATAGTGGGAAGACGGTCACAGTGGGAAGAAGTCACAGTGGGAAGAAGATCACAGTGGGAAGAAGGTCACAGTGGGAAGACGATCACAGAGGGAACACAGAAGAAGATCACTATGTCCATTTCATTAAAAGACTGAAAATGACACAAGTATCTCACTCCCTACACTAGCATTGTTTAAGTATTAGATCAATTTACATCAGATCAGCTTGCATACATCACAGCAACTTTCATTGTTTCAGAACTGCCAAATCATACAATCAATATAACACAGGAGCACAATCAATAATATTTAATAATCAAATTGTATTATTCCCCCAAAACAAATAATTTTACTATATATGTAACCATGTGGGCATAATTTTACTACATGTGTAACTATGTGGGCACCAACTTTTTTAATCTGAATCTCTTTTCTGGCAATATCTTAATTTTTCTCTTGCCCTTATTGATCAGTACTTTCCATAAATGCATCATTCTATCAATGTGCTATTCTCAATGTGTTCATAAATGCATCATTCTATCAATGTGCTATTCTAAATGTATTCATAAATGCATCATTCTATCAATGTGCTATTCTCAATGTGTTCATAAATGCATTCATTCTATCAATGTGCTATTCTCAATGTGTTCATAAATGCATCACTCAATGTGCTATTCTAAATGTATTCATAAATGCATCATTCTATCAATGTGCTATTCTAAATGTGTTCATAAATGCATCATTCTATCAATGTACTATTCTCATGTGTTCATAAATGCATCATTCTCACTGCGCCTATAAATGCATAATTCTCTCATTGTTCAGGGTAACGAGCATGCTGACTTTCTTGCAAACAATGCCCCAACTCAAGCGGGCAGAAGTATGGACAGAGCCAATATCATCAATGTGGTACGCTCTCATTTATGTGACATGAGCGAGTCTCAGACACTGGAACAAGTTCGAGAATTAGGCAATAAGTTTGGACATGCCAGACAGTGTTGTCTTCGCGGTATAGAGAGAGGAGATATACCAATCAACTTCTCATGAGTACAGGGAGCAAATGGACTTTGGGAAGGCTGCTGCAGCGGAGGACAGAGCAAGCATGGAATGTGCCATGATGTCGATCACATAACATAACTCTCATTGTGTTAATACATCCCCCGTCTTATTGCTTTACCAGAATCAATGTCTATCCACAACAACTGCTTCTCTATGTGCTTGTTTTCTTCAGCTGATAACATCACGTCAAGTATTTACACCATGCATGGCTCCAGCTTGTGTTATACCAACACTGTGTTACCAGAGCCAAACATGGGCACTGACAAATGAACAAGAAAGGAAAATTACCACATGCGAAATGAGATGCTTGAGGAAAGCAGTAAATAAAACAAGAAGAGACCATATAAGAAATGAGGAAATTAGAAGAACAGTCGGAACAACACCTGCTGTTAGATTTATTGAAAACAGAGGCTCAAATGGTTTGGCCACTTGGTCAGAATGAACCCGAATACACCAGTTGCAAGAGCGTACAACCTAAAAATGGAATCATCAAGAGGAAGGGGCAGACCAAAAAAAAGATGGGTTGATGGAGTAACAGACATCTTAAAACTCCACAATACCACACCATATCAAGCAACCGAGCGTGCATTATCTCGGAACCGATCATCAGTTAAACCTGCTACGCCTAGCGCAAAAAAGCAGAGAAGGACAAAAGAAAAAAGATGGTTCCAGCAACAAATATCTGATAATTTATTGTATCAGAAACATCTTCTTTGTGTTCATTCTTATCAACTAAGTTAACCACTGTTTGTGATCAGTGTAGTTTGCACTGAGAACTGTTAAATACGTTGCGCTTAGGTTTATAATCATCTGCAACATGTAGGCCAGGCACATTCAAATATTCTCAGCCTATATGTGGGATTGGTGGTCTGGGTTCAGCTCCCGCAATGCACGTGGAATTTTTCCGGACCGCGACGGCTCTCAGGTCGACCCAGCCTCAACTGGGTACCAGACATGCTCTGGGAAAGTAAAGGCGGCCGGCGTGATGCTGACCACATCACCCATCGTGTGCCAACGGTCAATGAAAAATACAGGCCTAACACTGTATTGACCCATATACCACGAGGTATGAAAGGGTTCCTTTATACGAGTATGTGGGATGTGAATAACATCTTAGTGCTGGAGTCAGTGATACTAAGCCACAGAAGGTGGACCACAACCAATAGTATCATGCATCTCAAGCCACTTATATATGATGATTGTGCGGTCTGATTAGTCTTATACTGTTGATCCACCCATGTGGTGCTGGGGCCTGCAAGCGAAGCAAAGAATAGTACCACTGTAACCTACAAGGCATGTCGTAAAGGAGACTGATGTAGGACCTAGGAAGCTACCCTAGTAAATAAAAATCATCGCAGAAATCGGATGTGCTGGCCTATTTGTAGGCGCTTAATTGACACAACATACAATCACTCATAGACTTAGATCACATAAAATCACAAAGAGTGGTTAACAAGTGGTTGATATGGAGCGTTCAAAGAAGAATACTGTTGATCGACCAACCGAGCCTTGTGAATTAAGTCACAACAATAAATAACCACGATGCTTCAAAGATAAACTCAAGACAACAGTTGACTTAATCATAAGAACACATCTAACGGTATGGTCATCCAAATAGCCACCTGAGTGGTTACCGGCCCAAATTTGGGGTGTAAAGAATAGAACCACTGTTACCTGCCACGCATGTCGTAAAAGGTGACTAAGGAGGTTTGGCTGAAATCGGATGCACATGTACTAAATGTGTAGAAGTCTACGCATTTATGGGCCTACCAAATCAATGTGCAACATATACACGTTCTTAGCAAAGATCAAACATATCACAAAGAGTGATTAAAATTGGTCGTAAAGAACGAAGCAAAGAAGAAGAAAATCCAAATAGTGATCGCAAGAAGAAGAATAACATTCATTGTTGTTTGTATTCAGTGAACTTCCATTGAAATATGAATTGCCTTCCTAAACTATTGTTTATGTTCTAGAATATTTACTTTCACTATAGATTATTCTAGAACAACTTATTTCCAAACCAACCTGTATTCTGCCAGCATAGACCAGCAGACATTTTTAAACGCCTCCTCCACCACATAATAAGGAGTACAATAACATGATGGACATTTTTCCTATCTTCATATTTTCACAATCTTGCTGCAGCCTCTCTTTATATTTTCACAACCGTGCTGATGTTTTTATTATCTTCACGCTCACAACCGTGTGATGTTTTTATCATCTTCTAACCTTCACAACCGTGCTGATGTTTTTTATCATCTTCTAACCTTCACAACCGTGCTGTTGTTTTTTATCATCTTCTCATGTTCACAACCGTGATGTTTTATCATCTTCACTTTCACAACCGTCTGGATGATTTTTATCATCTTCTAACCTTCACAACCGTCATGTTGTTTTTATTATCTTCTCATGTTCACAACCTTGCTGATGGCTTTTTATCCTCTTCTCTGTTCACAACCATACTGATGTTTTTTATCCTCTTTCATGTTACAACTTCTGATGTTTTTATCCTCTTCTCATGTTACAACCTGTCTGATGTTTTTATCCTCTTCTCATGTTCACAACCTTGCTGATGTTTGTTATCCTCTTCTCATGTTCACAACCATACTGATGTTTTTTATCTCTTTCATGTTCACAACGTCTGATGTTTTTTATCCTCTTCTCATGTTCACAACCTGCTGATGTTTTTCATCATTTCTCATGTTCCACAACCCTTCCTGATGCTCATGACCTTCATATTTCCACAACCGTGCTGATGTTTCTAAATTACATTGATATTTCTACAACTACCATTGATGACATTACACATCTAACAAGGTTATATCTAAAACAACAAATAAAGATATTTGGCTGAACAGATAGATCATGGGAGATAAGGAAGAAAGTTTACAGACACATGGCAACCCTAACCCAATGACAACATCAACCACCTTACAAGGAGAGATCAGAGCACCATTCTTAGACTCCAAGTAATCACAAGAACAGAATTCAACCACAACACACCCCAGAGTGCCAGCTGTCTGCACATCATGAAGCTACTCCCTTCCTCCCCACTTCAGGTGTGGACTCTAGATGATATCAGGAAGATCCTCCTTTCCAAGGCCAGATAAATGAAACATTATATGGCACAAAAGAACAACTTACAAATACATGCAGATACCACTACATAGCACTGAGCCAAAGGGCAAGAGCTGAAGTACTGCTGGATCATTGAAGAAGAACAACAACACACTCCAGGTGCAAGCTGTGCATGTCATAATAAAACCGCTTCACCCTGTTTCTTCAGGCGCCAAGCACTATACGATATCAGGAAGATACTCTTTTCTCAAGGGTCAGATAAATGGAACACATTATATGGAACAACTTATAAGCCCACCACTAGATAGCATTGGGTCAAAGGCAAGAGCTCAAGTGCTGCTAGATCATTATAAAGAAGACAAGATATACTACTGCAATGGACATTGCACACCTGACAGAGGGCTATACTACCGTAGAAGACATAGACCCATGTAAGACTATACTACCACTCCGAGACATTGCCTACTTGGAAGACTATACACACAACATTACTTGCAGACTACTACCATCCGAGACTTGCCTACTTGGCAAGACTATACTACCATCCGAGACATTGCCTACTTGGCAAGACTATACTACCATCCGAGACATGCCTACTTGGAAGACTATACTACCATCCGAGACATTGCCTACTTGGTAAGACTATACTACCATCCGAGACATTGCCTACTTGGCAAGACTATACTACCATCCGAGACATTGCCTACTTGGCAAGACTATACTACCATCCGAGACATTGCCTACTTGGTAAGACTATACTACCATCCGAGACATTGCCTACTTGGCAAGACTAAACTACCATCCGAGACATTGCCTACTTGGCAAGACTATACTACCATCCGAGACATTGCCTACTTGGCAAGACTATACTACCATCCGAGACATTGCCTACTTGGCAAGACTATACTACATCCTGAGACATTGCCTACTTGGCAAGAACTATACTACCATCTGAGACATTGCTCTACTTGGTAAGAATACACCACCGAATTACTGTAAGAGAATACTATCATCGAGACATTGCCTACTTGGCAAGACTAAACTACCACCCAGAACAAAATTTTTCTACAAACAAAAGCTACTTGATATAATTTAATGGTTAATATGAACTGAACACAAATGATTGTTAACAGAATTGTTAGCTACCTGTCAAATATATCCCAACAAATCATTGCACATAGTTCTACAGGGTGTTCAAGATAAAAGTAGCCCGGTCAAGGGAACCAATATGGCATATGTTTATGAAAATGAGAAGGTTCAATTATGCTGTAGAATGAGTCAAGTGAGCAAGTCTTTTTGTGATGGTGTGTAATTATGGTGCCGGAAGGGGCAATGAACAAATGTGACGAAGGACGAGCTAGTCAGAACCGGTTTAAATAGTAAATAGACAAACGCAATGCGTAACTGGCAACTTTTGATTTGTCAATAGGGCTACTTTTATCTTGAACACCCTGTATAATCTCATTTAACAAAATTGTTGTATTTAAACTTAAAACTTTTGTCCCCAACTTCGTGGAAGTTTTAGTAATGGAATGTCATCTTGTTAATCACATACATATTCACCGCCATCTTGAGGGTGGGTAACACACAACAAATTTAATCACCAAAACACTTTTCTAGGCATATGTTAAACATAAATGCTAAATTAAAATGCACAAAAATATTATACAAACAACAAATTTGCAACCTTTCAACAGTATAGGTTAAGAACAGTTGCTACAGAAATGCAACTTCTATATTGATTAAAACTGTTTTTTAACTGTCTCTGCCTGTAATACCGCTTTTGGGTGGTGTAAGATGGGAGGGGGGGGCATGAGCCTGTGGAATTTAATGGCCTCATGACTAGTGCAGTTGCTGCAAACTTGACCTTACCAGGGATTGAACCTGGGTATTCCAAATGGGAGCCCATGCTCTAACCCATTCAGCCAGATACTCCACCTATTGATATATATATATCCGGCTGAATGCATTTTATATTTGAATCAATAAGATAGAATGGTACATAGCTTTGATCTGATTGAATGCATTCTATATTTGGTGATATATATATATGAAACGGTGATAGAACTGAAAATATGATGTCATAAAATATGAGTATATGTATATCAATCCCACTTAATATTACCACGTTATTTAACTCTTTCCACGCTTTAAGCCACACACTGCGCCACGGCGAAGTCCGTTGCACGCTTTAAGCCGCACACTGCGCCATAGAGTTGCTTCCTTTATAAGAAGTCTTTCTACAGGGTGTTCAAGATAAAAGTAGCCCAATTGAAAAAGGAAATCTTGCTAACCGGACTACTTTTATCTTGAACACCCTGTAGTTTTACTTCTACTATTTTACTTATAGTACTTTTTAACCTTGTTATTCTATTGGGTTGTCCAGTTTTCTTCAATTTGGTATAAAATAATATATATGTTTATTTATTGACGAGTAGTTGGGATCGTAATTTTTAAAAATTATTTTTTATACTTCCTTGAATTAACTGCTTAAAAATTGAGGAAATAAATGGGCGTGGAAAGAGTTAAGGAAATGGAAAATTTAGATTTCAAATCGCAGACTTGGCAAGTAAGTTAGCAGTACTCAACATCAAAATGTTGTAAAAATGGCATCAATTGAGCATCTGACTGGAAAAAAAACATCAATTTTCTAGTGAAAAGAAAAACATCAACAAACTGTGCTAAAGTTAGTGTATAATAAAGTTTTCAAACAATAGTATAACAGAAAATCTGTCACAAAATCAGAAACAATAGGGCATATAGGGGTTACGTGAGAAGTCAAACACAAGATGTATATATATATATATATATATAAATTTTTTTTAACTTTGCAGATATATTAATTATGTCAGGGATTTATAAATAAGAAACTGGACAGCTTTAAGAATAAATGTCTCTGAAAATTACTAAAAGTAAAATGAAGTGATTTCATTTCGACCAACACAGTGAGAGATAGAACACAGCAACAACCGTATCAAATATTATAAGGAAACGAAGGTGGAAATATTTAGATCATGTTCTTAGACCAGATGAAAAGAGACTAAATTGACAAGTCCTTAAGTGGTCACCAGTTGGGAAAAGACAACGTGTAAGACCTAAGACCACTCTTCGAAGAACAATCCTACAAGAAAGTAAACTATTGGGATGTAAAACCATACGAGATCTCCAACTGCTAGCACGGAACCGCATCACATGGAGATTTGAAACCTCTGCCCTATGAGCCACCTTTGGCATGAAAGGAACAAACTAACTAACTAACTTATAAACATCTTCTTAAAGTCCAGTTTTACGTCCATGCCATAAAAGGTGGTAACACGATGAAGTCAGAGATTGCTGAGCCTGAATAATGTTTCAGTTTGGAATATCTTCACTACCCTCTCCAGATGTGTCCATAGGTTCTCTAATCTTCTTTGCAATATCTCTAACAATGTCCAGTGACTAATCGTACCAGTTTGATGTTGATTGATGAGCCTACTCTTACCCCCGTTTTCTGTCTTTTTCTAGCCCTTCTAATCTTTAATCCAAGCTATTGTGATCTAGCAGTTGACATGGATTGGTTTAGATGAAAGTCCTGAACCATATATGATGCGGCATGTAGTTTATTTCATAATATCTCTGCCATGAGTGTGGGCCGGAGTTACCCTAAATATTTACTGGCTAAAGAGGCTCTGTGCACTTTTGTTACTGGCCTTGAAAATCTATAACAGACATAGTATTGCCAAGAAGAAATAGAAAAAATGAGAATTAAAACTTCTCACAATGCTTCATGAGGAGTAGAAAGAGTAGTAGGGTAAGGCCTAGACATACCTGTAGAAGAGAGCTGGAGACTGATATGAAAAGGATAGGTAAAACATGGAAAGGGTTGGAAGGGATGTCAGAAGAGAGGAAGAAGTTTGTTGAAGACCTGTGCTCCATTGAGTTGAAAGGTGAAGAAGACAATGCTTCATGACCTAAGTGTCTAGGCATCAACAACAACATATAAATGTAGGTCTGAAGCTGAGGGCTTGACTACATTGCACTAGGTTTCTCTATATTGCTCCATTCATCTCTCTCTGCAGAAATGGCACGCCACCTGCCAAGAGTATTGCACAAAGCCTAAACTCTGTAGCTCCAGAACAATCCTATGAACGCCAGGTAAACGTCTTAATCCCATCATCATAGAGACCTCACCCCCATATAAATGTATGTATACGTTGTTACACAGTCATAACTAAGTCTTGAAAACAAATACACAGCAGTACATAATATAATAAAACATTAATCCTATATACATTATTAATGTCAAGAGACCATAACAAATGGGTCTATTCATACAGATTTCAATCACAACCTTAACTGCAAATATGTCCTCATTTCTTCGATCTCTATAAATTATCATTTTTTTAAAAACAATACCACCAGACCCCTAAAGTCAAAATATAAGAAAGCAGGAAAAACCAATTCATGTCTGTCAGTTTGCTTCCTTCTGGATAACTATCATGCAGTACTCATGTTCTGTGGAAGAAAGACAGAATTCCATTTATCAAATATTTCTTGTCTATTAGAATGTACATTTTATACATTGTTTTTTTGCTCCGTAAACAGTTCTTCTTTTTCTTCTTGTGTTCGCTCGCTATGAATGCAGGCGTCGTCAGGACGCATGGTATGGCTCTTCTGACTGATTTTGACATGAAGACCAAACAGAACTTAAAACCTCTGAATAATATCCCCTACAATCTTCTTCTTCTGGAATTAGTTCCCTATGTTCAGAGGTCTAAACAGCAAGATGAGTTACCTGCATGAATCCCATTGTTAGCAGGAGGTCCTCGTGGATGCCCCACAATTTCTCTTTCAGATTACTCTTACAGGACCATGTTTGAGACCTTTAGTCACTGAGGAGGGGGCAGATTTGAAGGTTGTGTTCCGGAGTCTGGGGGCCATTTTGACATGTGCATTGGTCAGTTTGTGGAGATAGACTTGCAGTGTCCTGTATACTGCTTAAAAATTGTGGTCTGCTGTTTTTTTGTCTAACTTTAGGATCAGTTTGTGGAGATGAACTTGCAGTGTCCTGTGCAAAGCATAAAGAAGGTGATTTATTGAATTCTTTCTTACTTTAAGATGGGGGATCTTGTCGGTAATTGATACCTCTTCTATCTTCTTCTTCTTTGCGATCGCTTTTTTGATGATTATCCTGTTAGACACGTTCTTATGATGAAATCGACTGTTGTCTGGAGCTCATCTCTAGTGCCATGTAGTTTTGAATGTAGTGCTGTAGGGCCAGCATTCCTTTCTTGGGAGGACATACAGGGGCAGTCTTGCAGGACATGTTCTGTGGTTTGTTCAGCGGAGCCACAGGGGCACAGAGGGTTGGGCACAGAGGGTTGGGGACAATCGCAGCCTGTGTAGGTGTTTGTTCAGTCTGTTATGACCTATCCTGAGTCGGAAGATGATAGTCTGTCCTTGTCTGTCAAGTGTGTGGTAGTTATCGTTGGATGGTTTAGGTTCTTTTCTAATGTCCATGATAGCTTTTTTTTTTTTCAAAGTATGTGATTTCATTATCTATTTGTTCACATTCTGCTCCTTTTTAGCAAGTTTGTCTGCCTTCTCGTTACCTGGCAATCCACAATGTGATGGTACCCACTGAAGTGTAACTCTTTTTTTGGTAGAGATCTTGCTGAGCTCTTTTCTCAGGGATGGATACTACCTCTTCTATGACTCCATTCACATTTGCATTTCCATTTGACAAGTATTTTTGCTACCCTTAGTGAGATTCTGTGATGGAATAGTTCCTTTAAGGCTTCCACAATCTAAAAACTAGGAAAATTATATCTTCCTTTCGTTCGCTTGAAATATTGTCTATATACAACGTTGTCTCTTGTATAAACTTAACTGTCTTTTGTAGCTAACACAGAGGTCTGTGTTGTTTTTGAAAATTATATCAAAATTTATCTATTCATGTAAACAATAACTTCATTTTCAAATTGTTATGTTGATATATTTTTGCATGTATAACGCAGTAGGAGCAAGAGATAAGGAGCAGAAGGTGACGATGGATAGGACACTCACTGAGGAGACCTCCCGACAGCATCATGAGACAGACCCTCTGATGGAACCACCAGGGTAATAAAGGTATGGGAATACCCAGAAACACCTGGATGCAGCAGTTGGAAACAGAATATAAGAAAATTTGGAGAGAGTGGAGAGATCTGAAAAGGTGGCCTTGAAAACCTTGGTTGCGGACCGATGCCACTCCTAGAGGTCAAGAAGAAGAATAATGCAGAGAAATATCTTTCTGGAATTAAAAAATAATGCCATCAATATTGGCTTTTCTTCTTCGAACGCTCCATATCAGCCACTTGTTAACCACTCTTTGTGATATGTATGTGATCCGAGACTAAGAGCGATTGTACGTTGAGCTGGTTCTGCACCTACAAGTAGGCCAGCACATCCGATTTCTGCGACGCTTTATTTACTAGGTAGCTTCCATAGGTCCTACATGAGTCGCTCTTACAGCATGCCTTGTAGGTCACAGTGGTACTATTCTTTGCTTCCTTGTGGGCCCCGACACCACACAGCATGTCTCTGGTTTAAAATTTTTTTAAAACAATCTCATTAAATTGTTAACTTCTTCATCTTGCACTTGCCCAGAATGAATTCAGGCGTAATCAGGGCGCCTAGTATGGCGCTTATGACTGATTTTTGCATGAAGGTATTCTATCCTTATCAGTGTCCCCCGCAATACAGACATGTCTTCTCTGACTTCAGATTTCTTCTTTGCGTTCGGTTTCGTATGTTCGTTTAAACCATGAGATGGGTTGCCGCTATGAAGCTGCATGTCAGTTGGAGTTCCTCGAGAGTTCCCCATAGCTTGCTCTGTAAGCTTCTTTCATGAGGCCATGTTTTGTTTTGTTGGTCTATGTATAGATTTCAGAGGTAAAATTGTTAACTAAATATTGTCTTGAAAATATTAACATCGATTTTACCTGGAGCTACAAGAATCTCATGTTTCTTGGATCTGATGCGTAGAAACCTTAGGTCATTGGTGGAATCAATTTCTTTAATAACTGAATGAGCTTTAGAGACCAAGCTATGTATGTGACTGGCATAATGAACGGAAGTTGTATTGTCCAGTGTTGACTTGATAGGTATACCTGGTACGATGAAGACAAAACAGGAAATTATATTATTAATTAATATTTATAAACAGAAGATATTGAGAAAATGATAGTGACATTATCTCAATGACATCTTTCCCTTTTTGACACACTTTAGTGCGTGTTATGTGACACACCTTAGTAAATTTTGTGACATACTTAGTGAATGCTGTGACACACTTGAGTGAATTTTGTGACACAGTTCAGTAGACGCTGTAACTCAACCACAAACATGTCAGACAGAAACACAGACTCTAGAGCACATCCTGCAGTCATCATACACACCATCCATTCAGGACCGATGTGATATTTCTGTCGATGTCTATATGTAGCGTGCTGTGAAATTCGTCACTCCTGTTGTATCGTTTGCTTGATAAAACCTTTTGGTCGAAACGTTGCTGTGTATTGTTATTGTTTTGTATTTTGTAAAACTACAGTACTTTGTTATTACGTGTTTCACTCATCCACAAAGCAGGATATGAAAACAAAAATGTTTTTGTAACTTTTGTATGTTATGAAGTGTCTGTCACTTCCCATTTCTAGACCTAAGTATACAGGATGTAGGATGGCTAAATTATGTTCTCGCTTGTGGAACATTGTGTGTGGGAAATGAACCTATAGCCACTGTTGTGTCCAATTCGATAAATGAAAACTCTACCCATTGTGCTAATCTGCCCCACACAAAACAGGTCATGACATTCCGAGTGGTTACCAGGGCCCAAATTTGGGGTGTAAAGAATAGAACCACTGTTACCTGTCACGCATGTCGTAAGAGGCGACTAAGGAGGTTTGGCAGAAATCGGATGCACATGTCCTACACGACATAAAGTCTATGTGTTTAGGGCCTACTAAACCAATGTGCAACGTATACAAGTTCTTGACAAAGATTAAACATATCACAAAGAGTGATTAAAATTGGTCGTAAAGAACGAACGCAAAGAAGGTCATGAAATTTCTTAAATATGATTAGAACACATCTGAAAGTAGGTCATTTGACTGGTAAGGGGCTAGCTGAATTGACTTCACAGAACTTTGGGCAGACTTATAGGAGTTCAGTCTTGTGCAGCAAATGATGATATGAATGAATGTTACTTGTGTCTGTCTCTATTTAGTTATGCATGTTTCTCATCTTTTCCTTACGATCATTCTTGGCACAATTACATAAATTAACACACACCATCATCATCATCATAAACCTTGTTCTGAAAAGAAATTTGCCACCCTAACAGTCCTTTGGAATTTCTCTCTCTCATAGGCCAGATGTCCCACCTCTGCAGCCATCTCGCTCAAATCATCAGTTACATCCTGAATCTATCTTCTCCGTGGTCTCCTCTTCTCCTCTTGTCATAATGCCTCCTTTGATAATGTATTTCTCCAACCCTTTGTGTCTTTTTTTTTTTAATATGTCCTTCAAGTTTCTCATTCTTACTTGTAGCATCAGCCAGTTTTCTTTGATTTTGAGTTCTTTCTGTATAGATTTATTTGTTCTCTTCTCTTTCCATGATATACGTAGGACTCTTCTGTAACACTTATTTTTTTCTTCTTGAACGGTCCATATCGACCACTTATTAAAACACTATTTGTGATTTGGATGTGATCTGAGCCTAAGAGTGATTGTGCGTTGTGCCAGTTATGCACCTACAAGCAGGCCAGCCCATCTGATTTATGTGACGCTTTTTATTTACTAGGGTAGCTTCCTAGGCCCCTACCTTAGTCACCTCTTACAACATGCCTTGTAGGTCACAGTGTTACCATTCTTTGATCCCATTGCAAGCCCAGGCAACACACAGGCAAAACACACATATTCAAAAGCACATACGTTTTTCCACTGCCTTGTTAAATGTCCATGCTTCACACCCATAACATACCATCGTTGCTAATAAATATAACTTACCGTCACTGTTAATAATGATGATTCCAAGAACACCCTTGTGAGCTTGGATTCTCTTGACTGTTTCATCAATTTCTTGAGACTGAATTGAGATAATAGTAGAGTTACAATGCAATATCATGATGTGGCATACAGTAAAAATAATGAATTTGTTTTAATAACATTTGGTATATGATAGTGACAAATGTTATAAGAAAGAGAAGATGGAGATATGTTGGGCACACCTTGAGGAGAAATGATCAACGAATATCAAAGCAGGCATTGAAGTGGGATGCAAAGGGTTCAAGAAAGAGAGGTCGACCTAAGGAGACCCTGAAACGAACTTTGCTGAGAGAGGCAGGAAATATCGGTCTCAGTTCCATGGTGATATCTGGGACCCTCGTTGGTGATATCTGGGACCCTCGCTGGTGATATCTGGGAACCTCACTGGTGATATCTGGGAGCCTCACTGGTGATATCTGGGACCCTCACTGGTTATATCTGGGACCCTCACTGGTGATATCTGGGACCCTCACTGGTGATATGGAGTTCATGCACTGCCGTTGAGATCTTCATGTGTAAGAAAGAGATTGGATCACACATGGTTACTTACCGAAGTGCAATGATAATGGTTCTATCAATCAACTTCTCAATATTTCTCTAGTATTGAGGTCAAAACAAAGTATCTTTACAGTGGATTTCTTCTACTTCTTTGAACGCTCCATATCGATCACTTGTTAAATAACTCTTTGTGATTTGTATGTGATCTGAGCCTAAGAGCAATTGTACGTTGTGCGTTATTTGATGTTGTGATATTTATTTATTTACTAGGGTAGTTTCCCAGAGCTGTTCAGACCTAGGGTAGCATTCAAGACTGCAGAATACAATTATTGTCTATGCACTTAGGGTGCCACCATAGGTACTTAATCTCTTTCAGCGAACTTAACGTGTTAGCAGCGTAGCACATACATGGGAGTCCCTCAAGGATTTAGAATGATGATCCATTACTAAGCTGATTAAAAGAACTCCTGGTACCCATTTATGATTTCAGTTTGGTGACTGGAAAATTAACTCAGTACCCACCAGTGTGGTGCTGGGGCCCGCAAGGGAAGCAAAGAATAGTACCACTGCGACTTACAGGGCATGTCGTAAGAGGCGACTGATGTAGGACCTAGGAAGTTACTCTAGTAAATAAAAAGCAAAGCAGAAATAGGATGTGCTGGCCTAATTGTAGGCGCATACTAGCACAACGTACAATCGCTCTTAGGCTCAGATCACATACAGATTACAGACAGAGTGGTTAACGAAAGGTCGATATGTAGTGTTCGAAGAAGAAGACTCGGTATCAGTTGAGTACCATAATTGACAACTGATGCTCAAATCTAGTCTACTTACCCTGAGCTACGCCGACTCGATATACTACCCACTAGAAGTAACATGCCCAGGATTATGTATCTGAGTCAACACAACAGATCAGAGTTGAAAGTATTATTTACACTCGCACTCGACTCGTTCAACTCACTGAGTCACTACACTAACCACTGTGAAATCACATTGAACATTCACTGTGACCGTCACCACTCGCTGTGGAGTGGGTGTCGTATTGAATTTATCGAACAAAACAAACGAGGGTTGTGAAAACGCCCCTCATAAAGCTTAAACCTCATTTAAGATGCAATAATTACTTGAATAAGTTTAGCTGAAAATAATTACCAACCATGTTTCAATAATACAAGACAAATTAGATCGCAGTCACAAATTGATGTAAATTACTGAAGTGAAGCGGTTGTCTTGATGTTTGCTTCCTATGAACTTCCGGTTAGGATTGCGCATGTGTGATGATTTGATTGCCGTAGCAACAAGATAATCAAAGCTTCCAAATAAACAAATGAAAATCATAGGGACAGCAGTTACATAGCAACGTAGTAAATACTAGAGATTTTTTCTACGGTTTGCGGCCTTTCTTATTCTTCGTCGTTCTTCTGGCAGTCTGCAGATCACACCATCAAAGTTTCTTCTTCTTTGCGATCACCGCTTAGACTGGTGTACCAGATTTCCTCATAAATCTCATTTATGTAGAAATCTGATTCATCAAGCAGCCTTAGCATTGGTGTGGTTTGTACGTCACATCCTCGGCGCCATTTGGAGCTCTGATGCTTATCCTTCGGCGATGTGTCCGGTTTTAGCCAGCGTTTACTGGGTTCGCTCTCCGTCAGCCTTTGACAGTCCCCAGCCGACCTGCATGGCAGCAATTACACCACCCAAAAAACTGCAGAATTCTTTTTCGAACGCTCCATATCGACCACTTGTTAACAACTCTGTGTAATTTGTATGTGATCTGAGCCTAAGATCAATTTACATTGTACCAGTTATGCGTCTACAAGTAGGCCAGCACATTCGATTTCTGCGATGCTTTATTTACTAGGGGAGCTTTCCTATGTCCTACATCAGTCGCCTCTTACGACATGCCTTGTAGGTCGCAGTGGTACTATCCTTTGCTTCCCTTGCCGGCACCTGCACCACACGGGAGGTTAAGTATCATTGTTCTTCTTCTTTGCGTTCGTTTTTACGACCAATTTTAATCACTCTTTGTGATATGTTTGATCTTTGCCAAGAACGTGTATACGTTGCACATTGGTTTGGTAGGCCCTAAACGCATATATTTCTACATGTTTAGGACATGTGCTCCGATTTCAGCCAAACCTCCTTAGTCGCCTCTTACGATATGCGTGGCAGGTAACAGTGGTTCTATTCTTTACACCCCAAATTTGGGCCCTGGTAACCACTCGGGCGTAAGTATCAATGAATCTAGGTATACAATTACAATTGTCGGACAAAGTTCTATATATCTATATCCCCTTCGTGTACCGTTTGACACATAAGACCTCCACAAGAGATGTCCATTGTTGCCGTTCTGTCACCTTCCTATCATTGTTTACCATGTCAGACCACAATCTTCTAACTTTCCAGTTCTTTTCCATGTTTCCTATGGACGACCATGTCTTCTTTTCCCTTCCGCTATTCATCTGAGAACTGTTCTATCCAATACTGGCATACGACTTAATAGTCTTCCACGCAAGCGATAACAACTGGCATACGATATATATGACTAATCGATCTCCATCTTCGAATTTGAACGATGGCTCCAGTGATGCATGGTATGCTTGTTTTAAAAGCTCTTCATTTCTATTGTATTTGGCCAGAATATTCGCAGAATTCTTCTTAAACATTTATTTTGAAATCTCTTCAACTTATATATGATGTTATGGGTCATTTTTGGACAAAGTTACATCCCCGTTAATGTATGTCAGACAAACCTACATCCATATCTTTGCTGAACTGGTTAGTAACACGTTTTCAGTTAAACAATTTTTACTTCTTCGTGATTTGCGCGCGAACTATATTTAATAAGTAAACATGCGACTAACTTGATTAAACGGTATAAACTGTAAGTCACGCCACTTCCTATTTTTAGAGTTTCTAGAGCTTGAGAAAACAAATTGTGTGATCAGCAAACTCTCCTTCCCCCAATTAAATAGATCATCTTGGCAACCGTGTAGTGCATATATAGACTGGTCCTGATTGTGGGTGAGCAGGTTCATTACTCGGTAGAATCTTGGTATATACATATAGAAATGCAACCCCGTGTTTCTAAGGGAATGAGATTGTTATTAGTAGTAAATAGAGAAGCATTTATCTTGAGAAAACACGTGTTATCTAGGACATAGCGCACGTGTGGTGCCGGAACCCGCAGGGGAAACAAAGAACAGTACCACTGCGATCTATAAGGCACGCTGTAAGAGGCGATTGATGTAGGACCTAGGGAAGCTACCTTAGTAAGTAAAAAACATCGCAGAAATCGGATGTGTTAGCCTACTTGTAGGCGCATAACTAGCACAACGTACACTCGCTCTTAGGCTCAGATCACATACAAATCACACAGAGTGGTAACAAGTGATCGATATGGAGCGTTCGATGAATAAGAAGGATAAGAAAAGAAGAAAAATATGACAAGTAAGACTCAGTGGCAGCTCGTAATCATTTTTGTTGGTGGGGCCAGACATACATTTTCGGAAAATCATGGTTTTGGGTTGTTATGTTTTAATTTATAAAATAATAAATACACATTACACATTATATTTGTGGGCCAGTGGCCTTAATGACGAGCCGCCACTGGTAAGACTAATATTGTTCGTAAAAAGTCGTATTTAGAGACACTTTTTCAGGTATTTAAACAAACTGTATTTTAACTTTTTTTTTTTTAAATGGGATTCGAGGGCCTTTCAAGGCTCCATACTACTGGAATTCTCAACTTTCTTATCTCTCAATAAAATGATGGGACACATAGCAGTTGCTACTAGGGTGATCTAAAATGAAACTGTATATATCTTTTGCATTAATAAATTATCGGGTTGCCACGTAAACGGCAGCCATGTTGGATTGTAAACAACGTCCTTATAGTCTCCAAACAGAGTGAAATAAATAAAAAAAATTGCAATTTATTTTGTCTGCACAGCCTAAATATACCAATATTCTGGACCCCAGACAACTTTAAATTGTTATGTAATATGCAACTGATCTCTGGGCGCAGGAATAAGGCCTACCCAATTCATTACCAAAATACGACCCTTTGGTTCATAAAACAATTCATATAAATGTAATTGCATAAGAAATGTGCATTATTTATTGTTTATTACCTTCAATATTAATATATATATGTCAAATCTCATATTCATCTTCTTCAAACGCTCCATATCGACCACTTGTCAACCACTCTGTGCGATTTGTATGTGATCTGAGCCTAAGAGCGATTGTACGTTGTGCCAGTTATGCGCCCACAAATAGGCCAGCACATCCGATTTCTGTGATGCTTTTTATTTACTAGGGTAGCTTCCCTGGGTCCTACACCAGTCGTATTTTTACGACAAGTTTTGTAGGTCGCAGAGTACTATTCTTTGCTTTCCTTGCGGGTTCTTGCACCACACGTTCGGTTCTTCATCTGAAATACTGTACAGCTCTTTCTCTTTCTTGCAACTTTTTCTCCTTTTTCCAACTTTTTTCATACATCAAAGTGTATATTTCTAAAGTAGTTAGGGGTCAACTGGAGTCCATGTACATCTCCATATAGCTTGTCTTGGACTGACATCAAAGTGTATATTTCTAAAGTAGTTAGTGGTCAACTGGAGTCCGTGTACATCTCCATATAGCTTGTCTTGGACTGACATCAAAGTGTATATTTCTAAAGTAGTTAGTGGTCAACTAGAGTCCATGTACATCTCCATATAGCTTGTCTTGGACTGACATCAAAGTGTATATTTCTAAAGTAGTTAGGGGTCAACTGGAGTCCATGTACATCTCCATATAGCTTGTCTTGGACTGACATCAAAGTGTATATTTCTAAAGTAGTTAGTGGTCAACTGGAGTCCATGTACATCTCCATATAGCTTGTCTTGGACTGACATCAAAGTGTATATTTCTAAAGTAGTTAGGGGTCAACTGGAGTCCATGTACATCTCCATATAGCTTGTCTTGGACTGACATCAAAGTGTATATTTCTAAAGTAGTTAGGGGTCAACTGGAGTCCATGTACATCTCCATATAGCTTGTCTTGGACTGACATCAAAGTGTATATTTCTAAAGTAGTTAGTGGTCAACTGGAATCCATGTACATCTCCATATAGCTTGTCTTGGACTGACATCGAAGTGTATATTTCTAAAGTAGTTAGGGGTCAACTGGAATCCATGTACATCTCCATATAGCTTGTCTTGGACTGACATCGAAGTGTATATTTCTAAAGTAGTTAGGGGTCAACTGGAGTCCATGTACATCTCCATATAGCTTGTCTTGGACTGACATCGAAGTGTATATTTCTAAAGTAGTTAGGGGTCAACTGGAATCCATGTACATCTCCATATAGCTTGTCTTGGACTGACATGGGGATTGACCATGTGTTTTTTTCAATTCATTGTATGTTGTAGATTCTTACAGTATGTGTGTCTCTTCATGTAACAACATGTTTATGACATACATTAACCTAGTCGTGATTGCACACAAAGGGATACAATTATTTTCGCTTACATAACGCTTGTTTTTTAATCACGAAAGGGAGGGAGGGTGGCGGGTAGAGTTAAATCTAATAACTATGTCCTTGTAGCTAAGTGCGTAAACATGTTCGAGAGTTGAAAGGTTGCGTGTACTATTCGTTTTCGAGCTATGTAGTAATCTGTGTTACAGTATGCTTCTGCTAAAATCTAGTTCACATGTGTAATATTAATTGCCTCATCGTATGTCATCAAGGCGTATGTGGGGCGGCAGAGAGGACGTCATAAGAAGATATCGGTGCCGCTTTCCAGAGTAAGTTCTTTGGAGATCTCAAACACACTGAGACCAACCACACATTGCTCTCTTGGAACATATTCAACTTGACGTCTGATAGTAAACGAACAAGAAGTGTAATCAAAATAAGGTATTTTGTTGTTTGCTAGCAATAAGCATTAAAAAATTAATAAATTATCCTCGTGCTGTTTTAAGTTTCCTACTGTGTGTATGTTTTTTTGGTGTTTTTAACTGCAACTAAATAAATATGGCCAAATAATACTGGGTGTTTATTCTAATATAACAGTTACTCCCTTGCGGTACCGGGGCCCGCAAGGGAAGCAAAGAATAGCACCACTGCGACCTACAAGGCATGTCTGAAAAGGCGATTGATGTAGGACCTAGGGAAGCTACCCTAGTAAATAAAAGCGTCGCAGAAATCGGATGTGCTTGCCTGCTTGGCCTAAGAATGCATCCAAACTCCACAGTATACGGAGTATTCTACAACAGAACATCAGGAAAGAAGGCGAGAGGAAGACCACAAAAAGATGGTTAGATGGCATAGTATAATCCTGTTAAAAAACAAAAATAACAATCACCCAAACAACCAGAACAGCGCAAGAAAAAACTAGAAAACCACGACACTGGGCAACAACCCGGTAGCAATGTAACGACACTGGGCAACAACCCGGTAGCTATGTGACGACACTGGGCAACAACCTGGTAGCTATGTGACGACACTGGGCAACAACCCGGTAGCAATGTGACGACAAAAGAAGAAGAAGAAGAAGAAAGAACAATTAATATCATGTTTAGTCAGCTATTACACTATGGCATTAAGCAAGCTGAAAGTTGAACATTTTACATATTTGGGTAGTAAAGTGTCAAACAACGGAGACACGATGAATGAAATAAACTCTTGTATTGCTATAGCAGCTAGTGCCTTCACTAAATTAACGAATATCTGGCAATCTCAAGACTTTAGTATATGCACAAAAGTTAAATTATTTAGGTCATGTGTGATTCCTGTACTGACCTTTCTTTCTTTCTTTCTTTCTCGAATCCTGTATGCCTCACAGCGTCAGGTCAGGAAGAGATTTCTAAAACGGCCCTAGTATGCGCTTCGTAGATAGTCTCTTTCGTCGCCTCTGTTATCTCTGAGGTCCATCTTTTGCGTGGCCGGCCTTTTGCTTTGTACCCATTGTATCGGAGCAGCATTGCTCTTTGGGGTGCACTGTCTGATGGTAATCTGCTTACGTGACCGAACCATTTAATTTGTTGTTTCTTGATGAAGTCTAGTACTGATGTTGTACCCACTTTTTCCTGATGTCTTCATTTCTCAACCGGTCTCTTCTTGTTACACCCAGCATTCTGCGTAGACACTTCATCTCTGTTGTGACTAGTTTTCTTCTATCGTTTGGTGTCAGCGTCCAGGTTTGGCACTGGTAACATAATGTGGGAGAAAGATTGTGTTGAACATTGCTCTTTTGTGTTCATGGTGACGTGTTTGCATCTGTACTGACCTACGGTTGTGAAAGTTGGAATCAACAAAGAAAATTGATAAGAAACTGACAGCTTTGAGAATAAATGTCTACGAAAATTATTAAAAGTCAAATGGAGTGATTTCGTTTCTAACAACACAGTGAGAGATAGAACACACCAACAACCCATATCAAATATTATAAGGAAACGTCGGTGGAAATATTTAGGTCATGTGCTTAGATCAGACGAAAAGAGACTAAATCGACAAGTCCTTATGTGGTCACCAGTTGGGAAAAGAAAACGTGAAGACCTAAGACCACTCTTCGAAGAACCATCCAACAAGAAAGTAAACTATTGGGATGTAAAACCATACAAGATCTGCAACTGCTAGCAAAGAACCGTATCACATGGAGATCTAAACCTCTGCCCTATGTGCTGCCTTTGGCACGAAAGGAACAAACAAACTAACTAACTATTAAGCAAGCAAGAGCAACAACTACGTCAATTTAAAAAATGGATAAAATGGGCTTTGCTAATCAAAACACAGGCGACTTCTTGTTCTTGTGATCGCTATTTTGATTATTATACCGCCAGACACGTTCTTATGATGAAGTCGGCTGCTGTCTGGAGCTCATCTCTGGTGCCATGTAGTTTTGATGACTGTACCGTTAGAAGCGTTCTTATGATGAAGTCGGCTGCTGTCTGGAGCTCATCTCTGGTGCCATGTAGTTTTGAATGATGTGTTGTAGGGCCAGCATCCCTTTTTAGTGAGGACATACAGGAGACTGTCTTGCATGACATGTTCTGTGATTTAATCAAAGATGCCACAGGGACACAAAGGGGGTGGAGACAATCGAAGCCTCTGAAGTGTTTATTCAGTCTGTTATGCCACAGCCAGGCTCTAGCACTGTTATGCTAGATCCTAGCTATGGTTATGCCCCGTAACACACGAGACAAAGACAAATTGAGTTTGTAACAACATGTTACATTTGTGCTGTCGAAGAGAGCATTATGAAAGGTGTTCATCTAAAGTCAAACGAATTAAAAGATGTGAACGATAGTAATACAGATGCCCGTGTGTTGCCGGGACTCACAAGGGGAGCAACGAATTGTAACACTGCGACCTACAAGGCCTGTCGTAAGGGGAGACTGATATAGGGCCTAGGAAGCTACCTAGTAAATAATAATCGTTGCAGAAATCGGATGTGCTAGCCTACTTGTAGGCGCTTAACTGGCACAACGTACAATCGCTCTTAGGCTCAGATCACATACAAATCACAAAGAATGGTTTAACAAGTAGTCGATATGGAGCGTTCGAAGAAGGAAAAAAAAGAAGAAGTAGTAATTTAGAAAATCCCAAGTTAGTAATTCTGCCATCCACTAATTCTGCCATCCACTAATTCTGCCATCCAGTAATTCTGCCATCCACTAATTCTACCATCCACTAATTCTGCCATCCACTAATTCTGCCATCCACTAATTCTGCCATCCACTAATTCTGCCATCCACTAATTCTGTCATCCACTAATTCTGCCATCCACTAATTCTGTCATCCACTAATTCTGCCATCCACTAATTCTGTCATCCAGTAATTCTACCATCCACTAATTCTGCCATCCACTAATTCTGCCATCCACTAATTCTGCCATCCACTAATTCTGACATCCACTAATTCTGTCATCCACTAATTCTGCCATCCACTAATTCTGTCATCCACTAATTCTGCCATCCACTAATTCTGCCATCCAGTAATTCTGCCATCCACTAATTCTGCCATCCACAATGAGAAAACAATTTGTGATTAATCCTTCATTCTTTTCGTTTGTTTGATATCTTGTCTATATATTCAAAGATGTCTCTTGTATTCTTCCTTTCGTTCGCTTGAAATATTGTCTATATATTCAAAGATGTCTCTTGTATCCTTCCTTTCGTTCGCTTGAAATCTTGTCTATATATTTAAAGTTGTCTCTTGTATCCTTCCTTTCGTTCGCTTGAAATATTGTCTATATATTCAAAGATGTCTCTTGTATCCTTCCTTTCGTTTGCTTGAAATATTGTCTATATATTCAAAGTTGTCTCTTGTATGAACTTCACGGACTTGTGTAGCTCACACAACGTACAGAGGTCCGTGTAGTTTTATGTCGAGTCTTGTTTTGTTAGGCCAGTGAGTTTTCCTCCGTATATCTTGTGATTAATGAATTTTATTTTCACTTTTTATATCATGCAGACTTCAATTTCCTTTAGATTTTTTCTGGAAATATAAAGCAATGGAAACCGTTTCGGTGAATACGGTGTTATGCCAGTATTTTTTCTGTGACCTACAACACACGGTAGGGATGTGTTCAAAAACATCCCGCTGCTCCCCATTTACTTCCCATCGTTTCTCTGGTACCAAGCAGGGTTGCCACTTGATGTAAAGGTGAAAAGAGGAGCTGACGTGGGCAGCGACCACCACCTTGTCGTTGCCATGATCAGGCTCAAACTCAAGAAAACATATATACAAGCCAAGACAAGAACAGAATACTTTAATGTTAACCTATTAAAAGACAGAGAGATTGCTACAAAATATATAGTGGAACTAAAGAACAGATTTCAAATCCTGTCAGAGCAGTCAGACACAACACCAACTGAAAGTATCCAAGACAAATGGAATGCGATCAAAGGCACATATAAAATAGTTAGCAGTAGTGTACTGGGAACCAGTAAAGGACAACATAAAGAGTGGATAAGTGGCCAGACCTTAGAATACATCCAAAAGCGAAAGGAGAAACAAAATCTCATCAATAGCATTAGATCAGAACGTCAAAAATATAAGGCAAGAAAAGAATATACAGAACTAAACAAAATGGTAAAAAGAAGTGGTAAAATGGTAAAAACAGACAAGAGAAAATGTATGGAAAAGACAGCAGAAATAGCAGAAAAGGCTGCTAAAGTACATGATCTGCACACACTGTACAAGATTACCAAACAATTATGCGGAGGTAAAAGACACAACCATAACATGCCAGTCAGAAACAGTCTAGGACAACTGTTGACAACAGAGCAGGAGCAGGATATGAGATGGACATCCCACTTTGAAGATGTGCTAACAGACCTGATCCTGAACATCCACCGGATATCCCACCGGCCGCACAGGATATTGATATCAACCTCAAATTGCCAGAAAAGCAAGAAATAGTAAAAGCTATTGGATCCCTGAGAAACAACAAAGCACCGGGAAATGATGAAATGACAGCAGAGCTTTTCAAGATCGATCCCATCTTAGCTGCAAACATATTAGAGCCATTGTTTGCAGATATCTGGGAGAAAGAAGAATTGCCTAAGGATTGGACTAGGGGTACTGTGGTGAAAATCCCCAAGAAAGGAGACCTAACAGATTGCAATAACTGGAGAGGAATCACGTTGCTTTCAATCCCAAGTAAGATATTCTGCAAAATTGTCATAATGCGAATATAAGAAGCAGTAGACAAGTGTCTACGAATGGAGCAATCAGGATTTAGGAAAGGAAGAGGAACAAATGAACATATATTTACCCTGCGTAACATTTTAGAACAATGTAGCGAGTGGCAAAGGACTATATATATCAACTTCATAGATTTTGAAAAGGCATTCGACAGCGTCCACAGAGACAGCCTATGGAAGATACTGAGACAATACGGCGTACCGCAGAAGCTTGTCAACATCATAGCCCTCTTCTATAAAGATTTCTCCTGCAACCTAAAGAATTCCAACAAAACATTCCCAGTAAAATCTGGTGTAAGACAGGGATGCGTAATGTCCTCTCTTTTGTTTAGTATTACAATTGACTGGGTGCTAAAAATGCCATAAAACAACAAGCACCAAGAGGAATAAGATGGACCCTTTCGAGATGCTTGAGGACCTGGACTTTGCAGACGATATAGCCCTGGTGTCACACAAATATGAACATATACAAGAGAAAAGTACAATACTTCACAGCACGGCAAAGACAGTAGGCCTCAAAACAAACACAGGAAAAACAAATATTATGACAAACAGTGAAATCCAACAACCAGTAATGTTAGAAAATCAAACACTGGAAAGGGTTGAGCAGTTTACATATCTTGGTAGCGTACTGACACTAAATGGTGGCACAGAGGAAGATATAAAATCACGTCTGAGTAAGGCCAGAACCGCTTTTGCCAGAATGAAACCAGTATGGAAGTCCAAAATCTACAATAGGACCACAAAGCTTAAACTCTATAAAAGCATTGTTTTGCCAGTTTTGCTCTACGGATCGGAGTGTTGGAGGATGACCAAAGGAGATACTAGCAGGCTGTCAGTTTTCCACCACTCTTGTCTTCGCAGAATCTTGGGAATCTTTTGGCCAGTAAAATATCCAATAACCAACTACTCCAAGACACAAGACAAGAGGCAATGAATGACATACTAAAAAAGAGAAGATGGAAATGGCTCGGACATGTTATGAAAATGAGACAAGAAATGCCTGCAAGGATAGCCCTCATTTGGACACCAGAGGGAAAGAGAAAGAAAGGCAGACCACGGACAACATGTAGGCGCATGATGGAAGAGGAACTGGACACCGCATCTCTGATGGCTCTGCGCTGAAGGTTGCACGGGACAGGAGAGCATGGAAAGTCCTTTCTGAAGCCCCATGTGTCACTAGGCATGACGGGATTAAGTAGCAGGGTTGCCAACTAAAAATTGAGAAAATAAGCCAACCACTTTCATAAAAAGCCAAATTTCCTTTTTCTGGCTTTAAAAAAGCCAAATTGGCAACCCTGGTACCAAGTTGAAGGTGCATGGTATAGTCGTTGCAGAGCAAAGCGGAGCATACAGGACAACTACTTCCAGTATGAGGATGGAAGGTTGATGCCGTTATTGCTGCCGTCCATTGGTTTTCTTGGAATTGGTTTACTAGGGCCATTGTTTTAGCTGACTCAATCGATGCTTCGGAAGATCCAGAATGGCAGGTTGCGAAATGAGTGGATGTCGTTCACTTAGTTTTCCAACCTCCAGAGGTTCACGTGGATCTACGCTTCTGTGTATGCAGACGCTCGCTGAATTAAGATAGCGGACATGCTTGCGTAGAATTTTTATTTTAATATCGTTAGGGACTTATTGTGTGATCGTATATTTTATGTCTGCTGTCCAACAAGTCTAAATTTCTTCACTTATGTTGTATCCATAGCTTGATAAAGGTCTTTTGGTCAAAACATCGTTGTGTATTGTTTTTGTACATTACAAAACAACAGTATTTTGCTTTTACGTGTTTCGTCATTGTTTTTATATAGTTTTACTGCAGTCTTCCTTTATATTGATAATGTGATGCAATTCAATATTTTCCAGGGACAAAATGATTGAGAAACTTAAGGACCTGTTATACAAATTGATTGTGTGGACTGGTATCTTAAACTACATCGGACCTACATTATTTGTTTATTGGATGAAATTGTTTCTTAACCCAGAGAAAGGTAACCACGAAGAAGCAGATCAAAGTGGCCAGAAAATCAAGATGGCGCGTTGTAATGGCAGAAATTACGCACTTATTTCCCTGCACAGATTTCCATCAATTCCTCATATAAAGATTAGAAATGATGACATTTTCTTGTGCAGCTACCCAAAGGCAGGTTGCCATTGGTTACATGAAATCATGCATATGTTGATAACCGGCAAAACTCGAATGTCAACTATAGGAAAAGAATATGATGGTGGAATTGATTTTATGCCTGACCTCATTTTGGATTCTCTTCCATCTCCCAGAATACTTAACTCGCATCTGTTGTACAGAGAATTACCAACTGGAGTGAAAGAGAAAAAAGTGAAAATTGTCCTTATGGTTCGAAATCCCAAAGATGTCGTTGTTTCATTCTTCCACCACCACAAGCATTTGAAGAATTTCTATGGATATGATGGAGATTTGAACGGATACTTCGAGATGTTTATGGAAGGTAGGCTTGAATATGGCAGCTACTTTGATTACATTTTGAATTGGGACAAGGTTATGAAAGAAGCTTCAGATAATCCTATTCTTCTAATTACTTACGAAGATTTGAAGAAACAGCCATTGGATACAGTTCTGAAGGTCGCCAAGTTTCTTAACCTCAACGTTACAACTGAATTTGTGGAGAAGGTCATTGATGCGTGTGATTTTGGCAAGATGAAAACAGTTCGAAGCAAACACGGGCAGATAAGTGGGAAAATATACAGATCAGGTAATAATTATTTAATTTTTATTAGTATTATTTCTGAGGCTAGTACAAATAGTTCTGTTCCTTATGTTATGGTATGCGATCGACGTCATGGTACATTTGGGCATTCCCATTCGTGCTCTGTCCTCCGCTGCAGCAGCCATCCCAAAGTCCATTTTTTCACCGTACCCATGAGAAGTTGATTACTATATCTTCTCTCTACCACGAAGATGACAGTGTCTGGCATGTCCAAACTTAACGCCTAATTCTCGAACTCGTTCCAGTGTCTGAGACTTGCTAATGTCACATAATTGAGAGCGTATCGCATTGATGATATCGGCTCTGTTCATACTTCTGCCCGCTTGAGTCGGGGCATTGTTTTCAAGAAAGTCAGCACGCTCGTTACCCTGCACTCCAGCATGTCCAGGTGTATACAGCCAAGTCAATTTCTTGAGATGTGATCTCCGAATGATGTCCACCCATTCCACACGCATACTTCCAGATTCAATCAGTTGAAGCATATTCATCGAGTCTGATATGATGATCGTATGTGTTACCTGTTGCTCAGCTACCCATGACAGAGCCCTGGAGGCAGCGGTGATCCATAGTCATGCTCGATGTCGTTGTCTCGAAAGCGCCGCAGACCTCATGAAGTGTGCTACCATTTCGTTGCGCTGAATAAGCCCACTATGATCTGGTTCCGCGTCTGACAGAGCCATCGGTGTAGATAATAATATCACCAGGATGGGAGTGCTGATCCATGAGTGCAAGAATCTCCGCATTGACGACGCCTGGGGCCCGCTCTCTACAACAGCGTCCAAGTTTACTGACAACCCTGATGTAATCAGTCATATCCTCTGATATAGACATCCATTCTCTGTTCTTTTCTCTTGTCAGGTTATCTGGAACATTCTAGAAAGTATGGTGCACTCTTTGATGAATGGCACATCTGTGTCTGTCTTTGTAAATCACTCTTTGATGTCTGTTACATCTTTATATATCTGGTCTATCACTTTCTGATGTCTGTTACATTTTTGTCTGTCGGTCTTTGATGTCTGTTACATCTTTGTCTGTCGATTTTTGATGTTAGTTACATCTTTTGTCTGTCTGATGTATGTTACATCTTTGGCTGCCTTTGATTACCTTCTTCTTCTCTTCTTCTTTGCTTCGTTCTTACGACAATTTTAATCACTCTTTGTGATATGTTGTGATCTTCCAAGAACGTTATACGTTGCACATTGGTTTGGAGGCCGCTAAACGATAGACTTCTACACGTTTAGTATACGTGCATCCGATTTCATCAAACTTTTAGACGCCTCTTACGACTGCGTGGCAAGGCTAACACTTCTATTCTTTACACCCAAATTTGGGCCCTGGTAACCACTCGGACGTTATTACATCTAAAGGAGAATTCACGCCTTGTGGCGTTGACACTGATAGTAAGGAAAGCAGGTCTTGTCGTAAAATCAATCAGAAACGCCACATCAGGCAACCCTGACTACACCTGATTTCATAACGGCTGAACGCAGAAGAAGAAGACTGCCTTGATCTATCACTCTTTGATGTTAGGCACAACTTTGTCTTGCCTTGATCTATCACTCTTTGATGTTAAACACAACTTTGTCTGTCTTGATCTATCACTCTTTGATGTTAGGCACAACTTTGTCTGTCTTGGACTATCACTTTTTATTTTTCCATTGAAGAGTTCCTTCACTTTGATCACAGTGTGCTGTTGATCACATATTTTTTATTCGCCCGAGTGGTTACCGGGCCCAAATTTGGGGTGTAAAGAATAGAACCACTGTTACCTGCCAGGCATGTCGTAAGAGGCGACTAATGAGGTTTGACTGAAATCGGATGCACATGTCCTAAACATGTAGAAGTCTATGCGTTTAGGAGCCTACCAAACCAATGTGCAACGTATACACGTTCTTGGCAAAGATCAAACATATCACAAAGAGTGATTAAAATTGGTCGTTAAGAACGAACGCAAAGAAGAAGAAAGCATATTTTTTCTCAGGATGTTCTTATTGGCTTCAGTTTTGTCAGGTTTCCAGGGACACTAGGCGTAGTGAAATAAGATGACAAGGCAGTGATAGGGTCAGTGAGCTGGCACTAACCAAGATCCTACTCCATCTTCATGTAGTGGCACAGGAAACATTACATACCCGTCGAGTCTGGCAGGCAAAAAGAAGGGTAGGAATCGAGGAAATCTATCCATGAGAGGGGGTAGTAGTTTGAAAGGAGCTGCGCATTGTGTGAGATTTGCTCGCAGACGAGACGAACATCTCCGAGTGAAAGCTTCTTAATTTTCAAAGATTCAGTGTAGAGATTCACTCTCAGTGCAGATGCAGTGTCTGTTACAGCTGCTGCCTGTCGACCAGCGACATGTGGTACTGACACCTTCACACTGGTTGGGCAGTGTCTATTACAGCTGCTGCTTGTCGACCAGCGACATGTGGTACTGACAGCTTCACACTGGTTGGGCAATGTCTGTTACAGCTACTGCTTGTCGACCAGCGACATGTGGTACTGACAGCTTCACACTAACTGATCTAAAGACAAAGGATTGACTTCATTGCACCGGGTTTAACCCCAAATGGCTCGGTCCCTCTCTGTAGAATTCACACGCCACCTTCCGAGAGTATTTCATAAAGCACGAACTCCGTAGCTCGGACAACATTCATATATATCTCCGGAAAAACTAACACGTGAACAGAACATCGGGGTCCGTATTCGAACCCCCGACCTTCAGAACTCGAGGAAATGACTAAACTACTTATCCACAGAGGCGTTCCGTTAGGTTTGTGGGTGTGGCTGCTGTAGAAAGCGAGCGAGAAATAAACCAGGCTGATATTCTGAATCCCCTACGGGAGAGAGGCATGTAAACAATCCAAGTAAGTGTGGTAAGCCTGCACCCCAAACTAGACTGTAAGCAGTGGCGGTCGTGGTCATTTCTGGTAGCTAGAACAAATTTTGGAAAAATATGGCTTTTTAGTATTTATTGTTCCGAAGTTATTCCCTTTCGATTATTGATGGGCCGGGCTCACTGGCTCTAATTACGAGCCGCCTGACTGCAAGAATACCAAAATCAAATGTGGTGTAGATATACAAGAGCACTATACTAGAAACTAAAGAAAAATAGTAAATTAACATAGAACTGGTATCTTTAGTCGCCACACACTGAGAGTCTTACTGAGAGAAATAGATCGAAGCACTTGTGGATTAAGTGGTTCTATGTCTAGTGATGATGGTTCGACAACTAAACTAAACTTAGCTCATGTATATATGCTAGTTTCACTTATATTTTTTTTTTTTTTTTTTTATACCGATCCACGAACACCGTAAATCTGGGGAATCGTGCTTTTTCTGCCATCCGCGAATTGAACCCGCACACTTGCCCGAGTGGTTACCGGAGCCTAAATTTGGGGTGTAAAGAATAGAACCACTGTTACCTGCCACGCATGTCGTAAGAGGCGACTAAGGAGGTTTGGCTGAAATCGGATGCATGTGTCCTAAACGTGTAGAAGTCTATGCGTTTAGGGGCCTACTAAACCAATATACAACGTATACACGTTCTTGGCAAAGATCAAACATATCACAAAGAGTGATTAAAATTGACCGTAAAGAAAGAACGAATATATATATATATATATATATATATATATATATATATAATAGAGAGAGAGAGAGATAGAGAACGAGAGGTACACATTGTAACAACCGGTAAAATCGAGGAGACGAGACAGAGGAAGACACAGTGGCGGCTCGTGATCGTTTTTGTTGGTGGGGCCAGATACAGATTTTCGGGAAAATCATGGTTTTGGGTTAGGCTATATTTTAATTTATTAAATAATAAATGCAAGTTACGCATTATTTTTGGTGGGTCACGGCCCCTCTGGCCCGTAATGACGAGCCGCCACTGGGAAGACAGATAGAGAAAATTTTGGAAAGAGTGACTTCATGGCACGGAAGCGCGTAACATCCGAGATGAAAGCCGCCTGTGTGGTGCCGGAGCTCGTAAGGGAAGCAAATAATAGTACGACTGCGACCTACAATGCATGTCGTAAGAAGCGACTGATGAAGGCCCTAGGGTTGCTACCCTAGTTAACAAAAAGCAGCGCAGAAATCGGATGTGGTGGCCTACTTGTAGACGAATAACTGGCACAACGTACAATCGCTCTTAGGCTCAGATCACATACAAATCACACAGAGTGGTTGACAAGTGGTTGATATGGAGCGTTTGAAGAAGAAAAGAATGAGATGATAGCAAACACTATAGACAGAGATTTGGAGAGATTCATGATCGTCTACGCCAGCCGACAGGCACCTGATGATGATATATATGTATACGCTATTTTCCCTTACATGTTTGATAGTTTTACATAATTCTTGTTTCTGTTGCTTAGGAACAGTGGGCGACTGGAGAAATTGGCTAAGCAATGCTCAAAGTGATGCTGTTGACCAGATGATTCAGAAGAGAATGCTGGGATGCATTTACCAACCACAATACTAGATGGATGACCTAGTTTATTAGTTTCCTAGCAGCATGTATCTATAACGTGTGTTACTTTTAGCACGGCCGACTCTATAGAGTTGGTTGTGCTTTTAGTGTGTACTAGAACCACACATTCACTGATGAGCTCTTCTTCTTCTTCTTCTTCTTCTAACGCTCCCGTCGACCACTGAACCACTCTGAGTGATTTGTATGTGATCCGAACTTAAGAGCGATTTTACATTCTGCCAGTTATGCCAGTAGGCCAGAACATCCGATTTCAGCGATGTTTTTATTTATTAGGTAGCTTCCCTAGGCCCCAACCTAAGTCGCCTCTTACGACATGCCTTGTAGGTCGCAGTGTTATTATTCTCTGCTCCCATTTTGAGCCCCAAAAACACACAGACAACCTAGTTTACTAGTTTCCTCGCATCATCCTTTTATAAAGTATGTCACTTATCTTGTGTACTAGAACTCCAAATTTACTGATGCGATCGTTCAAACAATAAAAACACTAACGCAAATTAAACAACATTCTTGTAAATAATGTAACTCATTCATGCCCTCTCTGTGGTAAAGCTGAGGACATACGCTGCACCACATCCTTTATAGAGCCTCTTTCATTGGAATCTGATGATCCCCGGCAGGAATAAAAACACAGTTACAGAATTGATTGATTGATGAAAGGACCTTTATCATTGCACTTGGGTTGGTCAACCATGTGTTCTCCGATGTCTTTCTTACACAGGAAGATCTCAGCGGCAGTACATACACTCCGTTGCATCAACGAGGGTCCCGATGTAATTTGCAAGATAGTGGAAATGTGTATAGGAATTTTTTTTTAAAGGAATGTTGCCATGGCAATGGGTGTACATCCTACTCCTATCGGGGTTTTTTAAACTGTCAGTGGTTCTTTTACATACTTAACTTGAACGCAGAAGAAACGTAGAAGAAGAAGAAGAAAGCGTAGAAGAAGAAGAAGAAGAAGAAGAAGAAGAAGAAAGAGAAGAAGAAGAAGAAGAAGAAGAAGAAGGGAGAAGAAGAAGAAGAAGAAGAAGAAGAAAGAGAAGAAGAAGAAGAAGAAAGTGAAGAAGAAGAAGAAGAAGAAGAAGAAGAAGAAGAATGCGTAGAAGAAGAAGAAGAAGAAGAAGAAGAAGAAAGCGTAGAAGAAGAAGAAGAAAGTGAAGAAGAAGAAGAAAGTGAAGAAGAAGAAGAAGAAGAAGGAAGAAGAAGAAGAAGAAGAAGGAAGAAGAAGAAGAAGAAGAAAGAAGAAGAAGAAGAAGAAGAAGAAGAAGAAAGAAGAAGAAGAAGAAGAAGAAGAGAAGAAAGAAAGCTGAAGAAGAAGAAGAAGAAGAAAGTGAAGAAGAAGAAGAAGAAGAAGAAAGTGAAGAAGAAGAAGAAGAAAGGAGAAGAAGAAGAAGAAGAAGAAGAAGAAGAAGAGAAGAAGAAGAAGAAGAAAGAGAAGAAGAAGAAAGAGAAGAAGAAGAATGAGAAGAAGAAGAAGAAGAAGAAGAAGAAGGAAGAAGAAGTAAGAAGAAAGTGAAGAAGAAGAAGAAGAGAAGAAGAGAAGAAGAAGAAGAAGAAGAAGAAGAAGAAGAAGAAGAAGAAGAAGAATGCGAAGAAGAAGAAGAAGAAGAAAGTGAAGAAGAAGAAGAAGAAGAAAGTGAAGAAGAAAGGAAGAAGAAGAAGAAAGTGAAGAAGAAGAAGAAGAATGCGTAGAAGAAGAAGAAGAAAGTGAAGAAGAAGAAGAAAGTGAAGAAGAAGAAGAAGAAGAAGAAAGAGAAGAAGAAGAAGAAGAAAGTGAAGAAGAAGAAGAAGAAGAAGAAGAAAGAAGAAGAAGAAGAAGAAGAAAGTGAAGAAGAAGAAGAAGAAGAATGCGTAGAAGAAGAAGAAGAAGAAAGTGAAGAAGAAGAAGAAGAAGAAGAAAGAAGAAGAAGAAGAAGAAGAAAGAAGAAGAAGAAGAAGAAGAAAGAAGAAGAAGAAGAAGAAGAAGAAGAAGAAGAAAGAGAAGAAGAAGAAGAAGAAAGCGTAGAAGAAGAAGAAGAAGAAGAAAGAGAAGAAGAAGAAGAAGAAAGAGAAGAAGAAGAAGAAGAAGAAAGAGAAGAAGAAGAAGAGAAGAAGAAGAAGAAGAAGAAGAAAGAGAAGAAGAAGAAGAAAGCGAAGAAGAAGAAGAAGAAGAAGAAGAAGAAGAAGAAAGAGAAGAAGAAGAAGAAGAAAGAGAAGAAGAAGAAGAAGAAAGCGTGAAGGAAGAAGAAGAAGAAAGAAGAAGAAGAAGAAGAAGAAGAAGAAGAAGAAGAAAGCGAAGAAGAAGAAGAAGAAAGCGAAGAAGAAGAAGAAGAAGAAGAAAGCGAAGAAGAAGAAGAAAGCGAAGAAGAAGAAGAAGAAAGAAGAAGAAGAAGAAGAAGAAGAAGGAAGAAAGAAGAAGAAGAAGAAGAAAGCGAGAAGAAGAAGAAGAAAGCGAGAAGAAAGCGTAGAAGAAGAAGAAGAAGAAGAAAGGAAGAAGAAGAAGAAGAAGAAAGGAAGAAGAAGAAGAAGCGAAAGAAGAGAAGAAGAAGAAAGCGAAGAAGAAGAAGAAGGAGAAGAAGAAGAAGAAGAAGAAGAAGAAAGAGAAGAAGAAGAAGAAAGCAAGAAAAGAAGAAGAAGAAGAAGAAGAAAGTGTAAAAAGAAGAAGGAAGAAGAAGAAAGCGAGAAGAAGAAGAAGAAGAAAGCGTAGAAGAAGAAGAAGAAAGAAGAAGAAGAAAGAAGAAGAAGAAGAAGAAGAAGAAGAAGAAAGAAGAAGAAGAAGAAAGGAAGAAGAAGAAGAAGAAGAAGAAGAAGAAGAAGAAGAAGAAGAAGAAAGGAAGAAGAAGAAGAAGAAGAAGAAGAAGAAGAAGAAGAAGAAGAAGAAAGCGAAGAAGAAGAAGAAGAAGAAGAAGAAGAAGAAGAAAAGAAAGAAGAAGAAGAAGAAGAAGAAGAAAGCGTAGAAGAAGAAGAAGAAAGCGAAGAAGAAGAAGAAGAAAGCGAAGAAGAAGAAGAAGAAGAAGAAGAAAGCGAAGAAGAAGAAGAAGAAGAAGAAAGAGAAGAAGAAGAAGAAGAAAGGAGAAGAAGAGAGAAGAAGAGAAAGCGAAGAAGAAGAAGAAGAAGAAGAAGAAGAAGAAGAAGAAGAAGAGAAGAAAAAGAAGAAGAAGAAGAAGAAGAAGAAGAAGAAAGGAGAGAAGGGAAAAAGAAAGCGTAGAAGAAGAAAGAGTAAGAAGAAGAAGAAAGCGAGAAGAAAAGAAGAAGAAGAAAGAAGAGGAAGAAGAAGAAGAAGAAAGAAGAAGAAGAAAGAAGAAGAAGAAAGAAGAAGAAGAAGAAAGAAGAAGAAGATGAAGAAGAAGAAGAAGAAGAAGAAGAAGAAGAAGAAGAAGAAGGAAGAGAGAAGCGAAGAAGGAAGAAGAAGAAAGAAGAGCGAAGAAGAAGAAGAAAGTGGACAGAAGAGAAGAAGAAGAAGAAGAAGAAGAAGAAGAAAGAAAGAGAGAAGAAGAAGAAGAAAGCGAAGAAGAAGAAGAAAGTGAAGAAGAAGAAGAGAAGGAGAAGAAAGGAAAGAAGAAAGCAAGAAGAAGAAGAAGAAAAACGATATTTCATTGTATGAATTTAACAGAGACTGCAATTTATCAAAATTAATTCTATAACCATGAGTATAGAGGAATATCAGTGGCGGCTCGCATTAGAGCTCACTGGCCGGGCCTCATAAAAATAATGTGTAACGGTTTTATTATTTTATAAATTAAAACATAACAACTAAAACCATGATTTTCCGATAATTTTTGGCCTGCCCCACCAGCAAAAATGATCGCGAGCCGCCACTGGTGAATATATATTTTCATAATTATAATAAAATTATTTCGCTTAGACTTGTGTTCATCATTTGTTTTGTCATTTTAGAAATAGACAAGGGAATGAGGTCTCTATATCGAAGTGGTTAAGAAGTGGAACGGCACTGGTTTAGTCTGTCAATGAATGCGAAGAGTTTGTGAATCTACCTTGGAAGCAAGATCAGCAAATGCAGGTGACGACATTAGTCACAGGGTTAGGAAAACACGTCAAGCCTTTGCTATCTTGAACACAGTGTGGAAATCTTTCGTAAGCGCTTATACCCGGATAATGTGCTTGCTTCTGCTATGCGGCGCGTTCAGCAAATTTCTCGCCAGGAGGCTCTCTCTAACCAGCATAGAACTTCCAATTCTGACAGGGTGAAACTTGTCTTAACTTTCCACCCTCATAGTTCCCTTGTGAAGAAAGTCTTATTCCGTCATCTCTCCATTCTTCAGTCTGATCATGAGACACGTTCAATCTTCCAACACTATCCTTTGGTGGCGTACAGACGGGACAGAAGCCTTAAGGATATGTTGGTTCACAGTCGCCTCAAGCCTAATATCCAGAGTCATTTTGGCACCATCCAGTGTGGCCGTCGGCGCTGTAACACTTGTGCTTATGTCATACAGACCCGCACGGTGTCTTTTCCAAAAGCCACGTTCGTTGTTGAAGACAGTTTCACGTGCGAGTCCCGTAATATTATCTATGCCATTATCTGCAAGCGGTGCAACAAGGCCTATATTGGGAAACCGGCAGGAGACTCAGTGACCGATTCGCCCAACACTTGCGCGATATACGCCAATGCTCTGTGGACCCTGTAGCTACCCATTTCAATGATACTGGCCATTCAGGAGCTTGCGATGTCCAGGTCACAGCCATCCGATCATGTTCCTCTGATGATCGTAGTCGATTTGCTCTGGAGAATCGGTTGATTTCTTTGTATGGTACCTTGCGACCACGCGGCTCAACGTATTACATTCTTATGCTTCTTAGTACTTTCTCTTCCCATGCTTTGTAATCTATATGGGTATATGTTGCATGTATTCAAGTTATATATTTACTAGATGTTTCATTGTTTCTTTTCCGTTCTATTTCTAGTTTTTATGTGTGTTTTTGTGTTACATTTATTTCGTTATTCGTTTTTATTCCAGATTTTCCTTAGATACGTTTGTATTTGGTCGTCCATTTGTGTTTCATTTTAATTTGTCACTCCTGTTTGTTCGTTTGCTTGATAAAGGCCTTGTTGGTCGAAACGTTGCTGTTTATCGTCACTGTTTCTGTATTTTGTAAAACTATAGTACTTTGTTTGTACGTGTTTCACTATTTACCAAGTTTTACTGCAGTCTTCCCCTATTTCGAAATCTACTGCCATCTCCATGAAAGCAAAGCTCATGATATTCAGCTCAAATGTGAAATATGTGTTGCTGTATAGCTTGGGAACGTGGCGAGTCACCAAGTTAAATATAAATGAGATTCAGATCTTTGTCAACAGATGTCTTTGGTGGATTCTCAGACTGAGATGGTATGACAAACACAAAACTGTGTTTGTGAGTTGCCATGAGTTGCAAACACAGAACTGTAGATAAGGACAGAACAGGAACCCACGACGACCCAAGTTAAGAGAGACATTGGCTGAAATCGGATACACGTGCCATAAATGTGTATGCGTTTATGGCCTACCAAACCAATGTGCAACATATACACGTTCTTGGCAAAGATCAAGCGGATCACAAAGAGTTATTAAGATTGGTCGTAAAGAACGAACGCAAAGAAGAAAAAGAGACAATGGCGATGAGTCGGGCATACCCTACGGAAAACACAGTCGAGTGTCACTAGACAAGCACTTGAGTGGAACCATCAAGGAAAACGGAAAAGGGACGTTCGAAACGGACCTGAATACGAAGTAATCTTTGAGAACTGAAGGATGCTCGACTGTTCTGGGAGACAATAAAGAAAACAGCTAGAAACCGGGAAAAGTCGCGAACAACTGTTGAGGTCCTATACTCCACGAGGAGCGGAGAGTAATAAGTCAAGTAAGTCAATGAATGCGCAAGAAGAAGGCGAGACGTAGCACGAGTTGCAAGAGTATTCTTACGACCCTTTGTACGAGAGTGATGTTTGTTTGTTTCGATCGTTCTTCTCGACCACTTTGATCATTCTTGGTGGGATATATAAAACAGTCTTTGCCAAGAACGTCTAGAACGTTGCGCCCCCGTTAGACCCCTATTATTGTTTTACGGGCGCATTCGAAACCGAAGTTATCGGCCTAAATACGAAAGTGATTCAACCGGAGGTACCAATTTCCTTCCTTCCTCCTTCCTTTCGTTCGCTTGAAATATGTCTATATATTCAATGTTGTCTCTTGTATGAACCACTGTCTTTTGTAGCTCACACAGAGGTCCGTGTAGTTTTATGTCGAGTGTTGTTTCGTTAGGCCAGTGAGTTTGCCTCAGTGTATCATATTCAGGGCAGTCTTGAAGTATGTGCTCTGCAGTCTGGTTTGCCTGTCCACATGTACACATGGCTGAATTGCCAATCTTGAATTTTGTATACATGTGGCTGCGAAGCCGATTGTGTCCTGTTCTAAGACGCAGAATAACAACTTGTTCCAATCTGCTCATATTATAGTAATCGTCTTGTGTTGGTATTTGTGGCTTTCTCATTGATTTAATCATCCTTTTCTTTTGGTGGTAGGTAACTGGCACATCCGGCTGCTCTCCTGCAGCACCTTCCTTGGCCAGTCGGTCTGCTGTTTCAAAAAATTTCATATACGATCGTCTTTTCAGGTTCACGCTGCTAAAACATGAATGCAGTTTTGACGATATCATTCAGATTTCTAGTTGTGAACATTTACTGCACGTGACTGTCCCTTATATATCTGCTCCTGGCACCGATTTTACCATTAGACAAACATTGGTTACAAATTAATTCACCCGTGAGTTGCTGGGACCAGCAAGAGGAGCAAAGAATAGTAACACTGCAACCTAAAGGCATGTCGTTAGAGGCGGCTGAGGTAGGTCTTAGGGAAGCTGCCCTGGTAAATAAAAAGCGTCGCAGAAATCGGATATGCTGGCGTTCGTGTAGGCGCATAACTGGCACAACGTACAATCGCTCTTAGGCTCAGATCACATACGAATCACAAAGAGTGGTTAACAAGTGGTCGATATGGAGCGTTTGAAGAAGATGAAAAATAACAACAAATCAGTTTTGAGACTCATTTTTCAAGAACAATAATAGAGATCTTTTTTTGTTACCTTGAGTTCTTCTTCTTCTTCTTCTTCTTTGCGTTCGTTCTTTACGACCAATTTTAATCAATCTTTGTGATATGTTTGATCTTTGCCAAGAACGTGTATACGTTGTACATTGGTTTGATAGGCCCCTAAACGCATAGACTTCTACACATTTAGGACACATGCATCCGATTTCAGCCAAACCTCCTTAGTCGCCTCTTACGACATGCATGGCAGGTAACAGTGGTTCTATTCTTTACACCCCAAATGTGGGCCCCGGTAACCACTCAGGCGTACCTTGAGTTCAATTATCATTCCAAGATGAACTCTTTATGTAAAGAGACACTGAAACCCAAAACCAAGGGGGGAAAAAAGAAAAAGGAACAAACTAGAATCACAAAGAGAAATTTGGACGGTGGTCAAAGTTAGTTAGTCTATGAGGGGCCGAAAGAAGTGTCTTTAGTCAAATTATGATAGAAGTGTCTTGTAAATGTCGATAGCTATGAAAGAAGTGTCTTGTTTTGTCTTATGAAACGATGGAGGTATTGGGAAAGGGACAAGTCGGCTGACATATAACAATATTTTGTAGCAACTATCGAACGTCTGAGAAATTGCACGTCAAATACAAAGGAGCAGGAGAATATCCAAGAAATACTCCTAACAAATATTAACTAACATTTGCAATGACATGAGAAACATCAACTATTAATAGATATACCCGCCCGAGTGGTTACCGAGGCCCAAATTTGGGGTGTAAAGAATCGGATGTGGTGGCCTACTTGTAGACGAATAACTGGCACAACGTACAATCGCTCTTAGGCTCAGATCACATACAAATCACACAGAGTGGTTGACAAGTGGTCGATATGGAGCGTTTGAAGAAGAAAAAGAATGAGCTGATATCAAACACCATAGACAGAGATTTGGAGGGATCAATGATCGTCTACGCCAGCCGGCAGGCACCTGATGATGATGATGATATATATATATTGCACTGTTACCTTCCATGCATGTCGTAAGAGGCACCTAAGGAGGTTTGACTGAAATCGGATGCATGTGTCCGCTAGGGAATGCTAACCTGAAACAAATACTTGCAGAAAACGGATGCACCAGGCCGTAAGGTGCATAACATGGTACAACGACCCCTCACAGTGAGGAATGGGATAACGGATTCTACGGTTGCCAATCTGCCTCGCAGATTTAGCCACGCAGTAAGAATGTCAGACCTACCATCACGAGGGTGGCCAAAACGGGAAAGCAGAAATCATAGAAATTATATCCTACAGAACTGCCCCAGTATGCAGACTTGAGAAGGAAGAGGTGGCCCACTTACACCAGCCTCCAAGACAAACGGTATGGCTTGGCTGATATTCTGAGGCAGACGGCTGCCTTTATTAGAGAATCCGAAACCCCAATATAGTGAGAACGCAGAAGAAGAAAAAGAAGAATAGATTTACCTCTGAAGTTGGCGAAGGCACATCTGCATGGCAGGGGACACGTCAAATTGTAGAAGCAAACCTTCACGCAAAAATCAGTCAGAAGCGTCATACCAGGTGTCATGGCTTAGCCTGAATTTACAGCAGGCGAACGCAGAAGATGAAGATAAACTATTAGAACCAGTCCAAGATCAAACAACGATTCTTCGTCTTCTTTCCGATCGGTTTCGTATGATCAGTCTCCTTCTTCTGCGATCAACTTCTGCTATGCGACTTCTCCGGTATGTGTCATAAACAGGGCGGTACGATTGAGTTCTTCACCGGTCCACCATAGTTTGTCTTGTATGATCAGTCTAAACCATGAGATGGGTTGCCACTATGAAGCTGCATGGCAGTTGGAGTTCCTCGAGAGTTCTCCATAGCTTGCTCTGTAAGCTTAGTTCATTTAAGGGTTTATGGGTTTTTAAGCCGAAGGATTGACTTCATTGCACCTGGTTTTACCCCATATGGCTCGGTCCCTATTCGCAGAAATGGCACTCCACCTGCCGAGAGTATTTTACAAAGCGCGTTCTCCGTAACTCCACCAACAATCCTAGGGTCTCTGGAAAACCTGCATTCGTGAACAGATCGTCGTGGTCCAGATTCAAACCCACGACTTGGGTCAAAGGCGCATAGGGACAACGCCGCGCCAGGATTAGTGAGCTAGCACTAATCAAGATCCTACCCCCACCTCCACGTGGTGACCCTTGTAGCAGACAACCGATCTTGTCTGACTAAGCGGGTAGGGATCGAGGAAGAGCTACTCTGGTTTAAGTAGTGATACAGACGCAGTTACGTTGGATGAAATCCGCTTGCAACACAGACGAGCAGAATCCTAGAGTGACTATTAATGCACGTCTTTCCCGGCCGATGGGAAAAGCTGAAAAAATAAACATAGAAGGATGAGGGGTGCATCCAGAGAAGAGACGTGGACCAACATGGGGAGAAACTCGGAGCCCTGAGGTGGGGGCCCGAATTGAGTTGCGTGTCCTGACAGTCTCGTGGCATAGTAAATGTGAGCACGGTGAGAAACCTGATAAACACGGTGAGCAGGCACCAAGGTAAAGCGAACACGCACACGGACGAAACACAGGTGATCCACCGGTGGGGCAGACAGGCACGATGGTTATGATGTAGCGACGAAAAGCCATGGCAAATGTAGGGGTGAGCGGACCACCCAATGCGCAGTAAAACTGGAGAGCCCAGGAGAGGCTTGAATTCAGTGCAAACGGGCACCCATTAGAAACGCGAGGTGGACAAAACGGTGGCGAACCTCGAAGATGGGACTCCATCCAGAGAACAATAACCACGTTTTCCCTCGCAGAGAACTACTACTGCCTTGTAGTTTGATTGGGGACAATCAAAGGCTAGAGGAGCAAACCGTACACAAAACTGGACGGCAGGCAAACCAAGTAGTCCAAAAAGACTGGTAACCTGGACAGATGACTCTCAACAACCCTGGAGGGAAGGTTGTCTAAGGGTCACTACTCTAAAAGAAAATAGCAGCCTGCTACCTTGCAGGTCAGCTGGGGACAACCAAAGGATAATGGAGAGCGAAACCAGTAAACGCTGGCTAAAACTGGACACATCGCCGAAGGATAAGCACCAGAGCTCCAAATGACGCTGAAGATGTGACGAAAAACACACCGGTGCTAATGGCTGCATGAATCAGATTTCCACATGAATACGATTTATGGAGAAAACTGGTACATCAGTCTAAGCGGTGATCGCGAGAGATATAGAACACACGACCTTCGACTCACAAGGCAAAGGGATTAACCACTTAGCCACAGAGAACCCCAAGCTTAGTTCATGAGGCCATGTATCATTTCTTTGGTGTATGTATAGTAGACAGAACTGCAGAATGTGCTCTGTGGTCTGTTTTTCTGTCTGACATGCATATTATGAGTGTTTGCTATGGGTGTGTTGTCTCCGCAACTCTTTGTATTTTTGTTTCATATGTGTCTTGATTCTGGTAGTGACACTGGATGTGTGTGTTTTATCAATTTTTCCCCCTCATTAGCCAGCTTGTCTGCTCTCTCATTTCCTGATATGCCACAGTGAGCTGGTTGGTATCCACTAGAGAATAATTTGGTTGTGTCTTCTTCTTCTTCTTTGCGTTCGTTCTTTACGACCAATTTTAATCAATCTTTGTGATTTGTTTGATCTTTGCCAAGAACGTGTATACGTTGCATATTGGTTTGATAGGCCCCTAAACGCATAGACTTCTACACGCTTAGGACACGCGCATCCGATTTCAGCCAAACCTCCTTAGTCGCCTCTTACGACATGCGTGGCAGATAACAGTGGTTCTATTCTTTACACCCCAAATTTGGGCCCCGGTAACCACTCGTTCGCTTGTTTAGCTGTAATGTCAGCTCTCTCCTCATATTATCTCGTAGTTCCCTTTGTGTGGCCTGCATGACTGAAGTCTCACAGGAACAATAGTTTGTTATTCTATATTTTTCCTTTCCTGTAGTATTGTTGTGGCATTGACTGCTGCTTAACTCTGAAATTTGTTAAGAGTTTCCCGGTGCCACTTTAGTTTTTTTATTGCAGTGCCATCCCCTTCTTTCCTTGCTGTCGTATCCGATGATCCATTGGTGTATATATAGTCCACTCAGATCGGGGGATGAGGTGTTTTCCTCTCGAACGTTCCCATCGACCACTTGTTAACCACTGTGTGATTTGTCTAGTGTCTGAGCCTAAGAACGGTTGTACGTTTCGCCAGTTATGCGCCTACAAGTAGGCCAGCACATACGATTCTTGCGATGCTTTTTATTTACTAAGGCTGCTTCCCTAGGTCCTACATTAGGCGCCTCTTACGACATGCATTGTAGGTTGCAGTGGTACTGTTATTTGCTTCCCTTGCGGTCGCCACACGGGCGCCTCAAGATTTAACTATACTTATACAACGTGTAATTCCAAACTCCTTAAATCGCTGGATCGATTAAATGTTAATTGTAGTGTTCTCATCCAACAGTAGGTCGCGAAGAGACCGAAGAACTTCCCCGTAAAAAAAAAGTAAAGGAACCCTTTCATACCTCGTGGTATATAGGTCAATACAATGTTAGGCCTGTATTTTCATTGACCGTCGGCACACGATGGGTGATGTGGTGAACCCACACCACTAGCCTTGCGAAGCTAGTTCACTAACAACTACGCTACAGCGGCTCTGAACTTCCCCCGTATCCATCCTAAACTCCCCCTTAAAAAAACCCGATGCAAGCATGTCCCGCTCTCTCGTTGCCGCATGACCATGTCAGTAGATTCACGTGAGTCTTTGGAGGTTGGAACACCTTTATAGACGACATCCACTCATAGCGCAATTTGCCATTCTGCATCTTCCGAAGTATTGACTGAGAGTAGGAGACAACAATCGCCCCAGTAAACAAAGTCTCAGAGAGTCAATGGAGTATGGTAACAAGCCGAGAAAATTGAGGTCAGATGGCTGCTGTTCTACAAGACGCCACAAGTCATGATGGTCGTTTTCTAATTCGTCGATGAATGGTCACTATCAGAGGTCGAGCAAAGTGGAGAGATGTTGATAGACGATGTCCAATGAGTAGTGACTACTGACTGTGAACAGATGTGTTATGATACATATTTCCACAGCGTGTTCTTTACAATCTTGCTTGGTTTTCTTTAGTGAAAATATTGAGAATGTGTGTTGCCCATGACTGAGGTTTCTTCATCCTGGTCGTATGATCAAGTATCATCATCATGAGCCACAACAAAGTACTACAGAAGTCATCCCTCAATCACTTCAGACAATGCGCCATGCCAAGAAAATGGTCAACTAAACCCTACGAGTGCATAGGTCGACTAGCCAATACAAGGATTGCCGAGTGGACGATGTTGGCAAGATGACTTGGGCCAGATGATGATGATGATGATGAAGTCAGAAGCTGACAACTGCAAGTCTTGAGAACGCATGCGCACAAAAAGTTAACAATTTCATTGGTTCAAGCGTTAATTATGCAGATACTGCGGCGGCTACAAGAATTGGGCGCCTTCTTCTATCACGTGACCATAATCCGCCATATTTGGTTAATAGTCTGGAAATGAAATAGAACAGTGAATGGACGGTACAAGATTTTTGTGAACCGATTTTCACCGACCTACACAAATATAGGGTAAGATTATGTTCCTGGTATTTTAGTCTGCACCAGGTAGAAAACGGACATCAACTACACGATTTAGGTGTGATATGTAATATATAAAAATATTTGAAGGAAAGTGGACATGCTGTGTTGTGTGTGTGTGAAAAAAGAACACGCTAGTACTAGATAGAGTTGATAGACCAAATAAATATGGCGCCAGTGCCGGGAAGTCCGTAACCTCCCTTGTTTTACGACTGAATGTCTGCTATGTATGTGTGTATATACAGCATTTCCTTCGAAACATTTAATTCTAAATGGTATCGGCTATACACAATTGCAATTCTGTTGACAACAATTATTGTTGAAAAATGGGCATTGATGACCATCAGTGTACTCATGAAGCTTTGTTAAATCAATTTTGTTCATTCCTGTTATTTTTCCCACCAACCATTGTTGAACGAATACTGTTACAAAAAGGCGGCAAATGTCTTCTTACACTGATCATGAGATATGTCGACTGGTATCTATAATAATCAAACACCGGACTCTACAATCTAGGCAAAACATTGCAATTAAATCAATCATTGCTTGCAATTAATTCACTTGCTTTGGCCCCTTGAGTAGGCATTGATTAGAGAAAAGTCCAAACATAAATGATAAATATTTAATAATGAAATTGCCAGACGCAGACACTACAAACATACAATGGATACATTCTCATTCAGGACTAGACAAGACATCATTACATAAATAATGATCATATAATTATAGTAATAATTATATACATAATACAACCAAAATCCGATACAGAGTGAGAAATGGGGATTTTTGTTTTCATTCCCTGCTATGACTACTATCTCAGTCTATGAATTCATACAGTCTTGTTGCCTAATATAATATGATAATAAATATGGTGTCGCCCGAGTGGTTACCGGGGCCAAAATTTGGAGTGTAAAGAATAGATCCACTGTTACCTGCCACGCATGTTGTAAGAGGCGACTAAGGAGGTTTGGCTGAAATCGGATGCACATGTCCTAAACATGTACAAGTCTATGCATTTAGGGGCTTACCAATGTGCAACGTATACACGTTCTTGGCAAAGATCAAACATATCACAGAGTGATTAAAGTTGGTCGTAAAGAATGAATGCAAGGAAGGAAGGATAATATTGTGCTTCTGATTTTCACATGGAAAGCTTGATTTTTTAAAATTACCAGGTGTCCTTCGCTCATTCAGATGAGCCGTACTTTGATATTTGACATTGCGGTATAGTTATAGTCTTACCTTTGCTCCAAAAGTACTTGGCGATTGTTTGTTCCAAACCACTTCGATGTGTCATTTTTTCTTGTATTGTGAGGTGTTGGGGGTCTATTCTCATTCTGCATACCCCGAAGTCGAGAAGAATACAGCTCTCAGTATTTAATTTTATGCTGTATGAACTGTAGAGGTTCCTACTCAAAGTTGTTTCTATGAATTGTTACTGCAGTATACCCTCAGTTCTGGCACTACATGTTCTAGGAAACACCTCTTGTAGACTACTTTTTTATGATTTGGGTTTTATTCAAGAACCTAGAGGATTACACTAGAACAGTGTTTCCCAAAGTGGGTGGTACTGGGCGCGCGATCCCTCCTTTCCCCCGTCCCCCTCCCCAGGGGCACTGAAGTGTTCTAGGGGAGGGCGCTAGTGAGTTCAAAAGAATTTGGAGGCGTTCATGCGATTAGGGTTCGGTGGCTCTTAAAGAAGAAATTCATAATAAATATTTTAAAATAAATTATTTTCATGATTTTGCGATTGAATAATCATTTAAAATTTGAATTCTGCATTTTAATTCATCTTTTGCCTGTCTTATACCTCCATTTTTCATCAATTTCCTATGTCAAAGATAAAATAGAGCATGTATATATAGGGGCGTTAGCAAACTGTTATTATGTGGAAGGGGGTCGGGGGTGTTGCAAAGTTTATGTTGTGCAAAGTGGGCAGTGGACCGAAAAAGTTTGGGAATCTATGCTCTAGAACAACCACATGTTGAACACTTTAGTCTGTTTGTGATTTGTGCTAGAAGCTATTCGTATGGTTGGCGATTTACATTTGCTCTAAATTAACCACCTTTCAGCCTTCTCTTGTAGCGTGTACATAAACTGGACCAAATGGCATGCATGATTATGCCGGGCACTGCTTATTTAAACGGTATCTATTACAGACACTGTGACATGGGTCGATCTCTGAGATTTTGCTCATCATGCGTGTAGATTAATCTTGTACCAAGTATAGATGCACTTACACTACTAAATTTCGCCCGAGTGTTTACCGGGCCCAAATTTGGGGTGTAAAGAATAGAACCACTGTTACCTGCCATGCATGTCGTAGGGGCGACTAAGGAGGTTTGGCTGAAATCGGATGCATGTGTCCTAAGCGTGTAGAAGTCTATGCGTTTAGGGCCTACCAAACCAATGTGCAACGTATACACATTCTTGGCAAAGATCAAACATATCACAAAGATTGATTAAAATTGGTCGTAAGACGAATGCAAAGAAGACTACTAAATTTCATGAATGGCTTCACCCTCAATACCTAATCGCTTTGCCAGACTTTTAACTATGTAGTCTGTTTCCAGGTCCATCTTGAGGAGATGCCTTTTCATCGACCTGAACAATGAGTTGGTACTTTAAATTCCTTGCACCTATGGCCCAGTTGTGGTGAGGTGGGATTATTTTCAAGTAATCGCTAATCTCAGGGGGGGAAAACAAAACAATATACGTTTCAATCAAAGGATACAACAGCAGAGAAGAAATTCAGACTCCCTGTATGGCAGACATAACATATACAGTCCCTAACGACCCTAAAATCTGCTTTAGAATTTTTAATTCTAATTTTGTCCCAATCCTAACATATGCTCTAGCACGCATTGGAAAATGACTATAGATATAGAAAGTAAGATTAATGCATTTGAAAATAGATGTCTGTGAAAAATAATGATCATAAAATAGAATTAATTCAGGAGAGGTGATGAAATCAGAGAAATTTTTAGTCAACTGCCAGAAGCAACTGCTATGTTGGGCATACTGAGAAGTAATGGTTTATGAAAGAAATTACGAGAAACACGGAAACAGACTTTACTGAGAAAGGCGAGAATTATCGGACTGAATTCTGTATCAGAGATTAAACTATCTGCCCAGGATAGAGCAATATTGAGAAATTGCTTGCAGAGAATATGTAACATTTAAGTGCAGAAGAGAAATGCAACAATAATAAAACATTGTTGGTTTCATTGCATTCATCATAATATAGCAGAACAAAAATTATGCGATAGTAGTGTATGTGTACTTCTGTATTACACAGAATGCAAAGGTGAAACACGTTTTTACGTGTTTCACCATTGCTACATAGTTTCACTGCAGTCTTCCCGTATATCGATAATGCATGGGAACTAAAAATACTAAACTCTTCTCTCATGCAATCTTTTTAAAGAAAATTTTCTGGAACTAAGCAACGAACATCTCTCTCTGAACACAAATAAATAATACTTAATTGTCTGTATTGGATCAGTCATGTCCTCAAGAGATTCTATCATCAGAACTAGCATGTTTTGGATCCTAAGTGGCTTATGAAAGACAAATTGGTAAACTATGTGGATAGATAAACCAGTCCTAGGGCACCCTGTGAAGTTTAGTCACAGATTGAGTAAAGTGAAGTTTGTTGCTGACTATCAAGGTGCTACTGACTGCTTCGTTAGTTGTTTGCAAAAAAACACAAGATGCTGGCATTAAAGAATAATATGAAAGAGTTATGTTATGTGATTGACATCATGGCACATAGGGCATTCCCATGCATCCTTCACTGCAGCAGCCATCCCAAAGTTAACTTGCTCGCCGTACCCATGAGAAGTTGATTAGTATATCTTATCTACCACGAAAACGACACTGTCTGGCATGTCCAAACTTAATTCCTAATTCTCGAATTGTTCCAGTGTCCGAGACTCGCCCATATCACATCAATGAACATGTAATGTACATCGGCTATGTCCATACTTCTGCCAGCTTGAGTTAGGGCATTGTTTGCAAGAAAGTCAGTGTGTTAGTACCTTGTACTGCTGCATGTCCAGGTGTGTACAGCGAAGTCAGTGTCTTGAGATGTGACCTGAATGATGTCCAACCATTCCACTCGCAGACTTCCAGATTCAGTTCTTATATTCATCGTATCTGATATGATAATCGTATGGGTGGCCTGTTGCTCAGCCACTCACTATGCCCATGTGTTGTAGGGTCTCGCAAGGATAGCAAAGAATAGTAACACTGCAACCTACAAGGCATATCGTAAAAGACGACTGAGGTAGGGGCCTAGGGAAGCTACCTTAGTAAATAAAAAACATTGCAGAAATTGGATGTGCTGGCTGGCCTGCTTGTAGGCGCATAACTGGCACAACGTACAATCGCTCTTAGGCTAGGATCACATACAAATCACAAAGAGTGGTTAACAAGGGGTCGATATGGAGTGTTCGAAGAAGCTACTCACTAGAGAGTTCTGTAGGCAGCTTTGATTTCCATAGTCATGCTCTATGTTGCCTTGAAAATGCCACAGTCCTCACTGTGTGAGAGTGGACAAAGAGGAATACTTCTGCGTTTTCACTAGATTGGGATTTGGGTTCTCTAATAAAGGCGACCGTCTGCCTCAGATTATCAGCCACGCCATACAGTTTTGTCTTGGACGCTAGTGTAAGTGGGCCACCTCTTTCTTCTCAAGTCTACACACTGGGGGCAGTTCTGTAGGATATAATTCCTATGATTTCTGCTTCCACATTTGTGCCGACCTCTTCCAGCAGTAAGTTTTGGCCACCCTATGGTAGGTCTGATATTCTTACTACGTGGTTAAATCTACGAGGCAAATTGGTGACCGTAGAATCCATTATCCCATTCCTCATTGTGAGGGTTATGCACCTTACGGCCTGGTGCATCTGTTTTCTGCAAGCATTTGTTTGGGTTAGCATTCCCTAGCGGACACATGCATCCGATTTCAGTCAAACCTCCTTAGTCTCCTGTTACGACGTGCGTGGCAGGTAGCAGTGGTTCTATTCTTTACACCCCAAATTTGGGGCCTGGTAACCACTCGGGTGAAGAAGAATACTGTAATGCCTGTGTGTTTTTTGAAATGTTAAGCTTGTGACTAAATCAGTCTTATTTGTTTCAGATGGAATCAGAAAACATTGGTCAAGATAGTACAGTCAAGGAAAAGGACTGTCCAAATGCTGTGTTAAAAAACCGTGCCTTAGCGGCACATCTGATTCAGAATCTCAGAACAGATTGCAGAAGTGAACGTATCTTCAATAGTCGTACCAGCTAATGAATCTACATGTAATGGGAAAATGGAGGTAGAAGTTTCATGTGAAAGTGAGGGATCTGATGTAACTGAAGATTCGCAGATTGATACAACTTCTGCTATCACAACTTGCACTGACAAGGAAGACGTACAAACAATGGATATTTCTGAAACTACTGAAGAAAATATTTCTGTTAACAAGGTGAACGAATCTGCCTCTTCCAGAGATGCTTCAGAAACTGTACCTGCATCATCAAACAGAGATGGCGACTCTAGTGACTTCAAAGCTGGTCAGGAGGTCTTTGAAGAGGAACTTGATGATAATTGTGATATGGACAGTGATGATAATCAGAATGTCAAGGCTACACAAAATGAAGGCGAGACCAACAGTCAGGCTTGTTCTATATCCAAGTCAGATATAGAGAATGAGAGCTTGTCTACCAGCTCTGAAAGGAAAAGTAGCGTGCCCACACTAGATCCACAATTAGTAGAGTTGAGTGAAAGTAAAGATAGCAAAGACAGTGACAATGAAAGTAACTCGAGTCAAGGAGCCATACGTATTGTGGATATAAAGAGTTCATATAATGTTTCAGAAACTTTTGATAATGTGGAAGATAGTGAAGATGATGATGTAACTTGTTTAGAAGTTGAAGAAATTTCTGGTAACAATGAGAAACCCAAAAACACAGTTAGACGTATGGGTAACACCGATAATCGTGGCATAAAGAACCTGTTTAAAGCAGGTTCAAATATTACAGACAGTGAGGTTCAAAACGGGTTTAGTAAGGGCAAAGAGTCTGCAGATTATGAAATGTGTAATAGTGCTGCAAATGGATTGAAATTGAACAACAAAAGTCAAAAAATTAATTTACTAAAGAATAATGTGGACAAAAATAAAGATGAAAAGTCTGCAGATTCTTCTGCTGATGAGGTGGAAATTATAGGAGAGTCCAAGGTCATACATGCTAATAATAAACTGGACACTTCACACAAATCTTCAAAAAATGTGGCTATTGTTCCAGGCAGGTCTGCCTTGTTGAGACCAGGACTTCCTGTCACTGGTAATCCTCAGCAAATGCTGCTTCTAAACATGTTCCTCCAGCAGCTGCATCATCATCTCCAGCATTGCTGCCCAGATTCATACCAGGCGGTGGTGCTCAAAGGTTTCCTATGAAACCTGCCGGCTTTACCATGACTGGTGGTGTCCCAGGTCAGAGTTCTCAAAAAGTACCGTCATTTGTTCCCTCTGTAGCACCACCAAAACCGAAGTCAAGTTTAGATCAAATTGAGCTTATCCGTTGGGAGATTCAGAACAGAATTAACTGTCGTCCTAAGTATTTCAAACCCAGTCCTAGCTCAGACCTCGGTCCACTGGCCAAGTATCTATTTGATATTGGCTCAGACTTGATCAAAGAAGCTGTTTACCACGATCTGGTCAAGATACAATCTAGAAAGAACAATAACGATAAACTTAGTCCAAAGGAGAAGGAAGATCTGACTAAGCTCAAGAAAATAGAAAAGGATCTATTTGCTACAATTGGTCACTTGAAACTCAAACTAAAGAAGAGATGTCGAGTCTGCAAATATCAGACTGAATCTGATAATGTGATGTTCTATCATAAGCAGTATCCACATGAAGATAATAAGTTCATGAGATGTTCACATTGTTCATTTGTTACTAAACAAACATTAACTTTTAAGTCACATATGGAAACTGACCACAGTATGCAGGGTAAACTCCATGACAAAAAGGCCATTTTTGAATGTGATCTGTGCCCTTACGAAAATAATCAAGAACAGAAGGTGACTCTTCACAAACAGAGATGCATTAAACAATATCGGCCATTGTTTAATCTCCATCCTAGTTGCCTTTCAGGGGCTGAAATTAATCTATGTTTGGAGAACATCTTCTACAAGCCAATTATTCCAAAGAATTTGAAAATTTTGCAGCAAAAATATGCTCAACAGCAAGCGGCTTTAACAGAAGCCAAGAGACAACAAGCACAAATACAAGAAGTAGCAGCTCAGAAAAAAATAGCAGCACTTTCTGCAAAGAAACCGCAACAGCTGCCACAGAAAGGTGTGTCTTCATTTGTTGCTGCACGTTTTAATGCCCCAACCAATGTTAGAATGCAGAACCAACAACAGGCTGTACCCTATAATGCAAGTAGCAACGTGAAGGCCGTACTACCGACTGTAGCCAACATGTTAAAGAACAAACAGAAGTCACAGATTACTCCAACTGGCTCGCAGCAGAACACAGCAGTTGCTGGCTTTGAGGCTTGTGAAATATGTGGTGGCTACGTTAAAGATAAGAAGGCACTACGTATACATTTCTTTTACGCTCATCGTATAGATCTGCCTGTAAATCTGTTTGAGTGTTACCAGCCACCATTATACTGTGCCACATGCTATGTTCGCTTTTGGACTGCACAGGGTCTCCGCAAACATATTGATACTCACAAAGAAGAAAATCAGACAAGAGGTGTAGTGGGAAAATGCATATCGTGTGGGCATCGTGTTCTGAATTTATTACTTCATATGCGTGTTGTTCACAATCGTGAAATGCAGCATTATATGAAAGCTCTAATGTGTATGTTTTGTGGAGGATGCTTTGAGTCTCGCCAGGAGTGTGAGCGACACATAACTCAGGTTCATGGACAAGTTGATCCCGTCAGTGGAGCACTCAAATCGTCGACTATACCTGCTCAGAAGGCACAGTTAACTCCGGCGAAGGCAGGAAATAACAGTTTAGTCAAGGGGAGCATTTGTGTTCTGTGTAACTTAAACTTTGGCCGTAACGTTGACTTGACACGTCATTGTATGCGCATGCACCATACATGCATGAAGTGTGGCATGGTTGTCATTGACAAGGCTTCCTTGATAAAACACACTTGCTTGTGCTCACCTAGTGGTACTCGCGACTGCACCGTATGTGGAGAGACTGGCTTTCATCCTGCGTACTATGTGAAGCACCTAAGAGACAAACACCTCAAAAAGTTGACTATCAGCGTGGTAAGACTCTCCACAGAAACCATTGAACGTTGGACTAAATGTCTGCCCTCAAATGAAACACCTCCCGAGATTCTAGTTGAGATTTTAGACTCTGATGATGAGGTTGATGATGATGCTGCAAATAAAAGTATATTATTGCCAGATAAGACTCCATCTGAGCAACCAAACCTTGAATCATTGCCAGTTAAGACTACTACAGAGCAACCAAATATTGAATCGTTGGCAGATAAGACTACATCAGAGCAACCAAATATTGAATCATTGCCAAGTAAGACTACCACAGAGCAACCAAATATTGAATCGTTACCAGATAAGACTGCATCAGAGCAACCAAATATTAAATCATTGCCAGTTGAGACTACTTCAGAGGAACCTGATATTGAACTTACTTGCGAAGTTGAAAGTCCACCAGTAGAAGATACTGACAATACAAATCAAGATGATTCTGTTGAGATGGTGGTAGATGATGCGAAAGAGGTGATAGATATAGACTCTGCACTGGAGATTAGCAGTGCTGATGAAGACAGTAAATCTAATGACATTTCTCGAGGTGAAAAAAGAAAATCTGAATCACCTACTTCCGAGGAATCCTCTAAAAGGAAGAAATTATCATAGTTGTCAGTTTTCTATAGTAAAGTGTCATTCATGGAATCTGTGTTGTGCACATCAGCAGACAGTGTTCAAGTACAATTGATTCTCCAGCCATTCCGATGACATTAGGTTCTTGGAGTTTCAGGGAGTTTACTTGAATCATGTCCAGAGATGTACATAAGTGCTCTGCCGCTCAGTTTATTAAAGGAAATGTGCACCAATAGGGGTGTAGAAGCCATTTCTATTCAGTTTTCCATATGTGGAATGCTGCTGTACTGAAACTGAACCATGGGGAGGAAAAGACTTTCAACTCATTCCACCATGACTTATTTGGTGTCATTTTTAACATTTTCTATTGTCATATGTGAAGATTTTAATGTACTGTGACACAGATGTCAGGGATTGGTAAAATATTTTTTTTTTCATCTTTACAACATGACATGTGTCATTTATTGGTGGAGTTGTGTAGTCTGTAGGTAGCTGTATCATTTATAAGGGCAATAAAAAATTATGTTGCCCTGCAGGTCGGCTGGGGACAGCGTACCAAGTAAATGTTGGCTAAAACCGAACACATCACCGAAGGATAAGCACCAGAGCTCCAAATGACGCTGAAGATGTGACGAAACACACCCGTGCTAAGGCTGCATTAATCAGATTTCCACATGAATGAGATTTATAGGGAAATCTGGTACATCGGTCTAAGGGTGATCGCGAGATATATTTTGAGGAATCGCTGCATTATTTACAAGGGCAATAATAATGTTTTTAGGAAGAGTTTTAGTTCATAACTTGTCATTAGGTTGCTGTAAAAGCAATATGTCTCATCAAATTTTTTTCCCCTCCTTTTTCAAGAACAATCTTGTTGAGATCTGGAGTCAATAATCTGGTTATTCTTTTGCATCCGATGCCAAGTTAATTTTACTATGGTTGATGGCTATGTCCTGTAAAGGATATGCCACGTTTGTTTTTCATACGGAGCATGGGTGTTTATTTCCAGCTCTATCTTTTTGTTTTCCTTGAATCAAACTGATACATTAGTCAGTGACTGGCTCAATTTGTGACTCCGTGTAGGGCAACCCAATGTGCTCGGTCGGTGGCCATCCTTGTAGGGGGCTACATGAGCGACTGCATCTTCTCTTCTGTTCTTCATTGTCTTCCCTCCAGAGTCCAATACATGACAGTTCTTGTGCTAGTCTCTGGATCATTTCTGCAACTGTATATACACACGAAATTTGCTTCTGGTGCCCAGTCAGTTGTGAGAGAAATAGAATGCTATACTAAGCATTCCCACAATATCACGCCTCCTGTATAAAAATAATATCTAACTGCCAAGAGGTATTTAACTTGTCATTTACACAATGCACTGTTGTGAAGGTGTGTCTTCAAACGCTCCATATCAAACACTTATTTTTTCCGATCCAGAAGCACATGAGCCTTCGGCTCGGTGCCATGGACATCGTAACCCTTTGGTTCGGTGCCACGAAGACCATGAATCTGGAGAACCTGTGGCTTTTCTGACAGCCCCCGGAATTGAACCCGCACTCACAGGGAGCTTGTCACCCATAGTTCAACGCGCTGCGAACATGCTGGGTGGGCGTCAAACACTTTTTAACCACTCGTGATTTGTATATGATCTGAGCATAAAAGCAATTGTACGTTGTGCCAGTTATGCGCCTACAAGTAGGCCAGCACATCCTATTTCTACTGTTTTATTTACTAGGGTAGCTTCCCTAGGTCCTACATCAGTTGCCTCTTCGACATGTCTTGTAGGTTGCAGTGGTACTATTCTTTGCTTCCTTGCAGGCCCCGGCACCACACTGATGCAGTGTGTGTGTAAATCTGTTATACAACAATTGTTGTGCTGCTCACTTTAGTGTAACACTATATAATAACACTGCTACCTACAAGGCATGTCGTAAGAGGCGACTGATGTAGAGCATCAAAGCTACCATAGTAAATACAATGCGTCGCAGATATTGGATGTGCTGGCCTACTTGTAGGTGCATAACTGGCACAGCGTACAATCAGTCTTAGGCTTGAATCACATAAAAATCACAAAAGTGGTTAACAAATGATCAATATGGAGAGTTCGATGAATAAGAATCAATTATGTCTTGTATATGTATCATACTTGAAACATCTAATATAGTATAAGTATTTGTACAAGTTCACATAAAAACAAACAGGACAATGTCTTCCATGTTGTTTTGTAGATGATCTAAAACATTATTTCTGTCACACAATATCTCTGTTTTCATGGTAGCCTGTAACATCTGTCTACATAGGGGATATCTCATCAGTCGTCTTCGATCGCTCCACATCAACCACTTGTTAACTTTCTTTATTTGTATGTGTCCTGAGCCTAAGGGCGATTGTACATTGCGCCAGTTGTGTGCCCACAAGTATACCAGCACATCTGATTTCTGCTACACTTTTTATTTACTAGGGTAGCTTAGGTCCCTACCTAAGTGCTTTTCGACATGCCTTATAGGTCAGTGTTACTATTCTTTGCTCTCCTTATGAGCCCCAACACAAGAGAATTGTGGTTACATGTTGTCCTTCCACACCAAAGTTTCCTGTTTGTTTCCAGTTTTATGCAGTAAAACTCACATCAACCCCTGACTTTGCAGTGTGGATATCAGAGGTTTAAATGTCTAATCTGTGGGTCTCTGACATTGAGATACACTTCAAAAGTACTCTGTTTACCGTCAAATGTTCACCGGTGTCATGTTTGTATGGATAGTGTTCACCAGATCCAGTAATTGGGTGGGTCATTTGATAAGGTATGGTTGACTTAGTTGCAGTTTTATATTTAAGATGAGACCAAAATTCAGGTGCCCTGTCTTACACGTGTATGGTACCATACACAAGTAGGGGCCTAAGAACTGAGGTGCAATGTACACTCGTTCTTGGCAAAGATCAATTATGCGTCACAATAAGCATGATCAAATTGGTCGTAATGATCGAACGCAAACAACATATTTAATATGAGATCTGTAACAATCTTTACTATCCAGTTGACAAGCTGCGATAGCATAGTGGTTAGTGCACTAGGTTTTTTTTGGACACATGGTCTAGGTTCCATTTCAGTGACCACTTTCAGGCTGTTCGAATCTCACTTTGGTACCAGAAAGCACTGGGAGATAAGGGCAGCCAGTGTGATGTTGATCACATCACCGATGTTGATGCTTACGAACCTAACACTGTTTCCCAATATACCTCATAGTAGGAGAAAAAAATGGTGACTTCTTTTTACTACTTAATCCCTACTTCGAGATGTCGATAGTTAAATTTCAGTTACCTACTAAATGCACCATAAAACAAACAAGAGCAAAGACAATGCTCTTAACGAAATCAAATGTACTGTGCCGAAAGGTTATCACAGATTTGTTGTAAATATAGCAGACAACATATAATCAAATGGTTAAAATCTCCAAAGTGAAGTTTTATGGTGAAGGAATGTCCTCAAGAAGGAATGTCCTCAATGCACCGACTTTCCCAGTATGACTCATTTTCTCTCCACAGAAATGGCACACTACCATCCGAGAGCATTGCAGGAACTTCAAAAGTATTGCAGGAACTTCGTAGCTCCGGCAACAATCATAGGGATCTCAGGTAATGCACTCATGAACAGAACTGCATGGTCTGGATTTTAACCCAGGACTTTTGGAACTCAAGGCGAACAACGTAACCACTTTGCAATGATATGTCCTATTTTGTTGTGTGTGTGTGTGCGCCCAATATACTGATACACAGACAAGAAAATGTTACAATAGACTTACAGACAGGTTTGTTAAAGACCTGTGCCCAGTTAGGGGTTGAAAGATGAAGAAGAAGACTTACAGACAGGTGAAGAAATGTTGACTGACGGTTGTGTGTCTTGTAATCATGTGTGTTTCATTTCAGTTTAACAGTTGGCAAAAAATGGCTGCTGACAGTAAATGCTATCATTTAAATATAAATGTGTTGACAAGATTTCTAAAATAAATTTGTTCAGGACTGAACTTATATTTTGGGCTTTCTCTGTATTTTGTGTGTACATGAAACATTTGTGTATAGTACAGAATGATGACTAATGTTGGGGTATTGAATATCAAGACACAGAGAAAGCTTATCATCAATATAAGAAAGAGGCAGTCATCATTTTCGGGCATGTGATGAGGAGGGAAGGTTTAGAATACATTGTGACAAACGGTAAAATCGAGGGTAGAGGAAGACAGAGAAAATTTTGGATAGCCTGACTTCATGGCATGGTAGAGCGTCAACATCTGAGTTGATAGCAAACACCAACGACAGAGATTTGTGGAGATCCATGATCGCGGCACCCGATGATAATGACAGAAGTTGATCTTCATCCTACTTATCGCCATGTCAGGAGACTGGAGGAGAAAACCTTCAGTGTGGTACAGAAGTTTCATCTTCATCGTACTTACCACATGTCAGGAGACGGGAGAAAACCTCTTGTGGGATACCAGGACTCATTACTGACAAATTACCAAATTTACAGTGTTTATATGGATTGTCTTGCCAAATGGATTAGAGAGCTGCTATCATTCAGGAGATCCTAGTACAGCCAAAGAGTTTTTTTTATGTCGGGTGAGTTAAAAAAATCCTAACCTGGACAGTTTCGCTGCGACTGCACTAGCTATGCGGCCATTAAATCACACAGACTTATGTCCCGCTGTCCTGCACCGACCTAAAAAGCGGTTTTACAGGCAGTTTTTTAAAGAGGTTTTTACAGAACAGAGAGTGCAATATATTCATAATCCGCAATTCATTTCTACGTTTGATATTACTTCTTTCTTTGATTCACTTCTTACACCTGTAGTCATTGCCAAGGGTTGCATCTTACATCAGTTAACTAGAAAGATGAATCCGAATTAAAAGCATTCAGAAACCAGATGTACTGGTCTGTAGGTTCCCATCTTCTTCATCCCTAAGGAGGCATAGGTCCAATCCTTCCTGTCCAATGCCATATTTTTCAGATTTCTCCACTCTTTCCCCATTTGCTTGCATTGTTTCCAACTCCCTCTCCAAGTGTTCCTGTGTCTTTCATTTATTACCCTGTGGGTTCCATCTGAGGGCCTGTCTCATGATGCTGCCAGGAGGTCTCCTCAGTGTGTGTCCTATCCATCACCACCTTCTGCTTCATATCTCTTGTTCTACCTGTAGTTGTCCCAGGCACCTATCTGGCACACTGAAATCATGCTCTAAAGCGCAAATCACATACAGACCACAAAATGTGATTCAACAAGTGATTGATATAGAGCGAATTAAGTAGTAAAAGATTACATCGGTTGACTAGTCCTACCCATGGATGTGAGACCTTACATGAAGTAACTAACTAGTCCATATCCATTGGATTGTATGTTTAGTTTAAGCCTTTGCTATCCTGCACACAGTGGAAATCTATTGTCATCTCCACGAAAACAGCTCGGGATAATCAGCTCAAATGTGAAATCTGTGTCGCTGTATGGCTCGGAAACATGACGAGTCACCAAGTTAAATACAAAGATTAAGACCTTTGTCAACGGATGTTCTCAGTGGATTCTCAGAGTGAGATGGTATAGAGTTGCATAGACCTGTGAATAAGAAAAGAAACCCATGATGACCCAGGTTAAGAGAAGAAAATGGGTTGGGAATACCCTATGTAAGATATAGTCGAGTGTCACTAGACAAGCACTTGAGTGGAACCCGCAAGAAAGCGTGAAGGAGGACATCCTAAACAGACCTGGAGATGAAGTCTTCTGATGAGGAACAGAGGGGTGCTCCAATGTCCTGGGAAACCATAAAGATCAAATATCAGCTTTGCATACTGAACATCGACTCTGGGGATGCCCGTGTGGTGCTGGGGCCTGCAAAGGATGGTACCACTGCGACCTACAAGGCTTGTCGTAGGAGGTGATTGATGTAGGACATAGGGACGCTACACTAGTAAATAAAAAGCATCGCAGCTGGCCTACTTGTAGGCGCTTAATTGGCACAATGTATAATCGCTCTTATGCTCAGATCACATATAAATCACACAGAGTGGTTAACAAGTGGTCAATATGGAGCGGAAGAAGAAGAGTGTGGGTTAATAAGATAATTTTGAAAACCAGTACTGCATCTGAAAGACTGCTTGGCAATGTGTGAGATAGGAAAGAAGTCAGGAATGCCAGCAAACTAAATTTATCATGCCATAGTGTTCACTATTCCGTTATACGTCAGTAGAATTTTGACTAATAGAGTATAGCAGACACACCAACAAAATAAACCACTTCCACATGAGCTATCTCTGCAGACTGCTGAGATGTAAGTGGCAGTCCAACTCTAGATACCAAAGCTCTCACTGTGGCCAAAACTTCAGACATTCAACGCTTCTGCAGAAAGTTCAAGTGGGATTAGCCAGGCTCTAGCATATGTTAAGATATGCAGATGACACAGTATTGGTAGCAGAAAATGAACAAGATCTACAAGAATTAGTGGACCAATTGGACAGAACTAGCAAGGAATATGGATTAGACATTAACATACAGAAAACAAAAACCATGGTAATCAACAAGGAAATGGAAAAACCTAAAATGAATATAAAAATACATGGAGAATTATTACATCGAGTAAAAAGCTTCTCATATCTCGGTCAGATGATGGCAGATGATGGCAGATGTATAACAGAAATTAAAAGAGAATAGGAATGGCCAAGGATAATTTCAATAGTATGAGAAAGTTACTGACATCCAAACAAATCACAAACAGGCTAAAAATGAGAATGATAAAATGCTATATATATCCTATATTAATGTATGGCTCGAAACATGGACAATGAACAAGCAGTTAGAAGACAGAATTGATGCATTTGAGATGTGGATATATAGAAGAATAGGCAGAGTTTCATGGACAGAAAAACAGACAAATAAACAAGTTTTAGGAAAACTAGGCATGAAGAAACAATTATTAAGAGAAATAAAATTCAGACAAGTATTTTGGGCACATAAAAGACATGACACCATGATAAAACATTTACTAGAGGGAAAGTTGAGGGAGAAGAGGAAGACCGAGAGATAAGTGGGAGGAAACTTTAAGAAATGGACAGGTTACAGTCTGGCCAGAGCCAACTATAAACTACTGGGCTCAGGTAAGAATTGTTGGAAATCAGACCCCAACTACACCACGTGTCCTCGCATTCCAGTATTGGTGTATATAGACGAATTCATTTTAAAATCAACACAAAATGCTAACTCGAAGTCATATTATGCAACAAGTTAAGTTTAACAATAAGGAATATCAATATTATAAATATTTTTCACCAATAAATAACCATAGACTCACAGAATTGAGTAAAATTGCAAAAAGCGTGCAGTGTTCTATCAAACATCTGTATTTTCCAGATCCCTTTTCTTATCTAGGTCAGGAATACCCGGCCAGTTGTCTGGCCTGTGCTAGAGCCTGGCTGTGGTCTGGCAGTGTGCAACACCAAGGCGAAAGACAGAGGATGCTGGAGATTCATTGCAGCCAACCTTCGATGTGGAGACGGCACCTGATGATGATGATGAGCATATGTTAGAGCCTGGCTGTGGATGGGCCAGATTCATGTGTATGCATGATATATATATATATATATATATATATATTCTCGTACCATTACATAGGATCTGCTAGTAATTTCTCCATACCGCTTTGTCCTGGGCAACTCGCTCAATCTTTATAGTATTATCGATATAGAAGACTGTGGATGGGCCAGATTCATGTGTATGCATGATATATATATATATATATATATATATATATATTCTCGTACCATTACATAGGATCTGCTAGTAATTTCTCCATACCGCTCTGTCCTGGGCAACTCGCTCAATCTTTACCGTATTATCGATATAGGAGAAGACTGCAATAAAACTATGTAGCAATGATGAAACACGTAATAACAAAGTGCTGTAGTTTAACAATACACAGCAACGTTTTAGGATCGTTGTGATGTTTCTGTCGTAGTCTATATGTAGTGTGCTGTGAAATTCGTCACTCCTGTTGTATCGTTTGCTTGATAAAGGCCTTTTGGTCGAACCGTTGTTGTGTATTGCTTTTGTATTTTATAAAACTACAGTACTTTGTTATTACGTGTTTCGACAATCTCTACTGTGGAATTGAGTCGATATGGAGCGTTCGATGCAGAAGAGTCCGATCTCAGCAAAGTTCGTTTCGGATTTTCTCTAGGTCATCTTCTCTTTCTTGAACCCTTTGCCTCCCACTTCAATGCCTGCTTTGGTATTCTTTGATCATTTGTCTCAAGCAGTGGCGGCTCGTGATCATTTTTGTTGGTGGGGGCCAGACATTTTCCCCCCGGATAAATCAGGGTTTTTTTGGTTGCTATATTTTAATATATAAAATAATAAATACACGTTATACATTATTTTTGGTGGGGCGTGGCCCTTAATGACGAGCCGTCACTGGTTTCAAGGTATGCTCAACATACCTCAATCTTCTAATAACGGATGTTACTAGTTGTGATAGACACTTAAAAAACCGTTGTTGTACAGCGAGCTCGCATGGCAAAAGACGATTCGTCGAAATTGTCTCTAAAAAAAATCGTTACGGACATCACCTCCTGCGAGATCAAAACTCAGAATTTTAAGAATACTGTCCACCCGAAAAAGACGGAATCGAAAACAACTGATAATACACGTCCATCATGGGTGATGATGACCGCCATGTTTTTATCCAAGGGAATGTAATTGCATTATCTTTGTCTGTGTGTGCGTAGATGACTAGCAGAGCCCGATGCGGGCTTGAAATGTTCTTTTACAGTGTAGGCAAGGATTACATGCACTTGTGGGGAGTTTTACCGCCTTTCTAGTTTGACGTTTCTATTTCATCCGTGCTGTTCTACCTTCCACGCAGGCCGAAGAACCGTGTCGAAGAAGTGTGCGCCTGGCTAATCTGTCTTGAGCAACATTCTCCCAGTTGTCGACATCTATGTCAAAGGATTTCATCAAATTCTCTCGTGTCTGGGACTGCATCAAGATTGTATAGATGCTGGGAAGATCATCTCTTTTTAGGACCACGGTGTCTGGGATCATATCCTGCCATTTGATAGTTATTATTTTTTGAGGCAGACTTTGTGAAAGTGGTTTAGCTTTCTTGTATGAAACACAACATAGATCACGTACAAATATATCTCAGTGTACCAAAATTAAATTCCGGTAGCAAAACGTCTTCTTCGAACGTTCCATATTAACCACTCTGTGTGATTTGTATGTGATCTGAGCATAAGAGCTACTGTACGGTGTACTAGTTAAGCGCCTACAAGTAGGCCAGCACACCCGATTTCTGCGATGCTTTTTATTTACTAGGTAGCTTCCATATGTCGCCTTTCACAGCATGCCTTGTAGGTCGCAGTGGTACTATTCTCGTCGTGTGTCGCAGGGGCTTGCAAGGGGAGCAAACAAATAGTAACACTGCCACCTACAAGGCATGTCGTAAGAGTCGACTGAAGTAGGGGCCTAAGGAAGCTACTCACGAGCTGCCCTAGTAAATAAAAATCGTCGCATAAATCGGATGTACTGACCTACTTGAAGGTGCATAACTGGCACAATGTACAATCGCTCTTAGGCTCAGATCGCATAGAAATCACACAGAGTGGTTAACAAATGATCGATATAGAGCGTTCAAAGAAGGTACTGTTCTTCGCTTCCCTTGCGGGACCCGGCACCACACGGGCGAGCAAAACAACGATGTTGTCAGTTGATTAAATAATATACACAACGTGTTTTAGGTTGTTTGTAAATAAATTTCGTAAGAAAAGACCAGAAAGGTTGAGTACATGTACGAGGGTTCTAGCGAATTCGAGAAGTAAGCAAGTTTGTCTTGCACATTCCTCAAAGGGAATTCCTTGTATTTCTCATGCGTAAAGTACAGAATGAACCAATCGTATCGTCGATTGCAGTCTATTTTAAGCTGAAATCAGGTCATCTAGAATATACCACAACATTCGGGTCGACTTATCATTCTAAAGAATTTTTCAAAGTAGAGTATATAAACTAAGCACTAGAAATGCTCAGGCAGAATTATTTGAAGCCAAGCAAGTCTTTGACTGTAACTGCTAATAGCAAGAACTACAGCTATTACATTTGACCATTGAGATAACAACTCAAGTATATTTTCTAGAAATCATCCAGCCTCCAGGCACTTACTTTATTATCGACGAGCAAATCATCCAGGCACTTTATCGACGAGCAATTAGTTATCAAAGGTAAGCTGTGACTATTTTAGTGTTTCTGACTGGATATATATATATATATAATACTAAAGATATAACGGTAGAAATGAAAAAAATGTATGCACCAGGCTGTTAAATGTGGGATGAGGGAAATTAAAATAAACATGGCTATTCCAAAAATTAAACTTAAAAAACCGTATGGAACAGAACTAATAGGAAAACAAGAATAGGATCTCGGAATACTAAGAGCATGCATATTCCCAGTGGTAACATATGGCTGTGAAGCATGGACATTTAATAAGGCAGTTTTAGTTGAGTTTATTCCTTTCGAACCAAAGGCGGCACATAGGGCAGAGGTTTTAGATCTCCATGTGATACGGTTCGTTGCTAGCAGTTGCAGATCTTGTATGGTTTTACATCCCAATAGTTTACTTTCTTGTTGGATGGTTCTTCGAAGAGTGGTCTTTGGTCTTCCACGTTTTCTTTTCCCAACTGGTGACCACATAGGACTTGTCGACGGGCAGTAGAAAACACAAACGTGCTTCTTGAATATGTGTTTCATGGACAGAGAAAACAAATAGATCTACTATACAGAAAGAACATACATCAAAGAAAACTCTCTAATGCTACAATAAGAAACAGAAAATTGAGGTATTTTGGACATATAAAAAGACACATACGGCTGGAGAAGACCATCATGGAAGGAGGTATACCGACAGAGAGGAGAAGAGGAAGACCACGGAGAACATGGATTCAGAATGTAACTAATGGTTTGAACATGACGGCTGCAGAGGCGGTACATCTGACCTATGAACGAAAATCCGAAGGCTGTTGTGGTGGCAAAGTTCTGCTCAGGACAAGCAATTTGATGATGATGATTAAATGTGGAAAGCCTCGCACGTGTGGTGCTGGGGCTTACAAGGCATGTTGTAAGAGGTGACTGGTGTAGGACGTAGGGAAGCTACCCTTGTAAATAAAAATTATTGCAGAAAATCGGATCTACTGGCCTACTTGTAGGCACATAACTGGCACAACGTATAATCACACTTAGGCTCAGATCACATATAAATCACACAGAGTGGTTAACAAGTGGTCGATATGGAGCATTTGAAGAAGAAATGTGCAAAAACTAACAGCAATAACATGTTACAGCCAACAAACACAGGAGAATTGTATTCGTTTCTCATTGCCATTGATACATATTTATATTCATACTGTATGGATCATTCTCCAGAGTTCTAACATTCTTCTCAATTGTTTGACATTTTTCAGATGACTACAGGAAGTAAAGCACCCGCTATTGGTATTGACCTGGGTACAACATACTCCTGCGTGGGTGTGTTTCAGCACGGCAAAGTTGAGATCATTGCCAATGACCAAGGTAACAGAACAACACCCAGCTATGTTGCCTTTACAGACTCTGAGAGGTTGGTTGGTGATGCTGCTAAAAATCAGGCTGCCATGAACCCCAGCAACACTGTGTTTGATGCCAAGAGATTGATTGGCCGCAAGTTTAACGACAAGACTGTCCAGAGTGACATGGAACACTGGCCATTCAAAGTGGTTGATGTTGACGGGCGACCAAAGATCAAAGCCGAGCTCAAAGGAGAGCAGAAAGTATTTGCTCCTGAAGAGGTCAGTTCTATGGTGCTAGTAAAAATGAAAGAAACGGCTGAGGCGTACCTGGGACAGAAAGTTACAGATGCTGTGATAACAGTGCCAGCCTACTTTAACGACTCCCAAAGACAAGCCACTAAAGATGCTGGTGTTATCGCTGGTCTGAATGTTCTTCGAATCGTCAATGAACCTACTGCAGCTGCACTAGCCTATGGACTTGATAAAGGACAGAAAGGTGAAAAGAATGTTCTTATCTTTGATCTTGGAGGTGGTACTTTTGATGTCAGCATATTATCCATTGATGAAGGTTCCATTTTTGAAGTTAAGGCTACAGCTGGCGATACCCATCTTGGAGGTGAGGACTTTGACAACCGTCTAGTCAACCATTTTGTTCAAGATTTCAAGAGAAAGCACAACAAAGACTTGAGCAATAATCCAAGAGCTATTAGACGTCTCCGGACAGCCTGTGAGAGAGCTAAGAGAACGCTTTCCAGCAGCACTGAATCATCTATTGAAATTGATTCTCTTTTTGAGGGCATAGACTACCATACAAAAATTACAAGGGCAAGATTTGAAGAACTCTGTGGAGATCTGTTCCGATCAACACTTGAGCCAGTTGAATCTGCTCTCAGAGATGCCAAACTAGACAAAGGCAAAATTGATGAAGTTGTTCTTGTTGGAGGTTCTACTCGTATTCCAAAGATTCAGAAGCTTCTTAGTGATTTCTTCAATGGCAAAGAACTCAACAAGTCAATCAATCCAGATGAAGCTGTTGCTTACGGTGCTGCTGTCCAGGCTGCTGTACTAACAGGTGACACAAGTGAAACTATCAAGGATGTTCTTCTTGTTGATGTAGCTCCTTTATCTCTTGGTATTGAAACTGCAGGAGGAGTTATGACCACCCTTGTTAAACGTGGTACTACCATCCCAACCAAAACATCCCAGATCTTTACTACATATGCAGACAATCAGTCTGGTGTTGATATTCAGGTGTACGAAGGTGAGCGTGCCATGACTAAGGACAATAACCACCTGGGCAAGTTTCAACTAACTGGTATCCCACCTGCTCCTCGTGGTATACCTCAGATTGAAGTCACCTTTAATATTGATGCTAATGGAATTCTAAACGTAAATGCCCAGGACAAGAGCACTGGGAAGTCGAACAATATTACCATCAAGAATGACAAAGGCCGTCTCAGTCAAGCAGAAATTGATAGAATGTTGGCAGAAGCTGAGAAATACAAAGCTGAAGATGAAAAACAGTGTGAACGAGTAGCAGCAAGAAACCAGTTAGAAAGCTACATCTTTAGTGTGAAGCAGGCAGTCGATGCTGCTGGTGACAAACTATCTGTATCAGACAAAGATACTGTCATGAATGCTTGTAAGGATACACTGAAGTGGCTGGATAACAATTCATTAGCAGACAAAGAAGAGTTTGAAAATAAGCTTAAAGAAATCCAAAAGATCAGTTCCTCTGTTATGGCCAAACTACATTCTCAAGAACAGAACAAGTCTTCATAGAGCTCTGGTCAATCCAGTGGTACACCTCACAGTCACAATGGTCCCACATTTGAAGAAGTTGACTAGAATGTGCAATTTAAAACTTAAAATAGCTAATGCTGGGTTCACAATTATACACATTTGTAGAACAGTTTTATTATATTGTACTTGTGTACACACAGAACTGCTAGTCAGTGCACTTTTTAATGCTTTAATTTCATATCTTATTCGACCGCTTCACATAACCACTTGTTAATCATTCTCTGTGATTGATGTCTATGTGATCTGAGCCTAATAGCGATTGTACGTTGTGCCAGTTATGCGCTACAAGTAGGCCAGCACATCCAATTTCTGCTATGTTTTTATTTACTAGGTCGCTTCCTAGGTCCTACATCAGTTGCCTTATATGACATGCCTTGTAGGTTGCAGTGGTACTATTCTTTGCTTCCTTTGCAGGCCCGCACACGGCGAGAGTGTTCATAATTATACACATTTGTAGAACATTTTTATTATATTGTACTTGTGTACACACAGAACTGCTGGTCATTGCACTTTTTTAATGCTTTAATTTCATTATCAATTTTATTGATGGACATTGTTCAATGTCAACTTTCCAAAAGTTGATCAGATTTGTGTCCAATTTAGAAATGTGGACATGAGGAAAACATTAGGATTGAATTTCATACAGAAATAACAAATTAAATGGTTCATATAATTTTGATTTTATCGGGTCAATGAATAGTTACATTCTGAGCTACAATAGCAATGATAATAATTGTAATACATTCTGAGCTACAATAGCAATGATTATATTTGCATTACATTCTGAGCTACAATAGCAATAATTATATTTGCATTACATTCTGAGCTTCAATAGCAATTGAACAGAATCACCAACATCAGCATAAGAAAGAAAGTTGGCACAAAACCGTGCTTGAATTATATAAATAAACAAAGAATGAAGTGGTTTGGCCACTTAATAAGAATGCATCCAAACTCCACAGTATACAGAGTCTTCTACAACAGAACATCGGGAAAGAAGGCAAGAGGAAGACCACGGAAAAGATGGTTAGATGGCGTAGCAGCATCCTGTGAAAGAGCAAAGATAACAATCACACAAGCCACCAGAACAGCGCAAGACAAAAACAGAAAACCACGACACTGGGCAACAACCCGGTAGCAGTGTGACGACAAAAGAAGAAGAAGAAGAAGATCAGATTTGTCATATATTTCAATGTTACTGTTTTTGTTTTTAAATATGTTGTTTTCTAATGCTGCCTATGTTGATGAATGACAATATCCTTTCAATGTAAACTGCTGTGATAAGAAAAATCTTGTTACAAATAAAACTATTAAAATATAATGATGTGTTTGTTATTTGTTGTTAAATTGTTCACAGATCATGTCGCATTGGTTAAATTGTTCACAGATCATGTCACAGTGGTTAAATTGTTCACAGATCACGTCACAGTGGTTAAATTGTTCACAGATCACGTCACAGTGGTTAAATTGTTCACAGATCACGTCACAGTGGTTAAATTGTTCACAGATCACGTCACAGTGGTTAAATTGTTCACAGATCATGTCACATCATTAACTGATTAGCTACTCTTTTGAAAAACGCGTTGTGGCTGACTTTAATTGGAAAAATCCACATTTGAAAAACACATCAACTTATTTACAGTAAATTAGTCTTGTGAGCAACACCTCGCTCGTGTGTTGCGGGCTCGAAGGGAGCAAAAAATAGTAACACTGCGACCTACAAGGCATGTCATAAGAGGCGACTGAGGTAGGGGTCTAGGAAGCTACCCTAGTAAATAAAAAGCATCGCAGAAATTGAATGTGGTGGTCTACTAGTAGGTGCATAGCTGGCACAATGTACAATCGCTCTTAGGCCCAGATCACATACAAATCACAAAGTGGTTAACAAGTGGTCGATATGGAGCGTTCCAAGAAGAAGTGAGCACCATCTGCAGGATCATGCTTATCACACTCTAAAAACAGTTCTTTTGATGCAGATGTGGCTTTTCTGGGCAACCAGTTCAATAAAAATATTTTCTGGCTCTTTTTGCAGAAGTTGAGCATACTATCATACTATCAATCATTGCTATTAAAACTTGGTATACAACTATTCAGTGTAATGCAACTATAATCATTGCTATTGTAGCTCAGAATGTAATGTAACTATAATCAATGATTAGCTCAGAATGTACTACAACTATAATCATTGCTACTGTAGCTCAGAATGTAATGCAACTATAATCATTGATTAGCTCAGAATGTACTACAACTATAATCATTGCTATTGTAGCTCAGAATGTAATGCAAATATAATCATTGCTATTGTAGCTCAGAATGTAATGCAAATATAATCATTGCTATTGTAGCTCAGAATGTATTACAATTATTATCATTGCTATTGTAGCTCAGAATGTAACTATTCATTGACCCGATAAAATCAAAATTATATGAACCATTTAATTTGTTATTTCTGTATGAAATTCAATCCTAATGTTTTCCTCATGTCCACATTTCTAAATTGGTCTCTTCTTGATACTCCACAGCACCCTGCGTAGACAGCTAGTCTCTGTCATTACTAATTTTCTACTAACTTTTGTTGTCAGCATCCAGGTTTATCACTAATAGCATAATGTTAGGAGAAAGATTGTGTTGTACAATGCTCTTTTAGTGTTCATGATGACATGTTTGCATTTCAAAATTGGCGCCATCTGCCCTATGATTTGATTTGTTGTATCTATGTTGAAATTCGTTAGTTATTCTATTCTTCCCTATCTGGATGTAATCTCGATAAAGGGGGAGACTGCAGTAAAACTATATAAACTGGCGAAACACGTAATAACAAAGTACTGTAGTTTTACAAAAACGATGACAATACACAGCAACGTTTCAACCAAAGGCCTTTATCAAGCAAACGATACAACACTAGTGACGAATTTCACAGCACACTACATTTAGACTACCACAGAGATTCCAACGGACATAAAATGAAAATCTGTGACTAAAAACAAATAACGAAATAAATGCAGAAAAACTAGAAGTGGAAAAAGAAGAGAAACAATAAAAATCAAGTAAATATATAACTTATATACATTTAACCTATACATATAGAATGATAGATGAAGCAACTAAACACTCCGACCCAGTCAGCCTTATGATAGCATCTCAAAGAACCATTGATGCCTATCCCCAAGAATGGGTACATGTCTATACTGATGGATCTGCATTTAAAGCCACCATCAAAGCAGGTTACGGAGCATATGTACAATACCCAGACAGATCATCCGAAGATCTGTTTGGTGCATGCGTGGAGATATGCTCCAATTATGAGGCTGAAATTCATGCGATAGAAGCAGCTTTGCACCACCTGAAGACTGTTTTCGATGCCTTTCCATCAAAGGCACAAAACATAATTATTTTCACAGATTCAATATCTGCCCTTCAAGCTCTAGAAGATGGTGGACATTGTAAATCTGAACTATCCCATATAACCCAGGATATTGACAGACTTATTACATCGCATGCCATCAAAATAACCATGCAGTGGATCCATGGACATTCAAACACACCTGGAAATGACAAAGCAGATAGGCTAGCCAAGAAAGGGTCAAGACAGGAACAACCAAAGACAGCAACAACTCTCCATACAGCAAAGCAAATCCTAATGACAACAAATAAAGAAATTTGGCTGAACAGATGGGCCATGGGAAACACAGGAAGAGAGGTGTACACCCATATGGCCAGCCCTAACCTTAATGACAACATCAACCACCTTACATGAAGAGATCAGAGAACCATTTTAGACTCGAACCCAACACATAACACTTAATAATCACTTGAGCAGAATTCATCCACAACACACTCCAGAGTGCCAACTGTGCGCACATCATCATGAAACCGTTCACCACCACCTCTTCAAGTGCCAAGCACTAGATGACATCAGAAAGACCCTCCTTCCTCCAAGGCCAGATAAATGGAACACATTATACGGAACAAAAGAACAACTTACAAACACATGCAGATACCACTACATAGCATTGGGCGAAGGGCAAAAGCTCAAGCGCCGCTGGATCATTGAAGAAGGAGAAGAACATATAGAATATGGAGCATGACAAGAGAAAGTACTAAGAAGCATAGGAATGTAGAGCATTGAGTCCATGAGGTGCAAGGTACCATATAATGAAATTAAACAATTCTCCAGAGCAAATCGACTACGATCATCAGAGGAACATGATCGGATGGTCAGGACCTGGACATCATGAGCTCCCAAATGATCAGTTCCATTGAAAAGAGTGGCTCAGATTTATTCAGACTATCTGGATGTAACACCATTCAAACAAGTAAAAAGTCTACAGGTCTGAACTCTTGTTTAGCACTATAGATCATCTTCTGAGAATATCTTACATCAAGAACATTTCTAATTCGTTCCTGTGAGGAGTATGTTTAAGATCTTCTTTGTTGAACGCTCCATATCGACCACTTGTCAACCACTCTGTGATCTGAGTCTAAGAGCGATTGCACGTTGTGCCAGTTATGCACCTACAAGTAGGCCAGAACATCCGATCTCTGCACTGCTTTTTATTTACTAGGGTAGCATCCCTAGGGTCTACATCAGTCGCCTCTTACGACATGCATTGTAGGTTGCAGTGGTACTATTTTTGCTTCCCGTGCGGGCCCCGCACCACACTAAGATCAAGAACACAGCCTTCTTTTCACTTCTAATTTGTTACTGTCTGGAGGGTGTAGAAGAAAGATGAAAAAAAACACAGTAGTCGTGGCAAGTATCACATGAACAATTCTTTATCAATAAAGTTCTTTCATGTTACAAATGGTCAGTACATGAACAATTTTTTATCAGTCAAGTTTATCGACAATTTGTAAACATACACAGGTCACCAAAAGTCAGTTTGGTTGAGAAAATGAAATATAAGGACAGTAACATTTTCACACAGAAAAATTATTAATAAAACATTTCTTACATTATTTTGCTCTTATTTTTCTGAGAGTATGCTGGAGGGGAATTAAGACCACTTGCCTGAAGCTGTCACCACGCATGTGTAGGTCCGGTTAAATTTTTTCCCCAAGTGAAGAACCTTTTGACCATACTAAGGGGTCGATCACTGTATATTTCCATCAGGAAACCTGCATGCGTTTAACCATTCCGCCACCTGCTCTCATGTAGAATGTTGATGTTCCTGAACGATGTTGTTACTGCCTGTAGTACCGCTTTTTAGAGTGGTGTGGGACGTGAGCCTGAGAAATTTAATGACCACATGGCTAGTGCAGTCACCGCAAAGCTGTTCAGGTTAGGATTTTTATTTTATGCCCACATCAGAAAAAAATCCTTGGCCTTACCATGGATTGAACATGGGTCTCCCGCGTAGGAACCGCGCTCTAATCCATACGGCAAGACGCGTCTCCTGAATGATGTTAATATTTTTATTGTGGACCATGTTCTGAATGATACCAAACTGCTTTCCTACGGTGTCTTATGGCATGAGTGAATACACAGCAGAAAAAGTTATACAGAACTGTTCTCTGTACAGGCAGTATAGAAAGGAATAATGGCATTTACGAATAAATCAAATCTAGAACCAAAATTAGAATATTCAACTCCACTGTTCTTCTTCTGCCTCGCCCGCTATGAATTCAGGCATAGCCATGTGCCTGGTGTGGCGCTTCTGACTGATTTTTGCGTACTCCACTGTCAAAACAGTTCTGCAGTATGAGTCAGAAACGTGCAGAACGACTAAAATAATAACGCATAAATTTCAAACATTCATCAGCTGATCTCAGCGCAGAATAGAGGGACTGATATAGTATGATAGGGTCACAAATGAGGAACTTATGGAGAGAACAAAACAGATTCCAGGGAACCAAGAAGTTTTTTTTTAAAAAAGGTGGTTGCGCTTGATAGGACACACCTTGAGAAAATCTGAGGGGAATAAAGGAGCTTTTCCTGCAACCCACAGGGAAAGTCAAAGAGGGAGGCTTAGAAATACATGGAGAAGAGATTTGGAGATAGAGGTTAACAATATACAGAAGAGCTGCAGATGTTCTGTGCGGTGTAAGAAGTGAATTTCTTCACTTCTGTTGTTTCCTTTGTTTTATAACGGCCTTTTGGTCGAAACTTTGCTGTATATTGTTTTTGTAAACCTACAGTACTTCCTTCCTTCTTCTTTACGTTCGTTCTTTATGACCAATTTTAATCACTCTTTGTGATATGTTTGATCTTTGCCAAGAACGTATATACATTGCACATTGGTTTGGTAGGCCCTAAACGCATAGACTTCTACACGTTTAGGACATGCGTATCCGATTTCAGCCAAACCTCCTTAGTTGCCTCTTACGACATGCGTGGCAGGTAACAGTGGTTCTATTCTTTATACCCCAAATTTGGGCCCGGTAACCACTCGGGCGACTACAGTACTTTGTTGTTACGTGTTTCGCCTTCGCTACTGAACACATCAGACTCAACAAACACCTACATAAACTAGGAATAAGTCTCTGCTGTTCTCATGAACAGCTCTTTGCCAGTGTCAACAGACACATGAGCATGCCCTGCAAGACTGCGCTCTCCTGTGGGATCTAAAGGTGAAGGATTGGCTTTATAGCACTGGGTTTTCCCATATGACTTCTTCCCTGTCATGTATTCCACTGGACATATCTTTTTCTGTCATTCTCCAGAATTGTGATCTGTATAGTAAAGTTGGATGTTTAACAAGGCAGTGGGAAAACATAGATGTACTTTTGAATATAAGTGTTACAGAGGGGGGCTGCCTAGAGTAGTTGATAGTAGCTCGGCCTGCTAGCTGTGAGACGCCTCATAGTAGCTCGGGTTCGAACCTACTGTCCGGCATTTGTTCGAGTCCCCTGGTCTTACTCAGGACGATAACGTGAGTACCTCTGAAGTCGGAGAAAATCTGCCTGTATGGCGAGGAATACTAATTACGAGTACATTGAGCACACGGCTGCCAGTGTAAAGTAATTTACAATGTGCACGCTGCTGCCATTGTAAGAAATTGGAAAACAGATTTTCACGCAAAAATCAGTTTCAGAGATGGAACTTCGTCTGAGTTGAAAGCGGACAAAAGAAAAAAAAGCCAAAAAAAAAAGTGTTACAGAAGAGTTCTTCGTATATCATAGACAGAAATGATAACAAATAGATCTATCCCCGGGGGACTGCCTAGAGTAGTTGATAGTAGCTCGGTCTGCTAGCTGTGAGACGCCTCATAGCTCGGGTTCGAACCTACTGTCCGGCATTTGTTCGAGTCCCCTGGTCTTACTCAGGACGATAACGTGAGTACCTCTGAAGTCGGAGAAAATCTGCCTTTATGGCGAGGGAATACTAATTACGAGTACATTGAGCACACGGCTGCCAGTGTAAGTAATTTACAATGTGCACGCTGCTGCCATTGTAAGAAATTGGAAAACAGATTTTCACGCAAAAATCAGTTTCAGAGATGAAACTTCGTCTGAGTTGAAAGCGGACGAAAGAAAAGAAAAGAAAAGATCTATCCCCAAAGAACCAAAAATCAAATAAAACTGACTGATGCTAAAAATAACAATGAGAAAATTGAATGAATTTTGGACATATTAAGAGAAGCGAAGGGTTGGAGAAGACCATTATGGAAGAAGGCATCCTGGTAAAGTGGAGAATAAGAAAAAGATGGATTCAGGATGTAACTGATGATTCGAGCATGACGGCTACAGAGGTGGGACATCTGGCCTATGAGAAAGAGAAATTCCAAAGGACTGTTAAGGTGGCAAAGTTCTGCTCAGGACAAGCTAATTGATGCTGATAGTAAACTTGATAGTACATACCTAACAATAAAAACATAAAAAGAACTCAAAAGTTCTAAGAACTATACATGAACTCGTAAATATTCAACATGAAAGTAAAACAGGTCACAACTTGATATCTGAAGTTAAAGTAACTCCATTACGTCGGAAGAACTCCGACTTAACATGTCCAACACGTACATGCTTCCTGTCTGGATGGTCAATGTGACGATTCAGCCGATGACCATACACGGACGAGGACAGTGAAGGGACATCTTTCTGGGTTTCCTGTAGGTGAAACAAGTTAGGTAGTTTTATAAAAACGATAACAGCAATATTTCGACCAAAAGACCTGTATCAAGCAATGGATAGAGAATAAATGGGATACAGACGATGATTCTATACAACAGGCATAACAAACACAGATGATAATTCCTTATCTTCTCTTGTATTCGCCTGCTATGAATTCAGGCACAGTCAGGGCACCTGGTGTAGCGCTTCTGACTGATATTTGCATCAAGACTTTCTTCTTCTTCACCTTTCAACTCCCATGGAGCACAGGTCTTCAACAAACTTCTTCCAGCTCTTCCTCTCTCTTGCCATCCTCTCCAATTCTTTCCATGTTTTACCTATCCTTTCAATATCAGCCTCCAGCTCTCTTCTCCAGGTCTGTCTAGGCCTTCCCTACTCCTCTTTCCCTGCGGGTTCCAAAACAGTGCCTGTGCATGAAAACCTGCTTTTCTTATTATCAGTGTCTCCCGCTATACAAGCATGTCTTCCTCGACTTCAGGGGTAATAACTCCTTATAAAATAAAACATCCTGTATCCTTTCCAGACTTTAGGGTATAAAGTGCCTGTCACTTCACATTTCTAGGCCCTAGTGTGCATGAGGCAGGAGGGTCAATTCCTTTCTTTGTGTGTGGGATTGAACCCACAACCCTCTTGTGTCCGAGTGGATAAACGAATGCTTATGCATTACGCTAATCCGTCCCACAATGAATTCCTTACAGCCCTAAAATAAAAATACAATTCTGAAAGCACACAAACTGCATTGGTTAGAAATAACTTAGTTGCTTCTCCCAAAGTAGTAATGGTCAAAGAATGTCATGTGATTTTATCAGCCCTTTTTCTTCTGGCCAGATTCCAGTCCAAGCTTTGGACCCTCAAGAACTGTTTGATATTGTCCTTCCACAGTGCTCTGAACTTTCCTTAAAATCGAAATCCTTGCCCATTGATTGCATTTCGCCGGTGTGGTGCCGGGGCCCATAAGGAAAACAAAGAATAGTACCACTGCAATCTACAATGCATGTCGTAAGAGGCGACTGATGTAGGACCTAGAAAAGCTACCCTAGTAAATAATGATGTGCTGGCCTACTTGTAGCCGCATAACTGGCACAGTGTACAATCACTCTTGGGCTCAGATCATATAGAAATCACACAGAGTGGTTAACAAGTGGTCGACATGGAGCGTTTGAAGAAGAATTTTGCATTCGCTGGTATCAATCAAGTTCCACCTAATCTGAAATATAAGCAATTAATTTAATTCCTAAAAGTTGAAGAGTAACAGGTAACTCATACCTCAACATAAACAGTCAGTCCTCTTGATTTGGCATGTTCCCTGTCATCTCTGTGGATTTTGTTGTTATAGTCTTCAGCTTGTGCAAACTGTCTGTTGTATCTGGATCCTATAATATGATGTTCCTTGAAAGAAAATAGTAAATACCATAATTTATTAAATGCAGTAGGTGTCTAAGCCAATATAAATATATATATTCAGACCTTAGGGTATGAAGTGCCATTTACTTCACATTTCTCGACCCTTGGTTATTGGTTACTAAACTGACGTCATTGCACTCCGGGCAGACCCATAGGTGTTCAGTCTCCTCCAAACAGATATCGAAGAGTATGCATACTGATGGTTCCTGTGGCTCGCTGATTAAAACACCCTCACTCTGCCTCTCAGACATCCAGTTCGACTTGAACAACGGGCAACTCCAAACTGCCTAAATCGCTTGATCGATTCAACATCAATTTTAGTGTCTCATCCAACAGACAGTCGCGAAAAGACCGAAGAATATTCTTCTCGACACTAGTGTGCAGGAGGTAGTAGCCTAGTAGGGCCAATTTATTTCCATGCATGCCTTACGTTGCAATCATCTTGTGTCCCAGTCGAGTGGATAGGCGGAAGCTCAATAATAATAGCAGACGATCTCTTATTATTAACATTAAAAACAAAACACATCAACATCTTACTTTTCTCGCAGAGTTGAAATATGTTCTCTCTTGAGGCAAATTCCTTATTTTTGCAGGAATGAAAGAAAAAGCTGACAATTCGCACGGTCGTCCACGTAAGACAAACACGTCTGTGTCCGTAACGAAAGTTAACTCTTTTGACATTTCCGCCATATTGACGTATCCGTGTACACAATCTTTACACTTCCGTTGCTAAGCAGAGATTTCCCGCGCCTGTGGTGTTGACTATTGTTGCATGATATTTTTTTTTGCTTTTGATATGACGCTATTTCATGTTGTTATTGTAAAGTAGCATGTCCGCTTGATGAGATTGGAGATCACGTACTAAGTATTCTATGTATATATACATATATATATACGGTATACAGTATATATATATTGTCTTTTTCGTCTTTACAGACGGTCAATTGGCAAGTGTTTTACTGTGACAACTTCTGAGTTTTCGCTTTTCTCTCTTGTCGTTAAGCTCATACATAAGTCTCTTCTCAAAAGATTCTGCGCCCTTTCGCAAGTTGACTTTCCACACAACTCTGTTATCAGCTAGTCTTTCACATGTGCTGGGACCTATAGAAAAGTTTTTCAATGAGGCTTTTGCAGACATCTTTATATCTGAGCAGTGGTCTGCCCTGGTGCCTCTTCCTCCGAAAGTTCACAGAACAACATTTGTTTTGGTATGCGACAAGTTTCCATTCTTCTCACATTTCCCAACCATCTTAGTCGTCTACTGCTGAGCATGCCCATGATGGAAGGCAGGTTTGCACGTTGCAGTACTTCAGAGTTGGTTATCTTGTCGTACCACCTGATGTTCATAATCTTGCGGAGACATCGAAGGTGAAAGATGTTAAGTCTCCTCTCGTGTTTTGAGTAGGCTGTCCATGTTTCTGAGCCATATAGTAAAGAACTAATTACACAGGCTCGATATATTTTAATCTTCGTCTGCAATGTCAGTTTTGTGTTGTTCCACGCTCGCTTTGATAGTTTGCCGAATGTAGTAGCCGCACTCCCTACACGAGTGTTGATTTCTTCATCAAGAGAAAGGCTGGCAGTGACCATGGACCCGAGATAGAAAAATTGTTGAACTGGTGTTAGGTGGTTACCATTTAACGTGATATTTGTTGTGTTACCTCCTTGACATAGTACAACTGTTTTGTACTAAAAATTATATGTATATGTCCAGTATACTTCTTCTTCAGCGATCTCTGATCATGCGCTTAATTTACTGTGGACCACAAACTGGGCAGTCAGCTTCAGGTCTGTCAGGTTTCCCAAAGCTTAGTTTTCAGGTCGACTGGGTGTGGCCACATGTTGCTTCTCAGCTCACACTGGAGAGAACAGTCTTGCAGGATATGCTCTAGTGTCTGTTCCGCCTGCTGACACTGGCAGAGAGCTGTTTGACTTATTCCTAGTCTATATAAGTGTTTTTTGAGTCTGCAGTGTCCTGTACGTAGTCGAAATATAATGACCTGGTCTGTTCTGCTTAGGTCTTTGAGGAGTCTTTTCCATAATCATATCCAGTGTTTGTCTTCCGGTCTACTGCAGATTTTCTCTGTATGAGGGTTTTAACCTCTTAAAAAGACAAGGGTTGGTAAATTTGCTCTTTGGCACTGCCCTCCTTAGCTAAGACATCGGCACTCTCATTGCCTGCAATGTCACAGTGAGATGGAATCCACTGCAAGTGAATTTCTGCCTTTTCTGAAAGATGAACAAGTTCTCTTTTTAAGTTTTGTACTGTGCTGTCAACGGATTTAGCCTCCAGGGCTTGTATAGCTGACAGTGAGTCTGTGAGAAATACCATCTTGCCTGCAGATGCTTGCAGCTTAATCATGTGCTGTGCTGCCATCAGAAGGGCTAAGAGTTCTGCTTTGTAATTGGTCCAGTATACAACCCAGTACATTCATATTGCGTTTACAAACATACTTTAACCTAATATACGGTCTCCCGACTACTATTTTTTTCTCTACCAACAACAACAAAGCGCAGAGCCTATTAATTTCAGTAGCCTACCACTTTTCTAATAATAATAATAATTTCTCTCGTACCGTTATACGTTACACGGGGCCTGCAAGTAATTTCTCTATATCACTCTATCCTGGGCAACTCGCTCATTCTCCTCCATGGAACCAATACCGATATTTCTTGCCTCTCTCAGCAAAGTTCGTTTCATGGTCTCCTTAGGTCGACCTCTCTTTCTTGAACCCTTTGCATCCCACTTCAATGCCTGCTTTGATATTCGTTGATCATTTCTCCCCAAGGTGTGTCCAACATATCTCCATCTTCTCTCTTATAACAGTTGTTACTAGTGGTTGATCAGACATGTCTCTGATTTCATCACTTCTGAATTCATTCCATTTTATATTCATTATTTTTCGCAGACATCTACTTTCAAATGCATTCAACTTGCTTTCTATATCTTTAGTCATTTTCCAACTCTCGCTGACATATGTTAGGATTGATACAACATTTGAATTGAAAATTCGTAATTTAGTTTTAAAACTATATACTATATAACTAGGTGGCGGATGGAATGTGAGAGCAGCTGATAATTAATGTCAGTTATGGTCTCTATTTCGAGATGGTAGGCAGATGATCTCATTTAGAGACAATTATTCAAATCGTGCTACCATCATGACAATTGGTTCTTCATGTGACGCAACGTGTTTAAAATAATTGACATAATTAGTACTTGGACAATTGTGATAAACTTATGGGAAATGTTCCGCTGATGAGAGTGTTATGAGCAGATAGAAGCACTTGTCATTTGAGATCAGAATGCGTGTTGTTCAGTGCTACACAGAACCCATACTAACATACGGATGCGAGTCATGGCCAATAAACAAACAGATAGAAAAAATCTCTGGAGGCCACTCTGGAAGTTTTACAGAAGAATGATGAGAATCCCACGGCCTGCTAAAATCGCTAATGTTGGGGTGTTGATTGAGGTCAAGACAAAGAGAAAGCTTATAATCAATATAAGCAGTGGCGGCTCGTCTATAAGCGCCCAGTGGGGTAGGGTCCCATCAAAAATAATGTATATCGTGTATTTATTAAATTAAAATATAGCAATCTAAAACCATGATTTATCCGGAACAAAATGTCTGGCCCTACCAGCAGAAATTATTACGAGCCGCCACTGAATATAAGAAAGAGTGAGTCATCATTTTTCAGACAGGTGATGAGTAAGGGAGGTTTAGAACACATTGTGATAACGCGCCCGAGTGATTACCAGGGCCCAAATTTGGGGAGTAAAGAATAGAACCACTGTTACCTGCCACGCATGTCGTAAGAGGCGACTAAGGAGGTTTGGCTGAAATCGGATGCACATGTCCTAAAGGTGTAGAAGTCTATGCGTTTAGGGTCTACCAAACCAATGTGCAACGTATACACGTTCATGGCAAAGATCAAACATATCACAAAGAGTGATTAAAATTGGTCGTAAAGAACGAACGCAAAGAAGAAGAAGAAGATTGTGATAACCGGTAAAATCGAGGACAGAGGAAGACAGAGGGAAAATTTTGGAAAACATGATTTCATGGCCTGGTAGAGCGTCGACATCTGAGATGATAGTAAACACCAGAGACAGAGATTTGTGGAGATCCATGATCGCCTACACCAGCCGGCACGGATCCTGATGATGATGAAGACCACTTGTCGACCTGACGAAAGAGCTGTGATGGTGATCCTTGTTGATAATTTTTTTATCCGGATCGCGGCCTTCTGTTCACGAGTGCATATTTTTCCAGATACCCCTAGGATTGTTGCCGGAGCTACGGAGTCGTGCGTTGTGCAATACTCTCGGCAGGTGGCGTGCCATTTCTGCAGAGAGGAAGCGAGCTATATTGGGTAAAACCCGGTGCAATGAAGTAAATCCTTCGGCTTTAAAACCCTTTTTTTTTGCTGGGATTGACTTCGCACCTACGGCTCTGCTTGGAGCGAGCGCTACAAAATCGTCAAGTGTGACTCGAAGAGCTACAAAAACAAAAACAAAACAAAAAGTAAGGGAGACAAATTTTAATTTTATTATCTATATTGTTAATATACATAGTTTAATGTTAAAATACAGCAGATTATTTCCCTTGACAGAGTTTTGCATGCTTGTTTGTTTGTTTAGTTAGGGAATTAAAGCCTCTTTAAGCCGAGGCACGGCTTTTTCAACCTAAGGCGAACCTTTTATTGGTTATATCAGAGCGTGTAGGCCAACAAACATGAAAAATAAGAATTAACTCCTTTCGGAGAATAATCAATCACTAATGTTAATTATTATGTTTGTTTTATACTTATGACAACAGCGCTACCTAGTGGAGAGAAGCGGATTGGATGATATTATCACAGGCTGTTTTGTGAAATGAAACTGACGAGATCTCATATCGGTTTTATTTCTCCAGCTGAAACAACCTTGAAGAGGAAGCAAGACTCCCACCGTCCATCCCCTTTTCCTCATTTTCTCCTCCGAATTAAATGTAAGAGGAAACGGAAAAATTCTCCTCCGAATTAAATGTAAGTGCAAACGAAAAAAAATTGTCCTCCGAATTAAATGTAATTTCCAAAGAGCAAGGGAAAAAAATATTTATCATTCTGTGCTAAAAAAATAAAGCTTTACAGCAATACTGTCCCCTACTAAACACAATAACATTGGCAGTAAGAAAAGCAAACTTTAAAACAGTAGTTTTATTTAGAAGAAGCTTTACAAGAAGATTTGAAGAAGCTTTGCATTGAAGTGTGTTGCAAAGTGTTCAAGAAAGAGAGGACGACCTAAGGCTAAGGAGACCATGAAACGAACTTTGCTGAGAGAGGCAAGAAATATCGGTCTCAGTTTCATGGAGGAGATTGGGCGAGTTGCCCAGGATAGAGCGATATGGAGAAATTACTTGCAGGCCCTATGTAACGTATAACGGTACAAAAGGAATTATTATTTACAAGAAATGTGGGGGGAAATGTCAACATGGGTCAAAATCAATGGCGGTCTTATTTATTTTTTAAAGAAATGTTTGAACTTACTATCTTAATAGAGATGAGGAGTCTTAGAAGAGCTGCTGGTGGCGTCTGTGACTTAGGGGATAGTGACTCGGTCTATTAACTCCAACGTTCTGAGTTCGAATCACGCTGCGGACAGTTTGGTTGCAAATTGTTTCGCATGGGTTTTTACAAAAGGACGATGGCACCACCCGTTCAGAAACTAATGGCAAACTACTGAACGTAATAATGCCTAGAAAATCACAAACAGCGTTAAAAGCTGGGGTTGATTCGCAAAGTTCTGTAAAGGTTATGCATTTACTTGTAGAAGAACTGCATGTGGTAATAAGAGATACA